>CM031237.1:10899920-11039540 GCA_018340775.1 Taxus wallichiana var. yunnanensis
ATCGCATGACAACAACGAGATAATTGAGTTATGTCACCATGGGGGTGCAATGGGGATCTTCATGAAGAAGAAGTATGAAACCCTTGAATGTGCATAGAACTATAGAATGTTGAGAAAAGACAGCAATTAAGAACACATATACATTGCAGCAGACATGATTGATGATCTTTTCGATTAGATAAGAGGTGTCGTATTTTCCAAAATAGACCTCACAGTCGAAGGATATCACCAATTGCGAATCAAAGAGGAAGATATTCACAAAACAACATTTAGAACACACTACAGGCATTATGAGTTCACGGTTACATGCGTTAAGTTAAGACTCCTCACTCTCAGGTAGCATTTATGAATCTTATGAACATCTTTGAATCGGTATCTCGACAAGTTTTTACTCATGTTCTTAGATGATATACTCATCTACTCCAAGAATGAACAAGAGCACAACACACATCTAGAAATCGTGTTGGAAATTTTGAGGATGGAATAAGCTATATGGAAATTTGGCTAAGTGTGTTTTTATCAAAAAGAGATACAATATATTGGGTCATGTAATCAATGAGAATGGAATCTTTGTGGACCCTGCAAAGATAAGAGCCATTGTAGAGTAACCAACACGAAGGATGTGCATGAGGTAAGAAGCTTCATGGGTTTGGTGGGATACTACCGTAAACTCATTGAAGGACTTTTCAAGATTGGTTGGTCCAATAATGTCACTTCAGAAGAAGGACAATTTTTTTGTATGGACAGATAAATGTGAGAAAGCATTTAATCAATTGAAGGAGCATTTGACAATTGCTCTAGTCCTAACCATTCCTAATCCAAAAGCGGAAATTTCACAGTTATTTACAGACACATCCAGGGAAGGATTAGGAGGGGTTTTGCTGCTGGGATGATCATGTTGTGGCATATGAGGGGAGAAAACTGAAAGTTCATGAGTATAATTATGCCCCTCATGATCTGGAATTGGCTGCGATAGTTCATTCATTGCAGGTTTGGAGGCACTATTTGATGGGAAAACCATTTGAGCTAAAAACCGACCACTTGGGGCTGAAGTATATCTTCACACAACCCAATTTGAATGCACATCATAGATGGTTGGAGTTTCTGTCACAATATGACTTTGATATCAGTTATATCAAAGGCAAGGAAAATAGGGTAGTGGATGCCTTGAGCCGTAGGAAGTACATTTTCAGCTGTTATAACTTTGTGCACAAAATTCAAGGAAGAAGTTATGAAAAAGAGTCAAATTTGCGAGATCTGTACTATTTGCAAGTACAAGCAGCTCTAAAAGATGACCCTAAGGATAAAAGATATGCTGGTTTTAGTTTTGACAATGATAAAATTCTGCGTTTTGAAAACAAAATTTATGTTCCGGAAGGGAACAAGCTTAGAACCAAAGTGTTGCAGGAATTCCATGATGCACCATACTCTGGTCATCCTGGAATAACCAAAATGACAGCAGACGTAAAACAACAATATTTCTGGAAAGGAATGAAAAAGAGCATCACATCTTATGTTTCCAGTTGTTTAGAATGTCAAAGGGTTAAGGGAGCATGCACACCCTGCTGGTCTATTATATCCGCATAGTATTCCGCACCACAAATGGCAAGTCATTAGTATGGACTTCGTCCAAGGGCTTCCCATGACCAAAAACCATCATGATATGATTTTGGTTGTAGTGGACAAGTTAACAAAGGTAGCTCACTTTATACCTAGGAACCTTACTGATGATTCCTCCCGATTAACTTGCTAAAAGGTTTGTGTGAGATCTTTCGATTGCATAGTGTTCCAAAAACAATTATTTCGTAAAAGATCCAAGGATGACATCTCAATTTTAGAAAACATTAAATTCAAGTTTGGGTACTAAACTAAATTTTAGTTCAGCTTATCATCCGGAAACAGATGGTCAAACTAAGCGTGTAAACCAAGTGTTGGAAGACATGCTTCGCATGTACTACATGGATCAATCATGTATATAGGTGGAAGAATGCTTGCCTTTAGTTGAGTTTGCATACAATAACTCATATCACTCTTCACTGAAAATGGCACCATTTGAAGCTTGATACTAAGAAAGTGTTGTACTCCCGTAAGTTGGGACAACTTAAAGGATAGGGAGGTAGTTAGGCCTGGAAATGTTAACGGAAATGCAAAAATAAGTTAGGCAAATCCGGGAACACTTGAAAGAAGTGGCAGATCGCAAAAGAGTTATGTAGATTTGCATAGGAAAAAAGAGTATTTGAAAAAGAGACATTTTTTCCGTGTTAAGCCTAAAAAAGTTCAATAACGTTTGGGAAGGCTGCCAACTTTCCCACATTATGTCGGGACCATTCAAGTTCTATAAGTTCTTAGTCAAGTTGCATACTGAATAGCATTGCCTCCTTCATTATCAACATTATGATATTTTCCATGTTTCATTACTAAAGAAGTATGTAGTGAGATTTGTCACACATAGTTAATCGGGACTCACTACGAGTTCTGGAACCCAGAAATCGTCACCGTGGAGCCCATTAGAGTCTTTGGAAACACGTAAGTTGCTACTTGAAAATATAGAAATTGGTCAATGTAAGGTCAAATGGGACCATATTTTGAGGAGGGCTACAACTTGGGAGAATCTGGAAGAATTTAAAACTATTTTCCACATTTATTTGTTTAGAAATTTGTGATGAAACTATTAATTGCATAAATATTGGTTTATATTTTGTTGAATAGTTGAATAAATCTGATTTATTATCATAGAGGCTAATAAAAATATGTGATTTTCGAGTTGATAAGGCTGTTTTGAGCCATGTTGATACTTTTATAAACTTGATTCTGGAATTTGGGATACTAAATTATGGTCTATTTGGTAAAAGTTTCAGTTGTTTACTTTTTTGGTACTTAATTCATCAGGGACGATGAATCATTTTAGCTGGGAGGAATGTAACATCCCACTATTTTTAATCATTTCTTGAGGCAATTTAATTAATCCAAAAAAATAGTAAAGGATGTTTATTCGATTAAGAATAATGATACTTGGTTATCTAAGTACTTAATTATAAATTAAGTACTTGGACAACGAAATACCACGGTCGATTATTATTAACGCAATATGTCTTGTTGTGATTCTTCATTGTCTAGTTTTTGCCTTTTAAAGGAGTTGAGTCATTGGGATAACTATTACGGATGCGTAATCATTTTTGAGCTGGTTAATAATGGTTATAAATCCTATAAGGCTAAAAGCCTGGTTGAAAAGCCTTGTTGAATTACTTATAACATTAACATTGTGGCCTTGTGATAAATACTATTATTATTACAAAAATAATAATGATAGATGGGGGCATAGTGCCACACCCATACAATTGATAACCAATGAGTTTTTAATATTATTTATTTTCAAAAGGTTGAAGCATGGTGATGGAACACCATGATGACATGATCTTTCTAAGGTTATTATGTTTGTGGAAGTCAACATGGTAATAATTAGGAAAATGCCATAATGTGGCATTGAAAAGTAAAGTTTTAATATTTTCAAATCCACTTAAGTGGACATTCACGTGGAAGGGAACTTGGAATTAGTGTTGTACATTCTTGTTTTTGTTGATTATCCTCCCCACTTGGTAATTCATCCCCCTCACCATCCACTTGGCATGTTAGAGGGCAGATTGATAGTGTTTGTTGGGATTTGTGAGAGGAAAGAGGAGAAGAGGGTAAGTGTTGAGTTTTGCATTCATTTTACTATCAGTTCACTCCTCTCATGGAGGAACTCTCAAAAATTCTCGGCATGTAGTGAAGTTGATTTGCCTTGGAAATTTATTATTTATTTTGAGAATGATAAGTTTTGGGGTTTTAGTGGCAAATCTAGAGGAGGATTGGAGAAATCGATTCCAGCTAGATTTGAGTAGCAGAAGCGAGGACATAGTTGCGAGAAGGGTTTTCTCCTTGCTCCACTAAGTTCTGATTTTTAACTAAGATGGGTCTCTCTTTCTTGTTCCATTTTCGTTTATTGATGCAATGTGAAGAAAATACGTGAATCTAGTTATTTTTTGAGTTCTTTTTGCTGCAATAATTTTAGAAGTGATGGGTACTTTGATATGGCTATATAAATTGAATTTCTTGATCTTCAGCTGCATGTTGGAAAGAAAGATTTTGTGGTTGTGTTGGGCTTTATTGCTTGAAGTTCAAATTGATATGGGTTTTGTCTTCACTTGAAATTTTGGCTAAAATATAGTGTTGGATGGAATGTGTTGTGTGCTTGTTAAGCAAATCAATTTTGGGGATTTATTGTGTTTTGGCATGAAATGCAAAAAAATCTGAAATGGGTATTTGATTTGGCTTTGGATTTTTGAGTGAAATGGAAACCCTCTATAAAAAAATGTATGGCTGCTCTTAAATTTGGTTTCCAGCTGAAAGGGAATGGGTTTGCACTGATTTTTAGGAAGTATGTTAAAAAATTACAGCTAGGGTTTTTAAGAAAATTTATGTGAGTAAGTTGCGGGATTTTTCCTTTACAAAAATGTCTATGTTTAAATTGGCACGGCTGATAGGTTGGGAAGTATCCTGAAATTGTCTTTGGGGTTTTCTTGTGTGGATCTGTTCCTAAAATTTCCTAGTCATACCTGAGTTCTTTATATAATAGAACCGTTACCAGAAATTTTGGGTAAATAGTTTTGTATTCTCTGTCTTTCCTAATAATTTATTTCAAATAGATGGAATGAGTACTTGCGAATGTGACTATAGCATGACTAGATAAATGGAATGCCACTGGCTGCCTTGTGATTATTATTTTTGTTTGAGTGTTGCTCTTTTACTTGGAATTGAAATATTGTCTTTTTCCCTCAAGCTCCTTTTCTCGACCGGTAAAGAAACCTGCACAACTCGCTCCCAAGGTTTGGATGGTTCTTGGACTCCTCCATATGTGCCACCAGATTGATTGCGTCAAACATGTCATAGATGAGCAAAAGAGGTGAATAAATTGGCTATTTCTTTTGCTCACCCAAACTTTAGTCCTTTGTACCCTCGGCAGCTGAAATATTTTTGCAAACATACGAAGAAACACAAGGCCGCGTGATGTATCTCACCTTTGTGGGACTGCTCAAATAGCTCAACCCATCTAAGGCACAGACATCCCTTCCGATGCTTTTCACATAGATATTTTTAAATATTTAATGGCAGAGCCAAAACGAAGGTGGTGGATATGGGAAGAGGATTGGTAGAAGAGTAGAAACAAGCTTAAGAATGACATCTAACAGGATGCAACCAACAGGACATCCAATCTAATCAGTTCAACTTTGGTTTCATACTCCCGGCCTCTGCCAAAATAGGAGTTTGAAACATGGTGTGGACATCTGCCAAATCATTATGCAGAAGGGAATTTTGTCATAATTTTTAGTTGCACGTGCCCTAATAGGTATGTATATAAAATGTGGAAGCATGTGAATTGTTTGAAAAAATGCCTGAAATATGGACACAATGATTGCAGGATATGCAACAAATGGGTTTGTTGAAAAGACCTTTGAAACTTTACTGCCAAATGTGATTGGTAAGTGTAAAGCCAGTCTCCACACAATTGCCAGTGTCCTCCTAGGCTCTATCGAAATGGGAGCTTCAGAGCATGGCATGGAAAAAATTAAAGTATGATAGAACCATATTTTTTCAAATGTACAATTGCACGTTCGTTGTGTTTACTTTGTGCCTCTAGAGCACATAGAATATGGGCTTAGGATGATTAACAACGGATCTTTTTGAGCTGGATCCTCAAAATGCTACAACATATGTTCTTTTGTCAAACATCTATGTAGAAGTGCATAGGTGGGGTGAAGCTCATACTTTAAGAAGATTGTTGAAGGATAGAGGAATTTAAAACATTCTGAGATGTAGTTGGATTAAAGGCTATAAAAAAGTGAATGCTTTTGTGTGGGAAATAGATCACGCCCATAGACATAGGATATCCATGCGAAGTTGGTGAGCTTTAGAGCAGGGCATGGACATCCATCAAGCATAATGAAAGTAGGTTTTGGCAAATGTAGTTGCAAGTGCATTACTAGACATATGCAAAATTTGGAAGCATACACAATATATGTCAACTTTTCGACAAAAGTGCCTTTGAGAGATGTGGTCTCCTGGAATTCCATGATTGTAGTATATGTACAAAATGGAATTTTCATGGATGCTATCAAACTCTTTTAAGTGATGAAGGATAGAGGAATTAAAATGATGCCTAGATGTAATTAGATTAAATGACATAAAATGGTGCATGCTTGTTGTCGAGGAGATAACCCACACCCACAAACAAAGGAGATCGATCTATGCAAAGATGGAGAAAATGTCTTGGGAGATGAAGGAAGCATGATATTTTTGAAATTTAAAACATGTATGTCTCAAGTGTGACACTGCAACCTAGTTTACCTCCAAGATTGCTTCACGACAAATTAGTGTGAGAAATGCAAATAGGCTCCGTCATTTTTTAAAAACACAATTTTTGTTTTATTAACATGCAAGCACGCAGTTTGATGGATGAGAGTTGAAAACACTTCAAAGGCATGAGTGCTTCTTACATAATTAGGCCTAGAATTGATCATTACGTCTGCATGGTTGACATTTTTGGCCATGTTAGCTACATGCCAACCAAACCTTTAGTGGTTATGTGGATATGTTTGTTTGGTGCATATAAAGCACATATAAATATTGTCTTGATAGGTGATGGTAGTAGGATATTTTTAAAATTTAAAACATGTATTGAGTGACATGGGAAAAGAGGCACAAGAATTATTTTACCACCATAGTGAGAAGTTGGTAGCTACATTTGGATTGTTAAACATGCCCCCTTGGACAATTATTAGATTTGTGAAGAACCTTATGTATGTGTTGACTTCATACTGCAACAATTTTATCTCCAAGATTGTTGCAAGACAAAATGGTGTGAGAGATGCAAATAGGATCCATCCTTCAAAAAAAAACAATGTTCTTGTCGAGATTATTGTAATGCTATGTAAACTAATCTATAGGCATAACATTGAACTACTTCTAAGAAAATTTTGCAATGGGGTCTATTGAAAATGCCTTTGAACCGCTCTAAAAATGCATCCAACAGGATAAACCCAAACTCCACAACCGTTGTCGCATCCTCCCAACATTATTAAGTTTGTTGGAGTAGTAATTTGCTTTGCAAAATGTATTCTATGATCTATGATCTCTCATGACTTTCAATCCAAATACATCCAGGGATCTGTTTTATAACTCTATCTTTTATCAATCTTCGGATCAATTGAACCTCACCTCACTTGCCCACTTTTGCATCGATATTTGAGAGAAAAACATACGTTGCATTTTGTTAAACAGTTCACGTGCCTTGTGTAAGGTTCTACTCTAACTCTAACTTGCTCCCTTCATGGCCAAATCTGAGTTGATCCTTGGCAAATTTTATAGCCTCCCACAGGATTTGAGGGCTTCTGTGGCATGGGATCTTGAATTACCTAAGTACAAATAGTTTTATCATCGGACATATATTATTGATGCTCACACGTTCCCCTTGTCTAATAAATGAATAGATCATCCATCAAGTACTTTAAAATGGCAGCCTTACCCAATCAATGGCAGAATACTTTATTTATTAAAAAATGGAAGTACTTACGTCCACCATCATTCGAATAATAAATCCAATTGTCAAATCTCTATTTCAATGAAGTTAAAAACAAAATAGAGAACTCCACACTTAACAACACATCCATATGTGACAAATACATACACCAAAACAATGAATCTCCAAACCCCAAATGGCACTTATGGAGCAAATTACTCCACCAAAAAACTTAATAATGTTATCCTCTCCAACGTAAGTTGCAACTCATATACAATTGCCATTTATACCTAATTTAATTTACTAATCATAAAAATGTTTATACATATACACACATTGAGATTTACTCGTGAGAAATCTTTATATATCCATATCCCCCTCTTTAATTTGAACCGATACGTTTCCCACTCGAGGCTAAACTCACCATTTCCTTTGTACGCGCATCATCTCACAGCTGTAATCCATGTAGAATCGAGGTGTTCCCTCTACTAATTACGTAAGAAAAAAAGAGCATCAAACTTTAAGCACGTTTCCTATAGTAATATGATGGCACTACATTCAATGGAGTAAATCCTTCGCAGAATGTGATATTGGAAGCCACGGTTCACTTGGAAAGGGCCGTGGTAAGATTTGTCTTCCTTGATATTTGATATAGGAGCTTGACATTTTCTTAGTAACCATTACTCACATATTCTTGGCCTTGACGTGCAGACAACAGTAAAATCATTTTTATCGGTGAGCATCCTTCATCTCTACCACACTTAATTTCGGTTCAATTTTTTTCTTTTCCGAAGTAATGCGAATGCTTTTTTACGTTTCTACAGTAGGCTGCTCCGTCGGAGGCGTTGTGCTAGTAGCAACAACAATATTGTTTTGTATTTTTATATGAGGCGAGAAAACCACCATCCTCCACATGGCCTTTGTAGCAATTTCAGCTACTATCACAGAAGCGATATGGAAGCAAGGTTGGCCAATGTATATGCTGGGTAGTTTGTGTATATTTTCTTATCAAGAACTTAAGCAAGCCACAAATTTCTTTGACGAAGATAATGAACTTGGAGATGGAGGGTTTAGCGCAGTTTATTTGGGGAAACTTCAAGATGGACGAGTTGTGGTGGTAAAGAGGTTTTACCAGGAAAACTCGAGGATAGTGGAACAATTTATCAATGAGGTACAGATCTTGTCCTCCTGTCTCATCCAAACCTTGTTCATCTTTAAGGTTGTACATGTCTGCAGAGTTGATGTTGCTGCTTGTTTATGAGTTCCTTTCAAATGGAAACTTGTGGGATCATCTTCATGGCTGCCGAAGAACCCCCAGGCTTGGCTTGGGGAATTCGTTTGAACATTGCCTTAGATACTACTCAGGCCTTGGCTTATCTCCACAACATCAATCCGCCCATATATCACAGAGATGTGAAATCCAATAACATTCTTCTTGGACGAAAATTTCAGGGAAAAGTTGCAGATTTTGGGCTTTCCAGATTGGTGCCTGTGAATGTCTCCCATGTCACAACTGCTCCACAAAGGCACGCCCGAGTATCTTGATCCAGAGTACAGTCAATGCTTCCAACTCAGAAAAGTATGATGTTTATAGTTTCGGGTTGTGTTGATGGAGATCATCTCTTGCTAAAGTAGTTGTGGATACATCCCGAAATAGAAGCGAAATCGGCCTTGCTAATATGGCAATAGAAAAGATAAGGAGAGGCGTTTTGGATGAACGGAGGAATCCCAGATATCTGTTGCGTCATTTCACCATTAAACGTAGGAATCCCAGGAGTATTATGTACAGAATGATCCTTGCGCTCCACACATCCACCTTCTCATCACAATATTTTCCTTGCAGAACCTTGGACAAGAACATAAAGATGGATGCCACATTTATAGGGAGTAGAAGATATTTTCGGTGAGTTATTGCGGGGATGGTGTAATTAAGCTGTTTCACCAAACGCAGTGATGATGGCGGAGACAAACGCATGGTGGGAAATATGAATTAAATACAATTGTTTAGAGAAAGACAAATGGCACATAAGACAATCATGTCTCACAGTAAGTTTTAATCACTTTTGACACATTCCCTATTCATTGTATCAATTTGTAGGTGGGCAACAATATTTTAAGAAAGGAAAAAATGAATAACAACAAGGCAACCGGTAACCTACAAATATCTAAAATATCTAAAATCCGATAAACAAATATTAGAACCACCAAAATTTGATACTTTCTAGCAAGGACTTCTTCAAAGGTGGACACCTACCGGCAAAATATTGTGCTTCAATGGAATGTTGTTCCCTTGATTGTTGAACTACCGATGCGCTTGAAATATTGGAAAGAGTTGGGTAAGATTGAATTACTCCAGGTTCTAAATGTTAAATGTAGCTCAACTTGTTGTTTGAATGTGAAGTGAAAGAAAATGAAATTCATGTTTTAAGCCAATCAAGTGGTAACTCTCTTGCGAAACATATATTAATGAAATAAGAATGCTACAAAGGTAAAATTATGCTGATAGGATTAGTTGGTTAAGTAAATTTCCTTTCATTAGATAGATTTCATTTTCCTTACCTATCCCGAGATTTTTCTATCTCGGAGGGTTGGATCACTTGATCCATACCTTTTTATTTTTAAGCATTTATCTCGTTCTTGAATCTGTTTGGTTTATTTGGATTGCTAGAAAATTTAAAAGTGAAAAATACAAGGGGAAACTCGCAAAAAAATTTCCAGAATTCTATGCTTAGCCATTTTTCGATAAAAAATGTATGGTTGACTTTGATGGTATGAGAATTAAGCTGAAATAATGGTTGGATGCAAAACAAATTTAATTTCCTTTATTCTTATAGGTTAAATTATTTGACTGGACTGTTGTTTTGTTTGTGCATTAGCAACAAATCCGACATAGTTCGAAACCATGTTCTCCACCAATCGCACGGTTCACATTGAAGAGAAGAGAGAAACATATGCGGAGTGTACCTTCGGGGGAGCCTTTGCACATATTTTCCGTGTCTCTTCCTTCGCCAACTATGAGATGCTTGGAGGATCCAGCTCCTAACTATCGCGAAGCATTGCTACTACAAGATTGATGAGTTTAGATTTGTAGACTAATCTTATTTATGAGTCAAAACTTAGTTTAGCAAGTAGATTAACTCTTGTCAGTTCTTTAAACTAACACCCCCAAACATACAGTGTCACAAGTTTATTATGGATGATTGGATCATTTCACTCTGGTTTGTGGAAGTTGTCGTTGAACAAATGTTTATACATGGATCTTGGATCCAATTGTAATTGTACTATTGGATATATGTATTTTCCTTGGCAAAGTATTCTTGTAATAGTCCTTAGTGGATGTAAATTGTTAAGTATTAATAAAGTGGAGAATGGTTTATGTACAAATGCCATGGTAGCTTTGTGAATGTAATATATATGATCGTGTGGATGAGTTTAGATTCGTAGACTAATCCTATTTATGAGTCAAAACTTAGTTTAGCAAGTAGATTAACTCTTGCTAGTTTTTGGTGACACCCCCTAAACATATAGTGTCGCAAGTTTATTATGGATGATTGGATCATTTCACTCCGGTTTGTGGAAGTTGGCATTGAATGAATGTTTATACATGGATCTTGGATCCAATTGTAATTATACTATCAGATATATGTATTTTCCTTGGCAAAGTATTCTTGTAATAGTCCTTAGTGGATGTAAATTGTTAAGTATTAATAAAGTGGAGAATGGTTTATGTACAAATGCCATGGCAGCTTTGTGAATGTAATATATATGATCATGAGCGGTTAGCAAACAAAACGATTAATATGTCAAGATAAGGAAACTTTCAATTATATATTTAGTGCTTCAAATGATTATAGTTATGAACTAAAAATGGAATTATTTACCAAGGAAGCTTTCCATGGATATATAGAATTTCAGTTATAATGTAACTCAAAATTGATGGGTAAATCTTAAGATGATTAGATGGATCTCTTCAAAGAATCTAAGGTCTTTATAACCTACTTCATCACGAATAAAATTGGTTGGGCTAGGTTACTTAAGATATGTTATAAGAAATGTACAAACTACTTCCTTATCAAGATAATTATGGACACAACATATGATACACAAACGTGTATAAAGGTTGAATTAAAATAGGTAACTTAAAAAATATTAGTCTTATCTCTTAAGTAAGAATTATGAATATGAGTGATGTCTTGGTCTTTCCTTAATCTCATTACGAGATGTAAACTTGAAAGTAATTTAATCAAGGAAAAAAATGAAATAGTGCATGCCATATATTCAAATTCATTTGGGACTATAATTTAAGCTAATTGTATGGAGGTCTAACCAAGCTAGGGAAATATCCTTATACAAGAAATGATATCAATCTATCTTGTACTTAAGAAAGGCTAAGGTCATTACTAATGTTAACCACGTTAAGATGTAAATCAGCCTTGATTGATTTTTGGGAGTAGTCGGATTGAGTGGCACACACCTTGAACATTATAGTTGAAAGTCTAGTTCAATTTTTAATAGAAAGATCTCTAAAGTAAAGAATGGTGAACTTAATATTTTATGGTAATTTACTACTCCTAAGAAATAGGATCATAACCAAGAGGTTAATTTACCTCACGATGCATGAGGTATACCATGAGCGACATTACCTAACTTTGAACAAACAATGGCGAATGTGCAGTCCTAAAGATGTTAAAATTCCCTTGTTTCAAGGGTAAAAACAAGTTAAGTTCTGATGTGATTAATTAAGCCTTGTCGGACCTAATGGGAACCTCTTTAAGGGTATAATACCTCCTTCCATAACAAAATGTTTTAAATGCATTTAGGGGGCAGCGAGGTAAAATAAACACTTCGTGACCCTAACCTCCAAACCAAGGTAACATAATGCTTATACTAATATCCGAACAATAAGGAACTGCACACAAATGAAAATGAACCTAGCAGGAACTTGTGTACTGATACACGATGTAGGTTGCCTATGAGTAGCCCATCGACTGCCTAATACGAAACATATTAAACAACGGATAGGCCTCTCGTAGGTAACCAATAGCGGGCATTGGGGTTCCTCGGGCTTTGTGTAAATGAACTTGTTAGGGCCGAGTGAGTCATAATAAGTTTATCTACTTAAGCTTATCAAATCCAGATAATTGTGATGAGACGTTAGTGAGGTGATGGAAAGACAAGTTTAGGCGAGTTGTGCACTCGTCTAATCTAAGCATACAAAATACAACTAGAAAACTTTGGCCAAAGTAATGTACTTGCTGGGTACATTGTCTAATCACCATGATTCCTCAATCTCAAAGTGTGTAGGATATAGGATGGAGTTACTAAGTGAACTCTAGGTAGACACTAGAGGATCGAGTCACAAGATCTCACTACCGCAGTGCGGTAAAACTAGTGAAGCTAATTATGAACATTCAATTGAATGTTAAGGGTGATCGTGGAGGTCAGGGATATGTAACCCTTACAGCTGCACAGGTTTATCACTATGTTATAGGATGGATTAAATTGTTAAGACTTGTTGCATAAACTAGTTTAACTAGTTTCCAAAATAAATTATGCAAAGGAATGTATGTTCATTGTTAAGATAATCTGACTTCTATGCATTAACTAGTTGAAGCTAGTAATCTAATTTGTAATGCAGAGGAATGTCTATATGTTGTTGAAAAAGAAAAAAAATTTTTACTAATTTGGGGTTGAATATCAAGGTTGTTACACTGTGATGTCGAAATGGGACGAAAACATCCCACATCTATTTAGGAAAACATACCATTTCCGGTATGTACCGGGGCGGGACATTGTTTCAGACGCCATACCAAGGGCATTTGGGTGCCCATTTCTATTTTGGAAATGCCCATACGCAAAAACATGGGGGTCAAGGGCATTTACCTGCAACACAAAAATTAATGACACCTTGATACCGAAACTTAATGTTGTGTCAAACGAAAGAAATCGGAATTATATAAAAAAATTGCAAAGCAATGATGTGGGCAGCAGAATATAAGCATTTTGTAGGTTTGCATGATAGGTCAAGATCCATTCTCAAGAGACTATATGTCGGATAGAATACCTAACATTAATGGTTCAAATACAGAGGCATACTTGCTAGTGGGGTTGAGTGATGTCGGAGCATCCAAGGTGTACAAGCAATCTTGCAACCAAAAATAATAGTTGTGTTTGTGTAGAATAGTCATTCTTTTTGTCGTTTTGACGTGGTGAAGTTGATCCTAGGGAAGAATCAACAAAGTCGTTTCTGTACCATTTCTAGAACAAACCCACAGGGAGACACCGTATCAGAGCTATACCAAGGGCGTTTTTGTACCCGATTCCATTACCAAAATGCCTATGCGCGTAAATGTGGGGTCCAAGGCGTTTCCCTACAGCACAGGGAATTAATGACACTTTGATATTGAATTTTAATGGTGTGTCAAAGAAAGATATTGGAATTATAAAAGATGATCAATAATGTGCATGAGCAATCATGTGGAAGTAACATAAATGCATTTTGCAGGTTTCCATACCAGGTCAGAAGTCATTCTCAAGAGATTAGATGTCGTATGGAATACCTAACATTAACATTTCAAATACAGAGCATACTTACCAATGGGTCTGAGTGATGTAGGAGTATCTAAGGTGCACAAGCAATCTTGCAGCAACCAAAAGTAATAGGTTTGTGCTCATGTGGACTTGTCAATCTTTTCCTCGTTTTGAAGTGGTGAATTTGATTCTAGGGAAGCATCAACATTAAAACACTTCAATCTCCTATCATGGTTTGTATCAAAATGTACGAGAAACGAGATAGCCATTTCCGATAGGAACCCAAGATGGTTACCCCCATGTTTCCACATACAGGCATTTCAATAACGGTTTCCATTTCAGAAATGCTTGAGCGTGTTAACGTGGGGTCAAGGGTGTTTCCTTGCAGCACAGAGAAATAAATGACACCTTGATACCGAATCAATGATGTGTCAAAGAAAGGATATTGGAATTATAAAGATAATGCCTAGGAGCAATGATGTGGGCAGCAACATAAAAGCAATTTGTAGGTTTTCATACTGGGTCAAAAGTTGTTCTCAAGAGATTAGATGTCACATAGAGTGCCTAACATTAATGTTTCAAATACATATGCATACTTGTGAATGGGGTTGAGTGATGCAAGAGCATCCAAGCTGTATAAGCAATCTTGTATCAACCAAAAATAACAGGTTTGTGCTCACATGGACTAGTCATTTTTTCATAATTTTGACATGAAGTTGATCCTAGGAAGCATCAACATTTGAACACTGCAATGTCACATTCCAGGTTCATGCCGAAATGATATGGAAATGACAGAGCCTTTTCCGACATGAACCTGGGACAGAACACCATACCAAGGGTGTTTCCGTACCCATTTCCATTTTAGAAATGCTTGTATGCATAAATGTGGGGCTCAAGGACATTTCCTGCAACATAGAGAATTAATGAAACCTTGATACCAAACCTTAATGATGTATCAAAGAAAAGATATTATAATTATAAAAGATAATGTGTTGGAGCAATGATGTGGGCAACAACATAAAAGTATTTTGTAGGTTTTCATACCAGATCAAAAGTCGTTCTCAAGAGATTAGATGTTGCATAGAATACCTAACATTAATGTTTCAAATGCAGAAGCATACTTGCTAGTGGGGTTGTGTGATGTTGTTGCATCCAAGATGTACAAGCAATCTTGCATCAACAAAAATAATAGGTTTGTATTCGTGTGGATTAATCAGGTTTTTTCATCGTTTTGACATGGTGGAGTTGTTCCTAGGGAGGCACCAACATTCCAACAATTCAATGGCATCAAGCACATTAGAGGATATCATTTTTCAAGCATCCATTGGGTTGTGAGTGAATTGGTTAAGTTTTTCAACAATCAGTAGAATATGGGAAGTAGTTGTGTCCATTGAAGGGCTGAAATTGATGTCTCAGTGAAGAGGCAAAAATTGCCTAAAGAACAACTCAAAATCAAAATGTGATTGCATATTTGGATTCCCCTCAAAACATTATGCATGAAAACAAAATGTGAACAAGAATGTATTTGAAGGCCATCCATATGAAGTAGAGACACAAATGCAAGTAAAGAATAGCGATAACAGTGATAGGGGTTGATAAAGTTGAGATTGGACCATTGATAGTCCCATCGTGTGAGTGCAAATTGTGATGTAAATGAAAATTTGGAGAATACGCTTACTTGTCACCATAACGATGTAGAAGAAATGTTTGTGGGAACTCTTAATTCCCATAATGTCATTAATGTATAGGTACAGTGTATAAGATAGAAAAGGATAGAAAATTAGTTCAGCCCTAAAATCTCATGTGCGTGAGAAATCAAGAGAAGTGGAACAAGGAGATGCTATTGCAGCAATTGGAGAGTTGTTTGTGGATATGGCGGTGGTAGAAGACTGTCTTCAAGTTGGTATGAAGGTAAAGTAGAGAGGACATCACATAGTTTCATTCAATGGATGTCCTTGAGAGGACATACAAGTGGGGATATGTTCAGAACAACAATTAAAGGGGAGAGAAGACTCTCACAAGAGAGATTGAAGGAGATTGGCAAGATGAAGAAAATATTCTCCATAGGACAGTGTTTGATAGAGGAACTTATGCACTCATTTTACAGCTTGGGAGATGGGTAGCATGTGAAGTTGAAGAAGGAAGAGTCTCGTATTTGTCCTTAAGGTTGTTTCAAAGAGCATTTGGGTAACAAGGGAAGAAGAAGAATCCTTTCCTTAAAAGGAACAAAAGGGTATCTATCTACTAAAATAATGGTCAAGATTAATTTTATACTACGGTAGTCTTGTAAACGGTTCTGGTGAAACACTGAGTGAATATATTTGGAGTAAAATTGCATGGAAGGAAGATTGATGTGTACTAATACAAGTAAAGTGTTAAGATTAAATATTCTCCAAGGCAGAAATACTTTTTAAGTCAAACATTTCTCCAACAAATGATTGGCTTGAAGAAATGATTCAAGCTGGTTGCATAAAGCAATCACAAGTGAGACATATAGGATCTGCAAGATTTTTTAACAAATCAAAGTATTTTTATTAACATTGAAAAAATAACCTTGAATAAGATTGGGAGTTCAAGTGATTTCCATGTTGACCCATTTTTAAAGAGTTTCTCTGCATATGGGAGACATTTAGCAAAACATGATCTACTAAAAACCAATGAGCAACCTCTAACAGAGAATAAGATACTTAAATGCAAATTTTCAAATCTATGTTAGATATCCATCTTTTCTCAGATATATGCAGAATGTCTCTCAGAGACATTTTGTTGGAAGTCTTAACAAAGTTGACTGTGGTCCTAACTCCCCAACTAAAGGTACTCCACTATACATCTATTAACAATCACCTATATGAAATTTGAAGTAATAAGAGATTCTCAAAATACCATAACTCCTCAAACCAATTGAACTCATTTATCAAGATGCTGTCTAATACATACAAATGTTATTACCAAAATCATTAGAGATTGTGTTTATTATCACATGGAACTTTATTTAGTAATGCTGCAGAAAACTATTGCATGGGATTAAAGCGTAAAAATATGTATCACCTCCATTTGGGTTAAGATACAAGAAATAAGAAAGGAGGACATACAAGGAAATTGAGCACACTTACATTTTCCTCTCTGAACCAGCCTCCTCTACCATCACGTCGCCAGCCTGCTTCTCTGAACTTTAGCTCCATCTCTCTCTGTTTCTGAAGCTCCATATCTCTCTGTTTCTGAAACTCCAACTGTTGTTCATGAACTATATTACTGATAACCTTAGAATTACTTTGCACAAAAAAGTTACGTTGCAATGTACATCCATGCTGGCCACATGATGACAGTCTGCAGGGTATGTTTTCTGATCAAGTCCCTTTACATTTTTAGCATGTAAAGATGCAAAAAAAGGCCCTTTTTCTTTAATTGAATTACAATCAGCATTTGGATTCAGTGTGTTTCCTAATGCGTTATTTCCATTAGTAAGGACACCTGCAGTTCCTTTTCGTGTTTTTTCAAGCAAAGGACATTTGAAAGAGCCAGAGAAATCTATTGGATTGTTTACAAAAACATTGCTAGTTGTAGAAGCTTCAGACAAAGCTATCCTCTTCTTTTCTCTTCCTGCTTGCAGATTTCCTTTTCCTTTAGTTTGGAAGCTGCAGCTTGATGCCTTGTTCCTTGGTTGTGCATCTGCATGGCAGATAAAAGAACATTGAATAATGTTTAAGCAGTCAATAAAGAAGGAAAATGCAAAACCACGCACACTCTCATTTATTATACATATATTATCAATGATGAAGGTGAAAAGAAACCATCTTTATATTTTAAGAAAATATGGCTAAAGATATAGTCTGGTTTTACTAGTGTCAGGTAAACAAAAGCGTGTGATTCCAAATACTGTTAGGAAAAATAGCATCTAATTTCAAATGAGTTTCCCAATAAGATTTTCATATTTCAACATTGGTTAAGTTAGAGAAAATCTGTCTTATCCCATAAGATTATGTGTTGTTTTTCTATTTTATACATGTTATTACGTTTATCTTGATGTTTATAAGGCATGGTTACCTAAGTCTCGGGGACGGAGGACGGGATTTCCAGGAAGGGAATTATTCCCAAATTTTGGGGACGGCTATTAAAATAATATATAAAAAATTAATATTTGAATATTTTAACTTTATTCAATGAAATTTAGGGATTTAAACTCTAAATTAATGTTCTTCATAATAATAACAGCTTTTCAAAATGAAATAAAAATATCAGAAGTTTTTTTGAAAAGATTTTTAAAAAATAGGGGCATATTTTCCAAGTACAAGTTGTGTTCTTATTTTCCACTTTCCCTTCATAAGTCCCAAGTCCCGGGAAACGCGTTCGGGATGTCACCAAAATCTAGGGGACGCATCTCCACATAACACCAAAGAACTAAAATATTATAAGGTCTAGTCATATAACTCACACTTAAACATAACTCAAGGATTTTAATAACGTCCACGTGACCTAACAGTTTATGGGACTAAGAGTCGGCAAAAAAAATAAGGAAGACTCTCAAATAAAAAAGAGGTTCTAATATTCCAAAATTAACTTCTTTTTCGATGTGAGCTTTTCTATTATGTATCTTGATTAAAAACTTGATATTTTGGTTAGCCTTTCCTCTTGAAACAAGTCTGTTAACTTGACAATGCTTAAATTGTCCCCTTGATCCGAGTACCGAGCAATCTGCTCTTAATGTCATTATAAGCTACACACTCCATAATGAAGTGTCATTTTGTCTCCACTACCCCTTTTCTATTATGTATCTTGACACATATTTTGGTTAGCCTTTCCTCTTGAATAAACAAGTTCTTGTTTCCCATTCTTCTTTGGGTATTGTCCACCTACCGGTTTCACACCTAAGATGATGCGAGCTGGTTCTCAGTTGGGCAATTAACATCTTTGCTTTCCATTTAATTTTCGCTCCTATGTATGTCTTTTCTTCGTGCTCCCAAGTGGGGTTAAAATGATTGATGTAGTATGCTTTCTTCCGTCCTATCTGTGCCTTGTCCACATGGTTGTCCTAAATTTCTCTTTCACGTATTTTTATTTCCTCATTGGTATTTGGACATTCATGCATGTTGATGTCACATTTACTCATTCACTTGTTGTTTTGTTTCATCCACGTGTTTTTCTTTCTGTTTAGTTCTTCTTTAACTACCATTTTGGGCCATCAATGATTCTCCATTCCCTATACCTTTTTTAAATAACTTAGAGTTTGAATCATTGTTGATGCTTCCAACGGAAAGGTACCTGATTTGTCCAAAAGAATCTCATATGGAACCAACACTTTAACTTTGAGGTTATTAGTTTTTAAGTGTTTTTGGACCCTCTATGTCTCCATTTTAAGTCAGAAACATTGCTGCCCCAAACTTCGCACCCATATAGAATCACTAGTGTGACTAGCAGGTCAAACAAGATATTTTTGGTTTTCCAATCCCACAATTCTACATTCCTACACTTGTTCAAATATATTTGAGGGAATACCTAAAAGTTGAGAAGAAGTGGTCATTTAGCGGTTTTATTTCATTGATTGGTATGTGAAGGCAAACATGTATGGTAGAGGTAGAAAATGTTGAAGGTTGTAACACATGTAGGCACAATCAATAAAAAAGGTAATTTATTTACATTTTGTGTGGAAGACGCAGTCAGATTCGATAGTATTTATGAGATACATTTCAATGATCTTGTAGTACCTTGAATTATCAATTTCAAAAATGGCGGTTGGTTTCTACGGATGAAGTGTTGAATAATAGTATCAAATGCAAGTTGTTGATGCAGCGTGAATAAAGGATGTGTAGTTGATGTGAAAGAGGCTTGAAGTTCATTTCAACACTCAAAATATATCGCACATGTTGGAGAGAAAATTGTAAAGTTCTTAGTGTCGGGCTTGAATTTGTTAGTTGATTGTTGGAGGGAATGCAAGTAGTCCTCTTCTTTCTTTCAATAAGTCACATATGGACCATGTGTCAATGTTATGAATTGCTAGAAGGGACAATGGGGTGTGATACGTAGAGCCTTGAGGTAATAAAGCTGCTCGAGATAACTCTATATGTAAGTCATTGTCATTCAATACAACCATGTCGTCAACATTGTTTATTTTTCAATGTCTCGCCTTGTGTTTTGTGGGTAGTTAGAGGCCACACCATAAACTATTTTCATGGAAAGAGTAACAAACATAGACAATTTGGGCAAAGGAGGCATGTGTATATGATATTGGATAATTTCTAAGAATGAGATTTATGGCGTTGGTCGAGATAAGAGGAGATTGATTATATGCTTCTGTAATAAACATCAAGTGGTTAGCTATCCTCGCCATAAACACTCGTCCTTACTAATCATGTCACAATTCTACCACATGATTTATTTTGTCATTATAATTCTCTTTTTCCTTTCATTTCCACAATTTATCAAGCCAACATGCATGTAAATATTTTCCCCAATTTCCATTGAGCTCCATTATTTTTATGTGAATGTTGTGGTTGCCTTGGAGTGGAGGGTTAGAGCCATTTATCCGAGGCGGACATATTGAAAATTTTAATTAGAAAAGTGGCATATAGGGAAGAGGACCAATAATTGGTAGGATATAATAATTGTGATATCATTGAGACCCTAAACCCCAATTATTGTTTTTTTATATTTGAATAATTTTGTTTTAAAAATTATTTTTTTTGGACCTATCATTGTTAGGAAAAAAAAAAAAAATTAGAAACATTTAGACACAACTACTAGTCCTTTAATTGAACATCATATATTATTTAAAAATGTGATTAAAATACTAAGATACTTGTCACATTATGCGCATTTACACCATTTTTTTCAATTGCACTCCTCACTTGTAGAATTTTGTACTTGAAAATTAAAAGTTTTACTTGTAAGCCTAACCATAATATCAACAAACATAATATTTGACAACTTGAAATGTACATGTGTCTAATGACATTACTAAGTGAACAATTCGATCCATGTCAACACATTAGAGCTAATAGAACACAAGTTCACATATCATAAAATAATTATGTATAAAGAGAACATCTTAGATAAAGCATTTTTGTATTTCATAATCAATTATTAAAAATTGGAGTTGAAGTCTACAAAGGAAGATTTAGAATCTACCGTTGTAGGTAAACCCCAATCAATTATTGCATTGTTTGAATATTTTATTGTTTTTTTATTTGAATCTTGCAACTTTTTCCACTTTAGTAGTTTTAGCTTATAAATCATAGTGTTTGCATTGGGATCTATAAGCTAAAACTACAAAAAGTTCTCCTAGTGTTTTAGTAACTTTTAAAGTGGAAAGAAATCATCTAATTGAAATTGTAGTCACAAAATCACGCACTTTAGACATTATTTAGTCTATATTACATACTATTATTCATATGGTTTTTGAGTGAAGAAAGTACTAACTAACCCATGTCCTTTGGCCATTTTACTTTCTTGCTTGTCGTCACTTCCAACCTCCCGCATCTACTCGCCCAATCATTTCTACCATTTGGTGTCGTTCTATCTTTGGTAGGCGCCCGAGGCACCCTGGTCCCATTTGGGGCGCCTTGAGCCTTCTTGCACTTTCCCGCCACTTTTTAGGCACTTTCTAGCCATTTGAGCTTCCTATCTTTTTAGTGATCAGCCTTTTCGGGGTTAGTTACAAAATTAAAACAAAAGAACCATATAAGTATAAAGTTATGAGACCATAATGAGGGACCAAGCACTAAACCCTACTATCATCACCTAAGGTTGCATCCATCAAAGGTTGCATTTGCATCCATCTAGCTCCATCACAAGGCATAAGGTTGGTTCATCTACATCACACTACATAGGACGGAAGTTTATTCTGTTCCATCCACTTTTTATTACATTTTTACATATAGTTATTGCTTTTTATTTTCACAAAGTGTGACTGGCATAAGAGCACCTAGGGCATGATTGCACACACACACACGCATATAACTACATCGGGTCTGAGATGTAGTGCAACTCTCAGTTAGTAAGTCCACTATTGTGGCCGTTGAGGACATTTGACCCCTTCATATGCATCTTTCTTTTTATGGGTTTGATACTTGTATTAGGGTTTTGCAGGTCTCTCCTTCATCACTGATTTCCAACAACATATTGTGCGAGTCCAGCAAAAAGCTAGTGCGATAAAAATGAACACAGAGCAATCACTCAACGATACCTCAGAGGAGGTTTGCAAAGATTTTTCATAGACCAGGCACCCATATCTCAGACTAGGGCACCCATAGGCACACTTGTACCTCTCCAGCACCCTAGTCCACCTCTTTGTTCTAGATAGGGAAAATTTTAAGGAACCCCCTGAAAAAACTTATAGAAATCATGGCGAATATACATGTAACTAGTTTCATGGTTTTGGCAAATATCCATATAACCTATTTCGTTATTTCGGAAAAAATGGTAAAAATATTAAAAATAGTTGGAAATCGAATGGTGAATCTCTTGTAACTTGTTTGGCGAATACCCTCTATTGAATTTGATTGTAATAAGGCCCAAAAATTTCATTTCTTTTGCATGCCTTACCTTTATGCTCAAGTGCCTGGAATGTGTGACACTTGGCCACTCGGAGGAACAGGAAAATGACATGTGGTATCTTCTAATTGCTCACTGCCACTCTGCCTTGCCTCACCGACACCGTGGACCCAAAACTTTATTAAATTGGTTCATTCCGTGGGCTTGGAGTCAGGAATGCCTTTGACTTGGGAGGCCCAGAATCCCGTCATGTGTCTATCTATGGGTAGGGGAAGGATTAATAACTTTAATAATAAGGCAAAAATAACTTATATTTAATAATCAAGGATATGTCGTTGGTTGTTATTAATTTTTTTATGTTTGGTATGTGCAACAGTAAGAATGTGTTTTTAATAATGAGCGGGGGGGTAAATGTAATGATATGGAGAAGTGCTCACAACATGTAAAACATATTCTTACATTAGTATTTGTACATGTGTAAGCCAGAAACATGATCATGATTTTTAATTTTGAAACTTAAGTTTAATTCAAGTCCAAGAAGATGAATTTATTTCAAAGGAACACATTGGCAATTTGCGATCTCAAAGGTGTGATCTCAAAGGAAATAACATGTAGCAAAGGCATAGTTATCATGTCTTAGGCTCATGTCATTTAAATTTTATGACTGATTATTTCTCTGGTGTTATTCCCATAGTTGATTGCAGGTTCTTCTACTTAAAAAAAAAAAAGACAATTCAATTATTACTCTTGCTTATAAGCTTTGGAAAAGACAAACAGAAAGCTTGATATATATTTACATATATACATACATACATACATACACACATATGTATGTGTGTTGTAGGAGCCAAGTAGTTGTCTCAAATTAGCCTAGGCTCAAAGGCAATGCCACTATTATAACACATGTCAGTTGTGTTTATATATTCTAGAAGCCACGACCAAGACCCTTGCTTTAAATGAAAACAAAGGATGAGGATATTTCCGAAAGCACCTTTCTAAAACACAAGAACTCTCCCACCGCAGTGTAACTAAATAAGAACATCCTTTTCCTCACAGAAAAACACTGGCACATTACGTGGGGCATCCTTGCAATTTCTTTCCAAGACCAAACATTGCCTCTCCTCCTTCCAAACTCAAGCTCAAGCTCAAACACAATTATGTCCTTCAAATGGTCCCCATCTACAATTGGTGTTGCAAGTAGCACCCTTTCTTCATATACAACCAACCTTGGTCTGTAGTGAGGGAAATGGTCTCTGTCATATCTTACAAGTAACAACACAAAATGCACAGTAGCATAATCTTGACTGTTATAAATTCTCACACCCAACACAAGTTCATATGACATTAAGAAGAAAAAATTGTTGTTGAAGACAATGGGTCCATAGAAGAAACAATCTCTCAATCGTGCCACAATCCTCCAAGTCCCCATAGAAGAATCATAAATTTCTATAGTACCATTGCCTGCATTAACTCCAGATCTATTAGCGCTACTTGAACCACTTTATACCCCTTGTTGTCATCCGCAACCAAAATTCCCCGTGCATAAATATAAAAGTGCCATTCATTAGGTTGAGTTGATAACATCTGAGGAAGCTTGAAGGAGGTTCCACCTTTAGTGGATTACATACCCTTGAAACATGACTCGAACAAAATAAGATTATCCCTCAATGTGAATCTTCAAACCGTACCCAATCAAAGCATGATAACCACAAAAAGTTGAGAATTTTCCATGTTCTACTGTAAAAGTCGTATCTCAGCCAATGATGACCACAATCATGATTTACAAGTATCCATGGATGTTTGTTCCTTGTTTTGCTATAATGCCTGAAGAATCTGGTGGAAGTCATGAGTGTTTTCCATTCTTTAGAAACTAGAGAGAACCTGCATATGGATTCTAATGGAAGCCAAAGCAATACGTTTTCCCAAACATCTTGAGGCAGTGAATGATCCCACAGAACACAATTTCCATGTTGCTCCTCATTCTTTGACATTAAATCATCGTCCATTTCCAGGATTTCTCTTTTTCCTTTTCTCGAAGCAACAACTGAAAAGAAAAGGCAAAACAAATTCAACGGTGATTGATGATGCTAAAGGAAACACTCAACAAGCACACGCCACGAGAAGGGAGTTGTAGGCTAGATGGCCAGGCAGGGTTTCAATGCCTACATTGGAAATAAACTAAAATGAAGAAAAAATTCCATTGTTTCAAGAAGGAGAAGACAAATCAAAAGGCGCAACAATGTACCAATGCAAGATAAGCTTGAATCCTTTTAACCATTGGGCTGTGTTGAGTTGTGGAGCTAAATTGCTTCACAAATAACATGCTTTACAGGTTGCTGATTTACACATGAATCGACATCGATCGAGGAACCGACATCGATATCCCGGAGCAACCGACATCGGTTGGGTAACCGAATCAGTTACCTATGCGTGAATGTTTTTATTTTAGATGTGAGTTTTAATCCGACCTTTGATTATAAAGGTGATCTAAAGGTTGTAAATGCATAGCTAAGATGCCCTAAGTTTGTATAAGCTTATATAAGCTAGAAAACTAGGGTTAGAAGTAGGAATGAGGAAGGATTGAGTAAGATCCTTGATTCTCCTTTGGTTGAGAGGATGAAGAAGAAGAAGAAAAAAAAAGGTTACATGAAGACAAAGCTTCCATGGAGAGAAGTTGGACAGAAGGAAATGACAGTACATCTGAATGGTGAGAAGAGGGTAATGTCTTCTACTGTATTTCCTTTGTATTGTTATTGTCTCAATGTAATGGCTTGCATAGTATGCAAAGCACATATGGTTTCTTCTTATAGATCCACATGTTGTTGTGAGATCTTGTATTGTAGATCCATGAGACCATGTTGTATTTTTATATTTAGTACAACTTTGCACACAAATAAATAAATATTGGTTACTAAATAAAATAACACCGAATATAAAAATGTATAATTTCAATTCATTCGGGATATATCATCCATGTATGAGATTACAATATATAGAGTTTGATCTCCTTGATTCTAGGAGTCAATAGTCATCCCTCATATCTCTCAACCCCTTCCTAGAATCTCTCAAATCTATCCCAAGGATATCTCTTTAATCCCTTTATTATCTCACACACCAAAATAGCTACGTGAGTTGTTCTCACAACTCACCCAAATACTAATACTAACTATTACAATTATATTATTAATATGAGTTCTATAAACTCATAATTAATAATATTACAATTTATTAATAATGTCACAATATATTTGTAACATTCACTCCCCTAATGTTGACATGGTGGAAAAACATTCACACACTTATCTGCAGTATGCTCACCCATGTGGCATGCCCAACTTGGCTCATGACCTTGATCAAAAGAAAGGCTATCTCCTTCCATGGTTTTAACCAGGTTTACCACAAACCTTGACATGATAGGAACCATCAACTATCCACCTCATGTGGTTTTTGGATCTTCCACAAACCGTTTCAAGATCCACAAACTGACTTACATTGGTGCTTCTGATCTTCTGCAATGTTTTGACATCAAGAGAAAATATAGGAAATATTGCTCACGTAGGAGCTCACTTATTACAATAGTTGAACATGTATAAATCATCTATTCTTATTTTTAGAAAGTAAACACACAACTGAAATAAAATGCCACAACACCATTGTGCGGCCCCGTCACTTGTGGCTGACGAGAGGTCGTTGATTGACCTCCTTCCTCTGTTGCCTCCTTCCTCCATGTAGTAGCTACTAACTCAGCCGAATTCAATCATGAGGCTTCATGGTTTCTACATTGTATTTATTCCAGCTTCCACCCTCAATGTAAAACCTTTTTTCAAGACATCGGGTACAACCGATAATGCGTCCACAAGATGGCCAAAATAGAGGGTAATTTTCAAACTTAGTATTTTTTTCATGAAATTACAACCAATGTAACGGGAATAAAAAAATAAGTACTTTTGCAAAAGAAAGAACTTGATTTTGAGTTACTGAGCAAAAGTTATTGAGGTTTTAACTTCTCGTAAAAATGGCTTAATTTAATTAAAATTGTCTCCACGATTAAAAACTTGCTAAAACCAGAAAGCAAAATTATCGTGTGACCACTCGTTGGAACCGGGAGAAATTGAGGATTCCAAAAATATCAATATTTTAGAGAATTGGCACCAAAAAATATTAATTTGGCCAAAATATATATTAATTGCACTCAAAATGCAATTATTAAGCAAAAACTATAGGAAAACTTTTTTTTTTCAAACTATAGTTTTGCTAAAAAATTAAAAAATTCAGCCAATAGAAAAAGACATGTAGCTTGCTTGCATATCTTCCCACCTACAAAAACCCCTCCAAGCCTATCAAGTCGTTTACAAAACGGATCCTCAGATATACCAATCCCGTCACTCAAAATTCATCTATTTTCCAATGCAAACTGCTCTCAACCTGTAAATCAATATCAAAAAATATTTCTGGGTTTTTTTCTACATGATGTTAGCTTTCCATAACATTTTGAATCGCCCAATTTCATTAAGAAACGTGAAGATATCGTAGTTTTAATAACCTGCGTCAAGCTTCAAGTAGCAAACTTGCTACATGTCTTTGTCTGAAAATTTCTCCATTTCTTCCTCAAATCTCTATCCACCTCTCTAGAATAGCCACGCTCTGATACCAAATCTTATATTTAGTACAACTTTGCACACAAATAAATAAATATTGATTACTAAATAAAATAACACCGAATATAAAAATGTATAATTTCAATTCATTCGGGATATATCATCCATGTATGAGATTACAATATATAGAGTTTGATCTCCTTGATTCTAGGAGTCAATAGTCATCCCTCATATCTCTCAACCCCTTCCTAGAATCTCTCAAATCTATCCCAAGGATATCTCTTTAATCCCTTTATTATCTCACACACCAAAATAGCTACGTGAGTTGTTCTCACAACTCACCCAAATACTAATACTAACTATTACAATTATATTATTAATATGAGTTCTATAAACTCATAATTAATAATATTACAATTTATTAATAATGTCACAATATATTTGTAACAATATTGTTGGTCCATAGAGATCTAGTATTGTAGCTCATTGGATAACTTATGGATACATGATAGTATCCAGATATTGTAGAGGAGGTTGTCTTCTTGTTTGCACAGGTTGATGCAATGATGGAGGAGAGACTTAATTCTTGGTGCATAGTTATGGTTGCACATTGGTAGACCCATTTGAGAGGTCTTGTTTGCAGATTCACAAGAGAGCTTGGTTGCAAGTTCGGAGATGTAGTAGTTCTTGGTTATGTGAGATCTATTGGTGGTTTGGAGGCACGGTTTTAGTGCACTCATGTAGATTCGTTTAGAGATCTAGAGGAGGAGATACTCTTGGAGAGATGCATTGTACTCTTGTTTGGAAGAGTTGGTTTGTACTCTTGTTCATTATATATATTGAGATATCTATCTTTGGTGGATGTAGCCCACATTGGGTGAACCACGGTACATGTTGTGTTATGTGTGTGTACTTTGTTTTGATTTGGATTTTCTAGTATATGCTTCCACTTATTGTAGATTTTGGGGAATTGTCTACTTTTGTATTTGCATGATTTGATTTGTTATTGAATTATAACACTATTTCATGTAGTACGATTTCCAACAAATTGCCCTTTATATTAAATAATTGAATCCTTTTTTATTGAAATATTTAACATCTAAAAAATAATTTAATAACTTAATAGCTTATAACATATATTTCAAAATTATAAGTTATTAAATTATTTTTAGATGTTATTAATTTTGACATTTATTAATTATCTGTCCATTTATTATATATTTGTTAGTTCTTACTTAAGTTGTTTTAACTGATAGAAAACATGAGTATGGAGGAAACATTGAGAAATATCTAATTTAAATATTATTGTTCTCAAACTAGATAGTGCCTTCCTAAGGCAAAAAATACAACATTTGCATACAATTCAGGACATACCTCTCATATATTTGTTGAAACATAAACATTACATATCATAACATTGGCATACCAAAAAAACTATAACTATATTATAACATAAATATTACATATCATAATATATTTCTTAGTTCTTGTATCGCTTTCCTAACTACATCGGTATCGATCTTATCCGCCAGAGTGTCGGCCAGGGTTAGTATCTCGACACATTCTTTATCAATGATAGCTCTGTTGTGTCTGTTAAGTCTTTCCAGGTTTTAAGCACATCAAAAGCTCGTTGCAGATTTGTAAGGATGGAAGACACCGTTTGAATTAACTATCCATCTGAGGGGTCATTTTTGGGGGTTGATTGCCATCAATTTCCATATCCACATCGTTTATAGCAACATGTGGAGAATCCATAGGTTATGGGGTCCGGGATTACGGATACGAGAATAGAGAGTTCATTTAATACTTTAGGTTGTGTTGCTCGGACATGGAATCGGTTGGAGCTCTATAAGAGAAGCTATAAGAGAATGAAGGGGAACAGGTAGACATCAAGCGGCCAGAGAGGGGGTGAAAGCACCATAAGAAGAAGAACTAGAAGTAGAGAGGGCGAAGGATTGCCCAATAATAACCATGTCTGAGTCCGTATCAGAACTAGAAGAAACCTCGATGTATTCATGGCTTATACTAGCTCGATGCGCTCAATTTGGTCCCCCATGATTTTTCAAAAGAAAGTAAGTGTCGGAAAACGACCATGGGCCTTGAATTTATAATTTTCGAGCGATTTCTTCGACTAGACCTTTACACGTGTCCATCAAACCCGGGTATGAATTGATGGTTAATATTAAATGTAAATCGTGGTGAAAATTTTGCTTTTATACCTGGCATCACTATCCCATGTGCCTCCACCTTTTAAACATCCTTTTATCATGATGAATATGATATCATTAAGGATAGAATGCTATACATTAAATCAATAATAACTTCCTTCTTAATAAACATATCGAGATTCGAGAAATATATTAAGGGAGAGGAGTTAATCGTCGAGCACAAACCAATAAATTATAATGGTATTGGTGAGGGTAGATGTAAATACTAAAGATAGGGACTAGTACTTGCCAATTTATCACTTAAAATTTGATACAAAATTAGTCAATAAAATGTATCACATCAATCAAATGCTACTACAAATGTGAGCAATTATTTAACAATATTCTCATTAAATATGGAAAAGACTTTTTCCATAACTTTAGTCTTTAAAGTGATGCATTTAAATTTTATTATTTAGATTTTTAGATTTCATCACATATATGAGGAGACACGTTTGGAAAAAAAAACTAACTACATATATAAAATATAAGAAATGATATTTTAGAAATTTGGAAGTGACATATTTTAGTTGTCATGTATATTCAAAAGTTACTAAGCTTTATGAAAGGCCATCATTGCAAAATATATTGAAATAGCCATCATTGCATTCAGTGATCAAATTTGAAGGGTTCCCCATACTTTAATTTGACTGGCTAGGTTAAGCTTTACCCTTCATAAATGAGATATTAGAAAACACATTACCCTTCAACAAAAAAAAAAAATGTTAATTTTCTTTCAATATATATCTGATTAATTTGAATAAAATAAATATGAAAAATGTCAAAATTATGAAATATATAACATCTAAAAATAATTTTGAAAACACTATATAAATGTGAAAACACTATATTTCATTAGTAATGACATCAACAATTCTGAATTCTATTTAAAAACAACATTTTCGTTAGTTACTTCAATTCAAATAGTAAATAATATTTGATTTTATTCATATTCATTTTCTTTAGAAAGACTTCCTTTGATCTATTCTCATCTATGGATATTTGGTTTTGTATTTTGAAAATTGAACTTGTGATAGCTTTTTAATTTATTGAAAACTTTAAATTAATTTAAGAAAAAAGAATCTAATTTAAGAAATCAATAATGTAAATACTATATATATATATATATAAAACATATATATATATATATATATATATATATATATATATATATATATATATATATATATATATATATATATATATATATATATATATATATATATATATATATTAATTATATATAAATAAATATATCATATATATAATGACCAACAATGAACAAATAAACCCAGGACCTGAAATTTTAATTCATCATGCCTAAATACGTGAGAGCTCACGTTTGTGGGGGTAAGGCAAAAAGAAATCCATAGAATTCTTCCGCATGGCATGGGCAAAAGCGGGGTGATAGCTTTTTTAATTTATTGAAAACTTTAAATTAATTTAAGAAAGAAAGAATCTAATTTAAGAAATCAATAATGTAAATACTATAAATATATATTTATATAATAATATATATAAATATATAATATGTTGGGGCCCATCATATATTCCAATTCCAATGTCCATGACCAACAATGAACAAATTAAACCCGGACCCAAAATTATAATTCATCCCACCTAAATCTAGGAGGTTCACGTCCATGGGGGCAAGGCAAAAAGAAATCCACAAAATTCTTCCACGTGGCATGGGAAAAAGTGGGGTTTATTATTTAAAATGTTTCAATGGCCCAAAAAATTTCAATGACCAAGTCATTAAATGCCCACACCTATCACCACGGACCCGAAACTTTATTAAATTGGTTCATTTCGCGGGCTTGGAGTCCGGGAATGCCTTTGCCTCGAGGAGGCCCGGAATCCTACCATGTGGCCATCTGATAAGGAGGCTAAATTTGATGTCTACAAAGTACATTAAAATACGTAATCATTTATAGTGATGTGGACCGTGGTACTACTGTAATTGCTTGCAAGTTGTGAGGTGATATTAAACATCCACTGACAATCAAATTTTATTTCTATAAGGCATATACTTGAAATTGAAATTTTGATAAGGAAGAATAGATTCATAAAAGTTGTGAAGATTCATATAAGTTGTGGACCGTGTAAGACTCAAAATTTTCATATTTCCAAGTAAGTGTCATCCTACATTTGAATCTTGATTCTTTAAATATTATCTTTTTATAAGTAGCATTGTATAAGCCTTCACTTTGAAATATTTCAATATAAGGGTTGAGAAATTAGGGTTGAGGGTTTACAAAATCCAAAATTCCAAGCATGTCTACTTCCACAGGATCCCAAAGTAAAAGTAAAACCCAAATCCCATACACCAAACTACTTAAAAGTAAAACCCTTGGTTTTATTGATGAATATCATGATATTTATGATCTTGTAATTGGCACAAAAAGCTTCACAACTTAGATACACATCTGAGATGAAGATGAGGAAAGTAGACGTTCGGACCCATCAGGTAAACATAAAGGTTGGATAACATGGGGTCTGATTGGGACACATGATGCTCCACGAGGTTTTACCCTGCCCTGAATTTGTCAATATATGTGCCCAAAATTACGATGGGACAAAAAAAAATTATTGCAAAGGAAACAAACCAGAAATTTTTCCATTACGGAGGTAAATCTTGGCCATGTGTTGGGGTTTGAAAGCAAATATTTAGGAACCATCAACATAAACCTAGAAAAATTGCTAGCGATTATCATGCCACCAATAAAAAGATAGAGATGATGTTTTTACAAAATTAATAGTTGATGGAATGGTACCAAAGGGAAGGCTCCACATGCAATTGAGATGTTTAAACCATGGGTCAGGGATACCATTTCTATGCTAGTATTTTTCCTTGGCTTTGATAATGATGAGAAAGTGGATGAAACCCTCTTGGAAATGGTATACAATATCCATTTCATTCTCCACCTTGTCAATACAGATTTGTTGGGTACATTGCAAAATCTATGCATAAACAATTATTAACAATCAAAGAAGGCTCTAACACTAAGACCTTTAGGTTCACTACCTACTTGTGCTATTTAATTCTATGGTGGTTTACTTGAATGGTTTGAAAAAAAAAACTTGCAATTGAGCCCTATAATGTTGAGGTCCAACCAAAAGCGATGCGTCCATTAACTGAGTGGACCCCAAGATAAGGATGTATGATAATAGAAGGGACTACAGTCAATTTGTGGATTATTTTTGGGCTCCAATTTATCAAGCAATTACAAAAAGTACATTGCCTAGATTTCCTATGAAATGTAGAGATTGCATTCAACTGGGATCAGAAATACAGTTAGTAGACTGGTACTTCATGGAGGAATATATTGTGCTAAGGTTTTATGGATCAAGAGTACAACCTTACAAATTTCCAATACATGTGATGAGAGAGTTTTTTCCTTGGAATATATACGACAGATGGAAAGCACAGATAATCTCTATTTTGTTACTCAACAAAAGAAGAGCATATTTCCTTCCTTATCGTTCTCATGTGGAGGGTTCACATTTGAAAGAAAAGCATTCTATGTGGCACATGAAATCTTACATAGATTTTTAAGTTTGATGTTGACTCTCATTGGGTGTATGACCCATGTGAGGTGATTAAAGCAAGGGTAGTGGCGAACAAGAACTCTTGCCACTAAAATTCAACATGAAAGCAAACCCTTGCTAGAAAAATTGAAAAACAAGAACTCTTGGGATGAAGTAAAAATAACAATGAATGAAATTGTTGTTGAGAAAGGAATTAGTTCTCAAGAGTTGTCAAAACAAATTTTTGGATTGCCTGAGCCTCCACAAAAAAAGGCAGAGGATTTTCAATTTGCCAAATTTTATGCAAAACTTGATAAAAATTCCTCTAAAAGCATGCCAAAGGCATTACATCAAGAATTGCAGATAAAAATTGGACAAGGTCAAAAATTGATGCCTTTTGGTCTATGAGGCAGGACCTAGGCCATCCAAAATCTGTAGAAGACTATGATTCTATTCCAGAAGATGCAAATTTCAACAAATTATGGAATGAAGAGCATCCTGGAGAGAGGCAAGTAGTGATGATGACACACTGCTCTGAGGAATTACACACTCCCCCTAGGAACATATAAACCAAGTCTCGATGAAGGCTTGAAACAAAGATATTCTACAGAGCAGTTATTGTTGAAAAGATGGGTTTTAGTGGTGGTGGTTTGGGTTCAACAGACAAGGCATTTGGCTTCCACCAGAGGCACAATCTAGAAAAAAATTTGATAGGTCAGGCCTTGGAGCTTCACCTTTGGAGAAAGGACCACTACATACTACAACATCTACAAGTGCTAATCCAGTGCAATTTACTCCAGTCAAATCCTCAACAAACAATTCAGCCACACGTTGAAAATCCTAGAGGAGAAGTTGGCCATGAATCTATTAGTATTATTAATGTTGGTGGTTCTAGTGATGATGGTAGTAGTCAACAGTATTGGAAACTTAAAGAGGCCAATAGAGATAGTTGAAGTTGCTAGGGCTATTGTCCAACAAGGAACCGAGAAGAGGCAAAAGATAAGGCAAACACAGAGTACAATTACTCTTGGCTCAAGGCAACTATTTATAGAAGGTGGTGCCACTACCACCCCTAAACAAACTTCCATTCCATAGGGAAATTCTCCCCAAAATTCAATTACTCCTTCTCCATTCAAGGTGGAATAATTCATTCCTACGAACACCTCAGGTTTTGATTACTAGCTATGAGTTTGCCAATAAATCAAAAGAGATAAAAGAAACAAGAAGAAAATTCTACATGCTACTGGAACTTCAGATCCAACAAATGAGGGTATTGCCTACATATAACCCAGACACGATATACCTAGAATACATGTATGTTGTGCCCAAAGTTGTAAAACCAAGAGAATGAAATGGTTTCCAGTGACTACGAGGTGACCTCCCTTCAAATGGATTTTAAGGAAATGAAACCTTCTGACAAAATTAATGTATCGAAAAGGAACAATGATGTGGTTTACACAACATTACTAAAGGCAGAGAGGGAGAACAATAAGTTGAATAATAAGATTCAAAAGTTAGAGGCAGACCTAGAAAATGAGAAAGCAAAAGGAAAAAAACAGTTAATAGAATGTGAGTTGGAGAGGAAGATAAAATCATCTACCTCTATGATGCGTAGTTGTTGTGAATGAACATGCATAGGTAGAACTAGAAGAAGTGAAGAAAAAGTTACAGAAACAATGAGTAAGAATAATAGATTACAAAAAAACATTGGGAGAATTGAAAGAGGTTGTGAAGGAAGAGAAAGAAAAGGTCAAAAAATGGGAACAAAGCCTAGATGATGAGAAAAAACAAAATGAAATATTGCAACAGGAATTGGCAAAAGCAAAAAAGGAAATACAGTCTTCCAACATCAAACTATCTGATTTTATAAAAAGGCATTGATTAATATGACATGATAATGTTTGGGGAAAATAAACCAAAAAATTGATGATTTGATTAGATTGTTTGAATTCATGATTGATCTACAGAGAATCTATGATAAGCTCCATGAATACGTAATAGTAGTAGAAAAGTGATGGCTTTAAGAGAGGATACAACAAAGAAAATTTTGGAAGCTATCTACAAATTTAGTGACACAAAACTGACATCCAGAGGAATTCAAACTGGTTTGATGCCTCAATAAAGGTATCATCTATCATTCGAAGTGTGTGATGTTGGGTGAAGCACAAATGAATTGTTGAATAAGTGTCAAAGAATGTTACATAGAGTTGCATGGAAAGGTACAAGAGTTCACAAAAAGCTTGGTTTGCCAATGCCTTTTGAAAAACACGCCAATTCATTAAGAAGGATGCATTCCAGAAGAAGATGAAAGAAAAAATGACTCAAGAGAAGGACCAAATTCCTGAGAAGCTAGATGAGACAAAAATTTTTTGACTCTGTTAAACCATTGATAACCTTGTCAGTAAGTTTGCATACAATAATAGAGGAAAGCTCCACTATCAGTTATGAATTGCTAACAAAGTTACATGTCAGTCACTCTGATTTACAACAAATTGCAATTCCAATAGATGAAGAGTGGAGCATGTTATAGAAGATGATATAATTTGTTAAAGTTGTGGAGCCTGATTCCAAGTTGAAGTGGCAGTTTGGTTTTGTTGTTTCTATTATTTGGGAGGAAATCATGGTCATGGATAAAAATAGTAAATTGTCTTATTAATAGACTAGAGTTATCTTTATGTTTATTGTATTAATAAACATGTGATATTTAGGTTGCTTGTGGTTGAAGCAAACTTTTACAAAGAGGTGCACAAGTTATATATATGTGCATGGATTTACTCTTTAGTGTATTTAGATCCATTTTGAAAATTGTTCCATTTGTTGCAATGACAATCTTCAATTTTTTCATACAAGGCATGTCTCAAGCAAGTTGAATGAGGAATAGTGTTATTTTTAAATTTTCATTTCAGTAATGATTCAAGCAAAGCCACTTATTCTATCTCAGAATTAAGCACCACAACTCTTATATGCCTAAAGTATATAATAATGTAAATGCATTGTGATTTAATAGCCAACCAACCACGGTGTATGCTTTCTATAAAAGAGATCAACAACATTGTATGTGAAATATATTAAATACTCATTAAAACATGACTTTGTAATGTTTCTACAATCAAAATGGAAATGGAATCAATATGATTACCTTTAGGCACATGTAAGTTTGGGGTGAGTGTTAATCCTTGTTTGAGATTCAGAACAATGTATTGAATATTTGAATATATTAATTATTATATGAACATCTATATCATGGGATATCCACAAATGGAAGCTTCCAACTTGATGGACCTGGATCATCTCTATCATTTGATTCACCAGATCTCTTGAGACTCGACTCTCTCTTTCTTGACAGTCAACTACTTGTAATAGGGTCATCTGTTGTATTTGTGCCATTGTTTTCAGCCCCTCTCCTTTCATTAATCGACTTCCATACTGCCAGAGCCCTGTCATAGGGAAAGTTATCCACTTCATACCATGATGTATAAATTCTCAAACAATTTTCCAAATTTTTGTCAAGCTTGTTTCACAATTTTGACTTTATAAAGGCCAAGGCACTGAAAATTCTCTCATCTTCAATTGAACCCAAAATCATTGTTTGACATAGATCAACCAATGAGAAAAAATCGGACATGGTTTGTTTGTAAAATAGTACTCACCCCAATTTTTTCCATAGTCGGGTTATTGCTCCACACTCTAAGGGATTATCCAAATCTTTGAATTGTTGAATCATTGTAGTGGTGAATTCATGAGATTGAGAATCAAATTTCCTTGCTTAAAATACCTAGAATATTCATTCCATTGATATCAATAGGCTTACAAAAATGTTGAATCAATGTAGTCAACCTCTTGAAGTAGTCTTCCTGCATATATCTTTCATTTTGGACAGATTCCAAAAGGTGGGATTTACTATAGCCATTGCTTCAAGTAAAGCATCCCTTCTAAATCATCTCCCTTATTTCTTCTAGTAGGGACACTACAATTTCTCTTAACCTCACCCTTGTTGATGATACAATGTTATCAAACAACGGCCCTATGACTTTACCTCCTCAACCTTACCGGCTACTACTTTAAACATGTACATCGGTATCTCATATCCACGTACAAAAGCACATACTTCCCAAACAAGTTGAGCTTTAGAAGCTACTTGCATTTCCAATATTTATCAAATCATTCCAACCATCAAACTTTGGACCTGTAAAAGCAGTTTCATTGAGAAACAAATATTCTATTGTCATATACAAACTCGTTTCCTCAAACTAGAAAAATCAACAATATAGATAGTTCTTTCTTGTGCTTGTTTAATTAAATGATGCATTTCTTCCAACATGGGAAGGAGACCACAACATCAAAAATGACTCTATATCAATCAAAAATGATGTATCAAATCCTGGGCCTTGTCCACTTCCATGTGATTCTGCCACATCACTCCTAATAAGGATTGATACTCTTCATACACCCTACGAACTGGTTGGTACAATGAGATCCACCTGGTGTCGACATATTTTAATAGTTTACACCCATTTTTAGTCCTTCTACAAAATATTTGGAATTCCATGAACCTTTTAGGACTACTGGCAAAAATAAGCATGCACCTCTCGAACAAGGTCTTCAACTTTTGCTACAGTTTAAATTTGCCAACTATTTTGTAAGCTAGGTTCATTCTATGAGCCATACAATGAATGAAAATCATATAAGGGCAATGAGATGTTTGGAGTCTTACACACAGGCCATTATGATGACCTTGCATTACAGATGCCCCATCTTCCCCGACACATACCAACTTTGATGCAATTGCAACATCATCCATGTCACCGATCTCCTTCAAACTTTTTATCACCAACTCACAAAGGTTTTCAGCATTGGAGTTCTCTCTCATCTTGTGAATGGAAAGTAAGTGAGGTTGTCTCACATAATTCTCAACAATATACACATGCATACAGACCCAAGCAATATTATCTACTATTTTGTAACCTCATCAATAGACAAAGATATGTATCGTGCAGACTTCAGTTTCTCTTTCAAGTCTTCTTTCTCAACCATAGCTAGGCATTTTTCCCAATCCCAACCACTACTTTCTGACCAGTGAGAATGAGGAAAGTGTGGGACACCAAAAAAACAACATCTTCTTTTTTTTCAGAAAATATGTTATAGGATGACCTCTTTTCAAAATGTGAAAAATAGTAGCTAGTTGAATTGTTTTACCCAAAAGATTGTTTTGAATGATCTTGTTGAATTGAGAGGTAATTGTCCCTCCATTCGCTGCAACTATTCTTTCATTTCTCTTGTGCTCTTCAAATTATTTTTCATACCTAATATGCAAAACAATCATCCATAGTTTTCCATCTGGCAACATTCTTCTCAATGCCATCTACAATTATCTTTTCATATATCTTTCCTACATGCTTCTCAATAGTATCCAACTTAAGTTGCATTGTCTTGTCCCTGCCCAATTTCCAGCTACAGATTGTACATTTGCATTCTTTGGGAGGTTCAAATTTATTCTCATTTTCAACAAGTTCAATAAATGGAAACTTAGAAACCCACTCTAACCTAAAACTCCTTCCCAAGTCCCATTTTCTTTCCTTTCTCTTTCTTCCAAAAATAGGTGTCCACTGAGTATTTTCCTTGGTGGAATTTATATTTGTTGACTACCACTGCCAAAAGTTTCACCTCCAACATTCACTTGGGCACTGGCGATAGGTGATGTAGTGTCATCTTCATTCAATTGGGTAGGTGGTACAATGTCAAACTCAACATCATTCAATGGAATGTCTTCAAGGGGAGGCATTTCATTGTTGTTGTCATTGACAACATCAAGAAAATAAAAAATGAACACATTCTCATTCTGAGTTTCATTTTGAATGTAATCATTATCCCTTGATTGTGATGGTCTGTTGGAGAAGGATGGGTTTCCTTAGATGGTTTCTCAAAATAAGATGTTATTTTTCAAATGCTAGTACCACTACCAGGAGGGGTTGGAATAACATTTTTTCTTGAGGTTGAGCTTCCCTTTTTAGGTGCCATTTTTCTTGAATCAATGAATCCTATAGAATTGAAAGAAAAAAAGATACAACATGTTAGATTAAATGATATTGATATGTGCACAAACATCTCAACATGAGAAATATGTATAAAGAAAAATATTATGCATGCAAATGCATTCAGATGAATTGATTTAGGTAGAAAGACAACAAAGAGAAGAAATTCATCATGTGAAGCATCTCAAAGGCACTCTCATTGACTGATTGCTAATGTTAACATTGATTACAAAGAAGTGATTTCAATATCCATATATCATGTTCTCAAAACACTAGATAGTGCATCTCAAGATGTATCATGTAATGGATGTCAATTGATAAAAAATGCACAAAATTGTTGTAATGGATATCATGTAATGGATGTCAATCAACATTGCATCTTACAAGAAATAGAAAAATATGAAATAATAAATTAAAAGAAGAGTCATCATGGAAACCTAGAAGAAGTTTAGATGTAAAAATAAGAAATTTAAGGAGAACAAAATGTAACTAATCCCAATGGAATTCTTCAAAGAGATTTGAATGCTTTTCAAGTGATTTTTGACATGGGCTATATAATATTGTGTCACTTAACATGTACTACTTTTTGCAAGAGTGTTACATTAGTATAAGAAGAAATTACAAAAAAATTTCCACAATTTTTCATGGTTGCTTGATTGACATGTTACATCAAATTGGATAAGGATTGCCTACCATTTATTTAGTTTCAATGCACTTGATCTGTATTGGTCTGATCTACATGTTTTAGTACAAAAATCACAAGGTTTGACTCTTTTGAAAGAAAAAATTGATATAGAACAAAGTGAAAGGATGAGGTGATATTTTTAGCTATCTCTCATATAACTTAGTTGGAAGGAATAAGAATATTACTACAGTCAGAATTAGAGCATACATCAAGCAAAAATGAAGATGTATCAGAGGTTTGAGAAGAGAAAACAAACAATTTAAATGATTTGTTGAGCAGCCAAAGACACTCTAATGATAAGACACTCTAGTGATAAGAAGTCTTTGTTGTAGCTAATCAAACATGAAATAGGTGATCTCAAGGTCTATGCTCAGTTTGAAATCAAAGTATAGTATGTATCTACTCATGAAGGACTCTGAGTTCATTGATTCATCCAAGGTATGATCTGTCTTTAGTTGATTAATGAAGGAGTCTTGATGATGAGATTTTTCATAATGTATAGAGGTTTGTCCTATTGTATAGAGGTTCTAAATGTTGTCATCAAGCCAAATAAGGTGTGCATCTTCTCATGAAGAAATTATTGATTCATCAGAGGTATGAGGTCTGTCATAAGAAGATCCAATTACCAAGAGTGTTCATCATTTCAAAGGAGCTGAGATAGAATATATGGTCTTCCATCTATGACTCATTGTGGTATGAGACTTGTGAATTCAAGGTTGAGAATGTATGCAGGTTCTTTGGCTTGACAATGAAATGTCAATGTGTCAAAGCTAGCTAAAGTATCATTATTCTTGAGAGAATCTTGAATGCTTTGATATGATGTTTCACATATGATACAATCATGATAAGGGTATTCTTTGTATATTGTCATGTTCCTACTTGGAGAATGAGTTCAAGAAACTTGAAGGATGCAGGAATTAAAAATATCCCCAGATCTTGATGTTTTTCCTTTATATTAAATATTATAGACATGTTGTCTGGACTACAACAAGGACAAGAAAATGTCGAAGAGTGATCCCACTTCTACAATCTTCATGGAGGAAGAAGAGGTGGTGTAAACCCCTACATTCTTTTTTGGAAAATTCTTGTTGTGGAGAGATAGATTCCAACTTTTCCTCAACATTAATAAAAGTGAATTAGTATTACTATACAGTTTCTGATGGATTTATAACACAATTATTTTCACAGAAGTGCCATAAGTGAATGTGAAGATAAAGAAAGCATTTTGTCCTCCTCAGATTGTTGAAGGAAATGCATGCTTGGAGTACATTCAATACATTATGTTTCCATGGTTTAAAAAGTTTGAAGTACATCATAGTGAGGAAAATGGTGGTAACAAGTAAGCATGCTACAACAAGGACAAGAAAAGATGTCAAAGAGTGATCCCACTTCTGTAATCTTCATGGAGGAAGAAGAGGTGGTGTAAACCCCTACATTCTTTTTGGAAAATTCTTGTTGTGGAGAGATAGATTCCAAATTTTCCTCAACATTAATAAAAGTGAATTAGTATTACTATACAATTTTTGATGGATTTATAACACAATTATTTTCACATGCATGCAAAGTGAATGTGAAGATAAAGAAAGCATTTTTTTCTCCTCATATTGTTGAAGGAAATCCATGCTTGGAGTACATTCAATACATTATGTTTCCATGGTTTAAAAAGTTTGAAGTACATCATAGTGAGGAAAATGGTGGTAACAAGTAAGCATGCTACTACAAAAGGACAAGAAAATATGTCGAAGAGTGATCCCACTTCTGCAATCTTCATGGAGGAAGAAGAGGTGGTGTAAACCCTACATTCTTTTTTGGAAAATTCGTTGTTGTGGAGAGATAGATTCCAACTTTTCCTCAACATTAATAAAAGTGAATTAGTATTACTATATAGTTTCTGATGGATTTATAACACAATTATTTTCACAGGAAGTGCTAGAAGTGAATGTGAAGATAAAGAAAGCATTTTTTCCTCCTCAGATTGTTGAAGGAAATCCATGCTTGGAGTACATTCAATACATTATGTTTCCATGGTTTAAAAAGTTTGAAGTACATCATAGTGAGGAAAATGGTGGTAACAAGTAAGCATGCTTGTGACAAGATGTCTGTACTTTTCCCACAACTATTATTTTTGTCTTTTTTTTGTTTTTCCAAATGCTAATTATTTGGTTTTTGGTTCATTGTTGTAACTTTTTTCCCTTTTGCATTTCTTGAATTTTTCATTTTGGACATCTCTGTATGGTCTCTATTTCATACATTATTGTTTGTCAACATTTTATTAACCTCCCATTCCCAACCAAATCCTCCCAGTAGACATGAACCCCATGGAATGAGCCACAATTGATAATTTTGGTATCCAGAGTGGGTCTCTCTCCCGGGAGGTCTATGCCACGCGTCGCCATTCCATCAGTCTCCCAAGGAAATGCCCTGCAGAAAACGTGAAACCTATGGAATGTACCACATTTTATATATCCTTCGGGTCCACTTGTGGGACGAGGAAATGTCAGCGGATAGTGATAAATGATAAACAGTCATGGTATTGGTCGTGGAATAAATGGAAAGTGAAATATATATATATATATATATATATATATATATATATATATATATATATATATATAAGAGAGAACATTAACAAAAAGATTCAAAGAAGATACATATAAAGCAAGGAATATATGTATGAGCAACATCTCATGGAGATGTATGATAGTGATTTTATATATATATATATATATATATATATATATATATATATATATATGTAGATGTATCTAAGATATCTAAGATAAAAACTAGTTATGATTCTCTGCAAGTGGAGGACTATTCTAGATGACATAAAAATCATAGTGGTTATGAGGATGAGGATGTTCAGATTTGTAATAACTTACAAAGGTGAATCACAGATAAAGCAAATGCGACATGAAAGAAAATAGGTCTCAAATAGACTGAGGACTCACCTACAATAAGTGCTTCTAGGATGTAAACTACAACGCACTAGCCGGAGCCCCTAGACAAGACCTAGATTTATTTGAAATTTTGTAAGCAAAATTACAATATGCCGATTCGCTAAATCCCTTTCTACTACTTCACAAATACGTGCAAATTGGAAAATCACGGAAAACATCACCTCTGTGTATATATCGGGAAAATTTTGGGAATGTTTTCTTGGCCAAATAAGGTTCCATAGATTTCTTGGTGAAACATTAATGTTTTCAAATCTTGGTGCATCGATTTCTTGGTGAAACATTAATGTTTTCAAATCTCAACGCGTTGATTTCTTGGCGAAAACATTAATGTTTTCAAATCACGATGCGTGTCGAAATTCTTGTGAAACATTAATTTTTCAAATCTCAAATCGCGATGATCACGCAAAGATTTAATATAAAAATATACATTGGGATTGGAAATTCCTTAGCAATTCAGATGGGATAGATTATTGTTTATGGAATTACTACCTCCCCTTAGGGCTCTTTTTCTCTCTTCTTTATTATGGCTCACTCTTCTGATGATTTTACTAAGGCTCATCATAAAGCCATCAATGACCATATCGTTGAGCATCCCCAATATCTAGACTTACTTTTACATGTTGCTCATGAGGAAGCTACTAATTTGGTGGAACTTAATGCTTCTGTAGCCATCTCTACTTCCATAGTTTCCCAACCACTTGTTTCCACTCTTCCGCCCATTTCCACCATTCTCATTTCTGTTACTACTCCTACAAATCATTTCACACCACCTCTTGTCTCTCATACATGACAAGTTTCCTCCATTGGTACTCAAGACCTAACATCTCTCTATCAAGACCTTCAAGCATAGATTCGCGATTCTGTTACAACAAGTTACTTCTCGCGCATCTCCATCTTTAGATTCCACCTTATTATTACATACGTCATTCGCACCTACCATCTCCACTTATCTATTTCCTCCTAGTTTTTCACCCTTAAGCTTCCCATTTTCAATGGGCTTGGTGACCCATAAGAGCATTCCATGTAGCATGTCTTGAATTTATAGACGATCATATTATTTTGGCTAAAATCTTTCCCCATAGTCTCCATGATTATGTGATGCGTTGGTTTTATGACTTACTTGTTCATTCGGTAACTTCATTTACGCATCTGGCCGATACTTTTCTTACTCCATTTTCTATTAATACTAGCTCCAAGATCTCTTATGCTCAATTAGCACAACTTAAATACAGCTCTAATGAACACCTTGTAAAATCTACTTGTAAAACAATATTTTGAATTAAAGTGCAAAATTTTACTTAGAATGTCAAGTGTATGGTTTAGGTATGCTTGAAATGTCAAGTGTACATTATACACTTTTTGGTTCTCATAAATGTAAGTTTTCTAGCTTTCCTGTGTCTAATAAAAATCAATTTTACATCCATTTTATCCCTAATCAAATGTTTATAGATATTTATATTGCAATTAGATTGAAATCTATCTATTCATAACACACTAATCAATTTATTAAGTGATTTATTCAAATTTAATATTTACCCATAACATTTATAAACTCATAATTATAGGAAAACATATTTTTAAAAAATTATTAGAAAATGCGCTTGTATTAATTATATGTTAGAAATATAATGTTATCTATACAGAAAATGAGTGGAATGGAATCAAACCCCTGAATGTGATTCCAATATATTCCCCTTTAGTTTAATATACGAATATGAAGTTTTAGTATTGTAAGGAATAGATTGTTTTAATACAATGTTTCCAAAAAATAAGTCACTCAGAAACACATGGCGTTAACTCATTTAGTGTGTATGTCCCTAGACAGAGTACTAACTCCACTAAATCTCCAATATGAAATCATTAGTTATGAACAAAATCAGTATCAAATGTTTTATTGCATTGTCATATGTTAAATTACAGATGGTTGTACTGAAAAAATCAAATTTGAAGTGTTCATTATGATTTTTTTGTTGTTGCTTACGATATATGTTTGTCCATTATAAAGGTAAACATGGTTTCCATTTGGAGATTGGAAATTCATGGAGTGTCGAATACCTCCGAAAATATTGCATGTTCATCCTTCATATTATATGACCATGATGGAAGAAAGATAGTAGAGAGAGGAACAATTGTGGAAAATGCCACCATGAACTTCCACTAGGCTGAGTATAGGGCTTTGATATTGGGTCTGGAGGAAGCGATACACCACGAAGTTTGAAACATTTGTGTGTTTTCTCACGATATGCTTGTTGTGAAACAAATGAATGGTGTATACCAAGGTAAAAATGTAAATCTTTCTATTCTTCGAGTTCACACGCTAGAGAGTGTATCTCGCTTTGTGAAATGTTCATATGTGCATGTAAAATTTAATAGAGGTAGGTTGAATGTATGTCAAGTGTCTAGGGACACTATAAACCAAGAAGTGGCAACTTTGTTAGCACTTGCCATGGATGACATTTCAATATGATATATGTACACACTATATTTCCTTTTTGCGTAATGGTATACATACCTTTTTATTAGATTATGAATAACTAATATTATGTGAATTGTCTCCAATGCATATATTATATATTTTGTGGATAATATGATGATACATCATATAGTGTAGATTAATAAACTGGGCATTGTGGATAAAATGGAAGGATTCTAGAGATATGGGAAGGATGTGGAAGCTAGGAAGTATTAATAATAGTACATTCTAGAACCTATGAACATGTCTTGGGAATGAAAAAAAGATTTAGACAATGATAAGTTCATACATATTCAATGGCTCCTCATATTACCGTGTTGATCCATTTCATTTCTCCTCATAATACCATGTCCATCTGTGTCATTGATCTTCATAATACCATGTTTCATTCTATTCCTCATAATAATATGGATATTTTGATACATATTATGTAGATGGATGATTGGAAAATCTAAGTATGGACACTCTTAAGAAGAATCCCAACGATGGAAGCTGATGAGGTTCATAATGCCTGCGTAACATTGTTAAATTATACAACGTGTCTACCCCTTTTGATATTGAACCAAATAGGGATAAACGGTTGAATTTTCATATTCTGAATGGAGAATGGTCCTAGAAAAATATGGAGTTGACAAACATGGTTATCATGTTAGGGATGGTCATTCATTTTCTGTTCAACCCTCGGCTCACAAGGATAAAAATGATCACCGGAAAATAAATCGATGAAAAAATCCCTGCAGTAGATTGGTGACAATACCTTGGGTGGTACCACAACATCACACTGGTCATACATCCACCTCCGGATGGAAAATGGCCTGGCTTATCAACAAATGTTCTTGATTGGTGGGATGACGTTGATTGTCATCTAGAAGATATTGATGAGTGGAGGTTTGAAAAATGGAGAGCAATACATCGCGACTCGGATAAGTGTGAAAACGATTGCAGTGGGGATGCATACACTAGCCTTTGTCACGTGCACTGAGTGATTATGTATTCTAAAATTGTAATGCACTTATTTTAAAAATTTTACTTCTTCCATTATTTGGGTTGATGTTTCGCTTTGTATTACAACAGCTTATGAACAACCAAACATATAATATAATTGCATGGTATGATTCTTGGATGTTCAAATTTATTTTCAAAATGTAATGTTATTGTTTTGATGCTTCAGGTTCATTTTAAGAAGACCCTCCGAAAAATTACTTTAGAATTTGTTGCGAATCTCAAAAATGACTTTCAAATCATTGGAAAATTTTTGAAAAAATATTTCGTGGAAAAGGCGATTTCACAGAGAGAAATTTTCCTAGTTTCGCAAAGTAGGTCGGACAAAGCTAGTCGGGTTGGTTGGTCGGGTGGGTTGGGCGGTTGAGTGGTTGGATGGGTGGGTTGGATGGTTAAGGGGTTGGACAACTATGGGTTGGATGGTTAAGGGGTTAAACAACAAAGTGTTAGACGGGTGGGTTAGATGGTTGATGGGTTGGATGGCTAAGGGTTGAATGGGTGGGTTAGATGTTTAAGGGGTTGGAAGGCTAATGGTTGGACGGGTGGGTTGGATGATTAAGGGGTTGGATGATTAAGGGTTGGATGGGTGGGTTAGAAGGTTAAGGGGTTGGGCAATTAAGGGTCACATAGGTGTGTTGATGGTTGAGGGGTTGGACGACTAATGCCAATAGGTTGGATGAATAATTAATAATGGGTTGGACGGGTTGTTTAATTAAGTTGGTCGGTTTGATTGGTCGTGGGGTTGGTCATCTCATCCAACATGGGTTGGGTGGCCGCCATGGCTAGCCAATAGTTTTCCGCCACGTGTCCTTTAAACCATTCAGACCCCTATAAATACCCCTAAAAGGTTCATTTCTTCACTTTTCTATGAAAATTTCCAGTGCTCTGAGCTCTCCAAGCTTTAAAGTTATCCTAAATTTCAACAATGACAAGCACCACATCTATTCCTACACCCAAATTCCAATACAAAAATATCATGTGCTCATGAGATTGTATCTCTACTGAAAGTAAAAGACACATAAAAGGAATGGCTCAAAAAATCAGAATTTACCGGGCTTGTGGACATGCCTCAACTCGATAATTGATACTTCAATCCTTGATTACCTTCTCACCTCTTACAACGAGAATGATGGAAAATTTTCCATTCTCCTCATGCATCCGAGACGTCATCAAATTTCTTTCACAATTGAGCCCGCAAATGTACATCGGTTAACTGGGTTACCATTTGAAAATAAGTGCCCATTACTATAAAGGTTGTCCTTATAGACGAAGACAAAAAGTTTTGGAGTCTCATTACAATGTGTAGGTTGATGGTAAGTTTATTATTTTCAAATGATTTTTCTCTTAACATTACTCGACCACCCAAGCCTCTAACATTTCTTATCTGTTATTGCAACTCCTCTTAATTGTTCATCAAGAGGCCTTCTTCTACAAGGTATTACAAACCAATTCTTTCTTGTAGTTGCATCACTTTTTCAGGCCAGATTGTATTACAGGGAAGATCTGCAGACATTTTGTATTGGGTAGTTCAATATTTATTGTGGACACTAGCAGGTCAACAATTCGATTGGTGCACATATTTGTCCAACCAATAAAAACATATGTCTCCCAGTGCCCACAAAGCCAATCAATCTGATAAATCTAAGACTGTATTCTCTTGTTGCAATTATATTCTTTCTTTCTATCATGAAGCATTCTACGAATTTCAACAAGCTAAAATTCCAACTACAATTAATGATAAAATGATTGGTCTCAGTCTTGAAGAACAACATGTAACAATTACTTTTACAGTTTTCTTGTTATAATGATTTCAAATTCAATATTTTTCAATAAAATAATAATTGTAAGATTTTCTTTTGCAGAGAAGAATTATAGCTGCAACATCTCATAAGGAGGCAATTTCTCGAGGTAAAGCCCCTGCAGAGGTCTCTGTTGATTCTAACATGGATTCAGCAGAATCAACACTAGTAAGAGCTCCTCGTCAAAAAAAACGACCTAGGGGGTCGGTATGTGCATCACGTCTACCATCACATTTAACTACAAGTATGAAGTTTTCTTTTTATATAATTAACTAATTCAAATAACTAATATAGATTATGTAGGTAGTACTGTATTTTAATATTTCTACTGTTCTTTTCTACATTTATTGTATTCAGAAACTACTGAAACTAGTGATGAAGATCAAACTCATTATGATGGTCAAGATTGAAATGTCACGTTTGCGTCTCCGAACATGCAAGGTAAATTGTAATATTTAATATTTAGCATGTTTTGTTTCGTTACAATTTTTTAGCATTTACAAGGCCCAACCGTATAATGATAATTTTCTAACAATTTGTTGTTTTCTTCTTGCAGGTAATATGGCTTCTAAGCACATTCCACTTGCAAGGAGGCCACCAATACCGCCAACACGTATAGTCCAAACAAAATAAGATCTTCAGGAAAGAATATAAGGTTTCTGTAGACTTAGCTAGAACAATTCATCCTGCAACCACAAAATTTCCTAGACTCTCACTAGGTGGTGTTTTAAGTGTAACAACCACACAACTTTTCAACAACATTTCCCTTGACGAGGAGTATTTGGGATTTGATAGTGGCGATGCAGAAAAGGGTAACTATTTTGACACCCATGATATGATTAAATCTACTCCACCTCCACCACAACCACACAAATGTGTATGAAGTACATGACAACGAATCTCCTCCACCTATAAGAAAATCTCCACAAACATATGATGAAAAGATACATTTATATTTAAAAATATGATATCGTATAATATGGGCGAAACAATTCAAGTAGTTGTAATGTCTATGTGGATTTGGTGCGGTCTTGGGAGATGAGAGATAAAATTTTGATAAAATTGTTGGGAATTCGGGACTACAAAATAGTGCTATGATTTAATAACAAACAAAATCATGCACACATGATCTAAACAATTCCCCAAAATCTATAACAGTGGAAGTATAAACTAGAATAATCCAAATCAAGACAAAGTACACACACATAACACAACATGTACCGTGGTTCACCCAATGTGGGCTACATCCACCAAAGATAGAGATCTCATATATATAATACAACAAGAGTACAAATTAACTCTTTAATACAAGAGTACAATGCATCTCTCGAAGACTATCTCCTCTCCTTCAGATCTCTAAACGGATCTCCATGAGTGCACTACAACTGTGCCTCCAAACACCACCGAAAAATCTCACATAACCGTGAACTATTGCATCTCTCGAATCGCTACCAATTTCTCTCGTGGATCTGCAAACAATACAACTCACATGGGTATACCATATGTGCAACTATGATTGTGCACCAAGAAGTAAGTCTGTCTCTCCATCAATGCATAACCTATGTGAAAACATGAAGACAACCTCCTCTACAATATCTATATCTACATGGATCAACAATACAATATGATCTCATGGATCTACAATACAAGATCTCACAACAACTTGTGGATCTAACAATATAAGACTAGATCTACATAGATCTATAATACAAGATCTCACCAACATGTGAATCTACAAGAAGAAACTCTATGTTCTTTGCATACTATGCAAGCCATTACAATGAGACAATAACTATACAAAGAAAATATAGTAGAAGATGTTACCCTCTTCTCACCATTCAGATGTACCTGTTATTTCCTTATGTCCAACTCCTCTCCATGGAGACTTTGTCTTCATGTAACTTTTTCTTTCTTTCTTCTTCTTCTTCATCTTCATCCTCTCAATATAGGAGAATCAAGGATCTAATTCAATCCTTCTCTTCATTCTCATCTAAACCCTAGCTTTCATGCTTATATAGGCATATATAAACTTAGGGCACTTAGCCATGCAATTACAATCAATAGATCTGCTTTAATGCTAAAACTAGATCTAATTCCCGAGAGTTAATTAAAGCACTCCCACATAGGTAACCGACGTCGGTTCACCCTAACCGATGGCGGTTCATCTACTGACCGATGGCAGTTCTTATGTTGATTGATGGCGGTTCTTATGCTGACCGATGATGGTTACACTTCTCGACCGACACGGTTACTTATCGTAACCAAAGAACATGTAAAAACAAGCTATTTGTGAAGCAATTCAACTCCACAATCCTAACAATCTCCCACTTGGAGATAAATTTTGAACCTCTGTACCTGTACTTGTACATCACCATCCTCTACACACCGTGAAGACCATATATTCTTTCCTTCAACAATTCTCTCAAAAAATAATACCAGGAAGATCAAACCATCTTCTCAAATCAAGAAAAAAAAACATGACTTACCAAATACTTGCATGAAGCTACTACTGATTTGTGATAACCGAGCTATCCATACATCAAGCTCCCACTAAATCATAACACCAAGCCTCTCATGTAACCAAGCCATCATGACTAACACACCTGCAAGAGCTCCCACTCAAACTGAAGTACTGAGCTTCAATGGTAACCATAGCCATACCTGTAAAACCAACCATGTTCTCCATCCATCTATCCATGTCTCCATTTAACACCAATGCAACTGTCCAAAGACAAGTCAAACTAGAATATACAAAATCAAAAGAGGATCCCGTAAAAACAACCCCGAATGAGTTCTACATGCAATAATGGGGTGATCAATCCACAAACACCTACATAACTCAAACAACTCCAAATATTGCAATCTATAAATCCAACCCTACATAAACAAATAGCATGTTCAAGACATTCATCTATGTAGATAACATATCTATCAAGGAGTAACATAGTAACAAGAGGAAATACAAACATCCCTACTCATGTTCAAAGCAACCGAATCGTGCTCATAGGCATCCATGTGCAAATCAAACATCTCGCATCATAATAGACTCACAAAACTGAATCTATCCACATGTATAAACTCACCTATACATCCATCCATATCATCGGATCTCCGTAAGCACCAAGTCTCTCACCAACTAACTCCAAAGCAATATATGAATCATGTGCTCATCAATGTCGATAACAAACAACCATGTTAAACCATAAACTAATACCAAGTGCAAATACCAGCAAACATGTCATCAACATACTACACAAACCAAATCAAGATGAAAGCAAGACAAGGGCACATCTAAAAATGGTAAATAAACACTCATCACAAACCTCGTGACCAAACCAACCACGCTTCCTAACCCGACCCGGTCCTTTGCCCGACCACCATTGTAATGCCCCATTCACCATTGTTCTTTTTATTCTTCAACGACGGTGTTGCTAAATGTTTAATGTTGTTGTGCTTTCGTTGATCTTTTGTTGGCTTCACCCTTTTCGACTACCCTGTTAAGGAAAATCTCGTTCTCGAATTCTTTAGGTGGTTTGAATGATGGCTTGATGTTGTTAGGGCATGACTAGCAGAGGAACATCTACATAATTATAAATATTATTTGAATTGTCGCTTATTTTGCTTATTATTATTTTGGTCAGGCTTGTAAGTGGGTCCTTGTTAATACGATTAATAAAGTATTAATGAGTTGTAATAAAAATAATAATATTATTATTATTTTAATTATCGATGGACGATAACTTCATCATCTGATCATTGATTTGTTATCAACTTTATTGTTAATTATCGATAAGTGATTTTATTGTTTGGATTGGTCGCTTCATGGATCGAGCCTCGATTCACGCAAGAGGAGGGTATCCTGTTGCGACGTTGTGGCTGGTCCTTGTCTTGCGTTCATTTTCAAAACTCCTCTCTAGTTCCTCCTTGGTCGACTGGCTTGCTTGCGTACTCGTTTTATTTGTCGTTTTAAAGGTGAAATAATATTGCTACCACCTGAAGCCAACCAAGTCTCTTCTCGTATTATATATATATATATATATATATATATATATATATATATATATATATATATATATATATATATATATATATATATATCTAAATTAATGAGAAGAATGGATTTAAAATAAAATAAAAATAAGAAATAGAAGCATGATTAAAAAAAGGGGGGGGGGAGATGAGGCGTTTTAGGGTTCTTTATCCTTGTTGAGTTTTTTTTAAAATAAAGGAATTAAAATTAAAAAAAAAGCCCATGATTTTCTTTGTTGGGGCGGTTTAGGGCAAAGGGGGCTCCTTTGTGTTTTTTTGTCTTTTTGCTTGAGTGAGAGAGAGCCATGCCATGGAGGGAGGGGGGAAAGCTCCAACCTGATGTGTTTGCATTACCAACGCACTCCTGCGACTGTGCACTAAGATCCTCCCAACCTATATAAAAATGGGAAAAAGCCTTTGAACCTACGTGGCACTTCACAAAACATGGGTGTTGTTTCAGTGTTTGATCAAATGAAAGAACGAGACAAATTCTCATGGAACATGATTACGACAGTGTGCAGAAAACGTGGTTTTCCCCGTGAGGTAGTCACACTCCAAGTTTGAGCTAGAAAGGGATTTTTTGTGCAGGTTTGAGGTGGCCATTGGGGGCATTCAAGATTGCCTTGGGGTGCCAGAATAGAATCCACGAATTTTTTTAGCATCTTCTCAACCTGCGCCATAATAGACACATTGGAATAAGATATATTCATCCATCAGGTCTTTTTTCCAAATGTTGTAGTTGCAATGTCCCTGCTAGATGTTTTCCCAGCCAGTGCCAAAATGGAAGCTTTGGGACAGGGTATGAACAATAGAATCTAGTTTTTCGTAATATTTTTTCCTTGCAAGTGTCATAGTTGATATGCGTGAAAAATGTGGAAGTGTATTCAAAGCATGCAGTCTGTTGATAAATGCCTAAGGAAACACACCTCGTGGAATGTCCTAGCTGCAGAATCTGCACAAAAATGGGTATGTTAGATACGTATGCAAAATGTGAAAGCTTTGACAGAGCACATTAACTGTTTGCAAAATACCCCAAAAAGATGTGTTCTCTGGGCTGCAATGATAACAGATTTGCACAAAATGGATTTGTTGAGAAGGCGTGTGAACTGTTTGATAGAATGCCTCAAAGAAATGTTGTCTCATGGAATGCCATGATTGCAGGATATGCACATAATGGATTCATAGTACATATGACATTTGTTTGCTATCCCAAACACACTGATAAGTCTCTTTACCATGGGATTGTTACTCAGCTGGAGGCACTTGTTGTTCCTTTCTTGCCACCGAGAGGATTTTCCAATAGAACCGCCACCGATTTTTGGACATTATTGTGGATGCTATTTTTGGTTTTCCTTTTGTGTGGTGCAAGCGAGTGAAATCAATCGGTGTGATTTCAATTCTCTCGACTTCGCCCACCACTCATTTCTAGGCATGGTTCACCTCCCTCATCTTTCATAACTCTCATATTTTATTTTTTCATTTACAACTTCATATAATTTTAAAATATTAGGATTTTAACACAGTTAATTGTTTATTTCAACTCATTGCAAAAAATATTGAAATGTTGTGTCGAAACTCACGAAATCAAAATAACCCGTTGCATTAAAACATGAACTTCCACCCTCATTCTGAGGTGATGTAGAAAACTTCCTACCCAACTGGATCGCTACAACATTGTCTTATCGACCAGATGAAATTGACTTTCCAGAAATAATGTTGACCATCTCCTGTTTAGAAAGTTAATTTTTACATTTTTCAGAGACTCATTAAGTACTCTTCGTAACCCTGAAAACGAGATGTTAAGTTTCATTCGTGTACCTTGGTATGCGAGGATTCACCTTGACCCTTGGATCGACCTCGAACGAATGTATGTGATCCTTTTGACGCTCTTATAGGAGCCTTGTTACACTAGTTTACATAAGTAAAAAGTTGTTAAATCTAGAAAGTTGGCTTTCGTTTTGAACCGCCATTTGAAACCTGGATAGAGGAATTATTTCCTGTCTTCGCAAACCTCTAGTGTTTATACTAGAAAATTGCATGGAACATTCAATTTAGGGAAAAAACTTTCTGGATAGTTTGGAAAATCCATTTTGTAGGTCTCTGGTCGCATTTTGACGAGGTTCAACTGGACCAATTTCGACTTGTTGCTCCAGAAAATTTGTCGCCATTTGAAAATGGTTTTCTAGTTCTTAGTCCCGTCAACTCTGATGAATTCTCCTTATATAGGGGAACTTGTAAAAAGTGTCTCGTTCATGCTCATCCATCAAATGTCAATTTTGGACGTGGTCTTCTGAGCCCTCGAGCTAACTTTTGTTTAATTTGCACTCTTTGGGCCAACTACGACCAAAGTGGCCCAGAAACTAGCCGCCAAACGTAAAACCGCTCACTTTTTCCAAATTTCGTCAGGTTGTTATGAACTCTTGGTATATCTAGGGACACGTATAAGTTTAATCGTGGTGTGTGTTCTCATCGGAAGATAACTTCTGGAAGCGGTTTCTTAGCCTCTCGAGCCCGTTTTGAACATTTTGTAGCTAGTGAGAAAATGTAAAAATAGAAAGTTGCAGGACCCTCGTAGGGTTGCCAAACCACCCTGGAAACTTTTAACACATGCAAATAACTATTTAAAGCTCTATAGTGTAACTTGTGTGAAATAGAACTTTTGAAAAAATGGTGTTTTCTCTCTCTTTCCTCCTTTTCTCTCTCATGGGTTACAAAATGAAATAAAATGAATACATGTCTCTAAACCTTTTTATATCGATTGTAAATTGAAATTATTATCATATGTAAATGGGAAACTGAAAAATGATAATTATGTTAGATTAGGGTGGATGCCATGCCACCGAATTATCGCTGATATCATGCTCACATAGTTTTGCAGGTTGAAAGAACGATGAGGTAAAGGCGTTGTGGAATGCATTAATTATAATTGTAATTTATATAGTTCATTTTTAAATGAATAAATGTATAATGTAGTCTCATGTTTTTTTTTATTATTGGTAAATAGTTTTTTGAAAGGGACTATACCCTTGTATACAAAGAGGGCCTAAAATCCAGAATAGGAATTAAAAAGCACCACAAAAAGGATCAAGATCCAGATAAGTCATAAGAACCAAAGGTAACCAAAGAGAAGTTACCACAAAATAGGTAACCAGTTCGAACACTACAGAAAAGCAACCAAAAAGGCTAAAAAATAGCAAAAACACGAAGGAAAGAAACATCAGCAGTGAAGCTCCACATTTACTTCTTGGCTTTGGCAAATTCTTGATTTGATAGTTTTCCAAGAGGTAAACAAAGCCAATGTCGTCATGTGAGTAAGGTCTGAAGCATCCAGCTTTTCAATGGTCTGTTTGCTTTCTTTTTCCATGCCCCATAGAGTTGTTGGGATTTCACTGAGAGCAGAGATGCTTTGCGGACATGCTGCTCAAGGAAGTCTCCGATTGCACTAAAAATAGCCATATTATGGTCATGACGATTCTTGGCTTTCCCTAGACGGTTGTCTAGGGAGTTCAGTTTTTTATAAATATCCTCAACTTGTTTATTGTCAAGATCAACCTCCTCCTCCTTCTTCCTCTTACCTTTTTGCTTAGCCAAGTTTTTAACTTCATCTTTCAACAACAACATGTCTTTTTCTAAGGCTTCCAGCCTTTGTGTGGAACTCTCGGTGTGCAAAGCCTCATGCAAGCCTCATGTTACAGGAGGATTATATTTGATAATTTGTTGATATGTTTGAGATGCTAATTTCAAGGACATCTAGGAAATGTGCATTTAATCTTAGGTTCAATTTTGATTCTTAGTACACTTGGTTAAAAGGTATGATACTTATATAAGGTAAATGAATTTGAAGTAATATCTTGTAGTGCATATTTAGTGCTCAATAAATGATTAATGAGTCATCTTGTGCTTTCATACTTTGTAAATGTAATAAAGAGAATTAAATCGAAACACTCTACCCTTGTTCAATATCGGGACATAACTTGTTTTTCATGTGCGATACTCCTTACCGTAGAAGACATTGAAAACCATAGGATGAACTTAATCTTTGCACTCGATGGGATGTCCTAATTTAGGAAAATCAGAGCTCAAGAATGGGTTTATCGTCTTAGTCAGTATGTCTAGTGACTTTGTCATAAACCTGGTAGATAGGAGCGATGCAATCAAATTTTACTTGGAGTATGTAGAGCTAACTCCTCCTTCGTATCCTAGAGGACTACCTTTCCTTCCGAAGATAGATTTAAAAGTAAATTTCTTCATCGAATGAAATCCCTGTTGGATCCAAATGACATAAATGGAGATCGGGATATAGTTGTTTCTTGCATTGCACTCTTGTTAATGAACCCCCTTGGCTCCGCATAGCTAAATGTGCTACCTTGGTTCCTATCAACATAACACCTTGGTCCCTTCTGGAAGGTGGTTTAGCATAAATTTTCCTCTCACTTAAAACTCATTTATAGTTGAGGGGTAGATCCTTAGGTGAAGTTGGAATTAATCTAAAACTCAGTTGATTTGGATGTTAACTTAGGGTTCATGTGTAGCTTCAAGTCTCCTAATCATGTATGTCTTCAAGAGGTTAGGAAACCATTTCGTAACTCCTTTTGCAAGACAATGCTAGTAATAAGGCCATAACGTGACGTAGAAAATAAAGCATATGAGAGTAAAAATGAGAATTGAGGTTAGGGATACTGCCACTCTTGGAGACCTTATAACTCAATTAAATATCTTTATGTGTTTCAAAGAATATGTATTGCATTGTTGTGATCAAACTACGAGAAAACAAAAGATATATAAATATAAAAAGGAAGTCATTAAGTCATTGATTTAGAATAAATATGGTAGGAAAATAACTTTTCCATGATCGAAGAATGTTTTGTGGTAAAAATCTATCTTGCAATTAAATCTCTGTTAAATCCTAATATCGCTATATGGACACCAAGTCACATCCACTTGAGTTGTAAGAATAGAAAGGTAGATACTGAATATATGTTTGAGAAGAATATTCTTCACATAAGAACAAGATAATTAAGTATTTTGTACGCTTTTGAACTACGCCAAATAAGTATGCAAGTTATGGAAACTTTTGTAAAGAATAAGAAACCAACTTAAAAGGGGTGAACGATAATTTAACCATGGTATGAACTTAAGAATCTGAGGTGGAAAAATGAGGAATTTATCCTTATACAATAATGTTCTTGGAGTGTTAATCATAACTAAAATACAATTAAAGAAAAGATGTGTTATGGGTTTGCCTATCCTTGAGTCTTCTTTCTGTGGTTGGGGCATTGTTAGTAACCATTCATTGGGAAAAGTGTGGCATCGACATGCCTTTGTTGTTTTCATGTGTCTATGTGAGTCGATGACTTAAGTGATTGTCGTATGTGAGTCGAGTTTTTGTACTTGAAGCCCATGTTGTGTTGTGTGTAGTGAGCAATGTAAGTCAAAAAAATTATCCTAGTATTTTACTATTGTCATTGTGTGTGTAAAATGTGGGCACTACATATGGTATCAGAGCGGAGGTTCATGCTCTCGAACCTCTGGGGCAGATTGGAGTTGTGATGGTGTTGCATGATGGTGGTGGATATTGGAAGAGTAATGTGATATATGTTGTTATGTGAACTATGTCATAATTATGTAATTGAGTGCACATGTTGTGTATGTCACTTAATATGTATTTTTATCATATTGGTGTGCTTGTGATGAGAGTATTCACTCTCTATGTTGTTGATTCAATGAGGAATTCGTGTGTGATGTACCACCTTGTTGTGTGTGAAAGGAATGATATTGTGAATTGCAGAGTGTTGAAACATTTTGACCTTATGTGATGTGAAGATGTAATGATGTATTGCATGAAAAATTTATGTAAAGTGAATCACAGTTTATCGTGATGTCATCACCATATTGTGATTCGTTGTGTGCATCATCGTGTTGTGTTGCAATTGACTATAGGTTGTAAGGCTAGACATTGTGTTTCTCATACATATAATTCATGTAATATGTGATGGTTCATGTCGTGATTTAGGGGCATATGGTGAGTATGATCCCTAGTATACAGTGATTGCACCTCGGGTGTAGGATGTGGTAATGTGATGTATCATAACCCATGAAAATAGTGATTGTGTTATACCCTGTATATATATACCATGCATAAGACGTTATGGTTAATGTGCATGGATCACCATTGTGTTAGTGATGTAGTTAAGTGTATGTTGTGAACCTTACACTAGACGACACTGTCGACATTAAAATTCTCCTCCATAATTTCTATTTTATTAATGTATGTATTAGGAATAGGATGTTGTTAAGTATAATTAGTAGTGGCGTCCAATAGAAGATAATGACACCACAAGACGGTGCCGCCAATAAAGTAGAGTACGGTAATAGTCAAAGTACAAAAGGAATGTTGTGGTAAAAAGTAAATATTTGTCGTAAGTGGTCCGGTAATGTTAAAATGTCAAAGTTGGGGTAAGTAGAGAAGTAGGGTCTACATGATTATGAATTAGAAATATTATATTGGTAATAAGGACAAGGAGTGAGGTCATAAATATTTTGTGTATTTTATTTATAAAAATTCTAAAAATGTGGAGCTCATGTGAAATGATAAGGTTTATCTTATCTTAAAAGATAAGCCTACATGTACATATAAGAGTTAAGGTATGGAATATGATTCTTCGTAGTAGATTTCTTATCCTATCTTAGAGATAAGATGGATAAGCCCGGAAGTTCTATAAATAGAGAGGCCACCCCCTAATTTATCATAGAAGGAAGTAGTGAGAAATATTGTATGAGTTAGTGTGTAAAGGAAGCCATCATTTTTAAGGTGTGTTAAAGAAGCCATTAAGAGGTGTAATTGTGAAGTTTCTCCCATAGCTATTGTTGGAAGGCAAGTGAAGTCAAGAACACTTGAAGTACCTCATGGGTGAGATTGTAACAATTTTATGTTGATATTATAATTTACACCGATATTTCAGATTTATCATCATTCCTTCTTATCATAGTCTATGGTATTCTTGTGTTATGTTTGTTGTGTTTCTAGATTACATCCATCAAACTAAAGGGTGTGCATTAGTAAATAATCATAGCACGAGGAGTTCCCGGTGGAGAATTATCATAGTGCCAGATTGGTGATGACATTTTGGTTCCATTGTTTCGACCATTCCTCGTTGGTGGATCCTCTGGAGAGATATTCCCACTTAGTCAAAAACATTTGGAGAGTAACCTTGTTTTTACTGTGCATAGTGGTTACCATGGTAAATTCAATTTTTACCATGAATAATATTTACCACAGTAAAGTCACTTTTTACCGTGAATAGTATTTACCGCAGTAACTTCACTTTTACCGTGAATAGTGTTTACCACAAGAAAGTCATTTTTACCGCAAAGAAGTCAAGTTTTACCATAGTTTACTATGGTCATTTCTATTTTATTGTAGAAAATGTGTAAAGTCACTTTCTATTATAGTGATTCCAATTATTTGTGCACATAAGTCTTGTTGATTGTACTTGTGGGTTGGTATTTCACTGTGGTTATTTTTGAAAATGGGGAAGATTCCTGTTTTTTCAGCCCAATCTAGTGAAGATGCTTCCTCTTTCATTTAAGAGTTTAAACAATCTTGTATTTGTAATGGCCTTATAAGAAGGGAACATTGGACTGAATTTTTCCTACCTTTTTGGATGGTTCAAACCCTTAGGTGGTTTAAACACTAGGTGATAATGTGAAAACTCATGGGATTTATTAACTCGAAAGTTTTCTTGAAGAATTTGGTGAACAACGAAATATGTAGATCTCATGATCGATATCACAAAGCTATCCCAAGGAGAGAAGGAGAAGATAAGGGATTATCATGCTCGTGTTCTAGATCTAAGGAGGAAGCTCGATGCCCGATCTAGAAGGAAGGATTAGCGGATGGGTTGATGAATGGTGTGGATAATCTCCTCTATAAGCACTTCATTCTTGGGATGAAGCCAAAGATCGACAAGTGAAGTATGACCGCCAACTACCATTGAACAAGCAAATGAGATTGCAAGAAGGCAAGAAGAAAGCATAGAAGAGGATGCCAAAGAAATTGTTGCTAAAGTAGAGCCTACACCAAAGACCTTTGGTCCAAAATCCACAACCACTCTCGGTGAGCACAAATATTTCTCCTAGTACATCTACCGAGTATGAAGATTTTTTCGTCAGAAGATGGGCCGCTTAACTATTAATCTTCTTCAAGGAAATGAATTTAGTTCTCGGGGAGGAGATAGAGGTCTAAAAATAAATATTTCTGAATTTGTATGTTATGGTTGTTATAAAAAGGGTCATTATAAGTATAATTGTCTAGATAGAGCTTCTACATCTAGTACAAGAGATAATGATAAAGGAAAAGCACCTGTGAATTCTTTTGATGTAGTAGATAAGAGCATAAATAATGAAGTAGATGTGTTTGTAACAAAAAGAAAGAAAGAAAAAGATAACCAAGATGGAAATGATCTTAAGAAGATGAAAGGAGAAACTAGTAAGAAACATAGGAGAAGAAAGTTGGGTGTGCAGGATTTTCTGATTTCACAGGGACAAGGACCATACTCCATCTTAGAAGATCTGTCCAAAAGGCTTGCAAATATTACATATGGTCAACTCTTGGCTATGTCTTCTAAGAAGAGGTGGGAGCTGCGAAGTGGACTCAATGCTCGACGAAGGAAGGAGGTTGAGGTCCCTGTTTTGGAGGCAGAGGTGGATCCCTACGCTCCACAAGTTGAGGTATTATGTAATGGTATTTCAATTCATGATGTCTTAGTTGATGGAGGTGCTACAGTTAATGTAATGACTGAGTCTGTAATGAATATGTTGGGTTTAAAAATTGATCGCCCCTCAACACTTATGTTAAGGTCATTAAATAAGGGAAAAAATAAACCAAAAGGTGTTGTTTCAAATGTGGCAATATCTCATTATGGGTGTTTTATGTGTGGTAGACTTTTAGGTGATAAAAATGGTAATGTCATTGCACTACCCACTGTTGTTGGGAAGACCATGGCTAAGGAGAGTTCATGCAAGAAATTACTGGAATGAAGGCTTCATGACACTTGGACATGGCAGAGAGAGGGTGAAGATAAATGTGATCCTCGACATCATAAGGTAGAACCCGTGGATTCAAGTGATGAAACCGATGATTGGACATCCTCCGATTACTCTAATACCAAAGAAGTGGACACAAAAGATGAAGAAAGTGAGGATGATGTTTCGGTCATGGATATCCTTCCACCACACACCGACTCATGAACCCATAAAATTATCTAAAGAATAAATTGATGATCGTCTCCAACAAATAAATATTGGTGATGTTGTGATGGAAAGCGAGAAGGAATGCTACCTCTAGCTCTTTCAAGGTACATACACCTATTCACTTTTGATTACAAGGAACTCCGTCAAGTAAGTTGGGTAGAACATTCTATTGAGCTAGTAGATGGTGCTAAGCCCATAAAGCAAATGCCATATAGAATGGATTCTAATTTTTCCAAGACCGTAAAAGAAGAAATAAATAAGTTACTTGATGCAGGATTCATATTTGTTTGTGGAGAATTCAGAATGGGTTTCTCCCATTGTGATCTCAATAAAAAAGAATGGGAAGCTACGTATTTGTGTTGATTATAGGAAGCTCAATAAGGCAATAAAGAAGGATCATTACCCTCTTCCATTCTCGATCGATCTTGACGGCGTAGTGGCCAGAGTACTATAGATTTGTTGATGGATATAAGCGGATACAACTAAGTTCATATAGCGGAAAATATCAGTCAAGACCACGTTCACCACTCCTTGGGAACGCTTTCTTATAGAGTTATGCCTTTTGGGTTGTGTAATGCTCCGAAAACATTCCACGTTTGATGAATAGGGTGTTTGAACCCTACATTGAGAATTTCATCAAAGTATTTCGGATGATTTTACATCTATGGGAGCAAGATGGACCACCCGCACTGAGATGGAGACAACATTTCACAGTTAGATGAAGCAAAAACCTCATTAAACCCTACAAAGTGTGTCTTTGGATGTTTTAAAGGTGTTTTGTTAGGGCATGTTATATCCGAGAGATGGTATTGGTACTGATCCCGATAAAGTTTCAAAATCAAAGAGTTACCATTTCCTATGAATAGAAGAAATAAGGCGTATGAAGCTTTTGAACAACTCGAAGGAAGCCCCGTGTCTTCACCTATTTTAAAGAATCCAGATTGGAGCAAGCCATTCATTGTGTATACTAATGCTTCGAGATGCAAAGACTAGGAAGTACTCTGAGCCAAAAGGATGAAAATGGGAATGATCATCTAGTTTACTTTGGGAGCAGATAAATGAGCAAAGTCTTGAGGTAAATTATACTTGTAATGTAAAATAATAGCTCTAGCTATCATTTTTATTGTAAAGAATTTTAGAAATTACTTGCTAGGGTAGAAATTTATAGTTGTAACAGAATAGATCATCGGGCTCTAAAATATATTGTAAATAAGCCTAACCCATCGTGGAGGATAACAAGATGGATAATTTTTCTACAAGAATTTGAATTTGATATTATAGATAGGCCCAAAAAAACATGTCAATGCAGATGTACTCTCTTGAGCCTATGATGGTTTAGGTTCATCTTGTGATGATGATGATTTCCCGATGCGGCATTATTATCCTCGACACAATCCCTAGTGAATACATAGATATTTGGAATTATATGAATGAATTAAAGTTTCCGATGGTGCCAATGTAAAGACTAAGATGAAGATTACTTCAACCCACCATCCGTATTCTATTCTCGCATGGAGTATTATTTCGAATAGGACTCGATGGACAATACAAGAGGGTAGTTCGACGTGATCAAGGGAAGGAGTTAATAAAATAATTCCATAATGGTACATGTGGAGGACACTTCTCTGGATAATTTACAACAAGAAGGATCTTGGATGCAGGTATCACCGCCCACTTTTTAGAGATTGTTATAATTATTGTAAGACATGTGATATTTGTTAAACACATGGTAATCGTAAGACTTCATCAGCTCCATTATGCCCTATTCTTCCACTTGGTCCCTTTGAAAAATGGGAATAGACATTGTAGGTCCACTTCCAACTAGCCCATGCCAAAAAAGTATATTGTAGTTTCCATAGATTATTTAACTAGGTGGGTTGAAGCTAAGCCATTGAAAACAACTTCCATGGATGAAGTGGCAAGGTTCATATATGAACGCATTGTCACCGTGATTTGGTTGTCCATTAGAAATTGTAACAAAGCAAGGAATTCACTTCATTAATGAGGTTGTAGAAGCCCTAGTCAACAAGTTTTCTATTAAGCACAAGAAAGCAACAACATACAAGCCAAACACAAATGGACAGATGGAACAAACAAATTTTGTGTTGTGTCAAATTCTAGCAAAAGATGCAGCCTTGTAGGTACATAAGTGGGATAAAAGGATTCATGCAACATTGTGGCATATAGAGCAACATTAAAGTCAAAACATGATACTCCCCATTTCAGTTGGCTTATGGAATTGATCCAGCTTCTTCCTATTGAGTTTGATATTCCCACCGTGAGAGTTATGAAAATGAAAGGATGGATGAAAGTGATTCAAGAAAAGAAAGGTTGGTAAATCTTCATTTGCTAGAGGAAATGAGGGAAATAGCAAAGGATACAAGCTATAAGAAGAAAATGAAGCACAAGGAATACTTTGATCAAAAGATCCGTTGGTCTCCATTTCATGTGAATGACTTGGTTCTAGTATATGATTCCGGATACAAAAAAGAAGGCAGAGAAAATTTCTTCTAAAATGGATGGGGCCCTACAAAATAAAGCAACATGCATGAAAATGGTACATACCAATCGGAGGAATTGGATGGTACTCCCATTACGAAATGGGTCAACCATGACAAGTTGAAGATTTTCCAGCACTAGCTTCGAATGTCCATAAGAGTCTAATTTGAGGACGGAGTAGAAGCTAGGAAGGGGGAAAATGTCGACATTAAAATTCTCCTCCGTAATTTCTATTTTATTAATGTATGTATTAGGAAGGATGTTGTTAAGTATAATTAGTAGTGGCGTCCAATAGAAGATAACAACGCCACAAGACGGGCCCGCCAATAAATTAGAGTACGGTAATACCAAAGTATTAAAGGAATGTTGTGGTAAAAAGTAAATATTTGTCGTAAGTGGTCCGGTAATGTTAAAGTGTCAAAGTTGGGGTAAGTAGAGAAGTAGGGTCTACATGATTAGGAATTAGAAATATTATATTGGTAATAAGGACAAGGAGTGAGGTCATAAATATTTTATGTATTTTATTTGTAAAAATTCTAAAAATGTGGAGCCCATGTGAAATGATAAGGTTTATCTTATCTTAAAAGATAAGCCTACATGTACAGATAAGAGTTAAGGTATGGAATATGATTCGTCAGAGTAAATTTCTTATCCTATCTTAGAGATAAGATGGATAAGCCTCAGAAGTTCTATAAATAGAGAGGCCACCCCCTTATTTAGCATAGAAGGAAGTAGTGAGAAATATTGTATGAGTAAGTGTGTAAAGGAAGCCATCATTTTGAAGGTGTGTTAAAGAAGCCATTAAGAGGTGTAATTGTGAAGTTTCTCCCATAGCTATTGTTGGAAGGCAAGTGAAGTCAAGAATACACTTGAAGTACCTCATGGGTGAGATTGTAACAATTTTATGTTGATATTATAATTTACACGATATTTTAGATTTATCATCATTCCTTCTTATCATAGTCTATGGTATTCTTGTGTTATGTTTGTTGTTGTGTTTCCGATTACATCCACCAAACTAAAGGGTGTGCATTAGTAAATAATCATAGCATGAGGATTTCCCAGTGGAGAATTATCATAGTGTCGGATTGGTGATGACAGACCTAAGGGGATAAAATGTCAAGAGTGTATGTGTGGAGAGAGGAGGCGTGGAATAGGTTTTCATAATCTTGAGCCAAGTACGAGTGAGGAAGTGGAGTCTTACATGACCGAAAACCCACTTCTATCTCGTTTAGTATACTTCGAGCTTGCTCGCATATTGTGGGTGCACACCACCTTAGGCTCAAATTATGCAACTAGATTTCCCTGCTCTTTCCTATTGGATTGTTCATCGAATAATCCTATGTAATTTTGACTATGTTGATCCTTGTGGGAGTATGGAGGAATGATTCAGCAGAGATGATGACAGTTACATTATTTGATATACTCATTTTGGATACATGTATATTTCTACGAGCTGAGGCTCGATGTTCAAGTGCTAGCAACTCGATGAGTACCCCTTTTGGTGGTGGTATGAGGCCACATTGTGATTGTAATGTGCTATTTTCTCAATATGTATTTTCCAAACATTGAAGTGATCAACATTGTTTCTGCCTATACACACTGTGTAAGAAACATGATCCTCCAAAATAGGACACTGAACCATCCATGCCCTCTTCTACTATAAGAAACCATGTTCAAACTCATTTTCACAGAGACCGACTATGGTTTGCTAACCAAGACTGCCACCATCTCTGTGACCGATGTTGGTTCCCTGACCGACATTAGTGCTGCTGGAACTAACACAATGCCACAAATTAGCATAGGTCACCAAACTAGGTGCCTACTCTAACCAAAGCCGATAGTTGTGTTGAGCTAGTAATTTCAAGAAGCACCCAAATCTTGCACAAAAACTTAACAAAGAATAATACATGTAATAAAAATTACACCAGATTAAATACATCACCTTACCAACACCTTCCTACAATCTTCTCATTAGAAAAACAAACCCTACTTAACTAAAAACCACTAAATCATAACCAAGCACACATAATTCTTGTTGGTCTAAAGATAATTCCCCAAAATCTACAATTTAATAAAAAACAAAATCATGCACACATGAAGTATAAACTAGAATATAAACTAGAATAATCCAAATCAAGACAAAGTACACACACATAACACAACATGTACCGTGGTTCACCCAATGTGGGCTACATCCACCAAAGATAGAGATCTCATATATATAATACAACAAGAGTACAAACCAACTCTTCAATACAAGAGTATAATGCATCTCTCCAAGAGTATCTCCTCTCCTCCAGATCTCTAAATGGATCTCCATGAGTGCACTACAACCGTGCCTCCAAACACCACCAACAGATCTCACATAACCAAGAACTACTACATCTTTAAACTACTACCAAGTTCTTGTGGATCTGCAAACAAGACCTCTCACATGGGTCTACCATATGTGCAACTATGACTGTGCACCAAGAAGTAAGTCTGTCTCTCCATCACTGCATAACCTGTGCAAACATGAAGACAACCTCCTCTACAATATCTAGATCTACATGGATCAACAATACAATATGATCTCATGGATCTACAATACAAGATCTCACAACAACTTGTGGATCTAACAATATAAGATCTCTACATAGATCTATAATACAAGATCTCACCAACATGTGGATCTACAAGAAGAAACTCTATGTGCTTTGCATACTATGCAAGCCATTACAATGAGACAATAACTATACAAAGAAAATACAGTAGAAGATGTTACCCTCTTCTCACCATTCAGATGTACCTGCTATTTCCTTCTGTCCAGCTCCTTTCCATGGAGACTCTGTCTTCATGTAACATGTTCTTTCTTTCTCTTCTTCTTCTTCTTCTCCTCCTCTCAATCTAGGAGAATCAAGGATCTAATTCAATCCTTCTCTTAATTCTCTTCTAAACCCTAGCTTTCATGCTTATATAGGCATATATAAACTTAGGGCACTTAGCCATGCAATTACAATCAATAGATCTTGCTTTAATGCTAAAAATAGATCTAATTCCCGAGAGTTAATTAAAACACTTCCACATAGTAACCGATGTTGTCGGTTTCAGCCTTAACATCGGGTTCACCCTAACCAATGACGGTTCATCTCTACCGACCGATGACGGTTCTTATGTTGACCGATGACGGTTATACCGTGACCGACACTAGTTATTGTATCAAAACCAATACCATGTAAAAGCAAGCTATTTGTGAAGCAATTCAACTCCACAACCTAACAATCTCCCACTTGGAGATAAATTTCTAAACCTCTATACCTATACCTGTACATCACCATCCTCTACACACCATGAAGACCATCTATTCTTTCCTTCAACAATTCTCTCAAAAATAAAACTAGGAAGATCAAACCATCTTCTCAAACCAAGAAGATAAAAACATGACTTACCAAAGACCTGCATGAAGCTACTACTGATTCATGATAACCGAAGCTATCCATACATCAAGCTCCCACTGAATCATAACACCAAGCCTCTCATGCAACCAAGCCATCATGACTAACACACTTGCAAGAGCTCCCACTCAAACTGAAGTACTGAGCTTCAACTGTAACCATAGCCATACCTATAAAACCAACCATGTTCTCCATCCATCTATCCATGTCTCCATGCAACCACCAATGCAACTGTCCAAAGACAAGTCAAACTGGAATATGTGAAAGCAAAACAAGATCCTGGTAAAAACAACCCTGAATGAGTTCTACATGCAACAATGGGTGATCAATCCACAAACACCTGCATAACTCAAAGAAATCCAAACACTGCAATCTACAAATCCAACCATGCATAAACAACTAGCATGTCCAAGACATTCATCTAGATAACATATCTATCAAGGAGTAACATAGTAATCAAGAGGAAATACAAACATCCCCTACTCATGCTCAAGGCATCTAAACCGTGCTCATAGGCATCCATGTGCAAATCAAACATCTGCATCATCATAGACTCACAAAATAAATCTATCCACATGTATAAACTCACCTATACATCCATCCATATCATCAAGGCTCTCCAGAAGCTCCAAGTCTCTCACCAACTAACTCCAAAGCCATATATGAATCTTGTGCTCATCAATGTCAATAACAAACAACCATGCTAAACCATGCAACTAATACCAAGTGCAAATACTAACAAACATGTCATCAACATACTACACAAACCAAACCAAGATGAAAGCAAAACAAGGGCACCATCTAAAAATGGTAAATAAACATTGTTGTCAAACCTATGACAAACCGACCATAGTTTCCTAACCGACCCCAGTCTTCCTAACCGACCACGGTTACCAATGACCACCACCATGGTTAATCCTAACGACACTGATCTCTAAGAATTCAGCATTTTTCTCCTTTTAACCCTTAAAACTCTGAAAATTTTCTCTATCATCTTCACCCAGCTGAATCTAACCATCAACTAGTAATCCCATAGGGATATCCAGCACCACAAAATAAACCAGAAGTGACATCACAAAGCAATAAACTCAATATACCTACAAATCATGATTACCTCCAAAACCAACTAGTGCCTCTACCACTCTGAATAGTAGCAAATCTCCTCTCACTCTGCATGTGCATCATGTATCCAATCCTGCAATGCCAATAACCATGGCTTGCTCCCACTAACATGAAATTCCCTGCACTACCTCTAACACCAAGCTCAAAAGCTAATATGTCAGTGAGAAATAAAACCAGATGAAAGAAAATATAAAATGATTCCCTTCTTATCAAAGAATACTCCTACATCACATAAAGTTTGGACTTCTTGTGAAGTAGGTGAATCAACTTCTTTTCATCCTGTGTACTCAACATATTTCATTACCTACAACTGTGTCTAACCATGACTTTTCATTGAGGATCTCATCCTTAGACTAGATATCCTTGTCCTCAAGATTCCACACAACCGGGAAATAAAAGTCAAACAACACCAAAAACATGGTGTAAATATGTGCACACTATCCAAACATAATATCAAGCTGCTCCAAAAGAAAGAAATAAAACATGAACCATATAGAGATACCTGACCCAAAGTCTCACTGACTAACCAAGCCAAATCCATCCTCTTTCTGATCCAAACATTGAAGTGATCAACACTGTTTCTACATGTACACACTGTGCAAGAAACATGATCCTCCAAAATAGGACACTGAACCATCCATGCCCTCTTCTACTATAAGAAACCATGTGCAAACTCATTGTCACAGAGACCGACTATGGTTTGCTGACCAGTACTGGTTACCCTCTGTGACCGATGTTGGTTCCTTGACCGACATCGGTGCTGCTAGAACTAACACAATGCCACAAATTGGCATAGGTCACCAAACCAGGTGCCTACTCCGACCAAAGTCGATAGTTGTGTTGAGCCAGTCATTTCAAGAAGCACCCAAATCTTGCACAAAAACTTAACAACAATAATACATGCAATAAAAATTGCACCAAGATGAAATACATCACCTTACCAGCACCAAGATACTCAACCACATCTTCAACTAAAGAACATGTTTCTCTGATGGAAACCCCATCTTCATTCTGTGCTACTATATTCTTCTTCTCTCTAATGAAGCCCATGCATCTAACTACACCAAAGGATGCATAACTACTCCTTTTCTCTCATTCTCAGATCTAGATCTGTAATCCCAAACATGCATGTGCAACCAAAATAATATAAGCACTGCAATACCAAGATAAAACCATACCTCAATAACCGGATCTGCAATCTGACCAACATGCTTGTGCCTCCAAGAACTAGGGACACCTCAACAAACAAGATACATTCCATGCATCTTCTTATTTCTTCAGATCTGTGATTTTTGTTTAAAACTAGGTTGCCCAATAACCAACCATGGTCACCTCAGAACCACCATGGTCACCCTAGAATCGACCACGGTCACCCTTGCTACCACGGTTCGTTACCACTTAACCGACGCCGGTCACTATAATTTCCAAAGCAACCTTACTCTTCCAACTCCCACTTGAGATTGAATCTCTTCCTGTGATCTTCTCATCAAAAAAAAACCCTTCTCTCTCATACACCTGTCAGTAAACCACTAACAATATACTAAAGCAAAACCTTTCTCTGAAATAACCAAGCTAACCAAGCTCGGATACCAGTTGTTGGGAATTCAGGACTGCGGAATAGTGCTATGATTTAATAACAAACAAAATCATGCACACAGATCTAAACAATTCCCCAAAATCTACAATAGTGGAAGTATAAACTAGAATAATCCAAATCAAGACAAAGTACACACACATAACACAACATGTACCATGGTTCACCCAATGTGGGCTACATCCACCAAAGATAGAGATCTCATATATATAATACAACAAGAGTACAAACCAACTCTTCAATACAAGAGTACAATGCATCTCTCCAAGAGTATCTCCTCTCCTCCGATCTCTAAATGGATCTCCATGAGTGCACTACAATTGTGCCTCCAAACACCACCAGCAGATCTCACATAACCAGAACTACTGCATCTCTAAACTACTACCAAGTTCTTTGGATCTGCAAACAAGACCTCTCACATGGGTCTACCATATGTGCAACTATGATCTGTGCACCAAGAAGTAAGTTTGTCTCTCCATCACTGCATAACCTGTGCAAACATGAAGACAACCTCCTCTACAATATCTAGATCTACATGGATCAACAATACAATATGATCTCATGGATCTACAATACAAGATCTCACAACAACTTGTGGATCTAACAATATAAGACTAGATCTACATAGATCTATAATACAAGATCTCACCAACATGTGGATCTACAAGAAGAAACTCTATGTGCTTTGCATACTATGCAAGCCATTACAATGAGACAATAACTATACAAAGAAAATACAGTAGAAGATGTTACCCTCTTCTCACCATTCAGATGTACCTGCTATTTCCTTCTGTCCAGCTCCTCTCCATGGAGACTCTGTCTTCATGTAACCTGTTCTTTCTTTCTTCTTCTTCTTCATCTTCATCCTCTCAATCTCATTCCTTCTCTCATTATCATCTAGTTCTTATTAATGCCGACTAATGTCATGGCATGTCCAATGGTCGACTTCTTATGCCCTATGGTTCATCGGTTTAACCCCTCGATGTGGTTCTTATGAAAACCAAGAACTTATGAAAAATTAAGCTATTTGTGAAGCAATTCAACTCCACAATCCTAACAAAAATAAATAAATACACGATACCATAATCATGCTCAAAGGCATTCATTGTTCACTATCGTAGAGAGCTAATATGCAAGGCAAGACGTTTTTCTAAACAAAGCTTAGTCAAGGACAATTTCATATACTAATGATTACAATGATGAAATTATAGACATAATGTTAAAAATGTTGGAGAATTTGAATGTTGAAGCACATGCTTACTACAACAAATGGGCTAAAGACAAGATAAATGTTTTAATAAAAAATGTAGAAAAAGAAAAAGTTGTGGTGAGTGGGCTTTTAGTTTTACATGCAAAATCCTAATATTATAAGCATTGCAATATATTTTTCAACTTATCTAATAGACTAAAAAAATTATATTTCTATTTTGCAGGAAAATATGAAAATTTAAAGAAAGAAGCAGTTGTATTTGAAGCACATTTGAAGAATGTCCGTAAAATCCTGAATTCATTTGTACAATTGAAGGAAAAACTCATAGTAATAAATAAACAAAATAATACATTGAGAAGGATAATCAAGAAGCATAAGATGGATCCAAAAGTCTTACTGAAGGAAACGAGCATTTAGATGCAACACTTTTGTCAACAGGAGATGTAGTGAGGGAGGAGCAGAATATTCTTGAAAATATCAATACCGCAACACACGATTCGCAGGCATAAGGAGTTATATGAAATAGCTCTGTATAGACACACCAGATTCCTCCACCTCTTATGCAAGAAAAAGATCAAGCTTCCCTACAACATAAAAATTCTATATGTTAGTTAAGTTCACCATGTGACAGGTGTGTTGTCACAATTCCGAAACTGGCGTAGGAATTAAAAGATAGTGGCCAACCCTTTTTTGTTTTTATTCTGTGTGGCAGACGTAAGGACAACTATGATTCAGAATCATAGGCAGAAAAGAGGATGACCTCGTAATGTGTCCTTATATGATAGAACTTGTTTGGAAGCTTTGAAATGTTATGTACAACCCCCTTTTTGGAATTGTATTAGCCGAAAATGCTTTATGAATTTGTACTTTTCTTCATAAATTAATCCGCCACATGAGAGAATGATTTCAAGAGTACTTTGGAAATTGGAATTGTAACTATATATTGTTATTCGATTTCTACATAATACAAATGATGTTTTTATTTCTTTGTTTACGTAAATGTTGCTTAAATTTACTTGATGTTTGTTTTAAATATTTACGTTTCTTATTTCTTGCAGATGTAAAATAAATCAATTAACAAATATAAAAGACAAATATGTCCTTATTTCAATTTGAAAACAAAATATAAAAAATAAATGGGATAATTGAAAATGATAGTGACATTGTTCCAATGACAATGGATCAAATAAAGACAAATATAATATTGCATTTATTGAAAGTTGTAATCTTTGTATGAAATACATCAATACTTATTACATCAAATTATTGTAATAAAATCTATGTGAATTGGAATAGTCCTAGAGCAACACTTTCAACTCCGTGTCTTAGAAATCAACTGTAGCATGATTTGTGGATGTGTCTCGATCCTTGGGTCGCAAGGAATATTACTAACTCCTCTTCTTTCTACTAGTGAATTCCATAATGCGAGTGCTCTATCATAAGGAAAAGACTCCATTGAGTAATGTGATACATACAACCTCAGATAACTTTCTAGATTCCTATCCAATCTATTTCAAACTTTTGACTTTAAAAAGGATAGTGCATTGAAACCCTCTCATCTTCCACATAACCTAGAATCATTGTTTGACAGAGTTCATACAACTTAATATACTCACTCAAATCTTCACTTAGAATACTACTGGAATAAATATCCTTCCAAATCCTTTTGATGGCACCATAATCCTGTGGGTTTTGTAGAATTTGAACTTGTCATATCATAGTATTAGCAAAATCCATTGATTGGGAACTAATTATTTTCTTTGTAAAATACCTTCTACAAAAACTTCGTTTATCTCTTCAGTCTTAGAGAAATGGTCAGTTAGATCACTCATGTTTTTGACAAATAAAGGACTGATAGATGTATAAGGTTTGCCACCAAACAAATTCCAAAACTGCAGATTTACAACTCCCATTGCTTTAAGTATTTTATCATTTTTGAATCTTTCCCGAATCTCTTTAGCTAACAATTTAGATATCTTTCTCAACTTATTCCTAGTTTCCATTAATATTGCATCATATAAATTTTGTGTCACTCTTCTTCTATTTCTGAGACAACCATATCAACTCTTTTTTGGAACGTATGAAGTGGAATCTCTTTTCCATGTGTTTTTATACACAAATGATCATGTATATTGTATTTTAAGAAGCACTTGGGATTTTTCAAATTTGTCAATGCATTCCAGTTTTCAAAAGCAACACCCTGAAAACTCCCATCAGAAATATATAAAATTTCGAGACTCCAACACACACGTATTATGAGTCTTATGAAGTCTTTTATGTAGAATGAATGATCTTGTGCATGCTTCATTAAAATAATAAGCTCCCTCAACATGGAAAAAATACCGTAGAGTGTGAGTAAAGTTTCTATGTCTGTTAGACGACACAATAGATCTTTAGCTTTATCTACATCCCTGTGATATTTATACATAAATCATGTAAAAGAAGGATATTCATCAAATATTCTACAGGTAGGTTCATACATAGATATCCATATGGTATCTACATCTTAGAATATTTTTTCCCTCTGTCAGTCCAATTGTAGATTTCTGAAATTCTAAAAATCTCTTTAGACTGCTAGAATAATAAACATGCAAATCATGTATCAATTCCTCCACTTTATCTCCATTTTCAAATGTGCTCACAATTTTGTAAATCAGATTCATTCTGTGAGCCATGCAATGGACAATAGCCATATACGAAGCAATAGTTTTCTGAAGTCTAACGTAGAGACCATTTTCGGCTCCTCGCATTACAACCGCACCATCGGTTCCAACACAAAATATTTTTTTCCAATGGCAACGCTCATCCATTCTGGCGATATCCTTCAGATTTGAGACCACCAATTTATAAATATTTTTAGAATTGCAATTCTCAGTCATTTTATGAATTGTTAAGAGGTGTGGAGTTCTTATTTCATTAGCAAATGTGTAAACATGAATACAAATCCATGAAGTATTATCCATTATAGTAACCTCCTATATTGAAAGGGAAATATACTTTGCCTTTTGAACACACAGTTTTAGATCCTCCTTTTGTACCAGAGATAGACATTTTGTAATTTCCCATCCACTGGTATCTAACCAATGAGATTGAGGAACGTTATGTAGACTAATAACCTAGTATAAAATTTTATTTTCTCCGAAATCTAACATCGGTCTTCCCCTTTTCAATATATGGAATACGGTAGAAAATTAAATACTTTTGCATTCATTTTTGCCTTCATAGATTTTCTCAATCTAATTACTATGGTCCCACCTCTTTCATTTACATATTTCATCCATTTTTGTTCCTTTTCACATTCTTCTGCGTATTTGACATGTAGACACTCTTGTGCATCTTTCCATTTATGTGTTCTGACTATGCTTTGCCATCCTTTTGATTTTAGGAAATGCATATTTTACTACAATGATTTTCAATTGTGTCCAGTTTGAGCTGCATCGTGTGATCCTTCCCCTATTTCCAACCACATATTTTGCATCGACATTGTTGGAACATCGTTACCATTTTCAGTGTACACAAGTTCAATAAACGGATATTTTGCAGCCCATTCAAACTAGAATTTCCTTCCAATTGTCCAATTTGTCCTCTTTCTTCTGACATATTTTCTTTTTTTTTTTCTTGGGGTTCAACTTCTGCATTTGGGCTCTCAGCAGGAATATCTTGATTCTCATGTCTCCTTTTTCTAGAAATAGACCTTGGAGTAAAAGCTTCCTCTGGCTTGGTGTATCATGAGAATTCGATGAATTTTATTGTACTTCTATGTCATCAAGGGATGGAATGTTTTCCTCAAAATAAAATGGATCATCAATATATTTAAATTGATTGTTTTGTGAAGGAATTTCTCAAACGTCTACATACAATTCTATAAAATTGTTACATATATAGTATTAATTTTATCTATAGTTAAATTTTTACACAAAGTACAAAGAGTTCCAAGAACAATATGAAAAACATAATTATTAAATACTGTAAGATTAAATAACCTGTAAATAACACATGCCACATACCGATATTTTCAACTGATGCAGAAACCCTTCGTTTTTTTTTTTGTGATTTTCCAAAATAGCCAAGCAAAGTATTTGCACCCTTTTTTGAACTGGATGAATTTGTAACCTTCTTACCCTAATTTCTAGTATCCATGACTGCTAAGGATGGCTCTTATGTTCGAAGGCTTTGAGATTGGACGGTTTAGGGTTAGACGCTAAAATATTGGAAGGAAAAGGCTTGGACGACTTTGTTGTTGGATGACCAAGGAGTTGGATGACCGAGGACTTAGACGTAAGTGGTTGGACGATCGAGGGGTCGAGGGTTGAGGGGTCAAACAGTTGAGGGGTTGGATGGCTGATGGGTTGGACAACTGATGGGTTGGATGACTAAGGGGTTGGATGGATGAGGGGTTAGAGGGCTCTGGGTTCGACGAGTTAGGGGTCGATGGCTCGTGGTTGTAGGCAAATTTGAGGGGTTAGATGGCTTAGGGTCGACAACTCGAGTTGGACAACTAAGGGTTCGATGGCTTAGATTTGGATGAATGAGGGGTTTCTTATGTTTACTTTGGTGAATATGTGTACAAAATGATTCAAAATGGTGGTGAATTACATTCATAAGCTCTTATATATGTGTAAAATCTAGGTGAAATGAATAGTATAAGGGACACGTTGGTCAATTTTTTCATGAATAAGTCAGTTGTGAATCATAGAATATTTGCCAATTTGAATTTCCATAATCCTCTATTTTTGCAAGTTTACGAAAATTCGCCACTAAAAATTTCCTCGTGATGCTTTAATCATATATTGTCTTGTAACAAACTTACAATTCACATTTAATTTTTACTTCGGAAACATCTAGAGTCGAGTATCCAATTTTGAAAAGTAATGTGTGCAACTAACTTAATCACAAATGGTTTATTGTGCATGGTTTTCTTAGTATGAATGCAAAATAAGAATAAATAAGTTCATGCACCATTTGTTTTAGTTTATCTTATTTTACAATGTGCTGCTTTAATGATGGTTATGAAAACGCACTTGATCAAAACATGTGGAAGTTTGGTGACGTAGGCCCATCTATGTTCACAATTTGTTCTTATGTTTTTAGGGAAGACATAAATAATGAGACAATAATATAAAACTTTGTGAACATTAATTGTTTGTCATAACAATGTACCTAATGTCATTTGTTGGGATAATAAATATGAAATTTTCATCTTTTCACATAGGTTTCTTCACATTCCATGATGGTAATATTCGAATATGTGAACATTAATTATTTTTCATAATACCTAATATTTTATGTTGGGCTAATATTTATATATTTGTACTGCTTTAGATACAGTGCACCTTCACATCACATGGCACGTACACATTCCACAAGTATCAGAGAGGATGCAAAGGGAGATGTTCCTCCAACAGTTGATGGTGCTACATTAGATGGTCCTTCCGAGCCTGCTCACTCGGATATCAGCGAGCCACCTGTTGAGTAAAAAACCAAACATGTTAATGGTCGTATTCATTATTTCGGCCCGCATGGATCATGTGTTGTTAGTGGGGATGTTAGATCTTGGGAGTTGCATAGACTTATTTGACATTATTAGGTAGCACACAATATGCCCTTCATGGAACCCCGTAAGCATGGCCATAAGAATATGGGAAAATGGCACCTATCCCTCAAGATAGGAGTAGGGCATGTGTGCAAAAGAGAGAAGGGGATGTGAACTATGTTTTGAGGCAACGATTATACTTGCAACACCGAAGGGTTATCGATCGAGTTTGCAAAAATAATGCAAAACATGATTCAAGGAGTTGAGCTAGGAAGGAAAACGGGAAGTGGATGCTGAAATGCACACCTACGATTCAAAGAAGATGCGACAGGAGAGAGGGGAAGTGGTTAAGAGCGAGAGAAAAAATTAACTCAAATATTGGAAACAGAGGTAAATTTAGAATTAGTATAATATATTATATATTATGTTTGGTTGGAAATCAAAAGCTTAATATTATGTCATGAACGTAAATATAGAGAAGTGGGTGGAATTACTAGTAGGAATGTTGAATTTCTATAAATGATAACGTAACTAATTTTAGGTCTTTCATTGTTATATAGAATAGAATTTTTGTTTATTTTCAGTATATACTAACCGTAGGTGTGCGTAGGTTTATGACATTCCGCTGTGTTAGCTCCTATGCTGCTAACAGAGAGACTCGATTTTTAGTGCAAAAGGGAGAAAGGTAAAACTAATTAACACACACTTGAAAATTAAATGTTGCCTTATGTTGTTGATATTTAAATTGTCTTAATGACTCGATTGTTGTAGGTGGGTGTTTTGCATGATAAGACACCCCCTTCACAATCAGCCTATGGTCTCAATCTTATTGGCAAGAAAGCTTCACGAGAGGTCAAAGAGGCTTGAGATGAATATTATCGGAGTTTTAGATTCTTGTCCAATCAAGGAGAGAGATGGTGATGAGGGGAGGTATGAGGAGAGGGGCACAAACAATGTCACTGATAATATGAGAGAGTGTGGAGTTGATTGGTAAGTTATCAATGTTCACATTTTATTTTCTCGTGTTCTTTTTTGGTGAAATTAAGATAAAGTTATTAATGTAATTGAGATTATCGTTATTCCAGGATTTTCCTCATGGGGTCGAAGTTAGGTTAATTTTAGATGATATAGTTGTTTCCAGAGGAGTGGTTTGTGATCGTAGCTCACATGCAAAGTTTCATGGCATCACACTACCCCAATTTACTGTGAAAGTCATTATTTATGAGGCCATTGTTTCCACTACTCCGTTGCCCTACCCTAATACATTTTCAAGCACTTTAGTAGAGTGTGTCAAAGGGTTTGGTATATAGGATCTCAAAGATATTAGACTGACACTCCTTGTGAAGAGGCAAGTAGATGTAATGGATGATTTAATTTAATTATGTGTTTAAATGAGATATTCATCTACGTTGACTTATTTACTATATGGTTGGCTTTCAAGATGATAAGGTACATGTTGAGACAACACACCATACTCAGATAAAGACATCTGATGCCCCACTCATTCTTGACATCACACCTAATTTTGTTCATAGAGATGAGAAGAAACATATTAGATATTATGATGGAATATGTTCTCTCGCTAACAATAGGTAGCGGAGGAGATGAAAACATTTATTGTATAACATTGCTTATGAGGAGTCAAATTACTATATATGTGTGTATATGATGATGTTGTTACTTTGATGTGTTTGAGGTTTACGATTTAGTATTGCATTATTGATATATTGAATATGGTTTGTGGTTATGGGTTACATAGAGTTATCCATTTACGTTTTATTTATAGTGCATTAGATGGTTTTTATTCTTGTTATGTGACATTCCATTTATTGTATAAATGATGATGTTATCACTATGTATCTGGTTAATGTATTGATTTGACTATGGATTATGGATTATAGTATATGGTATATGGTATATGGTTACATAGTCGCATTCTTCTTCCATGTATTCCGACTTGGGTTTGACGTGTTCACTAATTTATTTTAGATAATTCACAAAAAAATTTCAAATCTTGTGTATTATGGATTACAAGCTTTGTGGTTTATGGTTACATAGTTGAGTTCTTCTGCCATGTATGCCTACTTGGGTTTGATGTGCTTACTAAACTTTCATATATATTTCATCCATGATAATATTTTGTTGAGTATAAGTTAAGTGCATTATTTTCTTTGTAATTATGTTTGAATAGTAGTATATGTTAATAGGTTTTTAAATACAAGTTTAATTAGATGGCAAGACAAAAGAAGGTTGGAAAGTGCAAGGCTGCACCAGTGCAGGAACCAAAAGATTATGAAACATTTCGATAGTGCCACTTATGTGTTTGGAAAGAATGCAAAGAGCCCTACAAATGAAGATGTCGGTGTTGGACAAGAATATGATCTTCCCCATCATTCCGTATCGAATTAGAAATGAAAATTGTAATGAATAAGGAATTTTTTATAAAACCAAGCGTGAAAGACTTACATTGCAATATTTATATTTGTCGAAAAAAAAGAAATTATTGGACCAATTACAAGATGCTTCCTCGAGGAAGATGGAGTTGGAGCTTGAGGTTTAAGAGTTGGAATTAGAAATTAAGAATTGGGAGACAACGTGTGAATCGAACAAAAATGTTTGAAAATCACATAGCGAGATTTAATTCCGTTGTTATAATACACGAAGGTCATAAGGAATTATGGAAGAAGATGTACATCCATGCCAAGACATCAATTGAGGAAAATGTACCAGTCACTCCCATCGAAGACACAACTAATAAATGAATATATGACTTTGTAATAAAATGACACTATCCATGTGACCTTTGACATCAAAAGATGATGGTTAAACGTATATTTTAGTTTTTATAAGAGTAAATAATAATTAAACAATAAAAACATAATAAAATATTAGATGTGAAAATCAGATAGTAAGATTTAAATTGCAATAAGATTTAGAATGTGTGAGTATTGTGAATATGGTAGAAATATTTAAATTGCAATAAGGTGGAAAAAATAGCGTGGTTTGCACCATGTCGAAATCGATATGGCATTTTTTAAATATTTAAATATTCATGTCAAATTCAGTAAGTATGGCTTATGATCATTTGTCCAATTTAGGATTGTATTGGTGCAATTATCATTTCCAATCATTTATGGTATTCATAAGGCCCCCCTTTGATTATTTATTTATTTTTTGTAATTATTTTGTGTTGTTCTAAGACTTTTTCTAGGATAGTGCACTTGACAAGGAACGTAAGTCCAAAAGGTTCTGGTAAACGACATGGTTATGAGAAAAGAGTCCCCATTCCCTTCCAAATTTATCCATGTGACCCTTGGTCTACCTTCTTCACATTTTTTGTAGTTATATATCAGTTTGTTTGTTTGTGTGTCAATAGTGTTCTAATATGAGTTCAACTCATATATAAATGCACATGTACCCTAGTTAATCTACATAATATAGAAATTCATTATTGTTTGAAAAGGAGTTAATTCTAGAGAATTCAAGTACTCATTGAAGCATGCAATTTTCATATTACATATACATTACAATGGGTTTTTAGCGAATAAACTACAACAATTATTGGAATTTCATTCACAATACTATATGTTATTGATGGACTTGTTAAATATCAAGAAATATTAGTCTATATGATAAAATGAAAACCCCAAAACATTTTATTATTTCCTTATGGTTTAAACTTCAGCATCCCATTTACAGAAAGCAAAAGAAGTACATTTTCCCACCAATTGTAATGAAGTTTTTGAAACTTGAGAGATTTTTTGGACCCCTCATGTTGACAAATCTAATCATAATAACATATTTTGAATTAAAGTGCATAATTTTTATTGGAATGTCTTGTGTAGTGTCTGTGATTGCAGATTCATTCGTAGGAGAGGAGTTTGATCCATTCTTCCACGGAGCAGCAACATGGAACATCGTCCATCCACATCTTAGGACCAATCATCCATTTTTCATATTTCACTTTTCTTAATTAAATCAAGAAAATTTAAAATTTATTCTCCTATTTGTAAATCAACTCTTCTCCACTATAACACCCCGACTCCTGGACACGTGGAAACACACCAAAATACAACAAGAAAATTTGGGTAATTTTTATTTTATTTTATTTTTAAAACAAATAACTATGATACGATTACTTTGTTGGACCCCAATGAAAATTATATTACACTAATTTGTTCTACCCTATAAAAAAATCCACTAGCTCAATTTCATGTTATTTAATTAATTTATATAAGTTCGATTTATCCACATAAATTCCGTCTCCTCAAATTTATTTAACTAGTTAACAAATTTCCAATTCGATGTTTATTTATTTCCACTATCTTAGTTTAACTTACAAAATATTTATTAAGGTCGCAAATAGAAATACCTACACATCTTTTAATTTAATTATCTCTCCCCATTTTTTTAATTTACCCACACACACCTCCTAAACTTTATTTCCCATTCACATTAAAATACCCATGACCTAAAAGTAAGTAGGGTTAATTGTGGACCCTAGGATCAAAGAGATCTAAGCCCTTGATCTAATTTTACATAAGGATGCCCTAAACATCCTTATGTAAATCTTCTTTTCTTTCTTTTCCTCATTTTTTTTTCTTGTGTCATTTGCACCTTGCTTGGAGAGGATTCTTCTCAAATATGGTTTCATCCTTGCATTAGTTTTTTTTTGGGAGAATCCAGGGTTTTAATTCTTGTTTTTCTTTCTCTTTTATTTGGTTATTATTCTTCTACCAGATGAAGATCTGGTCATTTGGGTATAAGTATTATACCATTTTGTAAATACATATGTGTATATATTTATATTTAACATTAAGAAGAACAATGTGTATTTAACAGAAGGGAGGCTTGTATTAAAACCAAGGTTTTATATGGTAGTACAATAAAGGCTCAGCCACATGAAGAGGGGTGAAGGCCGCAATAGCAGGGGGGTTTGAATTGTGGCAAGAGGTGGAGGATCCTACAAAGGTGGGAGGGAGAATAAACCCGCGAAAATGGAGTGTGGGGGTGGTGGAAATGGAGAGGAGGGGTCAGTGTGGAGGTGGGTGCACAGGAGAAGGTGTCTATGGCTGCACAAAGTGTGGAGCCGCATGGAGAGGGAGGTGGGTTGGATGTGCAACAAAAGAGAAGAGGCTGGAGTGGTGGTGGTGGTTGGGGGGAGGGTCCGACCCCTCCCACATCCACATTCAAAACTTTAAAACAATGAACCTTTTTTGTTTTATTAATTAAAATTTGTTTGATATATATTATAATATAATATAAATTATAATACATTTTCAATATATTATCTTATAATATATATTTATATCAAAATAATTAATGCGTAACTACATTTAAAAATAATATAGTTATATTATGAAATATAACTATATTAGATACATTCTTAATATATCCATATTATTTACAAAGTGAAGAAGGGTTGATTCAAGTTGTAAAACAATAGATTTCATTTTGTTTCCTTTTAGAAGTATGAAACTTAAGAATTTTCAATATCTAGTTATGATAAAACGTTTTAATTAATTTTGAGATAAGAAGGAATGTAGCAAGGCTTTTTCAAATGATAAAAGAGGTTTGGAAAACAAATTTTAAACTTAGAGAGGGAGGAGGTATAAACACACATGATTCTCTAATAAGGCCATTTTGTTAAGTTAACAAGGAATAGAGTAAAACTGATTTTATTCCAATTGCTATGTTGCAAAAATTTACAAGAAGATATGTATTTCAAGAATGACAATTTATTTTCATTCAATAATGCTACACTTTCATTCAAGAATCCCAACATTTCATTTTACACTTGTATTGGAGAAAACATATTCACATAGTTTCTAGCTTTCAATTCTAGGAGAGATCTCTACATTACAATAAGCTCTTTGGCAAGGGAAGATCTACTTCATGAAGGAATGATTTCATTTTAACAAAATAATACTAGTTACTCCATTCCACATTTAAACTAAAATCTGAATATATATTTTCTTTTCAAACCAACAATGAAGATCATAACTTCTTAATGCAACAAGACTCTTCTGCTCATGAGAGTAGTAAGTTTTACAAATTACATACAACTTTCAACTATATTCAAAGAGAGGAATAAACACGACTTTGAAACACACATGCTTCCACAAACTATACATATATCCCAAATGGAAGGCTTACAAAGGAGCTCACTTCAATATTTTTACAAAGATCATATGCTTATCAAGAAGCTAATTTTTTTTTTTCCAAAACAAGAAGAGAGTCATAAAAGACCATGCCACCAAAGATACTCCAGCAATCCCCGAGCTTAAGGCTCCAACTTCAAATGCTTTACAAGAATCCAATTCCAAGAGAACAAGGCTTGTTTAACCACCCAACCTTTAGGCATCATTACATGCCATTTTCAAGGTTGGAAGACATGATATCCTCCCCCAAGCCCATGGGAGAGAGAGCTAGCTTCCACATTTCGTGCACAAGATATAGGGAGACATAACAACATGATATTCACCTACAAGACAAGTCCATGCACAAAGAAAAACACAACATGTTGCAAACAAGGAAGGGAGGAGAAAACCATATTCATCCTCCAAAATGGGGAAGAGAAGATGAGATATCCATGGTGCCAAAAGTGTGGTCCAACCATAGGATGCACACAACAATTTCTTCACAACCTCCTTATTTCTCCAATACATCATAACCCTCCTTATTGCTCCACCCATTCACCAAAATCCTTCTTGGGAGGATTTTCAAACCCATTGGGTTTCCTCTCCAAGAATGGGGAAGGGGGTTCAAACCATATGAACCACCTTCCCCACCTCAAACCATATGAGGGGAGTAAAAGAACCTACATGGCTTGCCCATCAAGCCATGAGGTTTGAGAGGGAAAATACCTCTCTCTTCCCCCATAGAACTCCAACATCCATCAAGCCATATGATGGATGGAGAAAAATAAATACAACAACATACTTAAACAATAAACAATACAAACAACTGAAACATACATTCCAACTATAAGCAAGATAAGATCTAGCAATAACATAAAACATAAAATGAGCTCAAAGAGCCTACCTCCAAGAGCTCTCCAACACTCTAAGATTTTCCAACTTTCTTCCCAAGCAATTCTAGCTCCAAAATCTCCAAGCACCAAGCAAATACTAAAAAAACCAAAAGTTCCTTTCTCCCCCCATGAGGGAGAATTTGAAGAGAAGCCAATAATTTTCCTCACTAAATGAGGGGGTGACATGTGTCACCCCTCTCTTCCTCCAAGTCAAAGATTCCAAAATAAAAAAGAAGAAAAGATAAATTCACTTTTAACACTCCCTTCCCAAAATGCCCAAAATGAAAATAAAACAAGATTGTGCAACTTTCTACAAAACACACATACCAATCCATCTTACATGGATGGTGACCAAAGAGAGGAAAAATGGGAGGGAAACTCCCTTTATGCCTTGAAATTAAGCCCCCTACCCATTAGGTGGGGTCAAAGGATTATTTTCATGCTAAGTGAACTCCCAAACTAAAAAGGGGTCACTTAAAATGCCATAAATAACCCAATTTCGGGTTTGACACCTTTAGGCACAAGTGTAGAGGATGTGCAACCCACTAAAGGGTGCACATGTGACCCTAATCCCCTCTAATTAATACACAATTATCCAAACACAAAACTTAATGCAAGTGGGGACCATTAAGTCCCCAAACCAAGTTTACTTAACAAAATAAAACATTCTAAACAAGATTAATTTTACATGACATACTACATCACAAATGAGGGTCACTCATGGTGCCCAAAAATACAATCAAACTATAAGGCCTCAAACAACTAACATGGTTATGACTTAGCCTCTGTGGGCCACTTGTGCACAATTTGCGTAGCTGCCCTGAATCCCATGTTCTCCCGTGACCTGTCACCTGCACACTCAATGCACACATTAAAATGCACCTGTCCAATACAAGAGTAAACTAACTACTCAATAAACGAATTAGTCCAAAAATGAATTCTATGCCATCACAACATCAATATGGAAACGTAACTGATAAACATGCACCATTTCACTCAATTCACCATGAATTAGCCATAGAGATAAATATAAAGGACGTACATCCAAGCTATCATATGTACTCATCGATAAATGAATAATCTATAACATTAACATATGTGACTAACTAAGTATCCAACATATATAAATTTGATCCAGATAAAATAGAAAATATGTTAGTATCCTCAACATCAAATGAAATATGTCATAATGCTAATCAAGGATAAATTGGCGCTACGCGCCTGAACCACCATACATGTCCAAAATATTTTAAGATCCTTGTCAACTCATAACTATTGGTTATGAAGTCAGTAGATAACTGAGGCTAGAAAATGTGGGCACTACATCCAACTCGAAATTACTTTTTATGCATTACATCAATACATTAAGGAAGAAAAGAATTGTGGTTTGTACCTTGTCAAAATCAAAATGACATTTTTCTAAGTGCGGAAAAGGAGAATATGTTTTTCAACTTGTTGAAAAACATGCTCTATTTTTTAGGACTTTGAAAAAAACAACCCTTCTCCTCGGGGTAGTTATTTGATATGCATTTCATCATTACAACAAGGAGGAAAATCATCATGGTTTGCACCTTGTGGAAAACGACGTTGAGTTTTTCGATGTGCTAAAAAACACAAAGTGTTTTTTTCAACATGTTGAAAAACACACTCTATTTTTCAACAATTTAAAATAATCAACCCTTCTCCTCATGGTAGTTACTTGATATGCATTGCATCATCACAACAAGGAGGACAAACATCATGGTTTGCACCGTGTAGAAAATCACATTATGTTTTTCATATTATTGAAAATACAATGTGTTTTTAAATGTGTTGAAAAACGCGCTCTATTTTTTAGCACTTTGAAATAATCAACGCTTCTCCTTATGGTAGTTACCTGATATACTTTGCATTATCACAACAAAGAGGAAAAAACATCATGGTTTGCACCTCATGGAAAATGACATTGAGTTTTTCAATGTGATGAAATACACATGTTGAAAAACACACTCTATTTTTCAGGACTTTGAAAACAAACAACTTTTCTCCTCATGGTAGTTACTCAATATGCATTGTATCATCAAAACAAGGAGGAAAAATATCGTGGTTTGCACCTCGTGGAAAATGGCATTGCGTTTTTCATGTTGCTGAAAAAACATAGTGTGTTTTTCAATGTGTTGAAAAACATGCTCTATTTTTCAAGACTTTAAAAGAACAACCCTTCTCCTTGTGGTAGTTACTTGATATTCATTTCATCATCATAGCAAGGAGGAAAAACATCATGGTTTGCACCTTGTTCAAAACCGCATTACATTTTTCATATTACTGAAAAACACAGTGTGTTTTTCAACGTGTTGAAAAACACGCTGTATTTTTCAAGATTTTGAAAAAAATCAACCCTTCTCCTAGTGGTAGTTACTTGATATGCATTGTATCATCACAACAAGGAGGAAATCATCATGGTTTGCACCTCATAGAAAATGGCATTGCATTTTTCATATTTATGAAAAACACATTCTATTTTTCAGCACTTTGAAAAAATCAACCCTTCTTCTCGTGGTAGTTACTTGATATGCATTGCATCATCACAATAAGGAGGAAAATCATCATGGTTTGCACCTTGTTAAAAATTAGATTGCGTTTTTCATATTGTTGAAAAACATGCTCTATTTTTTAGCACTTAGAAAAAAATCAACCCTTCTCCACCTGATAGTTACTTGATATGCATGAAATCATTATAACAAGGAGGAAAATCATCCCGGTTCGTAATTTGATAAAAATCACATTGTGTTTTTCAACGTGTTGAAAAACACAATTTATTTTTCAGCACTTTGAAAAAATCAACTCATCTCCACCTGATAATTAATTTATGTGGATCACATCATTACAACAATGAAGAAATATATCATGGTTTGTACCTTTATAAAAACCGCATTACATTTTTCATATTTATGAAAAACACAACGTGTATTTCAACATTTTAAAAACACCCTTTATTTTTCATCATTTCAAAAAAAATCAACCCTTCTCCTCGTGGTAGCTACTTGATCTGCATTACATCATTACAACAAGGAGGAAAAGAATCATGGTTTGCACCTTGATAAAACCACATAGTGTTTTTCAAAGTGCTGAAAAACACAGTGTGTTTTTCAACGTGTTGAAAAAAACACTTTATTTTTCAGCACTTTCAAAAAATCAACCATTCTCCGCCTGATAATTACTTGATATGCATGAAAACATTACAACAAGGATGAATAACATCATATTTTACACCTTCTCAAAACCGACATGGGGTTTTTCTAAGTGCTAAAAAACACGCTCTATTTTTTAGAACTTTGAAAAAAATCAACCCTTCTCCTCGTGGTAGTTACTTGATATGTATTACATCATTACAACAAGGAAGAAAATCATTGTGGTTTGCACCTTGATAAAAACTTTATACTTTTTTTCAAAGTGCTGAAAAACATAATATGTTTTTTAACGTGTTGAAAAACACACTTTATTTTTCAACACTTTGAAAAAAATCAACCCTTCTCTACCTGATAGTTACTTTATGTGGATCACATCATTACAACAAGGAGGAAAGACATCGTGGTTTGCACTTTGTCAAAACTGACATGGGGTTTTTCTAAGTGCTGATAAACACAATGTGTTTTTCAACGTGTTGAAAAACACTCTCTATTTTTCAACACTTTCAAAAAATAAACTCTTCTCCACATGATAGTTACTTGATGTGGATCACATCATTAAAACAAGGAGGAAATATATCATGGTTTGCACCTTGTCAAAACTGACTTGGGGTTTTTCTAAGTACTGAAAAACACACTCTATTTTTCAGTACTTTGAAAAAATCAACCCTTCTCCACCTGATAGTTACTTGATGTGGATCACATCATTACAACAAGGAGGAAATATATCGTGGTTTGCACCTTGTCGAAACTGACTTGGGGTTTTTCTAAGTATTGAAAAACACACTCTATTTTCTAGCACTTTGAAAAAAATCAACCCTTCTCCACCTGATAGTTACTTGATGTGGATCACATCATTACAACAAGGAGGAAAGACATCATGGTTTTCACCTTGTTGAAACCGACTTGGGGTTTTTCTAACTGCTGAAAAACACAGTGTGCTTTTCAACTTGTTGAAAAACACGCTCTATTTTTTAGCACCTTTGAAAAAAATCAACCCTTCTCCACCTGATAGTTACTTGATATGCATGACATAATTACAACAAGGAAAAACATCATGGTTTACACCTTGATAAAAACCGTATTACGTTTTTCATATTGTTGAAAAACACACTTTATTTTTAGCACTTTGAAAAAAATCAACCCTTCTCCACCTGATAATTACTTGATGTGGATTGGCGATGGGGTGGGAGTGGTGCGGTCAAGTCACATGGTTATGTGCTTGCCCACCTAGTTTCAAATCCCCAGAGGCACGATCCTCCTCGAAGGTGGTTTCACTTTCGCGGAGGCGGCTTCTCTACTCGTCTTGGCACCTTTGGTGATTACTCCTTCTTTGCGATGCTGGTGGCTCTCCTCTCACTATTGACGCTGGTGGTTACTCCTCTCGCTGTTGACGCTTGCTTCTCCTCTCGCTGCTGACGCTGGTGGCTGCTCCACTCACTGTTGATGCTCTCACTGTCACATCCTTTGGTGGTTGTTAAAACTGCTTCTTGATTCGGTGGCTGCTCCTCTTCGCTGCTAATCTTTGGTGGCTATTCCTCTCGCTCCATTCACTAATAGTTGTCCCACTCATTGCGGCCATTGTCGTTGGTCATTGTATCTTCACTATGGTTTCATGGTTGCCCCAATTGGGTTCCTAAATAGTGGCCCCCTTCATTGTAACCAGGTTGTGGTTCCTCTCATGAAAAAATCCTCAATTGTACAAGGATGTGGGTCCTTTCAAACACCCTCAATTTACCCTCAATCCAAAAAAAATTACTTGATGTGTATCACATCATTACAATAAGGAGGAAAGACATTGTGGTTTGCACCTTTATAAAAACCGCATTGCATTTTTCATATTGCTAAAAAACACAGTGTGTTTTTCAACGTGTTCAAAAACACGCTTTATTTCTCAACATTTGAAAAAAATCAACTATTCTCCACCTGATAATTATTCGATGTGGATCACATCATTACAAAAATAGGAAACACATCGTGGTTTGCACTTTGTCGAAATCGACATGGGGTTTTTCAAAGTGCTGAAAAACATCAACGTGTTAAAAACACACTTTATTTTTCAGTACTTCGAAAAAAATGAACCCTTCTCTTCATGGTAATTACTTGATGTGGATTACATCATTACAACAAGGAAGAATAACATCGTGGTTTGTACTTTGTCAAAACCGACATGAGGTTTTTCTAAGTGCTAAAAAACATAGTGTGTTTTTCAATGTGTTGAAAAACACACTTTATTTTTCAGCACTTTGAAAAAATCAACCCTTCTCCTCATGGTAGTTACTTGATATGCATTGAACCATCACAACAAGGAGGAAAATCATCAGTAGTTTGCACCTAGTTAAAAACCAGATTCGTTTTTCATATTGTTTAAAAACACACTTTATTTTTCAGCACTTTGAAAAAATCAACCCTTCTCCACCTGATAATTACTTGATATGCATGACATCATTAAAACAAGGAGGAATAACATCATGGTTTTCACCTTGTCGAAACAAACATCGAGTTTTCTAAGTAATTGAAAAACACAAAGGTGTGTTTTTCAACGTGTTGAAAAACAAGCTTTATTTTTTAGCACTTTGAAAAAATAACCCTTCTCCACATGATAGTTACTTGATATGCATGACATCATTGCAACAAGGAGGAAAACCATCGTTATTTGCACTTTGATAAAAACTGCATTACGCTTTTGATATTCTTTGAAAAACACACTATGTTTTCAACGTGTTGAAAAACACACTTTATTTTTCAGCGCTTTGAAAAAAAAACCCTTCTCCACTTGATAATTAATTGATGTGGATCACATCATTACAAAAAGGAGGAAAGACATCGTGGTTTGCACCTTTATAAAAATTGCATTGTGTTTTTCATATTGCTAAAAAACATAGTGTGTTTTTCAACATGTTGAAAAACACGTTTTATTTTTCAGCACTTTCAAAAAAATCAACACTTTCCACCTGATAATTATTTGATATGGATCACTTCATTACAACAAGGGAGAAAGACATTATGGTTTACACCTTTAGAAAAGCCGCATTGCGTTTTTCATATTGGTGAAAAACAATGTGTGTTTTTCAACTTGTTGAAAAAAACACTTTATTTTTAAGCACTTTGAAAAAAATCAACCCTTCTACTCGTGGTAGTTACTTGATCTGCATTGCATCATTACAACAAGGAAGAAAAACATCATGGTTTGCACCTTGATAAAAACCACAACATTTTTCAAAGTGCTGAAAAACATAGTGTCTTTTTCAACGTGTTAAAAAACACATTTTATTTTTCAGCACTTTGAAAAAATCAACCTTTCTCCTCATGGTAACTACTTGATGTGGATTACATCATTACAACAAGGAGGAATAACATCGTGGTTTTCACCTTTTCGAAACCGACATGGGGTTTTTCTAAGTGCTGAAAAACATAGTGTGTTTTTTAACGTGTTGAAAAACACGCTCTATTTTTCAGCACTTTGAAAAAAAATCAACCCTTTTCCACCTGATAGTTACTTGATATGCATGAAATCATTACAAAAATTAGGAAAAGCATCATGGTTTGCACCTTGATAAAAAATCCATTGCATTTTCTAAGTCTTTGAAAAACACGTGTTGAAAAACACTTTTATTTTTCAGCAATTTTTTAAAAATGAACCCTTCTCCACTTGATAATTATTTGATGTGGATCACATCATTACAACAAGGAGGAAATACATTGTGATTTGCACCTTTAGAAAAACTGCATTGCGTTTTTCATATTCTTTGAAAAACACAGTGTATTTTTCAACGTGTTGAAAAACACTATTTATTTTTAGCACTTTGAAAAAATCAACTCTTCTCCACTTGATAATTACTTGATGTGAATCACATCATTACAACAAGGAGGAAATACATCATGGTTTACACCTTTATAAAAACGGCATTGTATTTTTTATATTGTTGAAAAACACACTTTATTTGTCAAAGACTTTAAAAATTCCCTAGGTGAAGGTATATCATGAAAGAAATAAAATTTTGTGACTTGCCCCAAGAAGAGTTAGCATATCATGGGGAAGAACATTTTAGTTGTAAGATTAGTCACTAGAAAATTTTGAAATATAAATACAAAGAAATGTCAAGAAAACATGAATACATAGCAAAATATTAAAGTTTTGAAAATGCTCCATGGCTTAAATAAACTCCATGGCTTAAATAAACCAAAGGAAAACTCAAAAACATAAGTGACAAAAAAGATAGGAAACAAGCAATAGAAACAAACCCAATATGAATAGGAAGGATCCACACCAAATTTATATGTGAACTAAGATGCGAATAAATTTCCTATAGTTTTTCTACAACAAAGGTAAACAATGTTCAACAAAATTAACAAACTAAAAGAAGCAAAAACATCATCACGATATTGACAAACCACAACTATACAACATAACGTGCAAAAATGATGTTTAATGATACTCTAAATGTGTTCTTCATTGAATAAATAGACAGATTTTAATTCTCCCTAGTGATATCTTAGAATACAAGAGGATTGGATTGGGATGAAGAGTGAGTGATACTTAGATACTCCAAAAGATACTCTTGTCGAATCCCATTAAAGTTTGATCTGTATTGGATTAAATTGTAAAATCCAAGTGTGCCCCAAAAAATTTATATTGCGAAAGGGTAAATGATTTCCTCGAGCATAAATATACACCGCGAGCAATAAATATGATATGGAATGATCATGAAGAGTGGCTTTAAAAAGTTGAATTTTTTGATTAGTGTTATCCAATTGTTGAAAGTTGGTCAAACATTATCTGAATGTTTTGATTGTGACAATTTTAAACTGTTTTTTTAATTTTTAGAACAATTTTATAGTGTTTGTAATTTTTTGAGACATTTTTTGAGTTTTTGAGACATTTTTGAATGTTTTTTATATTGTACAAATCGATAATATGTGTGTATTGCTTGAAATTAGGTGCAAATAATTAAAAGCGTTACATTCCATTGGTATAAATGTAGATGATAAAATGATTAGGGCCAGAAGATGAAAAGGTCTCCAGCAAACATTTCTTAGATCCTTCAAGCAGGCTTTATCCACCACTCTTCATTAGAGTTGATTATATACATTTACAAAGATGGGGGAATGTGCTGGTTGGATAAAGCCAAACACATACAAAAACCAAGAAACAAAAGCTGCTACAATGTTAAATGATCACTTGTTCGAACTATGCCAGCAATACCAGACCAGCTTACATTGTTGTGAATGTATAATGCGGTGATGGAATCATGGAAAACATTTTTCCTTGGCACAATGTTCTATGCAGTGTTTATGGTGGAATAAAGACCACAGTATTCATTTGTTGAATTGAATGTCATCAAAAGCTGATCGAGCTGGTATTGAATGTGGACGAGTGTACATCTGCAAACTTGGAGAAGACTATGACAGAGAAGAAGAATCACATTATTTCTAGAAACAGATAAATAAATAAAGCAGTGGAAGGTAGAGATTCTGAAGTAGCTGCTGAAATTATTGCAAATTTGGTCCATAGAATGATTAGCCATTTCTGATGATATCGAAGGCATGTTGAGAAGAGGATTTGAATATTTACATGAGGATATCAAGGATGTGAGGAGAGATGTCGACAACGTTAATACGTCTTTGTTGCTCCAACAAGATACTTCTAGGCCTAGCTATGTGCTTTCAGTAGATGGATGGCAAGTCTACGACTCTTGGCTATTCCATTGGGTGATCGGGAGAATTGTGTACATGGGTATATGGTATAAATGCTGGGTATATGGTATAAATGTATATTTTCAATGTTTATAGGAATGGGATAGTCGACAAGTTTCTGCTAAAAGAATCTTGTACTTGGAGTGTGTCATAGGAGTTTAAGCTCTTCTCTAGGACTAGGAATAAAGGATAGTATAGATGCCTGGAATGTTTTACACAAACTACAACTGATATGCTGGAGATTATCATTCCCCAAGGATAATGATTAGATCTGGAAAATGGTATATAAATCCTTTGATAGTGAGGGAGAGCTCAAAATTTGTTGTGTTCTCTATTGAGTGAGTGAATTTAGCTCCTTGTGCTAGACTGCTTCGATTTACAGTTTTTTTCAGTGTGTATCCAGGGCAATTTTCAATTGGAGAAACCTTTATTTTGGGGAATATGGAAAACAAAAGAATTTAGATTGATGGTGCAGCTCCCATGCCATCTCATTTCACGTTTTGCATTTCTGATAACTTGGGCCAGAAGATGAAAAGGTCTCCAGCAAACATTTCTTAGATCCTTCAAGCAGGCTTAGATCATGAATTGGCATGAAACTACAGTTTTGGTGGGCAGGAATCATCCTACTTCCTAGGAGAAGTAATGGCATGTCTCTGCGCTATGTTTTGAGGCCGAGGGGTCTATTGTGTGATATTTTAACTAAGCCTACTTGAAGATTTTTAATTAGGGTTCTCCAAATTAATGAACCCAACATGTAAATCTTAAAGGGATTTCTTTTCATACCAGGTGTATATATAGAGCTCTGTAAAAATTGAGCCACAGAAGTCCAAGATAAGGCAAATTTTTATGACAGTGAGAATTTAATTCCAGGGATAGTGATTTAATCTGAACTGATTTACTCTCGACAGTAGCATCCTTTTGAAATTTTGATTGCTTCTTGTTGGCAATTATCTTGAGTTCATGAGGGAATCATGTGCTATTTAAGGTGTTATGGCTTTGAACCATACCTGAAGGTGCTATTTGAGGCATTATGCCTTTTGACCAGTACACAAAGGTGTTATTTGAAGTGTTATGGCTTTGACCATACCTGCCAGTCACAATGTTCTCCGCAGGAAATCACTAATAGTGCAGAACATGATTTTAGTGCTCGAAAGGAGAGTTTCAATTGTACTGTCTGTTGAGAAGATTAAAAATGCCAAGAATTTGATACCAACAGGCACAATCTTTGATTTTATGAGGTCGTCAATTTATAGAGGTATATATGTTCACAACAGCGGGCCCATAAAATTATAAGTGTTTATACATTATTTGTTAAGATTGTTATCTCTATATTAACTCTTTTTGTGCAAGAGTACTTCTCTAGGAAATCATAGAATACTTCAAGTATTTGTCTGTCATTTGATTTTATGGTAATGGATTTGGGGCATGAAGTTAGTTTTAACTTTTGAAGCATTTGGAGCTTCTTTTGACTTTTCTGTGGATGGTAAGGTTTTGAACTGTATCCCGGCTACAAAGTACAGTGATGAGTGGAAAAGAATAAAGAACAAAGTATCCAACAAAATAAACATGGTTACACACAACTTTATTCCAAAAGGAGCTATATTTGTAATGTTCCTAGAATGGCCTCCGACAATTATCCAGAGCTACTTGCCATTAATTTCTTCCTTAAGCTCACTATATTTATTATCTTGACAATAAAACTTCAATGGCTATAGGTATCAAGTTTGTATCTCTGAATTTCAACATTGAATTCTCTCAAATCCAACATCATCTATGGAACTTTCTACTCCCAAGTTTGGAGTAATAGTTTCTATTACTTCTTTCTACAGAGATTCTCTTCCTTAAATCATGAGTGGGCTCCTCCTCCCTAGATGTTGCAACTAAGACAATGTTTACCATAAAATCATCCAAAATTTAACCTTGGCCACGATACTTAGAAAGAGAAATGAAGTATTGCCCGTAGAGGAGAGAACTTGGGTCAATCGTGTAGCAACCATCAGCTTCAAATATGGAGCATGGCCTAACAACATAGAACTTTGGATCATTTGTGTAGCAAGTTAGCAACTATCAACTTTGAATATGAAGCATGCTCATAGAAGATAGACTCTCGATCCATAAAAAAGTGCAAATGAACAAATTCAACCATGAACTAGAATAGTTTAATTATTTTATTTTCAAAATAAGCATGCATAGGATTTATATCATACTAGCCCATCGTGTTATACGAACAATATCGTACATTCAACTAGTTTGCATTTTATTTGGAGGAAAGTATGGGGAATGATTGTGTTAAACACCTGGTAAAAGTTTTAAACATATCAAATGTTTGTTGGACTATCACTTCAACGTTTACATATTATTTTTGTTGTTTGTGGCATGCTAATATTGATTAATCTGTAAAGACATCTTACTTGCAATATTCTCAGCACCAGTTTCCCTCCCTCAACCAAGTCAAGCAACCAACTTTGTGTACCGAGCATCAGTCAATTAGTAATACTAATATGACTCCCATTATTTACAATGTGCCTCTATAATAGTTAGGCTACTGGCTACCTATAAAATAGGAATAATCTTGACAAATGTATCACAAAGTCATTCAAAATAGACATGGAAAACACCTCGAGTATAGTAAATTGATCGATAGTACATGCAAATATATTTTCTAGAATTTTTACAACAGGAAATGGAGGTAATTGGTTGTCAGAAGTATTACTCTGATGTTTTTTGGAAATTGGAGTAAAATTGAGGATTTATAAGCTCGATAATATCTACTTCCAACCTTAGAAGAACTAACAAAAACATAGAAAGGAACTATATTGACATTCTTTTTATTGAAAATCAAATAATCTTCAATAAGTTGCAAAAATTGCATAGAAAAACACGCTTGACTCCGTAACAGCATTTCCCACTCCATACATCGTTAGTTTCTGTTTGTGAAGCTATGGTACATTACAATCCCATTCATATTTTATACGGTTTGATTGAATACTAAAGATCTCATTCCTGCTTTCAGAATTCATTAATTCAATGATCTTCTACCAATTTGGTTTAATTCACTTCTCTATCCAAACACCCTATACAATCTGAGGTGTTCATGTTGTAGTTCTTATGATGACGTGTGCCTCAAGTTTGTATTATAGAAGTAGCTGATTACAAACTGGTTAGCATAAAATACACAATTACGGCCCTATATTGAGCATTGTTGAACTGTATCATTGTAAACTGGGACCCAAAATAACATTTGGATCCTCATCATCTGAATCAAACTCAACCTGCCAACACATAGACAAAATGTCAAAAACCACATCAATCTCCATTATTATTTCCTGTGAAGCAGGATTACTGTAGGTGTTACTTATTTTTAATTTTTTAGCAATCTATAAAAAACTAACCAATCATCTTTCTCCTTTTGTTTATACGCTGAAGTTTATAATTTTCAAATGATATATTATTCATTTTAATTCATTTATCTTTAAACTGATTGGGTATTAAATTTGAAGCCTCATTCCAGCCTTCAGCAATTATGAGAATACAGGATGTCATCATATTGATTGTTCCCAAATAAAATCAGTTCATTTATGATCAATCCTAATTGTAGAGAGTATAATGATTAATCCAAATATTTGTGGAAATACACACAGTAATGGTGTTGCCATCATGAGGATGCACAGGGTCGACCTAAAAGGATTCCCTTATCAAAAGATCACCCAAAACGCTGGTCAAACATTCACGTATGTGTCAAATTTAAAATATGGATTACAACGTTACTCACTTCCTAAACAAACAAGCACGGTCCAAGTTTAAAATATGGATTACAACGTTTCTCACTTCCAAGTTTTAATTGATACAGGAGCAACTGAATGCTTCGTTTCTAAAGTTTTAGCAGCAAAATTGCATAAAAACTAGTTTTATGGAAAACACATGGACAGTACAGTTTGGAAACAATGCTAGGCACAAGGTAGAACAATGCTTGCCTATGGCAGCATTAGAACTACCCAATTTTACAACTGAAGTGAACCTTTATGTAGCTCCATTAGGGTCCTATGACGTAATAATTGGAGTCAATTGGCTGTCCGAACATCAAGCTGTTGTGGACTGCGCAGAAAAACATGTAAAATGCCTTGATGATGAGTTGAAACCAGCCACCATTCAAGGGATAAAAAGGGGTTTTCAGTAAGGCAGATTTCAGCCATGCAGCTGAAAAAGGCAAAGAGAAAGGGTTGCACACTCTTTGCTGTTAAAATTGATGATTTAGAGGAAACTACTAAATCACCCTTGGCTGATTCGCCACTTTTGCAGCGCTTTAGTGATGTCTTCCAGAAGAGTTACCTGGATTACCTCCAAAAAGGGAGTTTGACTTCACAATCGACATCAAACGGCATTGAACCTATGTCAAAAGCACCTTATCGCATGACAACAACAGAGATAATTGAGTTAAAGGCTCAAATGCATGAGCTCATCACAAAGGGTTTGATAAGACCCAGTGTGTCACCATGGGGTGCACCAGTGATCTTCATGAAGAAGAAGGATGAAACCCTTCAACTGTGCATAGACTATAGAATGTTGAACAAGACAACAATTAAGAACACATATCTGTTGCATGATTGATGATCTTTTCGATTAGATAAGAGGTGTCGCGGTATTTTCCAAAATAGACCTACGGTCGGGATATCACCAATTGCGGATCAAAGAGGAAGATATTCACAAAACAACATTCAGAACACACCACGGGCATTATGAGTTCACGGTTACTTAGCTCGGAGTCACTACTTGCTCCAGTAGCATTTATGAATCTTATGAACATCTTTCGTCAATATCTCGACAAGTTTGTACTCGTGTTCTTAGATGATATACTCATCTACTCCAAAATGAACAAGAGCACAACACACATCTGGAAATCGTGTTGGAAATTTTGAGACAGAACAAGCTATATGGCAATTTGGCTAAGTGTGTTTTTTACCAAAAGGAGATAATACAATATTTGGGTCATGTAATCAATGAGAATGGAATCTTTGTGGACCCAAAGAAAGATAAGAGCCATTGTAGACTGGCCAACACCGAAGGATGTGCACGAGGTAAGAAGCTTCATGGGTTTGGTGGGATACTACACTCATGAAGGAATTTTCAAGATTGGTTGGTCCAATAACGTCACTTGAAGGACAAAAGTTTGTGTGGACAGATAAATGCGAGCAAGCATTTAATCAATTGAAGGAGCATTTGACAACTGCTCTAGTCCTAACCATTCCTAATCCAAACGGAAATTTTACAGTTGTTACAGATGCATCCGGGGAAGGATTAGGAGGGGTTTTGCTGCAGGATGATCATGTTGTGGCATATGAGGGGAGAAAATTGAAAGTTCATGAGTATAATTATGCCCCTCATGATCTGGAATTGGCTGCAATAGTTCATTCATTGCAGTTTGGAGGCACTATTTGATGGGAAAACCATTTGAGCTGAAAACCACCACTTGGGGCTGAAGTATATCTTCACGCAACCCAATTTGATCGTACGACAGCGTAGGTGGTTGGAGTTTCTGTCACAATATGACTTTGTTATCAGTTATATCAAAGGCAAGGAAGATTGAGTAGCGGATGCCTTGAGGCGTAGGAAGTACATTTCAGCTGTCATAACTTTGTGCACAAAATTCAAGGAAGAAGTTATGAAAGAGTCAGCTACAGATCTGTACTATTTGCAAGTACAAGCAGCAATGAAAGCTGACCCTAAGGATAAAAGATATGCTGGTTTTAGTTTTGACAATGATAAAATTCTGCGTTTTGAAAACAGAATTTATGTTCTGGAAGGGAACAAGCTTAGAACCAAGGTGTTGCAGGAATTCCATGATGCATCATACTCGGTCATCCTGGAATAACCAAAATGACAGCAGACGTAAAACAACAATATTTCTGGAAAGGAATGAAAAGAGCATCACATCTTATGTTTCTAGTTGTTTAGAATGTCAAAGGGTTAAGGCGGAGCACGCACAACCTACTTGGTTTGTTATATCTGCATAATATTCCGCACCACAAATGGCAAGTCATTAGTATGGACTTCGTCCAAGGGTTGCCCATGACCAAAAACCATCATGATATGATTTTGGTTGTAGTGGACAAGTTAACCAAGGTAGCTCACTTTATACCTGGGAACCTTATTGATGATTCCCCAGTGCTTGCTAAAAGGTTTGTGCATGAGATCTTTCGATTGCACGGTGTTCCAAAAACAATTATTTCAGACAAAGATCCAAGGATGACATCTCGATTTTGGAAAACATTAAATTCAAGTTTGGGTACTAAACTAAATTTTAGTTCAGCTTATCATCCGAAACATTGGTCAAACTAAGCGTGTGAACCAAGTGTTGGAAGACATGCTTCGCATGTACTACATGGATCAACAATATAGGTGGGAAGAATACTTGCCTTTAGTTGAGTTTGCATACAATAACTCATATCACTCTTCGCTGAAAATGGCACCATTTGAAGCTTTATATGGAAGAAAGTGTTGTACTCCTGTAAGTTGGGACAACGTAGAGGATAGGGAGGTGGTTGGCCCGGAAATGTTAACGGAAATGGCAAAACAAGTTAGGCAAATCCGGGAACACTTGAAAGAAGCAGCAGATCGCCAAAAGAGTTATGTAGATTTGCATAGGAAAGAAAGAGTATTTGAAAAAGAGACATTTTTTTCCGTGTTAAGCCTAAAAAGAGTTCAATAACGTTTGGGAAGGCTGCCAAGCTTTCCCAAGTTATGTCGGACCATTCGAAGTTCTGGAAGTTCTTAGTCCAGTTGCATACCAACTAGCATTGCCTCCTTCACTGTCAACATTATATGATGTTTTCCATGTTTCATTACTAAAGAAGTATGTAGCAGATTTGTCACATGTACTTAATTGGGACTCACTACAGGTTCTGGAACCCGAAATCGTCACCGTGGAGCCCATTAGAGTGCTGGAAACACATAAGTTGTTATTGCTGAGAAATATAGAAATTGGTCAATGTAAGGTCCAATGGGACCAGTATTTTGAGGACAGCACAACTTGGGAGAATCTGGAAGAATTTAAAACCATTTTTCCACATTTATTTGTTTAGAAATTTGTGATGAAACTATTAATTGCAGAAATACTGGTTTATATTTTGTTGACAGTTGAATAAATCTGATTTATTATCATAGAGGCTAATAAAAATATGTGATTTTCAGTTGATAAGGCTGTTTTAGGCATGTTGATACTTTTATAAACCTAATTCTGGAATTTGGGATACTAGATTATGGTCTATTTGGTAAAAGTTTCCACTGTTTACTTTTTTCTGGTACTTAATTCATCAGGGATGATGAATCATTTTAGCTAGGAGGAATGTAACATCCCACTATTTTTAATCATTTCTTCGAGGCAATTTAATTAATCCAAAAAAATAGTAAAGGATGTTTATTCGATTAAGAATAATGATGATACTTGGTTATCTAAGTACTTAATTATAAATTAAGTACTTGGACAGCGAAATACCGTCAGTTATTATTTAACGCAATATGTCTTGTTGTGATTCTTCATTGTCTAGTTTTTACCTTTTAAAGGAGTTGAGTCATTGGGATAACTATTGCGGATGCGTAATCATTTTTGAGCTGGATAATAATGGTTATAAATCCTATAAGGCTAAAAGCCCGGTTGAATTACTTGTAACATTAACATGGTGGCCTTGTGATAAATACTATTATTATTAAAAAAATAATAATGATAGATGGGGGCATAGTGCCACACCCATACAATTGATAACCAATGAGGTTTTTAATATTATTTATTTTCAAAAAGGTTGAAGCATGGTGATGGAACACCATGATGGCATGATCTTTCTAAGGTTATTATGTTTGTGGAAGTCAACATGGTAATAATTAGGAAAATGCCATAATGTGGCATTGAAAAGAAAAGTTTTAATATTTTCAAATCCACTTAAGTGGACATTCACGTAGAAGGGGAACTTGGAATTATTGTTGCACATTCTTGTTTTTGTTGATTATCCTCCCCACTTGGTAATTCATCCCCCTCACCATCCACTTGGCATGTTTGAGGGGCAGATTGATAGGGTTTGTTGGGATTTGTGAGAGGAAAGTGGAGAAGAGGGTAAGTGTTGAGTTTTGCATTCATTTTTACTATCAGTTCACTCCTCTCATGGAGGAACTCTGTCAAAAATTCTCGGCATGTAGTGAAGTTGATTTGCCTTGGAAATTTATTATTTATTTTGGGAATGATAAGTTTTGGGGTTTTAGTGGCAAATCTAGAGGAGGATTGGAGAAATCGATTCCAGCTAGATTTGAGCAGCAGAAGCAAGGACATAGTTGCAGGCAAGGGTTTTCTCCTTGCTCCACTAAGTTCTGATTTTTTAACTAAGATGGGTCTCTCTTTCTTGTTCCATTTTCGTTTATTGATGCAATGTGAAGGAAAATACGTGAATCTAGTTATTTGTTTGAGTTCTTTTTGCTGCAATAATTTTAGAAGTGATGGGTACTTTGATATGGCTATATAAATTCAAATTTCTTGATCTTCAGCTGCATGTTGGAAAGAAAGATTTTGTGGTTGTGTTGGGCTTTATTGCTTGAAGTTCAAATCGATATGGGTTTTGTCTTCACTTGAAATTTTGGCTAAAATATAGTGTTGGCTGGAATGTGTTGTGTGCTTGTTAAGCAAATCAATTTTGGGGATTTATTGTGTTCTGGCATGAAATGCAAAAAAATCTGAAATGGGTATTTGATTTGGCTTTGGATTTTGAGTTAAATGAAAACCCTATAAAAAAATGTATGGCTGCTCTTAAATTTGGTTTCCAACTGAAAGGGAACGGGTTTGCATTGATTTTTAGGAAGTATGTTAAAAAATTACAGCTAGGGTTTTTAAGAAAATTTATGTGAGTAAGTTGCGGATTTTTCCTTTACAAAAATCTCTATGTTTAAATTGGCACGGCTGATAGGTTGGGAAGTATCCTAAATTGTCTTTGGGGTTTTCTTGTGTGGATCTGTTCCTAATAATTTCCTAGCCGTACCTGAGTTCTTTATATAATAGAACCGTTACCAGAAATTTTGGGTAAATAGTTTTGTATTCTCTGTCTTTCCTAATAATTTATTTCAAATAGATGGAATGAGTACTTGCGAATGTGACTATAGCATGACTAGATAAATGGAATGCCCTGGCTGCCTTGTGATTATTATTTTTGTTTGAGTGTTGCTCTTTTACTTGGAATTGAAATATTGTCTTTTTCCCTCAAGCTCCTTTTCTCTGACCGGTAAAGAAACCCTGCACAACTCGCTCCCAAGGTTTGGATGGTTCTTGGACTCCTCCAATCTGTGCCACCAGATTGATTGCGTCAAACATGTCATAGATGAGCAAAAGAGGTGAATAAATTGGCTATTTCTTTTGCTCACCCAAACTTTAGTCCTTTGTACCCTCGAGCAGCTGAAATATTTTTGCAAACATACGAAGAAACACAAGACCGCGTGATGTATCTCACCTTTGTGGGACTGCTCAAATAGCTCAACCCATCTAAGGCACAACATCCCTTCCGGTGCTTTTTACATAGATATTTTTAAATATTTAATGGCAGAGCCAAAACGAAGGTGGTGGATATGGGAAGAGGATTGGTAGAAGAGTAGAAACAAGCTTAAGAATGACATCTGACAGGATGCAACCAACAGGCGTCCAATCTAATCAGTTCAACTTTGGTATCATACTCCCAGCCTCTGCCAAAATAGGAGTTTGAAACATGGTGCGGACATCTGCCAAATCATTATGCAGAAGGGAATTTTGTCATATGTTTTAGTTGCACGTGCCCTAATAGGTATGTATGCAAAATGTGGAAGCATGTGAATTGTTTGACAAAATGCCTGAAATATGGACACAATGATTGCAGGATATGCAACAAATGGGTTTGTTGAAAAGACCTTTGAAACTTTCTGCCAAATGTGATTGGTAAGTGTAAAGCCAGTCTCCACACAATCGCCAGTGTCCTCCTAGGCTCTATCGAAATGGGAGCTTCAGAGCATGGCATGGAAAACATTAAAGTATGATAGGACCAGATTTTTTTCAAATGTACAATTGCACGTTCGTTGTGTTTACTTTGTGCCTCTAGAGCACATAGGAATATGGGCTTAGGATGATTAACAACGGATCTTTTTGAGCTTGGATCCTCAAAATGCTACAACATATGTTCTTTTGTCAAACATCTATGTAGAAGTGCATAGGTGGGGTGAAGCTCATACTTTAAGAAGATTGTTGAAGGATAGAGGAATTTAAAACATTCTGAGATGTAGTTGGATTAAAGGCTATAAAAAAGTGAATGCTTTTGTGTGGGAAATAGATCACGCCCATAGACATAGGATATCCATGCGAAGTTGGTGAGCTTTAGAGCAGGGCATGGACATCCATCAAAGCATAATGAAAGTAGGTTTTTGGCAAATGTAGTTGCAAGTGCATTACTAGACATATGCAAAATTTGGAAGCATACACAATATATGTCAACTTTTTGACGAAGTGCCTTTGAGAGATGTGGTCTCCTGGAATTCCATGATTGTAGTATATGTACAAAATGGAATTTTCATGGATGCTATCAAACTCTTTTAAGTGATGAAGGATAGAGGAATTAAAATGATGCCTAGATGTAATTAAATTAAATGACATAAAATGGTGCATGCTTGTTGTCGAGGAGATAACCCACACCCACAAACAAAGGAGATCTATGCAAAGATGGAGAAAATGTCTTGGGAGATGAAGGAAGTAGGATATTTTTAAAATTTAGAACATGTATGTCTCAAGTGCGACACTACAACCAAGTTTACCTCCAACATTGCTTCACGACAAATTAGTGTGAGAAATGCAAATAGGCTCCATCAGTTTTAAAAAACACAATTTTTGTTTTATTAACATGCAAGCACGCAGGTTTGATGGATGAGAGTTGAAAACACTTCAAAGGCATGAGCGCTTCTTACATAATTAGGCCTAGAATTGATCGTTACATCTGCATGGTTGACATTTTTGGCCATGTTAGCTACATGCCAACCAAACCTTTAGTGGTTATGTGGATATGTTTGCTTGGTGCATATAAAGCACGTATAAATATTGTCTTGACAGGTGATGGTAGGAGGATATTTTTAAAATTTAAAACATGTATTGAGTGACATGGGAAAAGAGGCACAAGGATTATTTTACCACCATAGTGAGAAGTTGGCAGCTACATTTGGATTGTTAAACATGCCCCCTCGGACAATTATTAGATTTGTGAAGAACCTTATGTATGTGTTGACTGTCATACTGCAACCAATTTTATCTCCAAGATTGTTGCAAGACAAAATGGTGTGAGAGATGCAAATAGGATCCATCCTTCAAAAAAATAACAATGTTCTTGTTGAGATTATTGTTAATGCTATGTAAACTAATCTGTAGGCATAACATTGAACTACTTCTAGGAAAATTTTGCAATGGGGTCTATTGAAAATGCCTTTGAACCGCTCTAAAAAATGCATCCAACAGGGATAAACCCAAACTCCACAACCGTTGTCAGCATCCTCCCAACATTATTAAGTTTGTTGGAGTAGTAATTTGCTGCAAAATGTATTCTATGATCTGTCTCATGACTTTCAATCCAAATACATCCAGGGATCTAGTTTATAACTCTTTTATCAATCTTCGGATCAATTGAACCTCACCTCACTTGCCCACTTTTGCATCGATATTTGAGAGAAAAACATACGTTGCATTTTGTTAAACAGTTTGCGTGCCTTGTGTAAGGTTCTACTCTAATTCTAACTTGCTCCCTTTGTGGCCAAATCTGAGTTGATCTTTGGCAAATTTTATAGCCTCCTGCAGGGATTTGAGGGCTTCTATGGTAGGGGATCCTAAATTACCTAAGTACAAAAAGTTTTATCGTCAGACATATATTATTGACGCTCACACGTTCCCCTTGTCCAATAAATGAATAGATCATCCATCAAGTACTTAAAAAATGGCAGCCTTTCCCAATCAATGGCAGAATACTTTATTTATTAAAAAATGGAAGTACTTACGTCCACCATCATTCGAATAATAAATCCAATTGTCAAATCTCTATTTCAATGAAGTTAAAAACAAAATAGAGAACTCCACACTTAACAACACGTCCATATGTGACAAATACATACACCAAAACAACGAATCTCCAAACCCCAAATGGCACTTGCGGAGCAAATTACTCCACCAAAAAACTTAATAATGTTATCCTCTCAACGTAAGTTGCAACTCATATACAATTGCCATTTATACATAATTCAATTTACTAATCATAAAAATGTTTATACATATACACACATATTGAGATTTACTCGTGAGAAATTTTTATATATCCATATCCCCTCTTTAATTTGAACTAATACGTTTCCCACTCGAGGCTAAACTCACCATTTCCTTTATACGCGCATCATCTCACAGATGTAATCCATGTAGAATCGAGGTGTTCCCTATTGATTACGTAAGAAAAAAAGAGCATCAAACTTTAAGCATGTTTCCTATAGTAATATGATGGCACTACATTCAATGGAGTAAATCCTTCGCAGAATGCGATATTGGAAGCCACGGTTCACTTGGAAAGGGCCATGGTAAGATTTGTCTTCCTTGATATTTGATATAGGAGCTTGACATTTTCTTAGTAACCATTACTCACAGATTCTTGGCCTTGACGTGCAGACAACAGTAAAATCATTTTTATCGGTGAGCATCCTTCATCTCTACCACACTTAATTTCGGTTCAATTTTTTTATTTTTCGAAGTAATGCGAATGCTTTTTTACGTTTTTACAGTAGGCTGCTCCTTCAGAGGCATTACGCTAGTAGCAACAACAATATTGTTTTGTATTTTTTATATGAGGCAGAGAAAATACCATCCTCCACGCAGCCTTTGTAGCAATTTCAGCTACTATCACAGAAGCGATATGGAAGCAAGTTGGCCAATGTATATGCTGGGTAGTTTGTGTATATTTTCTTATCAAGAACTTAAGCAGGCCACAAATTTCTTTGACGAAGATAATGAACTTGGAGATGGAGGGTTTGGCGCAGTTTATTTGGGGAAACTTCAAGATGGACGAGTTGTGGTGGTAAAGAGGCTTTACCAGGAAAACTCGAGGGCAGTGGAACAATTTATCAATGAGGTACAGATCTTGTCCTCCCTGTCTCATCCAAACCTTGTTCATCTTTACGGTTGTACATGTCCGCAGAGTCTGATGTTGCTGCTTGTTTACGAGTTCCTTTCAAATGGGAACTTGTGGGATCATCTTCATGGCTGCCGAAGAACCCCCAGAGGCTTGGCTTGGGGAATTCGTTTGAACATTGCCTTAGATACTGCTCAGGCCTTGGCTTATCTCCACAACATCAATCCGCCCATATATCACAGAGATGTGAAATCCAATAACATTCTTCTGGACGAAAATTTCAGGGAAAAGTTGCAGATTTTGGGCTTTCCAGATTGGTGCCTGTGAATGTCTCCCACGTCACAACTGCTCCGCAAGGCACGCCCGGGTATCTTGATCCAGAGTACAGTCAATGCTTCCAACTCACCGAAAAGTCTGATGTTTACAGTTTCGGAGTTGTGTTGATGGAGATCATCTCTGCTAAAGTAGTCGTGGATACATCCCGAAATAGAAGCGAAATCGGCCTTGCTAATATGGCAATAGAAAAGATTAGGAGAGGCGTTTTGGATGAACCGAGGAATCCCAGATATCTGTTGCGTCATTTCACCATTAAAAGTTGGAATCCCAACAAGTATTATGTATAGAATGATCCTTGTGCTCCACACATCCACCTTCTCATCACAATATTTTCCTTGCAAAACATTGGATAAGAACATAAAGATGGACGCCACATTTATAGGGAGTAGAAGATATTTTCATAGTTATTGCAGGATGGTGTAATTAATCTGCTTCACCAAACGCAGTGATGGCGAGGAGACAAACGCATGGTGGGAAATATGAATTAAATACAATTGTTTAGAGAAAGACAAATGGCACATAAGACAGTCATGTCTGCAGTAAGTTTTAATCAGTTTTGACACATTCCCTATTCATTGTATCAATTTGTAGGTGGGCAACAATATTTTAAGAAAGGAAAAATGAATAACAACAAGACAACCAAGAACCTACAAATATCTAAAATATCTAAAATCCGGAACCGACAAATATTAGAACCGCCAAAATTTGATACTTTCTAGCAAGGACTTCTTCAAAGGTGGACACCTACCGGCAAAATATTGTGCTTCAATGGAATGTTGTTCCCTTGATTGTTGAACTACTGACGCTTGAAATATTGGAAAGGAGTTGGGTAAGATTGAATTACTCCAGTTCTAAATGTTAAATGTAACTCAACTTGTTGTTTGAATGTGAAGTGAAAGAAAATGAAATTCATGTTTTAAGCCAGTCAAGCTGGTAACTCTCTTGCAGGAACAAATATTAATGAAATAAGAATGCTACAAAGGTAAAAGTATGCTGATAGGATCAGTTGGTTAAATAAATTTCCTTTCATTAGATAGATTTTATTTTCCTTACCTATCCCGAGATTTTTCTATCTCGGAGGGTTGGATCACTTGATCCATACCTTTTATTTTTAAGCATTTATCTCGTTCTTGAATCTGTTTGGTTTATTTGGATTGCTAGAAAATTTAAAAGTGAAAAATACAAGGGGAAACTCTGGCAAAAAAATTCCAGAATTCTATGCTTAGCCATTTTTCGGATAAAAATATATGGTTGACTTTTATGGTATGAGAATTAAGCTGAAATAATGGTTGGATGCAAAACAAATTTAATTTCCTTTATTCTTATAGGTTAAATTATTTGACTGGACTATTGTTTTGTTTGTGCATTAGCAAAAATCCGACATAGTTCGAAAACCGATGTTCTCCACCAATCGCATGGTTCACAATTGAAGAGACGGAGAAACATATGCGGAGTGTACCTTCGGGGGCACTGCACATATTTTTCCCGTGTCTCTTCCTTCACCAACTATGAGACTGTTGGAGGATTCCAGCTCCCTAACTATCGCAGAAGCATTGCTACTACAGTGTGGATGAGTTTAGATTTGTAGACTAATCTTATTTATGAGTCAAAACTTAGTTTAGCAAGTAGATTAACTCTTGTCAATTCTTTAAACTGACACCCCCAAACATACAATGTCACAAGTTTAATATGGATGATTGGATCATTTCACTCCGGTTTGTGGAAGTTGGCGTTGAATGAATGTTTATACATGGATCTTGGATCCAATTGTAATTGTACTATCGGATATATGTATTTTCCTTGGCAAAGTATTCTTGTAATAGTCCTTAGTGGACGTAAATTGTTAAGTATTAATAAAGTGGAGAATGGATTATGTACAAATTCCATGGAAGCTTTGTGAATGTAATATATATGATCGTGTGGATGAGTTTAGATTCGTAGACTAATCTTATTTATGAGTCAAAACTTAGTTTAGCAAGTAGATTAACTCTTGCTAGTTTTTTTGAGCCGACACCCCTAAACATATAGTGTCGCAAGTTTATTATGGATGATTGGATCATTTCACTCTGGGTTTGTGGAAGTTGTCATTGAGCGAATGTTTATACATGGATCTTGGATCCAATTGTAATTGTACTATTGGATATATGTATTTTCCTTGGCAAAGTATTCTTGTAATAGTCCTTAGTGGATGTAAATTGTTAAGTATTAATAAAGTGGAGAATGGTTTATGTACAAATGCCATGGCAGCTTTGTGAATGTAATATATATGATCGTGAGCGGTTAGCAAACGAAACGATTAATATGTCAAGATAAGGAAACTTTCAATTATATATTTAGTGCTTCAAATGATTATAGTTATGAACTAAAAATGGAATTATTTACCAAGGAAGCTTTCCATGGATATATAGAATTTCAGGTTATAATGTAACTCAAAATTGATGGGTAAATCTTAAGATGATTAGATGGATCTCTTCAAAAGAATCTAAGGTCTTTATAACCTACTTCATCACGAATAAAATTGGTTGGGCTAGGTTACTAAGATATGTTATAAGAAATGTACAAACTACTTCCTTATCAAGATAATTATGGACACAACATATGATACAAAAACGTGTATAAAGGTTGAATTAAAATAGGTAACTTGCAAAAATATTAGTCTTATCTCTTAAGTAAGAATTCTGAATATGAGTGATGTCTTGGTCTTTCCTTAATCTCAATACGAGAAGTAAACTTGAAAGTAATGTAATCAAGGAATAAAATAAAATAGTGCCTCGCTGCCATATATTCAAATTCATTTAGGACTATAAGTTAAGCTAATCAGTATGGAGGTCTAACCAAGCTAGGGAAATATCCTTATACAAGAAGTGATATTAATCTATCCTATACTTAAGAAAGGCTAAGATCATTACTAATGTTAACCACGCTAAGATGTAAATCTTCCTTGATTGATTTTTGGGAGTAAGGATTAAGTGGCACACACCTTGAACATTATAGTTGAAAGTCTAGTTCAATTTTTAATAGGAAGATCTCTAAAGTAAAGAATGGTGATCTTAATATTTTACGATAATTTACTACTCCTAAGAAATAGGATCATAACCAAGAGGTTAATTTACCTCACGATGCATGAGGTATACCATGAGTGACATTACCTAACTTTGAACAAACAAGGCAGATGTGCAGTCCTAAAGATGTTAAAATTCCCTTGTTTCAAGGGTAAGAACAAGTTAAGTTCTGATGTGATTAATTAAGCCTCATGCGGACCTAATGGGAACCTCTTTAAGGGTACCTTCTTCCATAACAAAATGTTTTAAATGCATTTAGGGGGCAGCGAGGTAAAATAAACACTTCGTGACCCTAACCTCCAAACCAAGGTAACGTAATGCTTATACTAATATCCGAACAATAAGAAACTCGCACACAAATGAAAATGAACCTAGAAGAACTTGTGTACCAATACACGATGTAGGTTGCCTATGAGTAGCCCATCGGCTGCCTAATACGGAAACGTATTAAACAGTGGATAGGCCTCTCGTAGGTAACCAATAGCGGGCATTGGGGTTCCTCGGCGTTGTGTAAATGAACTTGTTAGAACTGAGTGAGTCATAATAAGTTTATCTACTTAAGCTTATCAAATCCAGATAATTGTGATGAGACGTTAGTGAGGTGATGGAAAGACAAGTTTAGGCGAGTTGTGCACTCGTCTAATCTAAGCATACAAAATACAACTAGAAAACTTTGGCCAAAGTAATGTACTTGCTGGGTACATTGTCTAATCACCATGATTCCTCAATCTCAAAGTGTAGGATACAAGATGGAGTTACTAAGTGAACTCTAGGTAGACACTAGAGGATTAGTCACAAGATCTCACTACCGCAATGCGTAAAACTAGTGAAGCTAATTATGAACATTCAATTGAATGTTAAGGGTAATCGTAGAGGTCGAGATATGTAACCCTTACAATTGCACAGGTTTATCACTATGTTATAGGATGGATTAAATTGTTAAGACTTGTTGCATAAACTAGTTTAACTAGTTTCCAAAATAAATTATGCAGAGGAATGTCTGCTCATTGTTAAGATAATCTGACTTGCTTGCATTAACTAGTTGAAGCTAGTAATCTAATTTGTAATGCAGAGGAATGTCTATATGTTAAAAAGAATTTTTTTACTAATTTGGGGTTGAATATCAAGGTTGTTACACCTGTGATGTCGAAATGGGACAGAAACATCCCACATCTATTTAGGAAAACATACCATTTCCGCATGTACCAGGATCGGGACACTGTTTCGCCCATACCAAGGGCATTTGGGTGCCCATTTCTATTTTGGAAATGCCCTTACGCAAAAACATGGGGGTCAAGGGCATTTACCCTGCAACACAAAAATTAATGACACCTTGATACCGAAACTTAATGTTGTGTCAAACGAAAGAAATCGGAATTATATAAAAAAATGTGCAAAAGCAATGATGTGGGCAGCAGCATATAAGCATTTTGTAGGTTTGCATGATAGGTCAAGATCCATTCTCAAGAGACTATATGTCGGATAGAATACCTAACATTAATGGTTCAAATACAGAGGCATACTTGCTAGTGGGGTTGAGTGATGTTGGAGCATCCAAGGTGTACAAGCAATCTTGCAACCAAAAATAATAGTTGTGTTTGTGTAGAATAGTCATTCTTTTTGTCGCTTTGATGTGGTGAAGTTGATCCTAGGAAGAATCAACAAAGTCGTTTCTGTATCATTTACAGACAAACCCACAGGGAGACACCGTATCGTAGCTATACCAAGGGCGTTTTTGTACCCGATTCCATTACCAAAATGCCTATGCGCGTAAATGTGGGGGTCCAAGGCGTTTCCCTACAAAGACAGGGAATTAATGACACTTTGATATTGAATTTTAATGGTGTGTCAAAGAAAAGATATTGAAATTATAAAAGATGATCAATAATGTGCATGAGCAATCATGTGGAAGTAACATAAATGCATTTTGCAGGTTTCCATACCAGGTCAGAAGTCATTCTCAAGAGATTAGATGTCGTATGGAATACCTAACATTAACATTTCAAATACAGGAGCATACTTACCAATGGGTCTGAGTGATGTAGGAGTATCTAAGGTGCACAAGCAATCTTGCAAAGAACCAAAAGTAATAGGTTTGTGCTCGTGTGGACTTGTCAATCTTTTCCTCGTTTTGAAGTGGTGAATTTGATTCTAGGGAAGCATCAACATTAAAACACTTCAATCTCCTATCATCGTTCAGTATCGAAATGTACGAAAACGAGATAGCCATTTCCGATAGGAACCCAAGATGGTTACCCCCATGTTTCCACATACAAGCATTTCAATAATGGTTTCCATTTCAGAAATGCTTGAGCGTGTTAACGTGGGGTCAAGGGTGTTTCCTCAGAGCACAGAGAATAAATGACACCTTGATACCGAATCTTAATGATGTGTCAAAGAAAGGATATTGGAATTATAAAGATAATGCCTAGGAGCAATGATGTGGGCAGCAACATAAAAGCAATTTGTAGGTTTTCATACTGGGTCAAAAGTTGTTCTCAAGAGATTAGATGCCACATAGAGTGCCTAACATTAATGTTTCAAATACATACGCATACTTGTGAATGGGGTTGAGTGATGCAAGAGCATCCAAGCTGTATAAGCAATCTTGTATCAACCAAAAATAACAGGTTTGTGCTCACATGGACTAGTCATTTTTTTCATAATTTTGACATGAAGTTGATCCTAGGAAGCATCAACATTTGAACACTGCAATGTCACATTCCAGGTTCATGCCGGAAACGATATGGAAATGACAGAGCCTTTTCCGACATGAACCTGGGACAGAACACCGTACTACAAGGGTGTTTCCGTACCCATTTCCATTTTAGAAATGCTTGTACGCATAAATGTGGGGGTCAAGGACATTTCCTACAACATAGAGAATTAATGAAACCTTGATACCAGACCTTAATGATGTATCAAAGAAAAGATATTATAATTATAAAAGATAATGTGTTGGAGCAATGATGTGGGCAGCAACATAAAAGTATTTTGTAGGTTTTCATACCAGATCAAAAGTCGTTCTCAAGAGATTAGATGTTGCATAGAATACCTAACATTAATGTTTCAAATGCAGAAGCATACTTGCTAGTGGGGTTGTGTGATGTTGTTTCATCCAAGATGTACAAGCAATCTTGCATCAACAAAAAATAATAGGTTTGTATTCGTGTGGATTAATCAGGTTTTTTCATCGTTTCGACGTGGTGGAGTTGTTCCTAGGAGGCACCAACATTCCAACAATTCAATGGCATCAAGCACATTAGAGGATATCATTTTTCAAGCATCCATTGGGTTGTGAGTGAATTGGTTAAGTTTTTCAACAATCAGTAGAATATGGGAAGTAGTTGTGTCCATTGAAGGGCTGAAATTGATGTCTCAAAGAAGAGGCAAAAATTGCCTAAAGAACAACTCAAAATCAAAATGTGATTGCATATTTGGATTCCCCAAAACATTATGCATGAAAACAAAATGTGAACAAGAATGTATTTGAAGGCCATCCATATGAAGTAGCGACACAAATGCAAGTAAAGAATAGCGATAACAGTGATAGGGGTTGATAAAGTTGAGATTGGACCATTGATAGTCCATCGTGTGAGTGCAAATTGTGATGTAAATGTAAATTTGGAGAATATGCTTACTTGTCACCATAACGATGTAGAAGAAATGTTTGTGGGAACTCTTAATTCCCATAATGTCATTAATGTATAGGTACAGTGTATAAGATAGAAAAGGATAGAAAAAGGATTAGTTCAGCCCTAAAATCTCATGCGCGTGAGAAATCAAGAGAAGTGGAACAAGGAGATGCTATTGCAGCAATTGGAGAGTTGTTTGTGGATATGGCGGTGGTAGAAGACTGTCTTCAAGTTGGTATGAAGGTAAAGTAGAGAGGACATCACATAGTTTCATTCAATGGATGTCCTTGAGAGGACATACAAGTGGGGATATGTTCAGAACAACAATTAAAAGGGGGAGAGAAGACTCTCACAAGAGAGAGATTGAAGGAGATTGGCAAGATGAAGAAAATATTCTCCATAGGACAGTGTTTGATAGAGGAACTTATGCACTCATTTTACAGCTTGGGAGATGGGTAGCACGTGAAGTTGAAGAAGGAAGAGTCTCGTATTTGTCCTAAAGGTTGTTTCAAAGAGCATTTGGGTAACAAGGGAAGAAGAAGAATCCTTTCCTTAAAAGGAACAAAAGGGTATCTATCTACTAAAATAATGGTCAAGATTAATTTTATACTACGGTAGTCTTGTAAACGGTTCTGGTGAAACACTGAGTGAATATATTTGGAGTAAAATTGTATGGAAGGAAGATTGATGTGTACTAATACAAGTAAAGTGTTAAGATTAAATATTCTCCAAGGCAGAAATACTTTTTAAGTCGAGCATTTCTCCAACAAATGATTGGCTTGAAGAAATGATTCAAGCTGGTTGCATAAAGCAATCACAAGTGAGACATATAGGATCTGCAAGATTTTTAACAAATCAAAGTATTTTTATTAACATTGAAAAAATAACCTTGAATAAGATTGGGAGTTCAAGTGATTTCCATGTTGACCCATTTTTAAAGAGTTTCTCTGCATATGGGAGACATTTAGCAAAACATGATCTACTAAAAACCAATGAGCAACCTCTAACAGAGAATAAGATACTTAAATGCAAATTTTCAAATCTATGTTAGATATCCATCTTTTCTCAGATATATGCAGAATGTCTCTCCGAGACATTTTGTTGGGAAGTCTTAACAAAGTTGACTGTGGTCCTAACTCCCCAACTAAAGGTACTCCACTATACATCTATTAACAATCACCTATATGAAATTTGAAGTAATAAGAGATTCTCAAAATACCATAACTCCTCAAACCAATTGAACTCATTTATCAAGATGCCTGTCTAAAACATACAAATTTTATTACCAAAACCATTAGAGATTGTGTTTATTATCACATGGAACTTTATTTAGAATGCTGCAGAAAACTATTGCATGGGATTAAAGCGTAAAAATATGTATCACCTCCATTTGGGTTAAGATACAAGAAATAAGAAAGGAGGACATACAAGGAAATTGAGCACACTTACATTTTCCTCTCTGAACCAGCCTCCTCTACCATCACGTCGCCAGCCTGCTGCTCTGAACTTTAGCTCCATCTCTCTCTGTTTCTGAAGCTCCATATCTCTCTGTTTCTGAAACTCCAACTGTTGTTCATGAACTATATTACTGATAACCTTAGAATTACTTTGCACAAATGAAGTTACGTTGCAATGTACATCCATGCTGGCCACATGATGACAGTCTGCAGGGTATGTTTTCTGATCAAGTCCCTTTACATTTTTAGCATGTAAAGATGCAAAAAGGCCCTTTTTCTTTAATTGAAGTACAATCAGCATTTGGATTCAGTGTGTTTCCTAATGCGTTATTTCCATTAGTAAGGACACCCACAGCTCCTTTTCGTGTTTTTTCAAGCAAAGGACATCTGAAAGAGCCGGAGAAATCTATTGGATTGTTTACAAAAACATTGTTAGTTGTAGAAGCTTCAGACAAAGCTATCCTCTTCTTTATCTCTTCCTGCTTGCAGATTTCCTTTTCCTTTAGTTTGGAAGCTGCAGCTTGATGCCTTGTTCCTTGGTTGTGCATCTGCATGGCAGATAAAAGAACATTGAATAATGTTTAAGCAGTCAATAAAGAAGGAAAATGCAAAACCACGCACACTCTCATTTATTATACATATATTATCAATGATGAAGGTGAAAAGAAACCATCTTTATATTTTAAGAAAATATGGCTAAAGATATAGTCTGGTTTTACTAGTGTCAGGTAAACAAAAGCGTGTGATTCCAAATACTGTTAGGAAAAATAGCATCTAATTTCAAATGAGTTTCCCAATAAGATTTTCATATTTCAACATTGGTTAAGTTAGAGAAAATCTGTCTTATCCCATAAGATTATGTGTTGTTTTTCTATTTTATACATGTTATTACGTTTATCTTGATGTTTATAAGGCATGGTTACCTATGTCTCGGGACGGAGGGACGGGATTTCCAGGAAGGGGAATTATTCCCAAATTTTGGGGACGGCTATTTAAATAATATATAAAATATTAATATTTGAAAATTTTAACTTTATTCAATGAAATTTAGGGATTTAAACTCTAAATTAATGTTCTTCATAATAATAACAGCTTTTTAAAAGTAAAAATATCAGAAGTTTTTTGAAAGATTTTTAAAAAAGGAACGTGTCCCTAGGGACGTCCTTCAAAGTCCCCAAGTCCCATAAACGTTCATAACTCAACGATGTCACCAAAATCTAGGGGACGCGTCTCCACATAACACTTTGTTATAAGGTCTAGTCATATAACTCACACTTAAACATAACTCAAGGATTTTAATAACGTCCACGTGACCTAACAACAAAGCAGCTTTATGGGACTAAGAGTCGGCAAAAAAACTCTCAAATAAAAAAAGAGGTTCTAATATTCCAAAAATTAACTTATTTTTCGATGTGAGCTTTTCTATTATGTATCTTGATTAAAAAACTTGATATTTTGGTTAGCCTTTCCTCTTGAAACAAGTCTTTGCTAACTTGACAATGCTTAAATTGTCCCTGTAATTGCTCTTAATGTCATTATAAGCGACACACTCCATAATAAAGTGTCATTTTGTCTCCACTACCCCCTTGACACAGAATAAACAAGTTATTGTTTCTCATTCTTCTTTGGGTATTGTCCACCTACCGGTTTCACACCTAAGATGATGCGAGCTGGTTCTCAGTTGGGCAATTAACATCTTTGTTTTCCATTTAATTTTCGCTCCTATGTATGTCTTTTCTTCGTGCTCCCAAGTGGGGTTAAAATGATTGATGTAGTATGCTTTCTTCCTTCCTCTTTTCTATTATGTATTTTGATTAAAAACTTGCCTTGTCCACATGGTTGTCCTAAATTTCTCTTTCACGTATTTTTATTTCCTCATTGGTATTTGGACATTCTTGCATGTTGATGTCCCATTTACTCATCCACTTGTTGTTTTGTTTCATCCACGTGTTTTTCCTTCTGCTTAGTTCTTCTTCAACTACTATTTTGGGCCATCGATGATTCTCCATTCCCTGTACCTTTTTTAAATAACTTAGAGTTTGAATCATTGTCGATGCTTCCAACGGAAAGGTACCAGATTCGGCCAAAAGAATCTCATATGGAACCAAGGCTTTAACTTTGAGGCTACTAGTTATTAAGTGCTTTTGGACCCTCTCTATTTGTCTCCAGTTTAAGTCAGAAACATTGCTGCCCCAAACTTCGCACCCATATAGAATCACTGGTGTGACTAGCAGGCCAAACAAGGTATTTTTGGTTTTCCAATCCCACAATTCTACATTCCTGCACTTGTTCAAATATATTTGAGGGAATACCTAAAAGTTGAGAAGAAGTGGTCATTTAGCGGTTTTATTTCATTGATTGGTATGTGAAGGCAAACATGTATGGTAGAGGTAGAAAATATCAAGGTTGAACACATGTAGGCACAATCAATAAAAAAGGTAATTTATTTACATTTTGTGTGGAAGATGCAAGGTATTCGATAGTATTTATGAGATACAATTTCAATGATCTTGTAGTACCTTGAATTATCAATTTCAAAAACGGCAATTGGTTTCTACGGATGAAGTGTTGAATAATAGTATCAAATGCAAGTTGTTGATGCAGCAATAAAGGATGTGTAGTTGATGTGAACGAGGCTTGAAGTTCATTTCAACACTCAAAATATATCGCACATGTTGGAGAGAAAATTGTAAAGTCATGCAGTGTCGTGGCTTGAATTTGTTATTTGATTGTTGAGGGAATGCAAGTAGTCCTCTTCTTTCTTTCAATAAGTCACATATGGACCATGTGTCAATGTTATGAATTGCTAGAAGGGACAATGGGGTGTGATACGTAGAGCCTTGAGGTAATAAACCTGCTCGTATAACTCTATATGTAAGTCATTGTCATTCAATACAACCAATGTCAACAGCTGTTTATTTTCAATGTCTCGCCTTGTGTTTTGTGGGTAGTTAGAGGCCACACCATAAACTATTTTCATGGAAAGAGTAACAAACATAGACAATTTGGGCAAAGGAGGCATGTGTATATGATATTGGATAATTTCTGAGAGTGAGATTTATGGCGTTGGTCAGATAAGAGGAGATTGATTATATGCTTCCTGCAATAAACATCAAGTGGTTAGCTATCCTCGCCATAAACACTCGTCCTTACTAATCATGTCACAATTCTACCACATGATTTATTTTGTCATTATAATTCTCTTTTTCCTTTCATTTCCACAATTTATCAAGCCAACATGCATGTAAATATTTTTCCCCAATTTCCATCGAGCTCCATTATTTTTATGTGAATGTTGTGGTTGCCTTGGAGTGGAGGGTTAGAGCCATTTATCTGAGGCAAACATATTGAAAATTTTAATTAGAAAAAGTGGCATATAGGGGAAGAGGACCAATAATTGGTAGGATATAATAATTGTGATATCATTGAGACCCTAAACCCCAATTATTGTTTTTTTATATTTGAATAATTTTGTTTTAAAAAATATTTTACTTTGGACCTATCATTGTTAGGGAAAAAATAAAAAAATTAGAAACATTTAGACACAACTACTAGTCCTTTAATTGAACATCATATATTATTTAAAAATGTGATTAAAATACTAAGATACTTGTCACATTATGCGCATTTACACCATTTTTTTCAATCGCACTCCTCACTTGTAGAATTTTGTACTTGAAAATTAAAAGTTTTACTTGTAAGCCTAACCATAATATCAACAAACATAATATTTGACAACTTGAAATTTACATGTGTCTAATGACATTACTAAGTGAACAATTCAATCCATGTCAACACATTAGAGCTAATAGAACACAAGTTCACATATCATAAAATAATTATGTATAAAGAGAACATCTTAGTTAAAGCATTTTTGTATTTCATAATCAATTATTAAAAATTGAGTTGAAGTCTACAAAGGAAGATTTAGAATCTACCGTTGTAGGTAAACCCCAATCAATTATTGCATTGTTTGAATATTTTATTGTTTTTTAATTTGAATTCTTGCAACTTTTTCCACTTTAGTAGTTTTAGCTTATAAATCATAGTGTTTGCGTTGGGATCTATAAGCTAAAACTACAAAAGTTCTCCTAGTGTTTTAGTAACTTTTAAAGTGGAAAGAAATCATCTAATTGAAATTGTAGTCACAAAATCACGCACTTTAGACATTATTTAGTCTACGTTACATACTATTATTCATATGGTTTTGAGTGAAGAAAGTACTAACTAAACCATGTCCTTTGGCCATTTTACTTTCTCACGCTTGTCGTCAATTCCTACCTCCCGCATCTACTCGCCCAATCAGTTCTACCATTTGGTGTCATTCTATCTTTGGTCGGGCGCCCGAGGCACCATGGTCCCATTTGGGGCGCCCTGAGCCTTTTTACACTTTCCCGCCACTTTTAGGCACTTTCTAGCCATTTGAGCTTCCTATCTTTTTAGTGATCAGCCTTTTCGGGGTTAGTTACTTAAATTAAAACAAAAGAACCATATAAGTATAAAGTTATGAGACCATAATGAGGGACCAAGCACTAAACCCTACTATCATCACCTAAGGTCATCCATCAAAGGTCGCATTTGCATCCATCTAGCTCCATCACAAGGCATAAGGTTGGTTCATCTACATCACACTACATAGACGGAAGTTTATTCTGCTCCATCCACTTTTATTACATTTTTACATATAGTTATTGCTTTTATTTTCACAAAGTGTGACCGGCATAAGAGCACCTAGGGCATGATCACACACACACACGCATATAACTACATCAGTCCGAGATGTAGTGCAACTCTCAATTAGTAAGTCCACTATCAGGGCCGCTGAGGACACAGCTTTGACCCCTTCATATGCATCTTTCTTTTTATGGGTTTGATACTTCTATTAGGGTTTTACAGTGTCTCTCCTTCATCACCGATTTCCAACAACATATATTGTGAAGTCCAAAGAAAGCTAGTGCGATAAAAATGAACACAGATAATCACTCAACGATACCTCGCAGGAGGTTTGCAAAGATTTTTCATAGACCAGGGCACCCATATCTTAGACTAGGGAACCCATAGGCACACTTCAGTACCTCTCCAGCACCCTAGTCCAACCTACTGTTCTAGATAGGGAAAATTTTAAGGAACCCCCAAAAAAACTTATAGAAATCATGGCGAATATACATATAACTAGTTTCATGGTTTTGACAAATATCCATATAACCGATTTCGTTATTTCGGCAAAAATGGTAAAAATATTATAAATAGTTGAAATTGAATGGTGAAACTCTTGCAAGTTGTTCGTGAATACCCTCTATTGAATTTGATTGTAATAAGGCCCAAAAATTTTCATTTCTTTTGCATGCCTTACCTTTATGCTCAAGTGCTTGGAATGTGTGACACTTGGCCACTCGGAGGAACAGAAAATGACATGTGGTATCTTCTGATTGCTCACTGCCACTCTGCCTTGCCTCATCGACACCGTGGACCCAAAACTTTATTAAATTGGTTCATTCCGCGGGCTTGGAGTCCGGGAATGCCTTTGACTTGGGGAGGCCCATAATCCTACCATGTGTCTATCTAATGGGTAGGGAAGGATTAATAACTTTAATAATAAGGCAAAAATAACTTATATTTAATAATCAAGGATATGTCGTTGGTTGCTATTAATTTTTTTATGTTTGGTATGTGCAACAGTAAGAATGTGTTTTTTAATAATAGCAGGGGGTAAATGTAATGATATGGAGAAGTGCTCACAACATGTAAAACATATTCTTACATTAGTATTTGTACATGTGTAAGCCAAGAAACATGATCATGATTTTAAATTTTGAAAATTAAGTTTAATTCAAGTCCAAGAAAATGAATTTATTTCAAAGGAACACATTGGCAATTTGCGATCTCAAAGGTGCGATTCAAAGGAAATAACATGTAGCAAAGGCATAGTTATCATGTCTTAGGCTCATGTCATTTAAATTTTATGACTGATTATTTCTCTGGTGTTATTCCCATAGTTGATCGCGGTGTTCTTCTACTTAAAAAAAAAAAAGATAATTCAATTATTACTCTTGCTTATAAGCTTTGGAAAAGACAAACAGAAAGCTTGATATATATTTACATATATACATACATACATACATACACACATATGTATGTGTGTTGTAGAGCCAAGTATTTGTCTCAAATTAGCCTCGGCTCAAAGGCAATGCCACTATTTATAACACATGTCAGCTTTATTTATATATTCTAGAAGCCGTGACCAAGACCCTTGCTTTAAATGAAAACAAAGGATGAGGATATTTCCGTAAAGCACCTTTATGAAACACAAGAACTCTCCCACCGCAGTGCAACTAAATAAGAACATCCTTTTCCTCGCAGAAAAACACTGGCACATTACATGAGGCATCCTTGCAATTTCTTTCCAAGACCAAACATTGCCTCTCCTCCTTCCAAACTCAAGCTCAAGCTCAAACACAATTATGTCCTTCAAATGGTCCCCATCTACAATCGGTGTTGCAAGTAGCACCCTTTCTTCAGATACAACCAACCTTGGTCTGTAGTGAGGGAAATGGTCTCTGTCATATCTTACAAGTAACAACACAAAATGCACACTAGCATAATTTTGATCTATTATAAATTCTCACACCCAACACAAGTTCATATGACATAAAGAAGAAAAAAAAATGTTGTTGAAGACAATGGATCCATAGAAGAAACAATCTCTCAATCGTGCCACAATCCTCCAAGTCCCCATAGAAGAATCATAAATTTCTATAGTACCATTGCCCTGCATTAACACCGCATCTATTAGCGCTTTGCTTGAACCACTTTATACCCTTTGTTGTCATCCGCAACTGCAAATTCCCGTGCGTAAATATAAAAGTGTCATTCATTAGGTTGAGTTGATAACATGTGGGGAAGCTTGAAGGAGGTTCCAGCCTTTAGGGATTAAATACCCTTGAAACATGACTCGAACAAAATAAGATTATCCTCAATGTGAATCTTCAAACCGCACTCCAATCAAAGTACGAGCATGATAACCACAAAAAGTAGAAATTTTCCATGTTCTACTCGTAAAAGTCGTATCTCACCAATGATGACCAATATCATGATTTACAAGTATCCATGGATGTTTGTTCCTTGTTTTGCTATAATGCCCAAGAATCATGGAAGTCATGAGTGTTTTCCATTCTTTAGAAGCTAGAGAGAACATCAGTATATGGATTCTAATGGAAACCAAAGTAATACGTTTTCCCAAACATCTTGAGGCAAGTGAATGATCCCACATAACACAATTTCCATGTTGCTCCTCATTCTTTGACATTAAATCATCGTCCATTTCCAGGATTTATCTTTTTCCTTTTCTCGAAACAACTAAAAAGAAAAGGCAAAACAAATTCAACGGTGATTGATGATGCTAATGAACAACACTCAACAAGCACACGCCACGAGAAGGTAGTCAGAGGCTAGATGGCCAGCAGGTTTCAATGCCTACATTGGAAATAAACTAAAATGAAGAAAAATTCCAGTGTTTCAAGAAGGAGAAGACAAATCAAAAGGCGCAACAATGTACCAATGCAAGATAATCAATCCTTTTAACCATTGGAACCGTGTTGAGTCAGGGAGCTAAATTGCTTCACAAATAACATGCTTTACAGTGTCGCTTGATTTACACAAAGAATCGACATCAATCGTGTGAACCGACATCGATATCCCGGGAGCAACCGACATCAGTTGGGTAACCGGAATTAGTTACCTATGCATGAATGTTTTTATTTTAGATGTGAGTTTTAATCCGACCTTTGATTATAAAGGTGATCTAAAGGTTGTAAATGCATAGTTAAGATGCCCTAAGTTTGTATAAGCTTATATAAGCTAGAAAACTAGGGTTAAAGTAGGGATGAGGAAGGATTGAGTAAGATCCTCGATTCTCTTTGGTTGAGAGGATGAAGAAGAAGAAGAAAAAGGTTACATGAAGACAAAGCTTCCATGGAGAGAAGTTGACATAAGGAAATGACAAGTACATCCGAATGGTGAGAAGAGGGTAATGTTTTCTACTCTATTTCCTTTGATTGTTATTGTCTCAATGTAATGGTTTGTATAAGATGCAAAGCACATATGATTTCTTGTTATAGATCCACGTGTTGTTGTGAGATATTGTATTTTATATCCATGAGACCATGTTGTATTTTTATATTTAGTACAACTTTGCACACAAATAAATAAATATTGGTTACTAAATAAAATAACACCGAATATAAAAATGTATAATTTCAATTCATTCTGATATATCATCCATGTATGAGATTACAATATATAGAGTTTGATCTCCTTGATTCTAGGAGTCAATAGGCATCCCTCATATCTCTCAACCCCTTCCTAGAATCTCTCAAATCTATCCCAAGGATATCTCTTTAATCCCTTTATTATCTCACACACCAAAATAGCTACGTGAGTCAGTTGTTCTCACAACTCACCCAAATACTAATACTAACTATTACAATTATATTATTAATATGAGTTCTATAAACTCATATAATTAATAATATTACAATTTATTAATAATTTCACAATATATTTGTAACATTCACTCCCCTAATGTTGACATGGTGGAAAAACATTCACACACTTATCTCGCAGATGCTCACCCATGTGGCATGCCCAACTCGCTCATGACCTTGATCAAAAGAAAGGATATCTCCTTCCATGGTTTTAACCAGTTTACCACAAACCTTGACATGATAGAACCATCAACTATCCACCTCATGTGGTTTTTGGATCTTCCACAAACCGCTTTAAGATCCACAAACCGACTTACATTGGTGCTTCGATCTTCTCGCAATGTTTCTGACATCAAGAGAAAATATAGGAAATATTGCTCACGCAGGAGCTCACTTATTACAATAGTTGAACATGTATAAATCATCTGTTCTTATTTTCGAAAGTAAACACACAACTGAAATAAAATGCCACAACACCATTGTGCGGCCCCGTCGCTTGTGGCTGACGAGAGGTCGCTGATTGACCTCCTTCCTCTCGTTGCCTCCTTCCTCCATGTAGTAGCTACTAACTCAGCCGAATTCAATCATGAGGCTTCATGGTTTCTACATTGTATTTATTCCAGCTTCCCCCCTCAATGTAAAACCTTTTTTTTTTCAAGACGTCGGTACAACCGATAATGCGTCCACAAGATGGCCAAAATAGAGGGTAATTTTCAAACTTAGTATTTTTTTCATGAAATTACAACCAATGTAACGGGAATAAAAAAATAAGTACTTTTGCAAAAGAAAGAACTTGATTTTGAGTTACTGAGAAAAAGTTATTGAGGTTTTAACTTCTCGTAAAAATGGCTTAATTTAATTAAAATTGTCTCCACGATTAAAAAATTGCTAAAACCGTAAAGCAAAATTATCGTGGTGACCACTGTTGAACCGGGAAATTGAGGATTCCAAAATATCAATATTTCAGAGAATTGGCACCAAAAAATATTAATTTGGCCAAAATATATATTAATTGCACTCAAAATGCAATTATTAAGCAAAAACTTATAGAAAACATTTTTTTTTCAAACTATAGTTTTGCTAAAAAATTAAAAAATCAGCCAATAGAAAAAACATGTAGCTTGCTTACATATCTTCCCACCTACAAAACCCCTCCAAGCCTATCAAGTCGCTTACAAAACGGATCCTCGAGATATACCAATCCCGCTCACTCAAAATTCATCTATTTTCCAATGCAATCTGCTCTCAACTCCGTAAATCAATATCAAAAATGTTTTTAGGTTTTTTTCTACATAATGTTAGCTTTCCATAACATTTTGAATCGCCCAATTTCATTAAGAAACGTGAAAGATATCGCAGTTTTAATAACCTGCGTCAAGCTTCAAGTAGCAAACTTGCTACATGTCTTTGTCTGAAAATTTCTCCATTTCTTCCTCAAATCTCTATCCACCTCTCTAGAATAGCCACGCTCTGATACCAAATCTTATATTTAGTACAACTTTCCACACAAATAAATAAATATTGATTACTAAATAAAATAACACCGAATATAAAATGTATAATTTCAATTCATTCGGATATATCATCCATGTATGAGATTACAATATATAGAGTTTGATCTCCTTGATTCTAGGAGTCAATAGTCATCCCTCATATCTCTCAACCCCTTCCTAGAATCTCTCAAATCTATCCTCAAGGATATCTCTTTAATCCCTTTATTATCTCACACACCAAAATAGCTATGAGAGTTGTTCTCACAACTCACCCAAATACTAATACTAACTATTACAATGATATTATTAATATGAGTTCTATAAACTCATAATTAATAATATTACAATTTATTAATAATGTCACAATATATTTGTAACAATATTGTTGGTCCATAGAGATCTAGTATCAGAGCTTATTGTATAACTTATGGATACATGATAAGATCCAGGATATCAGAGAGGAGGTTGTCTTCTTGTTTGCACGGTCGATGCAATGATGGAGGAGAGACTTAATTTTTTGGTGCATAGTTATGGTTGCATGGGTAGACCCATTCGAGATGTCTTGTTTGCAGATTCACAAGAAAACTTGGTCAACAGCTCAGATGTAGTAGTTCTTGGTTATGTGAGATCTATCGGTGGTCTGAGGCACGCTTTTAGTGCACTCATGTAGATTCGCTTAGAGATCTAGGGGAGGAGATACTCTTGGAGAGATGCATTGTACTTTGTTTGGAAGAGTTGGTTTGTACTTTTGTTTCTTATATATTGAGATATCTATCTTTGGTGGATGTAGCCCATATCTTAGGTTTACATGTTGTGTTATGTGTGTGTACTTTGTTTTGATTTGGATTTTCTAGTATATGATTCCACTTGTTGAGATTTTGGGGAATTGTCTACTTTTATTTGCATGATTTGATTTGTTATTGAATTATAACACTATTTCATGGTACGATTTCCAACAATTGCCCTTTATATTAAATAATTGAATCATTTTTCAAATATTTAACATCTAAAAATAATTTAATAACTTAATAGCTTATAACATATATTTCAAAATTATAAGTTATTAAATTATTTTTAGATGTTATTAATTTTGACATTTATTAATTATCTGTCATTTATTATATATTTGTTAATTCTTACTTAAGTTGTTTTTAACTATAGAAAACATGAGTATGGAGGAAACATCAGAAATATCTAATTTAAATATTATTGTTCTCAAACTAGATTGTACCTTCCTAAGGCAAAAAAATATAACATTTGCGTACAATTCAGACATGTCACATACCTCTCATATATTTGTTGAAACATAAACATTACATATCATAACATTACATATCATACCAAAAAAAATAAGCTATAACTATATTATAACATAAATATTACATATCATCATAATATATTTCTTAGTTCTTGTATCGCTTCCTAATCTGCATCATCGTGATCGATCTTATCCGCCAGCCAGAGTGTCACCAGGGTTAGTATCTCGACACATTCTTTATCAATGATAGCTATGTTGGTGTCTGTTAAGTCTTTCTAGGTTTTAAGCACTTCAAAGCTCGTCAATGATTTTGCAAGGATGAAAGACACCGTTTCGAATTGAATGTCCATCCATTGAGGGGTCATTTTTGGGGTTATTTCCATCAATTTCCATATCCACATCATTTAAGAACATGAAGGAGAATCCATAGGTTCTGGTCCGGGATTCTGGATAAAGAACAAGAGTTCCAAAGTAATACCTTTCGAGAATTGATCGCTTTTTGTCATGATGAATGGAATCTGCTGAGCTCTACAAGAGAAGTTCCAAGAGAATGAAGGGGAACAATGGTAAGCAAGGACCAATCGGCTTAGAGAGAGGGGGTGAAAGCACCATCGAAGGAGAACTAAAGTAGAGAGGGTGAAGGATTTCCCAACAATAACCATGTCAGTCCGTATCGTAACTAAAGAAAACTCAACGTATTCATGGCTTAATACTGGTTCGATGCGCTCAATTTGGTCCCCCATGATTTTGTAAAAGAAAGTAAGTGTCATAAAATGACCATGGGCCTTGAATTTATAATTTTCGAGTGATTTATTTGATTGGACCTTTACACATGTCCACAAACCTGTATGAATTGATGGTTAATATTAAATGCAAATCGTGGTGAAAAATCCTCTTTTAAACTTTTATATTCACTAATAACTATCCCACTTGCCTCCACCTTTAAACATGTAATTTTATCATGATGAATATGATATCATTAAGGATAGAATGCTATACATTAAATCAATAATAACTTCCTTCTTAATAAACATATCGAGATTCAAGCAATATATTAAGGGAGAGGAGCTAATCGTTGAAATAAACCAATAAATTATAATGGTATTGGTGAGGGTAGATGTAAATACTAAAGATAGGGACTAGTACTTGCCAATTTATCACTTAAAATTTGATACAAAAGTAGTCAATAAAATGTGTCACATCAAATCACATCAATCAAATGCTACTACAACTGTGAGCAATTATTCAACAATATTCTCATTAAATATGGAAAAGACTTCTTCCATAACTTTAGTCTTTAAAGTGATGCATTTAAATTTTATTATTTAGATTTTTTTACAGATTTCATCACATATATGAGGAGACACGTTTGGAAAAAAAAAACTAACTACATATATAAAATATAAGAAATGATATTTTAGAAATTTGGAAGTGACATATTTCAAAATCATGTATATTCAAAAGTTACTAAGCTTTATGAAAAGGGCACTTGCATTGCAAAATATATCAAATAGCCATCATCAGCATTCAATGATCAAATTTGAAGGGCTCCCATACTTTAATTTGATCATAGGTTAAGCTTTACCTTTCGTAAATGAGATATTAGAAAACACATTACCCTTCAACAAAAAAAAAAAAAAATGTTAATTTTCTTTCAATATATATCTGATTAATTTGAATAAAATAAATATGAAAAATGTCAAAATTATGAAATATATAACATCTAAAAATAATTTTGAAAACACTATATAAATGTGAAAACACTATATTTCATCAGTAATGACATCAACAATTTTGAATTCTATTTAAAAACAACATTTTCGTTAGTTACTTCAATTCAAATAGTAAATAATATTAAGCAACATTTGATTTTATTCATATTCATTTTCTTTAGAAAGACTTCCTTTGATCTATTCTCATCTATGGATATTTGGTTTTGTATTTTGAAAATTGAACTTGTGATAGCTTTTTAATTTATTGAAAACTTTAAATTAATTTAAGAAAGAAAGAATCTAATTTAAGAAATCAATAATGTAAATACTATATATATATATATATATATATATATATATATATATATATATATATATATATTTATATATATATATTTATATATATATATATATATATATTCTATAAATAATATATATAATAATATATATAATATGATCATATATTCCATGACCAACAATGAACAAATAAACCTGACTACAAATTTTAATTCATCCCGCCTAAATCCGGAGGTTTACGTCCTGTGGGGCAAGGCAAAAAGAAATCCATGGAATTCTTCCACATGGCATGGGCAAAAGCAAGGGTGATAGCTTTTTAATTTATTGAAAACTTTAAATTAATTTAAGAAAGAAAGAATCTAATTTAAGAAATCAATAATGTAAATACTATAAATATATATTTATATAATAATATATATAAATATATAATATGTTAGCCCATCATATATTCCAATTCCAATGTCCATGACCAACAATGAACAATTAAACCCGGACCCAAAATTATAATTCATCCCACCTAAATCTAGAGAGGTTCACGTCCATGGGGGCAAGGCAAAAAGAAATCCACGAAATTCTTCCACGTGGCATGGGAAAAAGTGGGGGTTTATTATTTAAAATGTTTCAATGGCCCACAAAAATTTCAACGGCCAAGTCATTAAATGCCCACACCTATCACCACGGACCCAAACTTTATTATTGAATCGGTTCATTCCGTGGGCTTGAGTCCGGGAATGCCTTTTCCTCGAGGGCCTAATCCAACGTGGCCATCCTAAATAATGGCATCATTTGATAATTAAGATCAGGCTAAATTTAACATCTACAAAGTACATTTCAAAAGTTCAATCATTTATAGTGATGTGGACCAAGACTAAATTTGTCATCCACTTGGAAATAAGACTAAATTGAGGTACATATTAAAGTGAAAGTCCAATAATAATTGAAATTTTGTTTCTAGAAGGCATACTACAACAGAAGGCATAATAGATTCATATAAGTTGTGGACCATGTAAAGACTCAAAATTTTCATATTTCCAGTAAGTGTCATCCTACATTTGAATCTTGATTCTTTAAATATTATCTTTTTATAAGTAGCACTATATAAGCCTTCACTTTGAAATATTTCAATATAAGGGTTGAGGGTTTACAGAATCCAAAATTCCAAGCATGTCTACTTCCACATGATCCCAAAGTAAAAGTAAAACCCAAATCCCATACACTAATTTGCTTAAAAGTAAAACCCCGGTTTTACTGATGAATATCATGATATTTATGATCTTGTAATTGGCACAAAAGCTTCACAACTTAGATACACATCTGAGATGAAGATGAGGGAAAGTAGACGTTCGACCCATCAGGTAAACATAAAGGTTGATAACATGGGGTCTGATTGGGACGCATGATGCTCCACGAGGTTTTACCCTGCCCTAAATTTGTCAATATATGTGCCCAAAATTACAATGGGACAAAAATAATTGTTGCAAAGGGCAACAACCAAAATTTTTCCATTACGAGGTAAATCTTGGCCATGTGTTGGGGTTTGAAAGCAAAGATTTAGGAACCATCAACATAAACCTAGAAAAAATTGCTAGCGATTATCATGCCACCAATAAAAAAAGACAGAGATGAGTTTTTACAAAATTAACATTTGATGGAATGGTACCAAAAGGGAAGGCTCCATGCAAATTGAGATATTTAAACCATGGGTCAGGGATACCATTTCTATGCTAGTATTTTTCCTTGGCTTCGATAGTGATGAGAAAGTGGATGAAACCCTCCTGGAAATGGTATACAATATCCATTTCATTTCTCCACCTTATCAATACAGATTTGTTGGGTACATTGCAAAATCTATGCATAAACAATTATTAACAATCAAAGAAGGCTCCAACACTAAGACCTTTAGGTTCACTACCTACTTGTGCTATTTAATTCTATGGCGGTTTACTGAATGGTTTGAAAAACAAACTTGCAATTGAGCCCTATAATGTTGAGGTCCAGCCAAAAGCGATGCATCCATTAACTGAGTGGACCCCCAAGATAAGGATGTATGATAATAAAGGGACTACAATCAATTTGTGGATTATTTTTGGGCTCCAATTTATCAAGCAATTACAAAAATACATTGCCTAGATTTCCTATGAAATGTAGAGATTACATTCAACTGGGATCAAAATACATAGTAGCAGAGACTCGGTACTTCATGGAGGAATATATTGTGCTAAGGTTTTATGGATCAGGAGTACAACCTTACAAATTTCCAATACATGTGACAAGAGAGAGTTTTTTCCTTGAATATATACGATAGATGGAAAGCACATATAATCTCTATTTTGTTACTCAACAAAAGAAGAGCATATTTCCTTCCTTACCATTCTCATGTGGAGGGTTCACATTTGAAAGAAAAGCATTCTATGTGGCACATGAAATCTTATATATTTTTAAGTTTGATGTTGACTCTCACTGGGTGTATGACCCATGTGAGGTGATTAAAGCAAGGGTAGTGGCGAACAAGAACTCTGCCACTAAAATTCAACATGAAAGCAAACCCTTGCTAGAAAAATTGAAAACAAGAACTCTTGGGATGAAGTACAAATAACAATGAATGAAATTGTTGTTGAGAAAGGAATTAGTTCTCAAGAGTTGTCAAAACAAATTTTTGGATTGCCTGAGCCTCCACAAAAAAGGCAAGAGGATTTTCAATCTGCAAATTTTATGCAAAACCTATAAAAATTCCTCTAAAAGCATGCCAAAGGAATTACATCAAGAATTGCGAGATAAAAATTGGACAAGGTCAAAAATTATGCCTTTTTGGTCTATGAGGCAGGACCTAGGCCATCCAAAATCTATTTAAGACTATGATTCTATTCCAAAAGATGCAGATTTCAACAAATTATGGAATGAAGAGCATCCTGAGAGGAAAGTAGTGATGATGACACTACCTCTGAGGAATTACACACTCCCCCTAGACATATAAACCAAGTCTCGATGAAGGCTTGAAACAAAGATATTCTACAGAGCAGTTATTGTTGAAAAGATGGGTTTTAGTGGTGGTGGTTTGGGTTCAACAGGACAAGGCATTTGGCTTCCACCAGAGGCACAATCTAGAAAAATTTTTGACAGTCAAGCCTTGAGCTTCACCTTCAGAGAAAGGACCACTGCATACTACAACATCTACAAGTGCTAATCCAATGCAATTTACTCCGAGTCAAATCCTCAAAGAAACAATTCAACCACACGTTGAAAATCCTAGAGGAGAAGTTGGCCATGAATCTATTACTATTGCTAATGTTGGTGGTTCTAGTGATGATGGTAGTAGTCAACAAAGTATTGGAAACTTAAAGAGGCCAATAGAGATAGTTGAAGTTGCTAGGGCTATTTCCAACAAGGAACCGAGAAGAGGGCAAAAGACAGAGGCAGACACATGTACAATTACTCTTGCTCAAGGAAACTATTTATAGAAGGTGGTGCCACTACCACCCCTAAACAAACTACCATTCCATAGGGAAATTCTCCCCAAACTTCAATTACTCCTTCTCCATTCAAGGTGGAATAGTTCATTCCTACGAACACCTCAGGTTTTGATTACCTAGCTGAGTTTTTGACAATAAATCAAAAGAGATAAAAGAAACAAGAAGAAAATTCTACAGGCTACTGGAACTTCAGATCCAACCACAATGAGGGTATTTCCTACATATAACCCAGACACAGATACCCTGGAATACATGTATGTTGTGCCCAAAGTTGTAAAACCAGAGAATGAAATGGTTTCCAGTGACTACGAGGTGACCTCCCTTCAAATGGATCTTAAGGAAATGAAACCTTCTAAAAAATTAATGTATCAAAAGGAACAATGATGTGGTTTACACAACATTACTAAAGGCAGAGAGGGAGAACAATAAGTTGAATAATAAGATTCAAAAGTTAGAGGCAGACCTGAAAATGAGAAAGCAAAAGGAAAAGTAATAGTTAATAGACATGTGAGTTGAGAGGAAGATAAAATCATCTACCTCTATGACTGCAGTTGTTGTGAATGAACATGCACATGTAGAACTAGAAGAGGTGAAGAAAAAATTTACAGAAACAACGAGTAAGAATGATAGATTACAAAAAACATTGGGAGAATTGAAAGAGGTTATGAAGGAAGAGAAAGAAAAGGTCAAAAATGGGAACAAAGCCTAGATGATGAGAAAAAACAAAATGAAATATTAAAAGAATTGGTGAAAGAAAAAAGGAAATACAATCTTCCAACATCAAACTATCTAGATTTCATAAAAAGGCATTGATTAATATGACAGATAATGTTTGGGGGAAAATAAACCAAAAATTGATGATTTGATTAGATTGTTTGAATTCATGACTGATCTACAAAGAGAGAATCTGTGATAAGCTCCATGAATACGTAATAAGTAGCAGTAGAAAAGTGATGGCTTTAAGAGAGGATACAACAAAGAAAATTTTGAAGCTATCTACAAATTCAATGACACAAAACTGCATCCAGAGGAATTCAGAACCGGTTTGATGCCTCAATAAAGGTATCATCTATCATTCGAAGTGTGTGATGTTGGGCAAAAGCACATGAATTGTTGAATAAGTGTCAAAGAATGTTACAGAGCTGCATGGAAAGGTACATGAGTTCACAAAGCTTGGTTTTCCAATGCCTTTTGAAAAACACGCCAATTCATTAAGAAGGATGCATTCCAGAAGAAGATGAAAGAAAAAATGACTCAAGAGAAGGACCAAATTCCTGAGAAGCTAGATGAGACAAAAAAATTTTGACTCTGTTAAACCATTGATAACCTTGTTCAATAAGTTTGCATACAACAGTAAAGGAAAGCTCCACTATCAGTTATGAATTGCTAACAAAGTTACATGTCAGTCACTCTGATTTACAACAAATTGCAATTCCAATAGATGAAGAGTGGAGCATGTTACAGAAGATGATATAATTTGTTAAAGTCATGGAGCCTGATTCCAAGTTGAAGTGGCAGTTTGGTTTTGTTGTTTCTATTATTTGGGAGGAAATCATGGTCATGGATAAAAATAGTAAATTGTCTTATTAATAGACTAGAGTTATCTTTATGTTTATTGTATTAATAAACATGTGATATTTAGGTTGTTTGTGGTTGAAGAAAACTTTTACAAAGAGGTGCACAAGTTATATATATGTGCATGGATTTACTCTTTAGTGTATTTAGATCCATTTTGAAAATTGTTCCATTTGTTGCAATGACAATCTTCAATTTTTTCATACAAGGCATGTCTCAAGCAAGTCAATGAGGAATAGTGTTATTTTTAAATTTTCATTTCAAATGATGATTCAAGCAAAGCCACTTATTCTATCTCAAAATTAAGCACCACAACTCTTATATGCCTAAAGTATATAATAATGTAAATGCATTGTGATTTAATAGCCAACCAGCCACAAGGTGTATGCTTTCTATAAAAGAGATCAACAACATTATATGTGAAATATATTAAATACTCATTAAAACATGACTTTGTAATGTTTCTGCAATCAAAATGGAAATGGAATCAATATGATTACCTTTAGGCACATGTAAGTTTGGGGTGAGTGCTAATCCTTGTTTGAGATTCAGAATAATGTACTAATATTTGAATATATTAATTATTATATGAACATCTATATCATGGGATATCCACAAATGGAAGCTTCCAACTTGATGGACCTGATCATCTCTATCATTTGATTCACCAGATCTCTGAGACTAACTCTCTCTTTCTTGACAATCAACTACTGCAATAGGGTCATCTGTTGTATTTGTGCATTGTTTTCAGCCCCTCTCCTTTCATTAATCGACTTCCATACTGCCAGAGCCCTATCATAGGGAAAGTTATCCACTTCGTACCATGATGTATAAATTCTCAAACAATTTTCCAAATTTTTGTCAAGCTTGTTTCACAATTTTGACTTTATAAAGGCCAAGGCACTAAAAATTCTCTCATCTTCAACTGAACCCAAAATCATTGTTTGACATAGATCAGCCAATGAGAAAAACTCAACATGGTTTGTCAGAAATAGTACTCACCCCAATTTTTTTCCATAGTCGGTTATTGCTCCACACTCTAAGGGATTATCCAAATCTTTGAATTGTTGAATCATTGTAGTGGAAAATTCATGAGATTGAGAAATCAAATTGTCCTTGCTTAAAATACCTAGAATATTCATTCCATTGATATCAACAGGCTTACAAAAATGTTGAATCAATGTAGTCAACCTCTTGAAGTAGTCTTCCTACATATATCTTTCATTTTGACAGATTCCAAAAGGTGGGATTTACTATAACCATTGCTTCAAGTAAAGCATCCCTTCTAAATCACTCCCTTATTTCTTCTAGTAGGGACACTAAAATTTCTCTTAACCTCACCCTTGTTGATGATACAATGTTATCAAACAACAACCCTATGACTTTTACCTCCTCAACCTTACCGACTACTACTTTAAACATGTACATCAATATCTCATATCCACGTACAGAAGCACATACTTCCCCAAACAAGTTGAGCTTTAGAAAGCTACTTGCATTTCCAATATTTATCAAATCATTCCAACCATCAAACTTTGGACTCAGTAAAAGTAGTTTCATTGAGAAACAAATATTCTATTGTCATACAAACTCGTTTCCTCAAACTAGAAAAATCAACAATATAGATAGTTCTTTCTTGTGCTTGTTTAATTAAATGATGCATTTCTTCCAACATGGGAAGGAGACCACACAACATCAACAATGACTCTATATCATTCAAATGATGTATCAAATCCTGGGCCTTGTCCACTTCCATGTGATTCTACCACATCACTCCTAATAAGGATTGATACTCTTCATACACCCTACGAACCGGTTGGTACAATGAGATCCACCTGGTGTCGACATATTTTAACAGTTTATGCCCATTTGTTAGTCCTTCTAAAATATTTGGAATTCCATGAACCTTTTAGGACTACAAAAAATAAGCATGCACCTCTCAACAAGGTCTTCAACTTTTGCTACAGTTTAAATTTGCCAACTATTTTGTAAGCTAGGTTCATTCTATGAGCCATACAATGAATGAAAATCATATAAGGGAAATGAGATGTTTGAGTCTTACACACATGCCATTACGATGACCTTGCATTACAGATGCCCCATCTTCCCCGACACATACCAACTTTGATGCAATTACAACATCATCCATGTCACCGATCTCCTTCAAACTTTTTATCACCAACTCACAAAGGTTTTCAACATTGGAGTTCTCTCTCATCTTGTGAATGGAAAGTAAGTGAGGTTGTCTCACATAATTCTCAACAATATACACATGCATATAGACCCAAGCAAATATTATCTACTATTGTAACCTCATCAATAGACAAAGATATGTATCATGCAGACTTCAGTTTCTCTTTCAAGTCTTCTTTCTCAACCATAGCTAGGCATTTTTCCCAATCCCAACCACTACTTTCTGACCAATGAGAATGAGGAAAGTGTGGGACACCAAGAAAAGACAACATCTTCTTTTGTTCAAGAAAATCTGTTATAGGATGACCTCTTTTCAAAATGTGAAAAAAATAGAGCTAGCTGAATTGTTTTACCCAAAAGACTGTTTTGAATGATCTTGTTGAATTGAGAGGTAATTGTCCCTCCATTCACTGCAACTATTCTTTCATTTCTCTTGTGCTCTTCAAATTATTTTTCATACCTAATATGCAAACAATCATCCACAATTTTTCCATCTAGGAAACATTCTTCTCAACGCCATCTACAATTATCTTTTCATATATCTTTCCTACATGCTTCTCAATAGTATCCAACTTAAGTTGCATTGTCTTGTCCCCCCAATTTCCAGCTATAGATTGTACATTTGCATTCTTTGGGAGGTTCAAATTTATTCTCATTTTCAACAGGTTCAATAAATGGAAACTTAGAAACCCACTCTAACCTGAAACTCCTTCCCAAGTCCCATTTTCTTTCCTTTCTTTTTTCCATAAATAGGTGTCCACTGAGTATTTTCCTTGGTGGAATTTATATTTCATGACTACCACTTCGCTAAAGTTTCACCTCCAACATTCACTTGGGCACTGATAGTGATGTAATGTCATCTTCATTCAATTAGGCAGGTGGTACAGTGTCAAACTCAACATCATTCAATGGAATGTCTTCAAGGGGAGGCATTTCATTGTTTTTGTCATTGATAACATCAGGAAAATAAAAATGAACACATTCTCATTCTGAGTTTCATTTTGAATGTAATCATTATCCCTTGATTGTGATGGTCCTACTGAGAAGGATGGGTTTCCTTAGATGGTTTCTCAAAATAAGATGTTATTTTTCGAATGCCAATACCACTACCAGAGGGGTTGAATAACATTTTTTCCTGAGGTTGAGCTTCCCTTTTTAGGTGCCATTTTGTTGAATCAGTGAATCCTATAGAATTGAAAGAAAAAAGATACAACATGTTAGATTAAATGATATTGATATGTGCACAAACATCTCAACATGAGAAATATGTATAAAGAAAAATATTACGCATGCAAATGCATTCAGATGAATTGATTTAGGTAGAAAGACAACAAAGAGAAGAAATTCATCATGAAGCATCTCAAAGGCACTCTCATTGACTGATTGCTAATGTTAACATTGATTACAAAGAAGTGATTTCAATATCCATATATCATGTTCTCAAAACACTAGATAGTGCATCTCAAGATGTATCATGTAATGGATGTCAATTGACAAAAATGCACAAAATTGTTGTAATGGATATCATGAATGGATGTCAATCAACATTACATCTTACAAGAAATAGAAAAATACGAAATAATAAATTAAAAGAAGAGTCATCATGGAAACCTAGAAGAAGTTTAGATGTAAAAATAAGAAATTTAAGGAGAACAAAATGTAACTAATCCCAATGGAATTCTTCAAAGAGATTTGAATGCTTTTCAAGTGATTTTTGACATGGGCTATATAATATTGTGTCACTTAACATGTACTACTTTTTTGCAAGAGTGTTACATTAGTATAAGAAGAAATTACAAAAAAATTTCCACAATTTTTCATGGTTGCTTGATTGACATGTTACATCAAATTGGATAAGGATTTCCTACCATTTATTCAGTTTCAATGCACTTGATCTATATTGGTCTGATCTACATGTTTTAGTACAAAAATCACAAGGTTTGACTCTTTTGAAAGAAAAATTGATATAGAACAAAGTGAAAGGATGAGGTGATATTTTTAGCTATCTCTCATATAACTTAGTTGAAGGAATAAGAATATTACTACAATTAGAATTAGAGCATACATCAAGAAAACTGAAGATGTATCAAAGGTTTGAGAAGAGAACAAACAAATTTAAATGATTTGTTGAGCAGCCAAAGACACTCTAATGATAAGACACTCTAGTGATAAGAAGTCTCTGATTGTAGCTAATCAAACATGAAATAGGTGATCTCAAGGTCTGTGCTTAGTTTGAAATCAAAGTATAGTATGTATCTTCTCATGAAGGACTCTGAGTTCATTGATTCATCCAAGGTATGATCTATCTTTAGTTGATTAATGAAGGAGTCTTGATGACCGAGCTCTGTCATAATGTATAGAGGTTTTTCTTGTTGTATAGAGGTTCTAAATGTTGTCATCAAGCCAAATAAGGTGTGCATCTACTCATGAAGAAATTATTGATTCATCAGAGGTATGAGGTCTATCATAAGAAGATCCAATTACCAAGAGTGTTCATCATTTCAAAGGAGCTGAGACAAAATATATGGTCTTCCATCTATGACTCATTGTGGTATGAGACTATGAATTCAAGGTTGAGAATGTATGCAGGGTTCTTTGGCTTGACAATGAAATGTCAATGTGTCAAAGCTAGCTAAAGTATCATTATTCTTGAGAGAAGATTGAATGCTTTGATATGATGTTTCACATATGATACAATCATGATAAGGGTATTCTTTGTATATTGTCGTGTTCCTACTTGGAGAATGAGTTCAAGAAACTTAAGGATGCAGAATTAAAAATATCCCCGATGTTGATGTTTTTCCTTTATATTAAATATTATAGACATGTTGTCTGACTACAACAAGGACAAGAAAAGATGTCAAAGAGTGATCCCACTTCTACAATCTTCATGGAGGAAGAAGAGGTGGTGTAAACCCCTACATTCTTTTTTGAAAATTCTTGTTGTGGAGAGATAGATTCCAACTTTTCCTCAACATTAATAAAAGTGAATTAGTATTACTATACAATTTCTGATGGATTTATAACACAATTATTTTCACAGAAAGCCAAAGTGAATGTGAAGATAAAGAAAGCATTTTGTCCTCCTCATATTGTTGAAGGAAATGCATGCTTGGAGTACATTCAATACATTATGTTTCCATGGTTTAAAAAGTTTTGAAGTACATCACAGTGAGGAAAATGGTGGTAACAAGTAAGCATGCTACAACAAGGACAAGAAAAGATGTCGAAGAGTGATCCCACTTCTGCAATCTTCATGGAGGAAGAAGAGGTGGTGTAAACCCCTACATTCTTTTTTTGGAAAATTCTTGTTGTGGAGAGATAGATTCCAACTTTTCCTCAACATTAATAAAAGTGAATTAGTATTACTATACAATTTTGATGGATTTATAACACAATTATTTTCACAGAAGTGCCAAAAGTGAATGTGAAGATAAAGAAAGCATTTTGTGCTCCTCGATTGTTGAAGGAAATCCATGCTTGGAGTACATTCAATACATTATGTTTCCATGGTTTAAAAAGTTTGAAGTACATCACAATGAGGAAAATGGTGGTAACAAGTAAGCATGCTACAACAAGGACAAGAAAATATGTCGAAGAGTGATCCCACTTCTGCAATCTTCATGGAGGAAGGTGGTGTAAACCCTACATTATTTTTTGGAAAATTCTTGTTGTGGAGAGATAGATTCCAACTTTTCCTCAACATTAATAAAAGTGAATTAGTATTACTATACAATTTCTGATGGATTTATAACATAATTATTTTCACAGGAAGTTCCAAAAGTGAATGTGAAGATAAAGAAAGCATTTTTTTCCTCCTCAAATTGTTGAAGGAAATCCATGCTTGGAGTACATTCAATACATTATGTTTCCATGGTTTAAAAAGTTTGAAGTACATCATTGAGGAAAATGGTGGTAACAAGTAAGCATGCTTGTGACAAGATGTCTGTACTTTTCCCACAACTACTATTTTTTGTCTTTTGTTTTTCCAAATGCTAATTATCTAGTTTTTGGTTCATTGTTGTAATTTTTTTCCCTTTTGCATTTCTTGAATTTTTCATTTTGGACATCTCTGTATGGTCTCTATTTCATACATTATTGTTTTTCAACATTCCGTTAACCTCCCATTCCCAACCAAATCCTCCCAACGAGACATGAACCCCATGGAATGAGCCACAATTGATAAGTTTTCGGTCCAGAGTGGGTCCCGACTCCCGGAGGTCTATGCCACGCGTCGCCATTCCATTCATCTCCCAAGGAAATGCCCCTAGAAAATGTGAAACCTATGGAAATGTACCACATTTTATATATCCTTCGGTCCACTATGGGATGAGGCAATGTCATATAGACAATAATGATAAATGGTCATGGTATTGGTCATGGAATAAATGGAAAGTGAAACCATATATATATATATATATATATATATATATATAAGATATATATAGAGAGAACATTAACAAAAGATTCAAAGAAGATACACTGATAAAGCAAGGAATATACAGAGCAACAACTCGTGGAGATGTATGAAGTGATTTTAAATATATATATATATATATATATATATATATATATATATATATATATTTACGTAGAATCTAGATGTATCTAAGATAGGAAAACTAGTTATGATTCTCTGCAAGCAGGACTATTCTAGATGACATAAAAAATCATAGTGGTTATGAGGATGAGGATGTTCAGGATTTGTAATAACTTACAAAGGTGGAATCACAGATAAAGCAATGCGACATGAAAGAAAACAGGTCTCAAATAGACTGAGGACTCACCTACAGTAAGTGCTTCTAGGATGTAAACTGCAACGCACTAGCCGGCCCCGACAAGACCTAGATTTATTTGAAATTTTGTAAGCAAATTGTAATATGCCGATTCACTAAATCCCTTTCTACTACTTCACAAATACGTAAATTGGAAAATCATGGGAAAACATCACCTCTGTGTATATATCAGAAAATTTTGGGAATGTTTTCTTGGCCAAATAAGGTTCCATAGATTTCTTGGTGAAACATTAATGTTTTCAAATCCCAAATTTCTTGGCGAAACATTAATGTTTTCA
>CM031237.1:11039640-11478186 GCA_018340775.1 Taxus wallichiana var. yunnanensis
TAATCATATTGGTTCCATTTCCATTTTGATTGCAGAAACATTACAAAGTCATGTTTTAATGAGTATTTAATATATTTCACATACAATGTTGTTGATCTCTTTTATAGAAAGCATACATCGTGGTTGGTTGGCTATTAAATCATAATGCATTTACATTATTATATACTTTAGGCATATAAGATTTGTGGTGCTTAATTCTAAGATAGAATAAGTGGCTTTGCTTGAATCATTATTGAAATGAAAATTTAAAAATAACACTATTCCTCATTCAACTTGCTTGAGACATGCCTTGTATGAAAAAATTGAAGATTGTCATTGCAACAAATGGAACAATTTTCAAAATTAAATTACCCTTAATTATGTTAGGATCTAAATACACTAAAGAGTAAATCCATGCACATATATATAACTTGTGCACCTCTTTGTAAAAGTTTGCTTCAACCACAAGCAACCTAAATATCACATGTTTATTAATACAATAAACATAAAGATAACTCTAGTCTATTAATAAGACAATTTACTATTTTTATCCATGACCATGATTTCCTCCCAAATAATAGAAACAACAAAACCAAACTGTCACTTCAACTTGGAATCAGGCTCCACAACTTTAACAAATTATATCATCTTTTATAACATGCTCCACTCTTCATCTATTGGAATTGCAATTTGTTGTAAATCAGAGTGACTGACATGTAACTTTGTTAGTAATTCATAACTGATAGTGGAGCTTTCCTTTACTATTGTATGCAAACTTACTTGACAAGGTTATCAATGGTTTAAGAGAGTCAAAAAGTTTGTCTCATCTAGCTTCTCAAGAATTCGGTCTTTCTCTTGAGTCATTTTTTCTTTCATATTCTTCTAAAATGCATCCTTCGTAATGAATTGGCGTGTTTTTTCAAAAGGCATTGACAAACCAAGCTTTGTGAACTCTTGTACCTTTCCATGCAACTCCTATAACATTCTTTGACACTTATTTAGAAATTCTCTGTTTCACCTAGCATCACACACTTCCGAATGATAGATGATACCTTTATTGAGGCATCAAACCAGTTCTGAATTCCTCTGGATGTCAGTTATGTGTCATTAAATTTGTAGATAGCTTCCAAAATTTTCTTTGTTGTATCCTATCTTAAAGCCATCATTTTTCTGCTACCTATTACATATTCGCAAGGCTTATCATAGCTTCTCTGTAGATCAATCATGAATTCAAACAATCTAATCAAATCATCAATTTTTTGGTTTATTTGCCCCTAAACATTATATGTCATATTAATCAATGCCTTTTTATAAAATCCAAATAGTTTGATGTTGGAAGACTGTATTTCCTTTTTTTTGCTTTTGCTAATTCCTGTTGCAATATTTCATTTTGTTTTTTCTCATCATCTAGGCTTTGTTCCCATTTTTTGACCTTTTGTTTCTCTTCCTTCACAACCTCTTTCAATTCTCCCAATGTTTTTTGTAATCTATTATTTGTACTCGTTGTTTCCTGTAACTTTTTCTTCACTTCTTCTAGTTCTACCTATGCATGTTCATTTACAACAACTACAATCATAGAGGTAGATGATTTTATCTTCCTCTCTAACTCACATGTCCTATTAACTGTTGTTTTTCCTTTTGCTTTCTCATTTTCCAGGTCTTCCTCTAACTTTTGAATCTTATTATTCAACTTATTGTTCTCCCTCTCTGCCTTTAGTAATGTTGTGTAAACCACATCATTGTTCCTTTTCGATACATTAATTTTGTCAAAAGGTTTCATTGTCTTAAAATCCATTTGAAGGGAGGTCACCTCGTAGTCACTGGAAACCATTTCATTATCTGGTTTTACAACTTTGGGCACAACATACATGTATTCCAAAGGTATATACGTGTTGGTTTTTATATAGGCAATACCCTCATTGTATTTGGATCTGAAGTTCTAGTAGCTTGTAGAATTTGCTTCTTGTTTCTTTTATCTCTTTCTGATTTATTGGCAAACTCAGCTAGGTAATCAAAACCCGAGGTCTTCGTAGGAATGAATTGTTCCTACCTTGAATGGAGGAGTAATTAAAGTTTGGGGATAATTTCCCTTTAGAATGGCAGTTTGTTTAGGGGTGGTAGTGGCACGCCTTCTATAAATAGTTACCTTGAGCCAAGAGTAATTGTACCTGTGTTTGTCTTTGTCTTTTGCCTCTTCTCGGTTCCTTGTTGGACAATATCCCTAGGAACTTCAACTGTCTCTATTGGCCTCTTTAAGTTTCTAATACTTTGTTAACTACTACCATCATCACTAGAACCGCCAACATTAGCAATACTAATAGATTCATGGCCAACTTCTCCTTTAGGATTTTCAACATGTGGCTGAATTGTTTGTTGAGGATTTGACTCTGGAGTAAATTGCACTTTGGATTAGCACTTGTAGATGTTGTAGTATGTAGTGGTCCTTTTCTCTAAGGTGAAGCTCTAAGGCCTGACCTGTCGAAAACTTTTCTAGATTGTGCCTTTGGTGGAAGCCAAATGCCTTGTCTGTATTGAACCCAAACCACCACCACTAAAACCCATCTTTTCAAAGTAATAACTGCTCCTGTAGAATATCTTTGTTTCAAGCCTTCATCGAGACTTGGTTTATATGTGCTAGGGGGAGTGTGTAATTCCTCAGAGGTAGTGTCATCATCACTACTTGCCTCTCCAGGATGCTCTTTATTCCATAATTTGTTGAAATCTACATCTTCTAGAATAGAATCATAGTCTTCTCTGATTTTGGATGGCCTAGGTCCTGCCTCATAGACCAAAAGGCATCAATTTTGACCTTGTCCAATTTTTATCTTGCAATTCTTGATGTAATGCCTTTGGCATGCTTTTAGAGGACTTTTTATCAGATTTTGCATAAAATTTGGCAAATTGAAAATCCTCTACCTTTTTTGTGGAGGCTCAGGCAATCCAAAATTTGTTTTGACAACTCTTGAGAACTAATTCCTTTCTCAACAACAATTTCATTCATTGTTATTTGTACTTCATCCTAAGAGTTCTGTTTTCAATTTTTCTACCAAGGGTTTGCTTTCATGTTGAATTTTAGTGGCAGAGTTCTTGTTCACCACTACCCTTGCTTTAATCACCTCACATGGGTCATACACCCAATGAAAGTCAACATCAAACTTAAAAATCTATAAGATTTCATGTGCCACATAGAATGCTTTTCTTTCAAATGTGAACCCTCCACATGAGAACGATAAGGAAGGAAATATGCTCTTCTTTTCTGAGTAACAAAATAGAGATTATCTGTGCTTTCCATCTGCCGTATATATTCCAAGGAAAAAACTCTCTCTATCACATGTATTGGAAATTTGCAAGGTTGTACTCTTGATCCATAAAACCTTAGCACAATATATTCCTCCATGAAGTACCAGTCTACTAACTGTATTTTTGATCCTAGTTGAATGCAATCTCTACATTTCATAGGCAATCTAGGCAATGTACTTTTTGTAATTGCTTGATAAATTGGAGCCCAAAAATAATCCACAAATTGACTGTAGTCCCTTCTATTATCATACATCCTTATCTTGGGGGTCCACTCAGTTAATGGACGCATCGCTTTTGGTTGGACCTCAACATTATAGGGCTCAATTGCAAGTTTTTTTCAAACCATTCAATAAACCGCCATAGAATTAAATAGCACAAGTAGGTAGTGAACCTAAAGGTCTTAGTGTTAGAGCCTTCTTTGATTGTTAATAATTGTTTATGCATAGATTCTATAATGTACCCAACAAATCTATATTGATAAGGTGGAGAAACAAAATGGATATTGTATACCATTTCCAAGAGGGTTTCATCCACTTTCTCATCGCTATCGAAGCCAAGGAAAAATACTAGCATAGAAATGGTATCCCTAACCCATGGTTTAAACATCTCAATTATGCAGAGCCTTCCCTTTTGGTACCGTTCCATCAACTATTAATTTTCGTAAAAACTCATCTTTGTCTTTTTGATTGGTGGCATGATAATCACTAGTAATTTTCCTAGGTTTATGCTTGATGGTTCCTAAATCTTTGCTTTCAAACCCTAACACTTGGCCAAGATTTACCTCCATAATGGAAAAAATTTCTGGTTCGTTGTCCTTTCCAATAATTGCTTTTTTGTCCCATCGTAATTTTGGGCACATATATTGACAAATTCAGGGCAGGGTAAAACCTCATGGAGCATCATGCGTCCCAATCTAGACCCCCATGTTATCCAACCTTTATGTTTACCTGATGGGTCCGAACGTCTACTTTCCCTCATCTTCATCTCAGATGTGTATCTAAGTTGTGAAGCTTTTGTGCCAATTACAAGATCATAAATATCATGATATTCATCAATAAAACCAGGGTTTTACTTTTAAGTAGTTTTGTGTATGGGATTTGGGTTTTACTTTTACTTTGGGATCATGTGGAAGTAGACATGCTTGGAATTTTGGATTCTGTAAACCCTCAACCCTAATTTCTCAACCCTTATATTGAAATATTTCAAAGCGAAGGCTTATACAATGCTACTTATAAAAAGATAATATTTAAATAATCAAGATTCAGATGTAGGATGACACTTACTCGGAAATATAGAATTTTTGAGTTTTACACAGTTCACAACTTTTATGAATCTATTCTTCCTTCTATTGTAGTATGCCTTCTAGAAATAAAATTTTAATTGTCAGTGGATGTTTAATATCACCTCAACTTGCAAGTAGTACCACGGTCCACATCACTATAAATGATTACGTATTTCAATGTACTTTGTAGACATCAAATTTAGCCTCCTTATCAAAGGCCACGTGGTAGGATTCCGGGCCTCCTCGAGGCAAAGGCATTCCTCGACTCCAAGCCCGCGAAATGAACCAATTTAATAAAGTTTCGGGTCCGTGGTGATAGGTGTGGGCATTTAATGACTTGGTCATTGAAATTTTTGTGGGCCATTGAACATTTTAAATAATAAACCCCCACTTTTTCCCATGCCACGTGGAAGAATTTTGTGGATTTCTTTTTGCCTTGCCCCCACGGACGTGAACCTCCTAGATTTAGGTGGGATGAATTATAATTTCAGGTCCGGGTTTAATTGTTCATTGTTGGTCATGGACATTGGAATTGGAATATATGATGGGCCCCAACATATTATATATATTATTATATAAATATATATTTATAGTATTTACATTATTGATTTCTTAAATTAGATTCTTTCTTTCTTAAATTAATTTAAAGTTTTCAATAAATTAAAAAGCTATCACCCCCGCTTTTGCCCATGCCATGGAAGAATTCTATGGATTTCTTTTTGCCTTACCCCCACAAACGTGAACCTCCCGGATTTAGGCGGGATGAATTAAAATTTCAGGTCCAGGTTTATTTGTTCATTGTTGGTCATGGAATATATGATGGGCCCCAACATATATATATATATATATATATATATATATATATATATATATATATATATATTTAAATTATTGATTTCTTAAATTAGATGCTTTTTTCTTAAATTAATTTAAAGTTTTCAATAAATTAAAAAGCTATCACAAGTTCAATTTTCAAAATACAAAACCAAATATTTATAGATGAGAATAGATCAAAGGAAGTCTTTCTAAAGAAAATGAATACGAATAAAATCAAATATTATTTACTATTTGAATTGAAGTAACTAACGGAAATTTTTTTTTAAATAGAATTGAGAATTGTTGATTTCATTACTAATGAAATATAGTGTTTTCACATTTATATAGTGTTTTCAAAATTACTTTTAGATGTTATATATTTCATAATTTTGACATTTTTCATATTTATTTCATTCAAATTAATCAGATATATATTGAAAGAAAATTAACATTTTTTTCTGTTGAAAGGTAATGTGTTTTCTAATATCTCATTTATGAAGGGTAAAGCTTAACCTAGGCAGTCAAATTAAAGTATGGGAACCCTTCAAATTTGATCACTGAATGCAATGATGGCTATTTCAATATATTTTGCAATGATGGTCCTTTTCACAAAGCTTAGTAACTTTTGAATATACATGACAACTAAAATATGTCACTTCCAAATTTCTAAAATATCATTTCTTATATTTTATATATGTAGTTAGTTTTTTTTTTCCAAACGTGTCTCCTCATATATGTGATGAAATCTAAAAAAAATCTAAATAATAAAATTTAAATGCATCACTTTAAAGACTAAAGTTATGGAAGAAGTCTTTTCCATATTTAATGAGAATATTGTTGAATAATTGCTCACAGTTGTAGTAGCATTTGATTGATGTGATACATTTTATTGACTACTTTTGTATCAAATTTTAAGTGATAAATTGGCAAGTACTAGTCCCTATCTTTAGTATTTACATCTACCCTCACCAATACCATTATAATTTATTGGTCCATGCTCGACGATTAACTCCTCTCCCTTAATATATTTCTCGAATCTCGATATGTTTATTAAGAAGGAAGTTATTATTGATTTAATGTATAACATTCTATCCTTAATGATATCATATTCATCATGATAAAAACATGTTTAAAAGGTGGAGGCACATGGGATAGTGATGCCGTATAAAAGCAAAATTTTCACCACGATTTACATTTAATATTAACCATCAATTCATACCGGGTTTGATGGACACGTGTAAAGGTCTAGTCGAAGAAATCGCTCGAAAATTATAAATTCAAGGCCCATGGTCGTTTTCCGACACTTACTTTCTTTTGAAAAATCATGGGGGACCAAATTGAGCGCATCGAGCCAGATGTCGAAGCCATGAATACATCGAGGTTTCTTCTAGTTATGATACGGACTCAGACATGGTTATTATTGGGCAATCCTTCGCCCTCTCTACTTCTAGTTCTCCTTCTTATGGTGCTTCCACCCCCTCTCTCTGGCAGCAATGATTGCCTACCACTGTTCCCCTTCATTCTCTTATAGCTTCTCTTATAGAGCTCCAACCGATTCCATGTCCGAGCGTTCATTCTAAAGTATTACTGGAACTCTCTATTCTTTATCCAGAATCCCTGGACCCAGAACCTATGGATTCTCCACATGTTGCTATAAACGATGTGGATATGGAAATTGATGGCAATCAACCCCCAAAAATGACCCCTCAGATGGATAGTTAAGTTGAAACGGTGTCTTCCATCCTTACAAAGCTGCAACGAGCTTTTGAAGTGCTTAAAACCTGGAAAGACTTAACAGACACTAGCAGAGCTATCATTGATAAAGAATGTGTCGAGATACTAACCCTGGCCGACACTCTAGCGGATAAGATCGATACCGATGTAGTTAGGAAAGCGGTACAAGAACTAAGAAATATATTATGATATGTAATATTTATGTTATAATATAGTTATAGCTTTTTTGGTATGCCAATGTTATGATATGTAATGTTTATGTTTCAACAAATATATGAGAGGTATGTCCTGAATTGTATGCAAATGTTGTATTTTTTGCCTTAGGAAGGTACAATCTAGTTTGAGAACAATAATATTTAAATTAGATATTCCTCAATGTTTCCTCCATACTCATGTTTTCTATCAGTTAAAACAACTTAAGTAAGAATTAACAAATATATAATAAATGGACAGATAATTAATAAATGTCAAAATTAATAACATCTAAAAATAATTTAATAACTTATAATTTTGAAATATATGTTATAAGTTATTAAGTTATTAAATTATTTTTTAGATGTTAAATATTTCAAAAAGGATTCAATTATTTAATATAAAGGGCAATTTGTTGGGAAATCGTACCACTGAAATAGTGTTATGATTCAATAACAAATCAAATCATGCAAATACAAAAGTAGACAATTCCCCAAAATCTACAATAATGGGAAGCATATACTAGAAAATCCAAATCAAAACAAAGTACACACACATAACACAACATGTACCGTGGTTCACCCAATGTGGGCTACATCCACCAAAGATAGATATCTCAATATATATAATAAACAAGAGTACAAACCAACTCTTCCAAACAAGAGTACAATGCATCTCTCCAAGAGTATCTCCTCCTCTAGATCTCTAAACGGATCTACATGAGTGCACTAAAATCGTGCCTCCAAACCACCAATAGATCTCACATAACCAAGAACTACTACATCTCTCGAACTGCAACCAAGCTCTCATGTGAATCTACAAACAAGACCTCTCAAATGGGTCTACCAATGTGCAACCATAACTATGCACCAAGAAGTAAGTCTCTCCTCCATCATTGCATCAACCTGTGCAAACAAGAAGACAACCTCCTCTACAATATCTGGATACTATCATGTATCCACAAGCTATCCAATGAGCTACAATACTAGATCTCTATGGACCAACAATATTGTTACAAATATATTGTGACATTATTAATAAATTGTAATATTATTAATTATGAGTTTATAGAACTCATATTAATAATATCATTGTAATAGTTAGTATTAGTATTTGGGTGAGTTGTGAGAACAACTCTCATAGCTATTTTGGTGTGTGAGATAATAAAGGGATTAAAGAGATATCCTTGGGATAGATTTGAGAGATTCTAGGAAGGGGTTGAGAGATATGAGGGATGACTATTGACTCCTAGAATCAAGGAGATCAAACTCTATATATTGTAATCTCATACATGGATGATATATCCCAATGAATTGAAATTATACATTTTTATATTCGGTGTTATTTTATTTAGTAATCAATATTTATTTATTTGTGTGCAAAGTTGTACTAAATATAAGATTTGGTATCAGAGCGTGGCTATTCCAGAGAGGTGGATAGAGATTTGAGGAAGAAATGGAGAAATTTTCAGACAAAGACATGTAGCAAGTTTGCTACTTGAAGCTTGACGCAGGTTATTAAAACTACGATATCTTTCACGTTTCTTAATGAAATTGGGCGATTCAAAATGTTATGGAAAGCTAACATCATGTAGAAAAAAACCTAGAAATATTTTTTGATATTGATTTACAGGTTGAGAGCAGTTTGCATTGGAAAATAGATGAATTTTGAGTGACGGGATTGGTATATCTGAGGATCCGTAACGACTTGATAGGCTTGGAGGGGTTTTTGTAGGTGGGAAGATATGCAAGCAAGCTACATGTCTTTTTCTATTGGCTGAATTTTTTAATTTTTTAGCAAAACTATAGTTTGAAAAAAAAAAGTTTTCCTATAGTTTTTGCTTAATAATTGCATTTTGAGTGCAATTAATATATATTTTGGCCAAATTAATATTTTTTGGTGCCAATTCTCTAAAATATTGATATTTTTGGAATCCTCAATTTCTCCCGGTTCCAACGAGTGGTCACACGATAATTTTGCTTTCTGGTTTTAGCAAGTTTTTAATCGTGGAGACAATTTTAATTAAATTAAGCCATTTTTACGAGAAGTTAAAACCTCAATAACTTTTGCTCAGTAACTCAAAATCAAGTTCTTTCTTTTGCAAAAGTACTTATTTTTTTATTCCCGTTACATTGGTTGTAATTTCATGAAAAAAATACTAAGTTTGAAAATTACCCTCTATTTTGGCCATCTTGTGGACGCATTATCGGTTGTACCTGACGTCTTGAAAAAAAAAAGGTTTTACATTGAGGGGGGAAGCTGGAATAAATACAATGTAGAAACCATGAAGCCTCATGATTGAATTCGGCTGAGTTAGTAGCTACTACATGGAGGAAGGAGGCAACGGAGGAAGGAGGTCAATCAACGACCTCTCGTCAGCCACAAGCGACGGGCCGCACAATGGTGTTGTGGCATTTTATTTCAGTTGTGTGTTTACTTTCTAAAAATAAGAACAGATGATTTATACATGTTCAACTATTGTAATAAGTGAGCTCCTACGTGAGCAATATTTCCTATATTTTCTCTTGATGTCAGAACATTGCAAAAGATCAGAAGCACCAATGTAAGTCAGTTTGTGGATCTTGAAACGGTTTGTGGAAGATCCAAAAAACCACATGAGGTGGATAGTTGATGGTTCCTATCATGTCAAGGTTTGTGGTAAACCTGGTTAAAACCATGGAAGGAGATATCCTTTCTTTTGATCAAGGTCATGAGCCAAGTTGGGCATGCCACATGGGTGAGCATACTGCAGATAAGTGTGTGAATGTTTTTCCACCATGTCAACATTAGGGGAGTGAATGTTACAAATATATTGTGACATTATTAATAAATTGTAATATTATTAATTATGAGTTTATAGAACTCATATTAATAATATAATTGTAATAGTTAGTATTAGTATTTGGGTGAGTTGTGAGAACAACTCACGTAGCTATTTTGGTGTGTGAGATAATAAAGGGATTAAAGAGATATCCTTGGGATAGATTTGAGAGATTCTAGGAAGGGGTTGAGAGATATGAGGGATGACTATTGACTCCTAGAATCAAGGAGATCAAACTCTATATATTGTAATCTCATACATGGATGATATATCCCGAATGAATTGAAATTATACATTTTTATATTCGGTGTTATTTTATTTAGTAACCAATATTTATTTATTTGTGTGCAAAGTTGTACTAAATATAAAAATACAACATGGTCTCATGGATATAAAATACAATATCTCACAACAACACGTGGATCTATAACAAGAAATCATATGTGCTTTGCATACTATGCAAGCCATTACATTGAGACAATAACAATACAAAGGAAATACAGTAGAAGACATTACCCTCTTCTCACCATTCAGATGTACTTGTCATTTCCTTATGTCCAACTTCTCTCCATGGAAGCTTTGTCTTCATGTAACCTTTTTTCTTCTTCTTCTTCATCCTCTCAACCAAGGAGAATCAAGGATCTTACTCAATCCTTCCTCATTCCTACTTCTAACCCTAGTTTTCTAGCTTATATAAGCTTATACAAACTTAGGGCATCTTAGCTATGCATTTACAACCTTTAGATCACCTTTATAATCAAAGGTCGGATTAAAACTCACATCTAAAATAAAAACATTCACGCATAGGTAATAATTCTAGTTACCCAACTGATGTCGGTTGCTCCCAGGATATCGATGTCGGTTCTCGATCGATGTCGCCATCGTGTAAATCAGCAACCTGTAAAGCATGTTATTTGTGAAGCAATTTAGCTCCACAACTCAACACAGTTCCAATGGTTAAAAGGATTCAGTTATCTTGCATTGGTACATTGTTGCGCCTTTTGATTTGTCTTCTCCTTCTTGAAACAATGGAATTTTTTCTTCATTTTAGTTTATTTCCAATGTAGGCATTGAAACCCTGCTGGCCATCTAGCCTACAACTACCTTCTCGTGGCGTGTGCTTGTTGAGTGTTGCCCTTTAGCATCATCAATCACCGTTGAATTTGTTTTGCCTTTTCTTTTCAGTTGTCACTGAGAAAAGGAAAAAGAGAAATCTGGAAATGGACGATGATTTAATGTCAAAGAATGAGGAGCAACATGGAAATTGTGTTATGTGGGATCATTCACTGCCTCAAGATGTTTGGGAAAACGTATTACTTTGGCTTCCATTAGAATCCATATACAGGTTCTCTCTAGTTTCTAAGGAATGGAAAACACTCATGACTTCCACCAGATTCTTCAGGCATTATAGCAAAACAAGGAACAAACATCCATGGATACTTGTAAATCATGATTGTGGTCATCATTGGCTGAGATACGACTTTTACAGTAGAACATGGAAAATTCTCAACTTTTTGTGGTTATCATGCTTTGATTGGGTACGGTTTGAAGATTCACATTGAGGGATAATCTTATTTTGTTCGAGTCATGTTTCAAGGGTATGTAATCCACTAAAGGCTGGAACCTCCTTCAAGCTTCCTCAGATGTTATCAACTCAACCTAATGAATGACACTTTTATATTTATGCACGGGAATTCTGTTGCGGATGACAACAAAGGGTATAAAGTGGTTCAAGTAGGCGCTAATAGATCTGGAGTTAATGCAGGCAATGGTACTATAGAAATTTATGATTCTTCTATGGGGACTTGGAGGATTGTGGCACGATTGAGAGATTGTTTCTTCTATGGACCCATTGTCTTCAACAACATTTTTTTCTTCTTTATGTCATATGAACTTGTGTTGGGTGTGAGAATTTATAATAGTCAAAATTATGCTACTGTGCATTTTGTGTTATTACCTGTAAGATATGACAGAGATCATTTCCCTCACTACAAACCAAGGTTGGTTGTATATGAAGAAAGGGTGCTAATTGCAACACCAATTGTAGATGGGGACCATTTGAAGGACATAATTGTGTTTGAGCTTGAGCTTGAGTTTGGAAGGAGGAGAGGCAATGTTTGGTCTTGGAAAGAAATTTCAAGGATGCCTCACGTAATGTGCCAGTGTTTTTCTGTGAGGAAAAGGATGTTCTTATTTAGTTGCACTGCGGTGAGAGAGTTCTTGTGTTTTATAAAGGTGCTTTCTGAAATATCCTCATCCTTTGTTTTCATTTAAAGCAAGGGTCTTGGTCATGGCTTCTAGAATATATAAACACAACTGACATGTGTTATAATAGTGGCATTGCCTTTGAGCCCAAGCTGATTTGAGACAACTACTTGGCTCCTACAACACACACATATATGTGTGTATGTATGTATGTATGTATATATGTAAATATATATCAAGCTTTCTGTTTGTCTTTTCCAAAGCTTATAAGCAAGAGTAATAATTGAATTGTCTATTTTTTTTTTTTAAGTAGAAGAACCTGCAATCAACTATGGGAATAACACCAGAGAAATAATCAGTCATAAAATTTAAATGACATGAGCCTAAGACATGATAACTATGCCTTTGCTACATGTTATTTCCTTTGAGATCACACCTTTGAGATCGCAAATTGCCAATGTGTTCCTTTGAAATAAATTCATTTTCTTGGACTTGAATTAAACTTAATTTTCAAAATTTAAAATCATGATCATGTTTCTTGGCTTACACATGTACAAATACTAATGTAAGAATATGTTTTACATGTTGTGAGCACTTCTCCATATCATTACATTTACCCCCTTCCTATTATTAAAAACACATTCTTACTTGCTGCACATACCAAACATAAAAAAATTAATAGAAACCAACGACGTATCCTTGATTATTAAATATAAGTTATTTTTGCCTTATTATTAAAGTTATTAATCCTTCCCTACCCATTAGATAGACACATGGTAGGATTCTGGGCCTCCCCAAGTCAAAGGCATTCCCTGACTCCAAGCCCGCGGAATGAACCAATTTAATAAAGTTTTGGGTCCACGGTGTCGATGAGGCAAGGCAGAGTGGCAGTGAGCAATTAAAGATACCACGTGTCATTTTCCTGTTCCTCCGAGTGGCCAAGTGTCACACACTCCAAGCACTTGAGCATAAAAGTAAGGCATGCAAAAGAAATGAAATTTTTTGGGCCGTATTACAATCAAATTCAATAGAGGGTATTCGCCAAACAACTTGCAAGAGTTTCACCATTCGATTTCCAACTATTTCTAATATTTTTACCATTTTTGCCGAAATAACGAAATAGGTTATATGGATATTTGCCAAAACCATGAAACTAGTTACATGTATATTCGCCATGATTTCTATAAGTTTTTTCAGGGGGGTTCCTTAAAATTTTCCTTGTCTAGAATAGTAGGTTGGACTAGGGTGCCTGGAGAGGTACAAGTGCCTATGGGTTCCCTAGTCTAAGATATGGGTGCCCTGGTCTGTGAAAAATCTTTGCAAACCTCCTCTGAGGTATTGTTGAGTGATTGTCTGTGTTCATTTTTTATCGCACTAGCTTTGTTGGACTGCACAATATGTTGTTGGAAATCAGTGATGAAGGAGAGACCTGCAAAACCCTAATACAAGTATCAAACCCATAAAAAGAAAGATGCATATGAAGGGGTCAAACTGTACTCAACGGCCACAATAGTGGACTTACTAATTGAGTTGCACTACATCTCAGACCTGATGTAGTTATATGCGTGTGTGTGTGTGCAATCATGCCCTAGGTGCTCTTATGCCAGTCACACTTTGTGAAAATAAAAAGCAATAACTATATGTAAAAATGTAATAAAAAGTGGATGGAACAGAATAAACTTCCGTCCTATGTAGTGTGATGTAGATGAACCAACCTTATGCCTTGTGATGGAGCTAGATGGATGCAAATGCAACCTTTGATGGATGCAACCTTAGGTGATGATAGTAGGGTTTAGTGCTTGGTCCCTCATTATGGTCTCATAACTTTATACTTATATGGTTCTTTTGTTTTAATTTCGTAACTAACCCCGAAAAGGCTGATCACTAAAAAGATAGGAAGCTCAAATGGCTAGAAAGTGCCTAAAAAGTGGCGGGAAAGTGCAAGAAGGCTCAAGGCGCCCCAAATGGGACCAGGGTGCCTCGGGCGCCCTACCAAAGATAGAACGACACCAAATGGTAGAAATGATTGGGCGAGTAGATGCGGGAGGTAGGAAGTGACGACAAGCAACAAAGTAAAATGGCCAAAGGACATGGTTTAGTTAGTACTTTCTTCACTCAAAAACCATATGAATAATAGTATGTAACGTAGACTAAATAATGTCTAAAGTGCGTGATTTTGTGACTACAATTTCAATTAGATGATTTCTTTCCACTTTAAAAGTTACTAAAACACTAGGAGAACTTTTGTAGTTTTAGCTTATAGATCCCAATGCAAACACTATGATTTATAAGCTAAAACTACTAAAGTGGAAAAAGTTGCAAGATTCAAATTAAAAAACAATAAAATATTCAAACAATGCAATAATTGATTGGGGTTTACCTACAACGGTAGATTCTAAATCTTCCTTTGTAGACTTCAACTCCAATTTTTAATAATTGATTATGAAATACAAAAAATGCTTTAACTAAGATGTTCTCTTTATACATAATTATTTTATGATATGTGAACTTGTGTTCTATTAGCTCTAATGTGTTGACATGGATCGAATTGTTCACTTAGTAATGTCATTAGACACATGTAAATTTCAAGTTGTCAAATATTATGTTTGTTGATATTATGGTTAGGCTTACAAGTAAAACTTTTAATTTTCAAGTACAAAATTCTACAAGTGAGGAGTGCAATTGAAAAAAATGGTGTAAATGCGCATAATGTGACAAGTATCTTAGTATTTTAATCACATTTTTAAATAATATATGATGTTCAATTAAAGGACTAGTAGTTGTGTCTAAATGTTTCTAATTTTTTTTATTTTTTCCCTAACAATGATAGGTCCAACAATAAAATAATTTTTTAAAACAAAATTATTCAAATATAAAAAAACAATAATTGGGGTTTAGGGTCTCAATGATATCACAATTATTATATCCTACCAATTATTGGTCCTCTTCCCCTATATGCCACTTTTTCTAATTAAAATTTTCAATATGTCTGCCTCAGATAAATGGCTCTAACCCTCCACTCCAAGGCAACCACAACATTCACATAAAAATAATGGAGCTCAATGGAAATTGGGGAAAAATATTTACATGCATGTTGGCTTGATAAATTGTGGAAATGAAAGGAAAAAGAGAATTATAATGACAAAATAAATCATGTGGTAGAATTGTGACATGATTAGTAAGGACGAGTGTTTATGGCGAGGATAGCTAACCACTTGATGTTTATTGCAGGAAGCATATAATCAATCTCCTCTTATCTGACCAACGCCATAAATCTCACTCTCAGAAATTATCCAATATCATATACACATGCCTCCTTTGCCCAAATTGTCTATGTTTGTTACTCTTTCCATGAAAATAGTTTATGGTGTGGCCTCTAACTACCCACAAAACACAAGGCGAGACATTGAAAATAAACAACTGTTGACATTGGTTGTATTGAATGACAATGACTTACATATAGAGTTATCTGAACAGTTTATTACCTCAAGGCTCTACGTATCACACCCCATTGTCCCTTCTAGCAATTCATAACATTGACACATGGTCCATATGTGACTTATTGAAAGAAAGAAGAGGACTACTTGCATTCCCTCCAACAATCAAATAACAAATTCAAGCCCTGACACTAGCAACTTTACAATTTTCTCTCCAACATGTGCGATATATTTTGAGTGTTGAAATGAACTTCAAGCCTCGTTCACATCAACTACACATCCTTTATTGCTGCATCAACAACTTGCATTTGATACTATTATTCAACACTTCATCCGTAGAAACCAACTGCCATTTTTGAAATTGATAATTCAAGGTACTACAAGATCATTGAAATCATATCTCATAAATACTATCGAATCTGCACTGTCTTCCACACAAAATGTAAATAAATTACCTTTTTTATTGATTGTGCCTACATGTGTTACAACCTTCAATATTTTCTACCTCTACCATACATGTTTGCCTTCACATACCAATCAATGAAATAAAACCGCTAAATGACCACTTCTTCTCAACTTTTAGGTATTCCCTCAAATATATTTGAACAAGTGCAGGAATGTAGAATTGTGGGATTGGAAAACCAAAAATATCTTGTTTGACCTGCTAGTCACACTAGTGATTCTATATGGGTGCGAAGTTTGGGGCAGCAATGTTTATGACTTAAAATGGAGACATAGAGGGTCCAAAAACACTTAAAAACTAATAACCTCAAAGTTAAAGTGTTGGTTCCATATGAGATTCTTTTGGACAAATCAGGTACCTTTCCGTTGGAAGCATCAACAATGATTCAAACTCTAAGTTATTTAAAAAAGGTATAGGGAATGGAGAATCATTGATGGCCCAAAATGGTAGTTAAAGAAGAACTAAACAGAAGGAAAAACACGTGGATGAAACAAAACAACAAGTGCATGAGTAATGTGACATCAACATGCATGAATGTCCAAATACCAATGAGGAAATAAAAAAATACGTGGAAGAGAAATTTAGGACAACCATGTGGACAAGGCAAAGAGGAAGGAAGAAAGCATACTACATCAATCATTTTAATCCCACTTGGGAGCACGAAGAAAAGACATGCATAGGAGCGAAAATTAAATGGAAAGCAAAGATGTTAATTGCCCAACTAAGAACTAGCTCGCATCATCTTAGGTGTGAAACCGGTAGGTGGACAATACCCAAAGAAGAATGAGAAACAATAACTTGTTTATTCTGTGTCAAGGGGGTAGTGGAGACAAAATGACACTTTATTATGGAGTGTGTCGCTTATAATGACATTAAGAGCGATTCTGAGGACAATTTAAGCATTGTCAAGTTAGCAGACTTGTTTCAAGAGGAAAGGCTAACCAAAATATCAAGTTTTTTAATCAAGATACATAATAGAAAAGCTCACATCGAAAAGAAGGAATATCAGAACCTCTTTTTTTATTTGAGAGTTTTTTTTTGCGACTCTTAGTCCCATAAACTGTTAGGTCACGTGGACGTTATTAAAATCCTTCATTCATTCATATCCACCAATTTCTGCCAGCGTGAGATTGCTCGGTACTCGAATCAAACATACCATAACCCTACACTCCAAGGCAATCAGCTTGCTAAAAAAACGGAGCTGAATGGAAATTGGGGAAAAATATTCACATGCAGGTTAGCTTACTAAATTGTGGAAAACCAAGGAAAATGAGAATTATAATGCAACAGTAAAGCAGGTGGTAGAGTTGTGGTGTAATTAGCAAGGATGAGTGTTTATGGCGGGGATAGCTGGGCACCCGATGTTTATTGCAGGAAGCGCAGAATCGATCTCTTCTTATCTGACATCACAAATCTCATTCCCAGAAATTATCCAATGGCAAATACACCTGCCTAATCTGCTCTCCATGCTCGATACGCTCTCCATGCTCACGGTAAGCATCTAGGGCTTATCTTATTCATGTCTTCTAATTTACAGATTTTAATTTTAATTTTTGAGGGTATGGAAGGAAGAGAAAAATCAATTGTTGATGGCTTGCTGTACCATTGTTTTTAGGGTTGATTCGAAATCTTCTTAATTAGGTTTCATGTTTTAACGGGGCAAGGCAAACAATCCCGAGTCTTCCTTATTTTAGGTTTTTGTTCCAATATGGCGAGATAAATGTTCGCATCGTAAGGGGGTTAGGGTATGTGCACTGGTCTGAGCATAGTCAGTTGTGCGAAGGAGTCTTGCATGCTGTGATCAATCCGGAAGACTAAGCACAATTAGGTGCACAGCGTGCTTCTTTTCTTTTCTCTTTTTTTTAATGATCAAACTTGGAAGAAAACTGAGCCTTGCCAATCCACCTATGCCAGGGTTGAAGTGCTATTGACTTGACTGCTCACCGCTGGAATATTAACATGCTAAATGCACAAATGGAGTGAAAGATTGTGCCCAGAGGGCCATTCATTTTTCTTTGGCCTGGTATTATGAGCTGCTTTGTTGAGTTCATTTTTAGTTCTTTGGCCTGTAGAAAGCTGCTTTGTACAAAAGGTAGTCCAGACTCCAATGATTTAGATTGTGTTTAGTTTTTGAATGTTAACTACATTCTGCTTGAAATGGGCATTAACATTGATATTTGTGGTTTTCATATTCATCTCTTGAAAGTAGTTCCAGTGCGGTAAATAGAAATTTGCTGTTGTTATGTATAAAAGCAGATATATGACATATATATGGCAAAGTGGAAATAAGAACACAACTTGTACTTGGAAAATATGCGAATTGAAAAATATATGGAACTTTAATTAAAAGGCATGCTCTTCATCCCCCTCAATGGGCATCCAAGCAATTTTTCTTAATTATTATTTTATTTTATTATTGAAGTACCAAGTCTACTGTTACTGTGTTGTCGTTGAGTTATGTTTAAGTGTGAGTTATATGACTATATGACTTATGTGTTACGGAGATCGTCCCCTAGATTTTGGTGACATCCCGAACGTTTCCGGGACTTGGGGACTTCGAAGGGACGTCCCCTATTTTTTAAAAATCTTTCAAAAAACTTCTGATATTTTTACTTTTAAAAAGCTGTTATTATTATGAAGAACATTAATTTAGAGTTTAAATCCCTAAATTTCATTGAATAAAGTTAAAATTTTCAAATATTAATATTTTATATATTATTTAAATAGCCGTCCCCAAAATTTGGGAATAATTCCCCTTCCTGGAAATCCCGTCCCTCCGTCCCCGAGACATAGGTAACCATGCCTTATAAACATCAAGATAAACGTAATAACATGTATAAAATAGAAAAACAACACATAATCTTATGGGATAAGACATATTTTCTCTAACTTAACCAATGTTGAAATATGAAAATCTTATTGGGAAACTCATTTGAAATTAGATGCTATTTTTCCTAACAGTATTTGGAATCACACGCTTTTGTTTCCTGACACTAGTAAAACCAGACTATATCTTTAGCCATATTTTCTTAAAATATAAAGATGGTTTCTTTTCACCTTCATCATTGATAATATATGTATAATAAATGAGAGTGTGCGTGGTTTTGCATTTTCCTTCTTTATTGACTGCTTAAACATTATTCAATGTTCTTTTATCTGCCATGCAGATGCACAACCAAGGAACAAGGCATCAAGCTGCAGCTTCCAAACTAAAGGAAAAGGAAATCTGCAAGCAGGAAGAGATAAAGAAGAGGATAGCTTTGTCTGAAGCTTCTACAACTAGCAATGTTTTTGTAAACAATCCAATAGATTTCTCCGGCTCTTTCAAATGTCCTTTGCTTGAAAAAACACGAAAAGGAACTGCAGGTGTCCTTACTAATGGAAATAACGCATTAGGAAACACACTGAATCCAAATGCTGATTGTAATTCAATTAAAGAAAAAGGGCCTTTTTTTGCATCTTTACATGCTAAAAATGTAAAGGGACTTGATCAGAAAACATACCCTGCAGACTGTCATCATGTGGCCAGCATGGATGTACATTGCAACGTAACTTCTTTTGTGCAAAGTAATTCTAAGGTTATCAGTAATATAGTTCATGAACAACAGTTGGAGTTTCAGAAACAGAGAGATATGGAGCTTCAGAAACAGAGAGAGATGGAGCTAAAGTTCAGAGCAGCAGGCTGGCGACGTGATGGTAGAGGAGGCTGGTTCAGAGAGGAAAATGTAAGTGTGCTCAATTTCCTTGTATGTCCTCCTTTCTTATTTCTTGTATCTTAACCCAAATGGAGGTGATACATATTTTTACGCTTTAATCCCATGCAATAGTTTTCTGCAGCATTCTAAATAAAGTTCCATGTGATAATAAACACAATCTCTAATGATTTTGGTAATAAAATTTGTATGTATTAGACAGGCATCTTGATAAATGAGTTCAATTGGTTTGAGGAGTTATGGTATTTTGAGAATCTCTTATTACTTCAAATTTCATATAGGTGATTGTTAATAGATGTATAGTGGAGTACCTTTAGTTGGGGAGTTAGGACCACAGTCAACTTTGTTAAGACTTCCAACAAAATGTCTCGGAGAGACATTCTGCATATATCTGAGAAAAGATGGATATCTAACATAGATTTGAAAATTTGCATTTAAGTATCTTATTCTCTGTTAGAGGTTGCTCATTGGTTTTTAGTAGATCATGTTTTGCTAAATGTCTCCCATATGCAGAGAAACTCTTTAAAAATGGGTCAACATGGAAATCACTTGAACTCCCAATCTTATTCAAGGTTATTTTTTCAATGTTAATAAAAATACTTTGATTTGTTAAAAAATCTTGCAGATCCTATATGTCTCACTTGTGATTGCTTTATGCAACCAGCTTGAATCATTTCTTCAAGCCAATCATTTGTTGGAGAAATGCTCGACTTAAAAAATATTTCTGCCTTGGAGAATATTTAATCTTAACACTTTACTTGTATTAGTACACATCAATCTTCCTTCCATACAATTTTACTCCAAATATATTCACTCAGTGTTTCACCAGAACCGTTTACAAGACTACCGTAGTATAAAATTAATCTTGACCATTATTTTAGTAGATAGATACCCTTTTGTTCCTTTTAAGGAAAGGATTCTTCTTCTTCCCTTGTTACCCAAATGCTCTTTGAAACAACCTTTAGGACAAATACGAGACTCTTCCTTCTTCAACTTCACGTGCTACCCATCTCCCAAGCTGTAAAATGAGTGCATAAGTTCCTCTATCAAACACTGTCCTATGGAGAATATTTTCTTCATCTTGCCAATCTCCTTCAATCTCTCTTGTGAGAGTCTTTCTCCCCCTTTTAATTGTTGTTCTGAACATATCCCCACTTGTATGTCCTCTCAAGGACATCCATTGAATGAAACTATGTGATGTCCTCTCTACTTTACCTTCATACCAACTTGAAGACAGTCTTCTACCACCGCCATATCCACAAACAACTCTCCAATTGCTGCAATAGCATCTCCTTGTTCCACTTCTCTTGATTTCTCACGCGCATGAGATTTTAGGGCTGAACTAATCCTTTTTCTATCCTTTTCTATCTTATACACTGTACCTATACATTAATGACATTATGGGAATTAAGAGTTCCCACAAACATTTCTTCTACATCGTTATGGTGACAAGTAAGCGTATTCTCCAAATTTACATTTACATCACAATTTGCACTCACACGATGGACTATCAATGGTCCAATCTCAACTTTATCAACCCCTATCACTGTTATCGCTATTCTTTACTTGCATTTGTGTCGCTACTTCATATGGATGGCCTTCAAATACATTCTTGTTCACATTTTGTTTTCATGCATAATGTTTTGAGGGGAATCCAAATATGCAATCACATTTTGATTTTGAGTTGTTCTTTAGGCAATTTTTGCCTCTTCACTGAGACATCAATTTCAGCCCTTCAATGGACACAACTACTTCCCATATTCTACTGATTGTTGAAAAACTTAACCAATTCACTCACAACCCAATGGATGCTTGAAAAATGATATCCTCTAATGTGCTTGATGCCATTGAATTGTTGGAATGTTGGTGCCTCCCTAGGAACAACTCCACCACGTCAAAACGATGAAAAAACCTAATTAATCCACACGAATACAAACCTATTATTTTTTGTTGATGCAAGATTGCTTGTACATCTTGGATGAAACAACATCACACAACCCCACTAGCAAGTATGCTTCTGCATTTGAAACATTAATGTTAGGTATTCTATGCAACATCTAATCTCTTGAGAACGACTTTTGATCTGGTATGAAAACCTACAAAATACTTTTATGTTGCTGCCCACATCATTGCTCCTACACATTATCTTTTATAATTCTAATATCTTTTCTTTGATACATCATTAAGGTCTGGTATCAAGGTTTCATTAATTCTCTATGTTGCAGGGAAATGTCCTTGACCCCCACATTTATGCGTACAAGCATTTCTAAAATGGAAATGGGTACGGAAACACCCTTGGTACGGTGTTCTGTCCCAGGTTCATGTCGGAAAAGGCTCTGTCATTTCCATATCGTTTCCGGCATGAACCTGGAATGTGACATTGCAGTGTTCAAATGTTGATGCTTCCCTAGGATCAACTTCATGTCAAAATTATGAAAAAAATGACTAGTCCATGTGAGCACAAACCTGTTATTTTTGGTTGATACAAGATTGCTTATACAGCTTGGATGCTCTTGCATCACTCAACCCCATTCACAAGTATGCATATGTATTTGAAACATTAATGTTAGGCACTCTATGTGGCATCTAATCTCTTGAGAACAACTTTTGACCCAGTATGAAAACCTACAAATTGCTTTTATGTTGCTGCCCACATCATTGCTCCTAGGCATTATCTTTATAATTCCAATATCCTTTCTTTGACACATCATTAAGATTCGGTATCAAGGTGTCATTTATTCTCTGTGCTGCAGGGAAACACCCTTGACCCCCACGTTAACACGTACAAGCATTTCTGAAATGGAAACCGTTATTGAAATGCTTGTATGTGGAAACATGGGGGTAACCATCTTGGGTTCCTATAGGAAATGGCTATCTCGTTTTCGTACATTTCTGATACGAACGATGATAGGAGATTGAAGTGTTTTAATGTTGATGCTTCCCTAGAATCAAATTCACCACTTCAAAACGAGGAAAAGATTGACAAGTCCACACGAGCACAAACCTATTACTTTTGGTTGCTGCAAGATTGCTTGTGCACCTTAGATACTCCTACATCACTCGGACCCATTGGTAAGTATGCTCTGTATTTGAAATGTTAATGTTAGGTATTCCATACGACATCTAATCTCTTGAGAATGACTTCTGACCTGGTATGGAAACCTGCAAAATGCATTTATGTTACTTCCCACATGATTGCTCATGCACATTATTGATCATCTTTTATAATTTCAATATCTTTTCTTTGACACACCATTAAAATTCAATATCAAAGTGTCATTAATTCCCTGTGCTGTAGGGAAACGCCTTGACCCCCACATTTACGCGCATAGGCATTTTGGTAACGGAATCGGGTACAAAAACGCCCTTGGTATAGCTCTGATACGGTGTCTCCCTGTGGGTTTGTACTTGTAAATGGTACAGAAACGACTTTGTTGATTCTTCCCTAGGATCAACTTCACCACGTCAAAACGACAAAAAGAATGACTATTCTACACAAACACAACTATTATTTTTGGTTGCAAGATTGCTTGTACACCTTGGATGCTCCACATCACTCAACCCCACTAGCAAGTATGCCTCTGTATTTGAACCATAAATGTTAGGTATTCTATCCGACATATAGTCTCTTGAGAATGGCTCTTGACCTATCATGCAAACCTACAAAATGCTTATATGCTGCTGCCCACATCATTGCTTCTGCACATTTTTTTATATAATTCCGATTTCTTTCGTTTGACACAACATTAAGTTTCGGTATCAAGGTGTCATTAATTCTTTGTGTTGCAGGGTAAATGCCCTTGACCCCCATGTTTTTGCGTAAGGGCATTTCCAAAATAGAAATGGGCACCCAAATGCCCTTGGTATGGCGTCGAAACAGTGTCCCGTCCCCGGTACATGCCGGAAATGGTATGTTTTCCTAAATAGATGTGGGATGTTTCTGTCCCATTTCGACATCACAGGTGTAACAACCTTGATATTCAACCCCAAATTAGTAAAAAAATTCTTTTTTTTCAACATATAGACATTCCTCTTGCATTACAAATTAGATTACTAGCTTCAACTAGTTAATGCAGCAAGTCGATTATCTTAACAATGAGCATACATTCCTCTGCATAATTTATTTTGGAAACTAGTTAAACTAGTTTATGCAACAAGTCTTAACAATTTAATCCATCCTATAACATAGTGATAAACCCTGTGCAGTTGTAAGGGTTACATATCTCTGACCTCTACGATCACCCTTAACATTCAATTGAATGTTCATAATTAGCTTCACTAGTTTTACTACGCATTGCGGTAGTGAGATCTTGTGACTAATCCTCTAGTGTCTACCTAGAGTTCACTTAGTAACTCCATCCTGTATCCTACACTTTGGGATTGAGGAATCATGGTGATTAGACAATGTACCCAGCAAGTACATTACTTTGGCCAAAGTTTTCTAGTTGTATTTTGTATGCTTAGATTAGACGAGTGCACAACTCGCCTAAACTTGTCTTCCCATCACCTCACTAACGTCTCATCACAATTATCTGGATTTGATAAGCTTAAGTAGATGAACCTATTATGACTCACTCAAGTTCCTAACAAGTTCATTTACACAAAGCCCGAGGAACCCCCAATGCCCGCTATTGGTTACCTACGAGAGGCCTATCCGTTGTTTAATATGTTTCCGTATTAGGCAACCGATGGGCTACTCATAGGCAACCTACATCGTGCATTGGTACACAAGTTCCTGCTAGGTTCATTTTCATTCGTGTGCAGTTCCTTATTGTTCGGATATTAGTATAAGCATTACGTTACCTTGGTTTGGAGGTTAGGGTCACGAAGTGTTTATTTTACCTCGCTGCCCCCTAAATGCATTTAAAACATTTTGTTATGGAAGGAGGTACCCTTAAAGAGGTTCCCATTAGGTCCGACAAGGCTTAATTAATCACATCAGAACTTAACTTGTTCTTACCCTTGAAACAAGGGAATTTTAACATCTTTAGGACTGCACATCTGCCATTGTTTGTTCAAAGTTAGGTAATGTCACTCATGGTATACCTCATGCATCGTGAGGTAAATTAACCTCTTGGTTATGATCCTATTTCTTAGGAGTAGTAAATTATCGTAAAATATTAAGATCACCATTCTTTACTTTAGAGATCTTCCTATTAAAAATTGAACTAGACTTTCAACTATAATGTTCAAGGTGTGTGCCACTTAATCCTTACTCCCAAAAATCAATCAAGGAAGATTTACATCTTAGCGTGGTTAACATTAGTAATGACCTTAGCCTTTCTTAAGTACAAGATAGATTGATATCATTTCTTGTATAAGGATATTTCCCTAGCTTGGTTAGACCTCCATACCATTAGCTTAAATTATAGTCCTAAATGAATTTGAATATATGGCATGCACTATTTCATTTTATTCCTTGATTAAATTACTTTCAAGTTTACATCTCGTAATGAGATTAAGGAAAGACCAAGACATCACTCATATTCAGAATTCTTACTTAAGAGATAAGACTAATATTTTTTCAAGTTACCTATTTTAATTCAACCTTTATACACGTTTTTGTATCATATGTTGTGTCCATAATTATCTTGATAAGGAAGTAGTTTGTACATTTCTTATAACATATCTTAGTAACCTAGCCCAACCAATTTTATTCGTGATGAAGTAGGTTATAAAGACCTTAGATTCTTTGAGAGATCCATCTAATCATCTTAAGATTTACCCATCAATTTTGAGTTACATTATAACCTGAAATTCTATATATCCATGGAAAGCTTCCTTGGTAAATAATTCCATTTTTAGTTCATAACTATAATCATTTGAAGCACTAAATATATAATTGAAAGTTTCCTTATCTTGACATATTAATCGTTTCGTTTGCTAACCGCTCACAATCATATATATTACATTCACAAAGCTGCCATGGCATTTGTACATAAACCATTCTCCACTTTATTAATACTTAACAATTTACGTCCACTAAGGACTATTACAAGAATACTTTGCCAAGGAAAATACATATATCCAATAGTACAATTACAATTGGATCTAAGATCCATGTATAAACATTCATTCAACGCCAACTTCCACAAACCGGAGTGAAATGATCCAATCATCCATATTAAACTTGCGACACTATATGTTTAGGGGTGTCGGCTCAAAAAACTAGCAAGAGTTAATCTACTTGCTAAACTAAGTTTTGACTCATAAATAGGATTAGTCTACGAATCTAAACTCATCCACACGATCATATATATTACATTCACAAAGCTACCATGGCATTTGTACATAAACCATTCTCCACTTTATTAATACTTAACAATTTACATCCACTAAGGACTATTACAAGAATACTTTGCCAAGGAAAATACATATATCCAATAGTACAATTACAATTGGATCCAAGATCCATGTATAAACATTTGTTCAACGACAACTTCCACAAACCAGAGTGAAATGATCCAATCATCCATAATAAACTTGTGACACTGTATGTTTGGGGGTGTTAGTTTAAAGAACTGACAAGAGTTAATCTACTTGCTAAACTAAGTTTTGACTCATAAATAAGATTAGTCTACAAATCTAAACTCATCCACACTGTAGTAGCAATGCTTCTGCGATAGTTAGGGAGCTGGATCCTCCAACAGTCTCATAGTTGGTGAAGGAAGAGACACGGGAAAAATATGTGCAGTGCCCCCGAAGGTACACTCCGCATATGTTTCTCCCGTCTCTTCAATTGTGAACCATGCGATTGGTGGAGAACATCGGTTTCGAACTATGTCGGATTTGTTGCTAATGCACAAACAAAACAATAGTCCAATCAAATAATTTAACCTATAAGAATAAAGGAAATTAAATTTGTTTTGCATCCAACCATTATTTCAGCTTAATTCTCATACCATCAAAGTCAACCATATATTTTTATCGAAAAATGGCTAAGCATAGAATTCTGGAATTTTTTTGCTAGAGTTTCCCCTTGTATTTTTCACTTTTAAATTTTCTAGCAATCCAAATAAACCAAACAGATTCAAGAACGAGATAAATGCTTAAAAATAAAAGGTATGGATCAAGTGATCCAACCCTCCGAGATAGAAAAATATCGGGATAGGTAAGGAAAATAAAATCTATCTAATGAAAGGAAATTTATTTAACCAACTGATCCTATCAGCATACTTTTACCTTTGTAGCATTCTTATTTCATTAATATTTGTTCCTGCAAGAGAGTTACCAGCTTGACTGGCTTAAAACATGAATTTCATTTTCTTTCACTTCACATTCAAACAACAAGTTGAGTTACATTTAACATTTAGAACCGGAGTAATTCAATCTTACCCAACTCCTTTCCAATATTTCAAGCGTCAGTAGTTCAACAATCAAGGGAACAACATTCCATTGAAGCACAATATTTTGCCGGTAGGTGTCCACCTTTGAAGAAGTCCTTGCTAGAAAGTATCAAATTTTGGCGGTTCTAATATTTGTCGGTTACCGGATTTTAGATATTTTAGATATTTGTAGGTTACTGGTTGTCTTGTTGTTATTCATTTTTTCCTTTCTTAAAATATTGTTGCCCACCTACAAATTGATACAATGAATAGGGAATGTGTCAAAACTGATTAAAACTTACTGCAGACATGACTGTCTTATGTGCCATTTGTCTTTCTCTAAACAATTGTATTTAATTCATATTTCCCACCATGCGTTTGTCTCCCGCCATCACTGCGTCTGGTGAAACAGTCAATTACACCATCCCTGCAATAACTATCGAAAATATCTTCTACTCCCTATAAATGTGGCGTCCATCTTTATGTTCTTATCCAAGGTTTTGCAAGGAAAATATTGTGATGAGAAGGTGGATGTGTGGAGCACAAGGATCATTCTGTACATAATACTCCTGGGATTCCTACTTTTAATGGTGAAATGACGCAACAGATATCTGGGATTCCTCCGTTCATCCAAAACGCCTCTCCTTATCTTTTCTATTGCCATATTAGCAAGGCCGATTTCGCTTCTATTTCGGGATGTATCCACGACTACTTTAGCAGAGATGATCTCCATCAACACAACCCCGAAACTGTAAACATCAGACTTTTCGGTGAGTTGGAAGCATTGACTGTACTCTGGATCAAGATACCCGGGCGTGCCTTGCGGAGCAGTTGTGACGTGGGAGACATTCACAGGCACCAATCTGGAAAGCCCAAAATCTGCAACTTTTCCCTGAAATTTTCGTCCAGAAGAATGTTATTGGATTTCACATCTCTGTGATATATGGGCGGATTGATGTTGTGGAGATAAGCCAAGGCCTGAGCAGTATCTAAGGCAATGTTCAAACGAATTCCCCAAGCCAAGCCTCTGGGGTTCTTCGGCAGCCATGAAGATGATCCCACAAGTTCCCATTTGAAAGGAACTCGTAAACAAGCAGCAACATCAGACTCTGCGGACATGTACAACCATAAAGATGAACAAGGTTTGGATGAGACAGGGAGGACAAGATCTGTACCTCATTGATAAATTGTTCCACTCTCCTCGAGTTTTCCTGGTAAAGCCTCTTTACCGCCACAACTCGTCCGTCTTGAAGTTTCCCCAAATAAACTGCGCCAAACCCTCCATCTCCAAGTTCATTATCTTCGTCAAAGAAATTTGTGGCCTGCTTAAGTTCTTGATAAGAAAATATACACAAACTACCCAGCATATACATTGGCCAACCTGCTTCCATATCGCTTCTGTGATAGTAGCTGAAATTGCTACAAAGGCCGCGTGGAGGATGGTGTTTTCTCTGCCTCATATAAAAAATACAAAACAATATTGTTGTTGCTACTAGCACAACGCCTCCGACGGAGCAGCCTGCTGTAGAAACGTAAAAAAGCATTCGCATTACTTCGAAAAAGAAAAAAATTGAACCGAAATTAAGTGTGGTAGAGATGAAGGATGCTCACCGATAAAAATGATTTTACTGTTGTCTGCACGTCAAGGCCAAGAATCTGTGAGTAATGGTTACTAAGAAAATGTCAAGCTCCTATATCAAATATCAAGGAAGACAAATCTTACCATGGCCCTTTCCAAGTGAACCGTGGCTTCCAATATCGCATTCTGCGAAGGATTTACTCCATTGAGTGTAGTGCCATCATATTACTATAGGAAACATGCTTAAAGTTTGATGCTCTTTTTTTCTTACGTAATCAGTAGAGGGAACACCTCGATTCTACATGGATTACATCTGTGAGATGATGCGCGTATAAAGGAAATGGCGAGTTTAGCCTCGAGTGGGAAACGTATCGGTTCAAATTAAAGAGGGGATATGGATATATAAAGATTTCTCACGAGTAAATCTCAATATGTGTGTATATGTATAAACATTTTTATGATTAGTAAATTAAATTATGTATAAATGGCAATTGTATATGAGTTGCAACTTACGTTGGAGAGGATAACATTATTAAGTTTTTTGGTGGAGTAATTTGCTCCACAAGTGCCATTTGGGGTTTGGAGATTCGTTGTTTTGGTGTATGTATTTGTCACATATGGACGTGTTGTTAAGTGTGGAGTTCTCTATTTTGTTTTTAACTTCATTGAAATAGAGATTTGACAATTGGATTTATTATTCGAATGATGGTGGACGTAAGTACTTCCATTTTTTAATAAATAAAGTATTCTGCCATTGATTGGGAAAGGCTGCCATTTTTAAGTACTTGATGGATGATCTATTCATTTATTGGACAAGGGGAACGTGTGAGCGTCAATAATATATGTCTGACGATAAAACTATTTGTACTTAGGTAATTCAGGATCCCCTACCATAGAAGCCCTCAAATCCCTGCAGGAGGCTATAAAATTTTCCAAGGATCAACTCAGATTTGGCCATAAAGGGAGCAAGTTAGAGTTAGAGTAGAACCTTACACAAGGCACGCAAACTGTTTAACAAAATGCAACGTATGTTTTTCTCTCAAATATCGATGCAAAAGTGGGCAAGTGAGGTGAGGTTCAATTGATCCGAAGATTGATAAAAGATAGAGTTATAAAATAGATCCCTGGATGTATTTGGATTGAAAGTCATGAGACAGATCATAGAATACATTTTGCAGCAAATTACTACTCCAACAAACTTAATAATGTTGGGAGGATGCTGACAACGGTTGTGGAGTTTGGGTTTATCCCTGTTGGATGCATTTTTTAGAGCGGTTCAAAGGCATTTTCAATAGACCCCATTGCAAAATTTTCCTAGAAGTAGTTCAATGTTATGCCTACAGATTAGTTTACATAGCATTAACAATAATCTCAACAAGAACATTGTTATTTTTTTGAAGGATGGATCCTATTTGCATCTCTCACACCATTTTGTCTTGCAACAATCTTGGAGATAAAATTGGTTGCAGTATGACAGTCAACACATACATAAGGTTCTTCACAAATCTAATAATTGTCCGAGGGGCATGTTTAACAATCCAAATGTAGCTGCCAACTTCTCACTATGGTGGTAAAATAATCCTTGTGCCTCTTTTCCCATGTCACTCAATACATGTTTTAAATTTTAAAAATATCCTCCTACCATCACCTGTCAAGACAATATTTATACGTGCTTTATATGCACCAAGCAAACATATCCACATAACCACTAAAGGTTTGGTTGGCATGTAGCTAACATGGCCAAAAATGTCAACCATGCAGATGTAACGATCAATTCTAGGCCTAATTATGTAAGAAGCGCTCATGCCTTTGAAGTGTTTTCAACTCTCATCCATCAAACTCTGCGTGCTTGCATGTTAATAAAACAAAAATTGTGTTTTTAAAACTGATGGAGCCTATTTGCATTTCTCACACTAATTTGTCGTGAAGCAATGTTGGAGGTAAACTTGGTTGTAGTGTCGCACTTGAGACATACATGTTCTAAATTTTAAAAATATCCTACTTCCTTCATCTCCCAAGACATTTTCTCCATCTTTGCATAGATCTCCTTTGTTTGTGGGTGTGGGTTATCTCCTCGACAACAAGCATGCACCATTTTATGTCATTTAATTTAATTACATCTAGGCATCATTTTAATTCCTCTATCCTTCATCACTTAAAAGAGTTTGATAGCATCCATGAAAATTCCATTTTGTACATATACTACAATCATGGAATTCCAGGAGACCACATCTCTCAAAGGCACTTCGTCAAAAGTTGACATATATTGTGTATGCTTCCAAATTTTGCATATGTCTAGTAATGCACTTGCAACTACATTTGCCAAAAACCTACTTTCATTATGCTTCGATGGATGTCCATGCCCTGCTCTAAAGCTCACCAACTTCGCATGGATATCCTATGTCTATGGGCGTGATCTATTTCCCATACAAAAGCATTCACTTTTTTATAGCCTTTAATCCAACTACATCTCAGAATGTTTTAAATTCCTCTATCCTTCAACAATCTTCTTAAAGTATGAGCTTCACCCCACCTATGCACTTCTACATAGATGTTTGACAAAAGAACATATGTTGTAGCATTTTGAGGATCCAGCTCAAAAAGATCCGTTGTTAATCTTCCTAAGCCCATATTCTTATGTGCTCTAGAGGCACAAAGTAAACACAACGAACGTGCAATTGTACATTTGAAAAAAATATGGTTCTATCATACTTTAATGTTTTCCATGCCATGCTCTGAAGCTCCCATTTCGATAGAGCCTAGGAGGACACTGGCGATTGTGTGGAGACTGGCTTTACACTTACCAATCACATTTGGCAGAAAGTTTCAAAGGTCTTTTCAACAAACCCATTTGTTGCATATCCTGCAATCATTGTGTCCATATTTCAGGCATTTTTCAAACAATTCACATGCTTCCACATTTTACATACATACCTATTAGGGCACGTGCAACTAAAACATATGACAAAATTCCCTTCTGCATAATGATTTGGCAGATGTCCACACCATGTTTCAAACTCCTATTTTGGCAGAGGCTGGGAGTATGATACCAAAGTTGAACTGATTAGATTGGATGTCTTGGTTGCATCCTGTTAGATGTCATTCTTAAGCTTGTTTCTACTCTTCTACCAATCCTCTTCCCATATCCACCACCTTCGTTTTGGCTCTGCCATTAAATATTTAAAAATATCTATGTAAAAAGCACCGGAAGGGATGTTTGTCTTAGATGGGTTGAGCTATTTGAGCAGTCCCACAAAGGTGAGATACATCACGCGCTTGTGTTTCTTCGTATGTTTGCAAAAATATTTCAGCTGCTCGAGGGTACAAAGGACTAAAGTTTGGGTGAGCAAAAGAAATAGCCAATTTATTCACCTCTTTTGCTCATCTATGACATGTTTGACGCAATCAATCTGGTGGCACAGATTGGAGGAGTCCAAGAACCATCCAAACCTTGGGAGCGAGTTGTGCAGGGTTTCTTTACCGTCGTCGAGAAAAGGAGCTTGAGGGAAAAGACAATATTTCAATTCCAAGTAAAAGAGCAACACTCAACAAAAATAATAATCACAAGGCAGCCAGGGCATTCCATTTATCTAGTCATGCTATAGTCACATTCGCAAGTACTCATTCCATCTATTTGAAATAAATTATTAGGAAAGACAGAGAATACAAAACTATTTACCCAAAATTTCTGGTAACGGTTCTATTATATAAAGAACTCAGGTATGGCTAGGAAATTTTAGGAACAGATCCACACAAGAAAACCCCAAAGACAATTTTAGGATACTTCCCAACCTATCAGCCGTGCCAATTTAAACATAGAGATTTTTGTAAAGGAAAAATCCCGCAACTTACTCACATAAATTTTCTTAAAAACCCTAGCTGTAATTTTTTTAACATACTTCCTAAAAATCAGTGCAAACCCATTCCCTTTCAGTTGGAAACCAAATTTAAGAGCAGCCATACATTTTTTTATAGAGGGTTTCCATTTCACTCAAAAATCCAAAGCCAAATCAAATACCCATTTCAGATTTTTTTGCATTTCATGCCGAACACAATAAATCCCCAAAATTGATTTGCTTAACAAGCACACAACACATTCCAACCAACACTATATTTTAGCCAAAATTTCAAGTGAAGACAAAACCCATATCAATTTGAACTTCAAGCAATAAAGCCCAACACAACCACAAAATCTTTCTTTCCAACATGCAGCTGAAGATCAAGAAATTCGAATTTATATAGCCATATCAAAGTACCCATCACTTCTAAAATTATTGCAGCAAAAAGAACTCAAAAAATAACTAGATTCACGTATTTTCCTTCACATTGCATCAATAAACGAAAATGGAACAAGAAAGAGAGACCCATCTTAGTTAAAAATCAGAACTTAGTGGAGCAAGGAGAAAACCCTTGCCTGCAACTATGTCCTTGCTTCTGCTGCTCAAATCTAGCTGGAATCGATTTCTCCAATCCTCCTCTAGATTTGCCACTAAAACCCCAAAACTTATCATTCCCAAAATAAATAATAAATTTCCAAGGCAAATCAACTTCACTACATGCCGAGAATTTTTGACAGAGTTCCTCCATGAGAGGAGTGAACTGATAGTAAAAATGAATGCAAAACTCAACACTTACCCTCTTCTCCACTTTCCTCTCACAAATCCCAACAAACCCTATCAATCTGCCCCTCCAACATGCCAAGTGGATGGTGAGGGGGATGAATTACCAAGTGGGGAGGATAATCAACAAAAACAAGAATGTGCAACAATAATTCCAAGTTCCCCTTCTACGTGAATGTCCACTTAAGTGGATTTGAAAATATTAAAACTTTTCTTTTCAATGCCACATTATGGCATTTTCCTAATTATTACCATGTTGACTTCCACAAACATAATAACCTTAGAAAGATCATGCCATCATGGTGTTCCATCACCATGCTTCAACCTTTTTGAAAATAAATAATATTAAAAACCTCATTGGTTATCAATTGTATGGGTGTGGCACTATGCCCCCATCTATCATTATTATTTTTGTAATAATAATAGTATTTATCACAAGGCCACCACGTTAATGTTATAAGTAATTCAACAAGGCTTTTCAACCAGCTTTTAGCCTTATAGGATTTATAACCATTATTAACCAGCTCAAAAATGATTACGCATCCGTAATAGTTATCCCAATGACTCAACTCCTTTAAAAGGAAAAAACTAGACAATGAAGAATCACAACAAGACATATTGCGTTAATAATAACCGATGGTATTTATTGTCCAAGTACTTAATTTATAATTAAGTACTTAGATAACCAAGTATCATTATTCTTAATCGAATAAACATCCTTTACTATTTTTTTGGATTAATTAAATTGCCTCAAGAAATGATTAAAAATAGTGGGATGTTACATTCCTCCTAGCTAAAATGATTCATCATCCCTGATGAATTAAGTACCAGAAAAAAGTAAACAACGGAAACTTTTACCAAATAGACCATAATCTAGTATCCCAAATTCCAGAATCAGGTTTATAAAAGTATCAACATGCCTAAAACAGCCTTATCAACTGAAAATCACATATTTTTATTAGCCTCTATGATAATAAATCAGATTTATTCAACTGTCAACAAAATATAAACCAGTATTTCTGCAATTAATAGTTTCATCACAAATTTCTAAACAAATAAATGTGGAAAAATAGTTTTAAATTCTTCCAGATTCTCCCAAGTTGTGCTGTCCTCAAAATACTGGTCCCATTGGACCTTACATTGACCAATTTCTCTATTTCTCAGCAGCAACTTACGTGTTTCCAGCACTCTAATGGGCTCCACGGTGACGATTTCGGGTTCCAGAACCTGTAGTGAGTCCCAGTTAAGTACATGTGACAAATCTGCTACATACTTCTTTAGTAATGAAACATGGAAAATATCATATAATGTTGACAAAGTGAAGGAGGCAATGCTAGTCGGTATGCAACCGACTAAGAACTTCCAGAACTTCAATGGTCCAACATAACTTGGGAAAGCTTGGCAGCCTTCCCAAACGTTATTGAACTCTTTTTAGGCTTAACACGGAAAAAAATGTCTCTTTTTCAAATACTCTTTCTTTCCTATGCAAATCTACATAACTCTTTTGGCGATCTGCCACTTCTTTCAAGTGTTCCCGGATTTGCCTAACTTGTTTTGCCATTTCCGTTAACATTTCCGGTCCAACTACCTCCCTATCCTTTAAGTTGTCCCAACTTACAGAGTACAACACTTTCTTCCATATAAAGCTTCAAATGGTGCCATTTTCAGCGAAGAGTGATATGAGTTATTGTATGCAAACTCAACTAAAGGCAGGTATTCTTCCCACCTATATTGTTGATCCATGCAGTACATGCGAAGCATGTCTTCCAACACTTGGTTCACACGTTTAGTTTGACCATCTGTTTCGGATGATAAGCTGAACTAAAATTTAGTTTAGTACCCAAACTTGAATTTAATGTTTTCCAAAATCGAGATGTCATCCTTGGATCTTTGTCTGAAATGATTTTTTTGGAACACCGTGCAATCGAAAGATCTCATGCACAAACCTTTTAGCAAGCACCGGGAGGAATCATCAATAAGGTTCCTGGTATAAAGTGAGCTACCTTGGTTAACTTGTCCACTACAACCAAAATCATATCATGATGGTTTTTGGTCATGGGCAACCCTTGGACGAAGTCCATACTAATGACTTGCCATTTGTGGTGCGGAATATTATGCGGATATAACAAACCAAAGGGTTGTGCGTGCTCCGCCTTAACCCTTTGACATTCTAAACAACTAGAAACATAAGATGTGATGCTCTTTTCATTCCTTTCCAGAAATATTGTTGTTTTACGTCTGCTGTCATTTTGGTTATTCCAGGATGACCAGAGTATGATGCATCATGGAATTCCTGCAACACCTTGGTTCTAAGCTTGTTCCCTTCCAGAACATAAATTCTGTTTTCAAAACGCAGAATTTTATCATTGTCAAAACTAAAACCAGCATATCTTTTATCCTTAGGGTCATCTTTCATTGCTGCTTGTACTTGCAAATAGTACAGATCTGTAACTTGACTCTTTCATAACTTCTTCTTTGAATTTTGTGCACAAAGTTATGACAGCTGAAATGTACTTCCTACGCTCAAGGCATCCGCTACTCAATTTTCCTTGCCTTTGATATAACTGATAACAAAGTCATATTGTGACAAAAATCCAACCACCTATGCTACCGTACGATCAAATTGGGTTGTGTGAAGATATACTTCAGCCCCAAGTGGTTGGTTTTTAGCTCAAATGGTTTTCCCATCAAATAGTGCCTCCAAACTGCAATGAATGAACTATTGCAGCCAATTCCAGATCATGAGGGGCATAATTATACTCATGAACTTTCAATTTTCTCCCTTATATGCCACAACATGATCATCCTAGTAGCAAAACCCCTCCTAATCCTTCCCGGATGCATCTGTAACAACTGTAAAATTTCCGTTTGGATTAGGAATGGTTAGGACTAGAGCAATTGTCAAATGCTCCTTCAATTGATTAAATGCTTGCTCGCATTTATCTGTCCATACAAAAAAATTTCCTTCAAGTGACGTTATTGGACCAACCAATCTTGAAAATTCCTTCATGAGCTGTAGTATCCCACCAAACCCATGAAGCTTCTTACCTCGTGCACATCCTTCGGTGCTGGCCACTCTACAATGGCTCTTATCTTTGTAGGGTCCACAGAGATTCCATTCTCATTGATTACATGACCCAAATATTGTATCTCCTTTTGGTAAAAACACACTTAGCCAAATTGCCATATAGCTTGTTCTGTCTCAAAATTTCCAACACGATTTCCAGATGTGTGTTGTGCTCTTGTTCATTTTTGAGTAGATGAGTATATCATCTAAGAACACGAGTAAAACTTGTCGAGATATTGACGAAAGATGTTCATAAGATTCATAAATGCTACCGAGCAAGAGAGTGACTCCGAGCACGGAACCGTGAACTCATAATGCCCGTAGTGTGTTTTGAATGTTGTTTTGTGAATATCTTCCTCTTTGATCCGCAATTGGTGATATCCCGACCGTAGGTCTATTTTGGAAAATACCGCGACACCTCTTATCTAATCGAAAAGATCATCAATCATGGCAACAGATATGTGTTCTTAATTGTTGTCTTTTTCAACATTCTATAGTCTATGCACATTTGAAGGGTTTCATCCTTCTTCTTCATGAAGATCACTGGTGCACCCCATGGTGACACACTGGGTCTTATCAAACCCTTTGTGATGAGCTCATGCATTTGAGCCTTTAACTCAATTATCTCTGTTGTTGTCATGCGATAAGGTGCTTTTGACATAGGTTCAATGCCCAGTTTGATGTCGATTGTGAAGTCAAACTCCCTTTTTGGAGGTAATCCAGGTAACTCTTCTGGAAAGACATCACTAAAGCGCTGCAAAAGTGGCGAATCAGCCAAGGGTGATTTAGTAGTTTCCTCTAAATCATCAATTTTAACAGCAAAGAGTGTGCAACCCTTTCTCTTTGCCTTTTTCAGCTGCATGGCTGAAATCTGCCTTACTGAAAACCCCTTTTATCCCTTGAATGGTGGCTGGTTTCAACTCATCATCAAGGCATTTTACATGTTTTTCTGCGCAGTCCACAACAGCTTGATGTTCGGACAGCCAGTTGACTCCAATTATTACGTCATAGGACCCTAATGGAGCTACATAAAGGTTCACTTTAGTTGTAAAATTGGGTAGTTCTAATGCTGCCATAGGCAAGCATTGTTCTACCTTGTGCCTAGCATTGTTTCCAAACTGTACTGTCCATGTGTTTTCCATAAAACTAGTTTTTATGCAATTTTGCTGCTAAAACTTTAGAAACGAAGCATTCAGTTGCTCCTGTATCAATTAAAACGTGGAAGTGAGAAACGTTGTAATCCATATTTTAAACTTGGACCGTGCTTGTTTGTTTAGGAAGTGAGTAACGTTGTAATCCATATTTTAAATTTGACACATACGTGAATGTTTGACCAGCGTTTTGGGTGATCTTTTGATAAGGGAATCCTTTTAGGTCGACCATGTGCATCCTCATGATGGCAACACCATTACTGTGTGTATTTCCACAAATATTTGGATTAATCATTATACTCTCTACAATTAGGATTGAAAATAAATGAACTGATTTTATTTGGGAACAATCAATATGATGACATCCTGTATTCTCATAATTGCTGAAGGCTGGAATGAGGCTTCAAATTTAATACCCAATCAGTTTAAAGATAAATGAATTAAAATGAATAATATATCATTTGAAAATTATAAACTTCAGCGTATAAACAAAAGGAGAAAGATGATTGGTTAGTTTTTTAAAGATTGCTAAAAAATTAAAAATAAGTAACACCTTCAGTAATCCTGCTTTGCAGGAAATAATAATGGAGATTGATGTCGTTTTTGACATTTTGTCTATGTGTTGGCAGGTTGAGTTTGATTCAGATGACGAGGATCCAAATGTTATTTTGGGTCCCAGTTTACAATGATACAGTTCAACAATGCTCAATATAGGGCTGTAATTGTGTATTTTATGCTAACCAGTTTGTAATCAGCTACTTCTATAATACAAACTTGAGGCACACGTCATCATAAGAACTACAACATGAACACCTCAGATTGTATAGGGTGTTTGGATAGAGAAGTGAATTAAACCAAATTGGTAGAAGATCATTGAATTAATGAATTCTGAAAGCAGGAATGAGATCTTTAGTATTCAATCAAACCGTATAAAATATGAATGGGATTGTAATGTACCATAGCTTCACAAACAGAAATTAACGATGTATGGAGTGGGAAATGCTGTTACGGAGTCAAGCGTGTTTTTCTATGCAATTTTTGCAAATTATTGAAGATTATTTGATTTTCAATAAAAAGAATGTCAATATAGTTCCTTTCTATGTTTTTGTTAGTTCTTCTAAGGTTGGAAGTAGATATTATCGAGCTTATAAATCCTCGATTTTACTCCAATTTCCAAAAAACATCAGAGTAATACTTCTGACAACCAATTACCTCCATTTCCTGTTGTAAAAATTCTAGAAAATATATTTGCATGTACTATCGATCAATTTACTATACTCGAGGTGTTTTCCATGTCTATTTTGAATGACTTTGTGATACATTTGTCAAGATTATTCCTATTTTATAGGTAGCCAGTAGCCTAAATATTATAGAGGCACATTGTAAATAATGGGAGTCATATTAGTATTACTAATTGACTGATGCTCGGTACACAAAGTTGGTTGCTTGACTTGGTTGAGGGAGGGAAACTGGTGCTGAGAATATTGCAAGTAAGATGTCTTTACAGATTAATCAATATTAGCATGCCACAAACAACAAAAATAATATGTAAACGTTGAAGTGATAGTCCAACAAACATTTGATATGTTTAAAACTTTTACCAGGTGTTTAACACAATCATTCCCATACTTTCCTCCAAATAAAATGCAAACTAGTTGAATGTACGATATTGTTCGTATAACACGATGGGCTAGTATGATATAAATCCTATGCATGCTTATTTTGAAAATAAAATAATTAAACTATTCTAGTTCATGGTTGAATTTGTTCATCCGCACTTTTTTATGGATCGAGAGTCTATCTTCTATGAGCATGCTTCATATTCAAAGTTGATAGTTGCTAACTTGCTACACAAATGATCCAAAGTTCTATGTTGTTAGGCCATGCTCCATATTTGAAGCTGATGGTTGCTACACGATTGACCCAAGTTCTCTGCTCTACGGGCAATACTTCATTTCTCTTTCTAAGTATCGTGGCCAAGGTTAAATTTTGGATGATTTTATGGTAAACATTGTCTTAGTTGCAACATCTAGGGAGGAGGAGCCCACTCATGATTTAAGGAAGAGAATCTCTGTAGAAAGAAGAAATAGAAACTATTACTCCAAACTTGGGAGTAGAAAGTTCCATAGATGATGTTGGATTTGAGAGAATTCAATGTTGAAATTCAGAGATACAAACTTGATACCTATAGCCATTGAAGTTTTATTGTCAAGATAATAAATATAGTGAGCTTAAGGAAGAAATTAATGGCATAGCTCTGGATAATTGTCGGAGGCCATTCTAGGAACATTACAAATATAGCTCCTTTTGGAATAAAGTTGTGTGTAACCATGTTTATTTTGTTGGATACTTTGTTCTTTATTCTTTTCCACTCATCACTGTACTTTGTAGCCGGGATACAGTTCAAAACCTTACCATCCACAGAAAAGTCAAAAGAAGCTCCAAATGCTTCAAAAGTTAAAACTAACTTCATGCCCCAAATCCATTACCATAAAATCAAATGACAGACAAATACTAGATTCTATGAATTCCTAGAGAAGTACTCTTGCACAAAAAGAGTTAATATAGAGATAACAATCTTAACAAATAATGTATAAACACTTATAATTTTATGGGCCCGCTGTTGTGAACATATATACCTCTATAAATTGACGACCTCATAAAATCAAAGATTGTGCCTGTTGGTATCAAATTCTTGGCATTTTTAATCTTCTCAACAGACAGTACAATTGAAACTCTCCTTTCGAGCACTAAAATCATGTTCTGCACTATTAGTGATTTCCTGCGGAGAACATTGTGACTGGCAGGTATGGTCAAAGCCATAACACTTCAAATAACACCTTTGTGTACTGGTCAAAAGGCATAATGCCTCAAATAGCACCTTCAGGTATGGTTCAAAGCCATAACACCTTAAATAGCACATGATTCCCTCTGACCTCAAGATAATTGCCAACAAGAAGCAATCAAAATTTCAAAAGGATGCTACTGTCGAGAGTAAATCAGTTCAGATTAAATCACTATCCCTGGAATTAAATTCTCACTGTCATAAAAATTTGCCTTATCTTGGACTTCTGTGGCTCAATTTTTTACAGAGCTCTATATATACACCTGGTATGAAAAGAAATCCCTTTAAGATTTACATGTTGGGTTCATTAATTTGGAGAACCCTAATTAAAAATCTTCAAGTAGGCTTAGTTAAAATATCACACAATAGACCCCTCGGCCTCAAAACATAGCGCAGAGACATGCCATTACTTCTCCTAGGAAGTAGGATGATTCCTGCCCACCAAAACTGTAGTTTCATGCCAATTCATGATCTAAGCCTGCTTGAAGGATCTAAGAAATGTTTGCTGGAGACCTTTTCATCTTCTGGCCCAAGTTATCAGAAATGCAAAACGTGAAATGAGATGGCATGGGAGCTGCACCATCAATCTAAATTCTTTTGTTTTCCATATTCCCCAAAATAAAGGTTTCTCCAATTGAAAATTGCCCTGGATACACACTGAAAAAAACTGTAAATCGAAGCAGTCTAGCACAAGGAGCTAAATTCACTCACTCAATAGAGAACACAACAAATTTTGAGCTCTCCCTCACTATCAAAGGATTTATATACCATTTTCCAGATCTAATCATTATCCTTGGGGAATGATAATCTCCAGCATATCAGTTGTAGTTTGTGTAAAACATTCCAGGCATCTATACTATCCTTTATTCCTAGTCCTAGAGAAGAGCTTAAACTCCTATGACACACTCCAAGTACAAGATTCTTTTAGCAGAAACTTGTCGACTATCCCATTCCTATAAACATTGAAAATATACATTTATACCATATACCCAACATTTATACCATATACCCATGCACACAATTCTCCAGATCACCCAATGGAATAGCCAAGAGTCGTAGACTTGCCATCCATCTACTGAAAGCACATAGCTAGGCCTAGAAGTATCTTGTTGGAGCAACAAAGACGTATTAACGTTGTCGACATCTCTCCTCACATCCTTGATATCCTCTGTAAATATTCAAATCCTCTTCTCAACATGCCTTCGATATCATCAGAAATGGCTAATCATTCTATGGACCAAATTTGCAATAATTTCAGCAGCTACTTCAGAATCTCTACCTTCCACTGCTTTATTTATTTATCTGTTTCTAGAAATAATGTGATTCTTCTTCTCTGTCATAGTCTTCTCCAAGTTTGCAGATGTACACTCGTCCACATTCAATACCAGCTCGATCAGCTTTTGATGACATTCAATTCAACAAATGAATACTGTGGTCTTTATTCCACCATAAACACTGCATAGAACATTGTGCCAAGGAAAATGTTTTCCATGATTCCATCACCGCATTATACATTCACAACAATGTAAGCTGGTCTGGTATTGCTGGCATAGTTCGAACAAGTGATCATTTAACATTGTAGCAGCTTTTGTTTCTTGGTTTTTGTATGTGTTTGGCTTTATCCAACCAGCACATTCCCCCATCTTTGTAAATGTATATAATCAACTCTAATGAAGAGTGGTGGATAAAGCCTGCTTGAAGGATCTAAGAAATGTTTGCTGGAGACCTTTTCATCTTCTGGCCCTAATCATTTTATCATCTACATTTATACCAATGGAATGTAACGCTTTTAATTATTTGCACCTAATTTCAAGCAATACACACATATTATCGATTTGTACAATATAAAAAACATTCAAAAATGTCTCAAAAACTCAAAAAATGTCTCAAAAAATTACAAACACAATATAAAATTGTTCTAAAAATTAAAAAAACAGTTTAAAATTGTCACAATCAAAACATTCAGATAATGTTTGACCAACTTTCAACAATTGGATAACACTAATCAAAAAATTCAACTTTTTAAAGCCACTCTTCATGATCATTCCATATCATATTTATTGCTCGCGGTGTATATTTATGCTCGAGGAAATCATTTACCCTTTTCGCAATATAAATTTTTTTGGGGCACACTTGGATTTTACAATTTAATCCAATACAGATCAAACTTTAATGGGACCCGACAAGAGTATCTTTTGGAGTATCTAAGTATCACTCCACTCTTCATCCCAATCCAATCCTCTTGTATTCTAAGATATCACTAGGGAGAATTAAAATCTTTCTATTTATTCAATGAAGAACACATTTAGAGTGTCATTAAACATCATTTTTGCACGTTATGTTGTATAGTTGTGGTTTGTCAATATCGTGATGATGTTTTTGCTTCTTTTAGTTTGTTAATTTTGTTGAACATTGTTTACCTTTGTTGTAGAAAAACTATAGGAAATTTATTCGCATCTTAGTTCACATATAAATTTGGTGTGGATCCTTCCTATTCATATTGGGTTTGTTTCTATTGCTTGTTTCCTATCTTTTTGTCACTTGCATGTTTTGAGTTTTCCTTTTGGTTTATTTAAGCCATGGAGCATTTTACTTTTTGCTATGTATTCATGTTTTCTTGCATTTCTTTGTATTTATATTTCAAAATTTTCAAAACTCACAAAAAAAAAAAAATCAAATATTTCAAAAAAACTAAAAAAATTAAAAAATTTCAAATTTTTTGAATAATCATTCATTTATCATAGAAATTTTACAATTGGAAACCCTTGAAGTGAATATTTCAACATCTCAATAAAATATTGATAAACGTCATACCTTTATCTATTATCCTAGTGATCGTGCTAATCTTACAACTAAAATGTTCTTCCCTTTACATGATATGCTAACTCTTCTTGGGGCAAGTCACAAAATTTTATTTCCTTCATGATATACCTTCACCTGGGGAATTTGAACTTCTGATCATTTGCACAACGGATCTAACAAGAGTGTCATAAGGAGTAACTTTAACTCCACTCTTCCAGTTTGATCCTATTCCCACTTGGGAGCATTTGCATCTACTTAATCATCATTCTGGCACACATTAGGGGCATAGTTGATTGTCTTATTTTTCAACTTTGTGTTGCATTGTTGGTGTTTGATTTTTGGACCACTTGCAAGTAGTGTGATTACATTGTGGTTCCTTTATAATGTTGATGTCTACGCGTAATCTGTATATTGAGGTTTTTTCCTTTTTTTCTTTTCTTTGTTGTCTATGTTTGTTTATACACATCTGGGTTAACCATCTTGATTATTTCATAATTGTGGTGACAACTCTATTGTGCAACAAAAAATAAGGTTGCTCTAAAATTGTTCTCCAAATGAATCTCATGCTATGAGCATAGTCCTTTTCCCATCCTTGTTCCAATCCCTTGTTTTCCTTCCTATCAAGCGGTTGTCCACCACCTTGTTGCATCATCCACCCACTTGGGGGCATTCCTCTACCATCCTACTTGTTGGGGCATCCTAATGCTTCATAATTTTCTGCTCGCTGATCTGCATACGTCTATTATCTTTAAAGAACTATTACTTCACAATATCACTTTAAAGAGGGGGAAAATGTAGACACCCCAAAATTACTCACATGTTCCTAATGTTATCTTAGTACACCCTTTTATTCACCCATTTGTGATTGATTGATTAAATTGATTAATTTATACACATTGCACTCTCTGGATTAATTAAATTAATCCCATGTACCTCTAGTACCCATTTAGCTAAGTTAATTATCATTTATTAATTAATTAGTTAGTGTGTGCACATCCTAGTCAATAATCACTTAGACTCCACTTGGACTCCACATCCTTATCCTAGTTAACTACACTTCTAGAATCCTAGAAAGGCGGGGAGAATTGAATTGCACGTAAAATTTCCTTTCCACATTTAACTTTTGCAATTAATTCCATCATTTCCCCTAAATGCCCTAGAAATTCTGCAACCTCCTCCAATACTATTTTTAACATGTGCATTCAATCGTGTTCAAGCAATTTTTCCTCTATAAAATGTAGGCCTACTCTTATCAAACCCTCTTGGATTTAAGCACAAAAACTCTGTTAAAATTGCTCCAACTTATGCTATTTTGGAAGCAATAATCCAAGCCAAAAATATCTGCTCGTAGCATTGGTCATCCCATTTCGATTTCATTCAAGAGCACCCACATCCATTTACAAGGTTCAAAAACGAAGTTTCTACAACCTTACTAAGGTTTACACTGAAGGATTACATGGAGGTTTGCAAAATTGTTTGTTTATCTTTCATTACTATGATTTTTCCTTGTTTACACCAACACCACTCAAATATCCATTGTCATCCTTCTTTTCTAGCTTCCTTGCTTACATGTTACCTTTTCCATCCATATACATTCGGCCTTATCCTACTCTACTACAAATATCGACTCACCCTAGTCGTCATGTCGACTAGGGTCCTTTTTTTTAAAACATCCCATTCAAATCGGTGTTTTTTTCTTTTCTCTTCCTTTCTATCCCGTAAATTCTTCTAGGTTATCCCCAAAGATCCACAGGATTCTATACATTTAAGTTTTCACTCGGACCTCTCCAGTCTATATTAACTTTGATATCTAGATCTTTTTACATAGGTTGATGTCAACCTACCTCTATGTAGTCCTGGGTCTCATCGACCTAGTTAGGTAAATTTTATTTCAAGTTCATTTGGATTAGATCAATGATTTTCTATCTATTTTTATCAGTTTCAAATCTTGTTCTCTATCTGCTTCTGCATGCTATCTAGTTATCTACCATTTACTTCACTTTCTTTTATCAAACTGGGGTTGACATCTGCCAAGGAAGTTAACGCTTCTTGGAGCCAATTTTTTTGAGAAGCCCTTACATAAACTATCTAATCAATTTTTCTCTAGTTTTGCAAGTTTATCTAGCTCACAACAAAGATTAATCATTTTTCACCTATTCATCCACATCACACATTTTAGGTACCATAAACCCTTCATTCTCTGAGTTTTTAGCTTTATTTAGTAGCTAACATCATTAATTTTAAATGAACAAGAAAACTACAATGACACACACCATTCAATGACATGATTCTCTTCTACCAATGATACCCTCGCAAAATGGTGGATCCGGAACTATCTTGCTATCCATATGGGGTTGTTTACTCCATGAACCCATGGGTCCCTTTCCTATATTATCAACCCGGTTCTCTCCTTTGGGATGATTCCCAAATCTTTTATACTCTTGGGCTTGGTGTTGATTCTAAGGGTTTGGACCAAATATTATATGAAATTTCCTTAACTTCCCCTGTTAGTGTTTTGATAGCCTCTTTCGGATCCACTACCTTACTTGACCGAGGTTTCTCGGTTTGATAAATTTAACATCCTCCCTCTTTGGAGGCTTCCCATATGCCTTGATGTTGTTCTCATTTTGGACAACCATAAAGAAGGCATGCCTCAAAGTTCTAGTATTTTTATCCACTAGGTAGTAGGCTTCCTTTTATCAAAACATCTGAGTACTTGATCAAGCAAGAGTTATAACTAAGCCTAAAATTTGTAGGAAGATCTGGTCAAGATTTTATTAAGCCTAGTGTTGAAATCCTGAATGGTTCATTTGGATTATTTTTGATGTTTTCAAACTCAGTTAATAGAAACCTAGGATCATTTTTATCACCATACTGCAATTTGAAATCATTCTTTATTTCCATCCAAGAATCAATGGAATTATCTGGAAGTGAATTGTACCACTCCCTAACATCTTCTTCGAAATTATGTATAAACAAATGACATATACATATTCATACTCTACCTCATAATCTTCCATAACATTTTGAAAACCTCTAAGATGTTGATCTCCACTTATGACATTATTCCCTTGAAACTTAGATAATCTATTTCTAATTTCATGAGGGACTTCGTTTGGGTAACCCACCATCCCATGAAAATTAATTGGTCTATAATTATTTACCACAAAATTGTCCCTGGATGGGGTTGTGCCATATTGTTTATTGGAGGTGTCTCAAAAGAGGGTTGAAACATTGGGGAACTTGGGGGTCTGGGATGCAAAGGGGTATGATCTACAAAGTATTGATTCCTTAATGATTCAGTTTCACAAAACACCCTATTTTCTCGGAATCAACAAAGGGGGAAAATTAGAAATACCTTTGTTATTTGTATGAGCTAAGATTTATTAAAAAATTCATGCAAATCAACTTGAGGGCTATCTGCTTAGAGTTATTAGGAGTACTTGAAAAATATTCCACTAATGGCTATTCACATTCGGGACTTAGAACAATATTTTCCTCCAACATTTTCTCATCCACTGGTTTTCGACTTGCCTCTTTCTTAAACTCGAACTCTAAATTTTGGGAGCAATCTTCTAGTAGGATTTGTCTTAAAGAAATATCTCCTTCCTTCCATCTTTGTAAGAATGAAGAATAAATCAACTAGGATGTAAAGAATCAGCACTGGTACATGCTAAATTTTCTTTTAGAAAATGAAGCCGCCACTATGGTTTTATACCTTAGATTTGTAGATCAATTCAAGTAACTCTTACAAATATGTTTTCACTAGCCAATGGAAATATATTTACAAATATTTGTGAATTATTTCATGTTCCACTCAGTGGAATCAAATTTAATGGAAATCTTGTTTGTACTGAGGGGATATAAGGATAATACTAAGGAAATGGACTACACTTTTAACAAAAAATCACAAAGGATGGAGATCTAAACATAAATTTAGACTTAACATCAATAACGCTAATGGACACTTTTATTATACTTCAAATACATGAAGTAATTTCATAGAAACGACATCAAAAGCGTGTTGGTACCTAATATTGTACCTCCTTAGGGCCTAACAACATCAATATGGAATTGAGATGCCTAGAGAATGAAACATATTATAGTTTGAGTTGTTTTTAGCAGGGGAAATTTCTAAAAAACTCTTTGGAACCGGGATTTGGAGTAGTTGGGTGACATGTACAAATGGGATGGCCCTTCCTTGCTGATTTTTGTCCTGCCTATGACCAGGTGAGAGAACCCACAATGTAACCTAGATGTGGAGAAGAAACATGATCTTTCAAATATCATGGATCGAGTCTAGGATAAACATGGCCATAGATACAACCGTTCACTCTCACGAGTTGTCACTCAAAATGATACATATGTTTAACTTACTGCAGACACACGCTACTATGGAAAACATGATTATGTAAGCCTTTGCATATTATTATTAGGGGAAATAAGGTTGAGAAAACCCTTCACAGTTGTTTATAAGAAAAGTAACATAATAGTGAGTAAGGATTTTAAGGTGACATGGTGAGATTCATAGTAGGTTTAAATTTTGTGGGGATATTACAGGTGTTGGATATTCTTGTAACACAACCATTTAAAGAAAACTCAAAAAATATAGTATGCCATCCAAGAAGGCTAAGAAATTTCAATCAATCATAGATAAATTCTTAAAAATATATTTACATTCATTGATACTCAGAGAATTCAGATTCCTTACAACCTTTAAGGCATCAGACACAAAGGCTCATGCTAATGTACTAATAAAATGTTCATAACTTCTTATCCTTACGCCTAGGATTCACTCAGAGGCTTACAAAAATATCTACAACAAAGTGGCTACATGGATGAATTTAAAATTGTATACAACATTGTAAAGAAAAATATCTCAACACAATATTGACCCAATTACCATCACACAACCACTAAGGACAAATCTAGTGTAATTCAAAGAAATGGTGAAACATAAAATTACAACAAGAAGTATAATTCATTGATCAAAGCACGAGCACATAACCCAGAAGGAAAAATCTATATTCACAAGCATATACATCTCACTTAGTTCTCAAAATTCTTGACAAAGGAACACAAAACACATGTTCTCAATGCCTGTTAATAGTTGTACACCGCAACCACCTTGACACCTAATCCTTGAAAATTAAAAATTCATATACATTCCATTTGACATATAAGATTCAATAATTACAATGGTTTTATCAGTCTCCTCTAAACGAAGAACTAGAAAAATATTAATCCCCTTCGTATGAAGACATGCCCTCATACTTATACAATATTGATATTCCTTGTGATCTATTTTTACCCCAAAAATCCATTGAATATTCTCTCTTCCTTCATTGAAAGAAATTAGATGGGAATATACTTCATCCAGATGGAAATATCTGATTTTAAGTTATTTCTTTGGAATCATTTCATTCCCCATGTTGCCATGTGGAGAAACTGTTGGTTGACACTACCATATATGGTCCTCACTTCTCCATCTTGTTATGATGACCGAGACACCTAGTCATCTTTTCCCATATGATGATGTCACCATGTGCATTGATTCAATTTCTCCCTTCTTGCACCATTCGAGCCTTATGATATGAATGAATCATTTATAATTTCTTTTATTTATAATGATTTACCTTATGTATTTTGTTCATCTAATTAGACCTTTACCTCTTTCCTTTTGGGAATTTATTTCAAGATGTGGTTAATTATTTCAATCTTTCATGAAATGGATTTTTCCCTTGAGTGAGTTGTTGAATCAAGATCAACACTCTCCTTTTTAGCAATGCACTCTATCTCATCTTTTCCATTTCATTCGAGTATTTAGATATAATATGGCATTAAATTTTGATATGATTCTTTGCATACCCACCCAAGAGTCTATTTTCCTATAAATTCTCATCCCTCTTTTCTCATAATCATACTTCTCTTCAAGCTTAGTGAGAAAAATTTGTGTTTCCTTATTTCCTTTTGTAATGGCAGAAGTATAACTAGGAGATAGTTTGCAAGCACTCTCTTTAGAGACTCTAAACTTGGTATTTAATCTTTTGGGCCTTGATGAAGCATTCATAAGAATTTTATTTGAGATTTAAGACCAGATGGAGACCTATGGGCCACTTACAACTTGTTTTGTTCAAGTGACATTGATAATAACTCTGTTAAGATGAGCCCATTTTTCTATGCATTCCAAGTTATGTATTATCACTTGTTCTAGTGGGATGATCAAAAGACTCCTGAGTAGTTGAAAAAAATCAGGCTTCGATGCAGGCATGCTATCACCACCAATACTATTAACATGTCTCCTCTATTTTTTAATGAGGAACTAGCAGAGAAGGAGATTCCCATAGATTCATAAATTTTTCTTGATGAGGATCCCACATATGACATGTCACCACTCTTCCGCAGGGTGACTGCAATTGAACAATGACTTACTCAACTAGAGAAATCACCAACTAAATCCTCCCCGAGAAGAACCTTAAAGTACCACTACCTCCACTGATGAGGTACTGATGGGGTGCATCTAATTTGGTGTGTGTGAGTTGACCAGTGACAAGTACTCCTACAAATGCTTCCATGTCATGCTCATCCTCGAAAGTCACTTCCCAATGCTGGGAAAAGGGGCTTATTAAAGGTGGTTTGAGTCTTCTGGAATAAGTCTCTTCTCATGGGAAGAAATTGGAGCTGATAAAGATCTTGGGTGACCCTAGGGAAAGAATTGATTAACTTATGGCACTAAATATGTCTCATGACCTTGCAGGGGACATTCAATATGTCCATAGAGCCCAAGATGTCAAGGAATTCGAATTTAGGAAAAAGAGATTGTTAAACAAGATTCTTGCCTTCAAGGAGGAATTTATAAACATAAATTGATATTGTATCTTTCCTTTTTTGTAAATGTACTAAAAATTATGTAAAAAAATATCTCAAGGGATGGGGCCCCTATAGATTCCCCATATCGTTACTTTTACAAAGAATGCACAATGTGTCAATGTATTTCATGCTTGAATTTTGTCTCTATCTACTATCATATTGTTTGAATTTACATTTCAATACATCATGCCATAAACAATTTGGAATTTGCAAATTTTAGAGAGTACAAAATTTAAAACATACAAAAATAAGAACAAACTTGTTAAAAGGAACAAAGAAGAGGGAAAAATCCTATATTTGTTCAGGCCTATCGGTATTAGCTTCAAGCTCCTTGATATCATCCTTCTTTGTTTCAGACACCCTTTCCCTATATGTATCAAATATATGTAATATCTTGGTAATATCTTCTTCATCAAGCCTGAACTGGAACATGAATATCAAACCTTGTTCTCTTAGTACTCCCTCAAACTTTGGCTTTGCAAATTTACTCTTTTTGTCCTTTTTGACAACTTGGTTATGTGTTTCTCTAGACCAAAAAACTTCTAAACAATGTCATAATTAAATATTGGATCCATAGTGTCAGATTCTCCATTAATGTTTTGATCAAAATATTGTGTTAAATTTTCTATGCTCCAATCTCCATAAGTGAACCTATCCCATGTCACAAGTTTCCCTAGATATAGTTCTCAATATTATCATTGATGCAAAGTTCATGATATCCTTTCTCTTTAAGAATGGATTTTTCATTTCCACCATTGATCATCATAGTTGAATTATTCTCAACTTGATGAATTCCTCATAAGTATATTGTATAACATATAATTATTGTTTCTTCATACTTTTTCTTCCATGATTTTATTTCCCTTTTCAGACAACTCTTCCTTCCACATGTACACAACACCAACTATTTCCCTAGCTATGTTAGCTTCTTTCAGAATTCTAGTGTTATAAATGTAGAAATCTCCCACCCATCCATAGGGAGTTGTATCCATTTCTTAGCATAATTGTACAAGATTTCAATTTTCTCTTTTAGTTGTTTCTTTGTCTCCTTGTCCTCATCAATCCTTTATATTAAGCCACCAACAACTACTGTGGCATCCTTCTTCAAGATTTCTCTGGTAGGCTTCCCTAGTGGGATATGTGTGACTTAGTAGTCACTTAGGGTAATTTCACTCTTCAATTTACCTTCCTATGGGGAAGCCACCTCTAAAGTTTTAAATCCTTGCTGATCTACATGAGTTTTGGTTAGGATTTTAGCCCTCTTGTGAGTTTTTGTAGGTTTTGAGAACATAATACTCCTAATATCCATTGTTTCCACCTAACTATTTCCTTCTCCTTCCTTGGAAAGAGTGTTCCCAACCACCTAGTTGTAGGAGTTTTTCCCACACTTTCTCCTTGTTGTGTAGGTTGTTGTTGTTTAAAAATACCACTATGTCCTTAGATATGTCTAGGGTTTCCTGCAATACTGGATTTTCTGCATGTGAACCTTCTGATTCCACCATTTGTTCCTTGTGCTCAACATGTAAAGCCTCCACTTCTAACTGCTCTTCCTTTTTTCTTTAGTTTGAGACCTAATGAATTATTCTGGATCTTGTAACCAACTAGTGTATCCTCCTTGTCTCTAGTCTTTACCACTAGTAGTTACTTTTACATTTTCTATCAAAACCTCTTTGGTAGGGCTTGTACTCTTGGGTGATTCTTCAACCTTTACATTGTCTACCTCCTTTTGAGGCTGATGTTCTATGGAAATAATAACTTCTCGAGATGGTTCACTTGTAAACTTTTGACTTACTAGTTCCTCTTCTCTTACTGGTACTACACTTTCAACTTGAACACTTTGAACCTGTATACTTGATTCATCAATTTGTGGTTGAGGAGTCTCTATCATTTGAATTTTCATTCGATAAACATATTCTTCCCCCACTATGGGTGCCTAAAGTGTCAAACTAGTAAACTATAGTGCAGGGTCTTCTCTATTGTTTCCACATCCACCATTTCAATTAGTACATTCACTGGTTCTTTAGTTGGTGCTACTTTGGAAATATCCCACCTTTCTAATTGAACAACCTCTTGCACCTTTTGTTCCAGTTCTTCCATGGTTTCTATAGGTTGATTGCTTTTGGGATCACCATCATCCCTTTCCTCCATAATGAATCTAACATCAATCCTATAGGATTTTATGTTGCAATTATGGCCTTTTGTGGTGTTGATGAAGCAATGCGGGCACTTTCCTCTGCTATGAACTAAGTACCTTCTTGGAAAATGTTCTAATGAGGTTATTTTGATCTTCACCAATGGTGTAGGTTCAATCACTTCTATCTCTCTACTTTTATGAATATGTCTCTTTGTGACTGATATACTTGAAGCTTATGTGTCCCTCACCAATGGAGGTATTACCTTTTCCCTTTTAGCATATCTTTCAAAATATTTAACCTCGGCCCCTTCCTTTTCATTATCACTATATACTCTGAGTTGAGGATCAATACTTTACTATGAATCCTCTCATTCTTTTTCCTACACTAGATGAACCTGGAAGATTCACCATTAGGGTCTTAGGATTTGAAATATTTGTCCCCTTGGTTTTAGTGGAACTTCCTGAGTGATGGGGGCATCTTGCATTGCTTTCAAAAGCATCCCCTTAGCCTTTTGTGTTAAATATGACATGAAAGTGCATGTCCTACTAGTGGTAGCAGTCCATTCATTAATGATCCTTTAAATTGGCCTTTTGGAGGGTAATTGAAAGGATATTCCATCCAATGGATAAATTTTATCAACTCCTTCTCTTAAAGGAGGGAGATCTCCATCTAAAATTCCCAAATCCTAAATTCATTTAGCACTTTTGTATTTCTAAGAGATAAGTCCATACCCTTCATTTTTAACCAGGATAACATTCTTCTCATTACATTAGTTGTCTTATAATGTGAGATGGTTGATTCCACTTCTTCCCAATCTAAAGGTGCAATTGGCAATGACTCAAGTTTCTTATCATGATAGTATTGGCGCACTAACTTATTGTCATCATTCGAACCTTGAGGGACAACTACAATTTTGAAGTCAATAATCTATCTAAGATTCATCCTAGAGAAATACCTCAATCTAACCTCCTCTTCATCCCTAATTCATCCAATATTCTTCAAATGAGGCTCATGCTCAAAACTTACAACCCACTTGATGTCATATTTGGGTCTTGGCTCAAATGTGTCTAATTGATACTGTTCATCTCTTCCTCCAAAATTTTGGCTTTTACAATTATTGGGCATGAATATCTTCCTATCTTGACAAGAAAATTAATATTGGTTTTATGTTTTCCTGCAATTAGTTTGTGTACCACTTCCAGCTTTCTTGAAATTTCTGAGGAGGGACCATTATGATCTAGCTACTGGGCAACATGAATGGTGACCTTCAAAACCACTTTCCCTGATGTAAGTGAAGAATCTGAACTAGATAAAATAACACCCATACTCTTGTATCACTTTTTAGCTTCAGTAGATAGTCTATATTGTTCCCACTCTAGCCTAAAGAGGCATATAATAGGTGCAAATAATACATCATTTACCCTTCTAAAGTTCTTGTTCCAGTTATCCAAGTTCAGCTGGGATAAACATCATATACTTTGTGATATTTAAATCTCACTACTTGTGGGAGACTAGGAAATTCTTATGACATGTAATGTTATAGATCAAGTATGACATCATATAAAATTCACAATTAAAAGTAATGTCTGATTTGATCTTTACAGTTATCACGAAAAGTTGTTCATGGATGGTTGTGGCTATAAAGGTCGCCCAACAAAATTTCTCAGGGGATTCTAGGATAATCCTTATATAAGGGCACATCCAATCTTGGAAACCATACACTATTTTTAGAGCAACAATCCTACTTAGAAAAGTGATAATATCCTCGACCTCTATTACAAGGTGTGATCTGATTAGTTTTTGGGGATTCTAGTAGAATCTCTTTTGTCATTTATCAACCAATGGGACCTCATAAGATTAGAATAATTAGCAGGATCATAATTGTAAAGATTTAATGCCTTGGGAATGCCAATATCTACAGGCTTATCAACTTTGGTCAGATCTAACATTAATCATAATTCTCTAGGTGTTAAGGTAATCACTGCTTCACCACTTCCATCTAAAACCACCATCTTTTTTGGGTCATAGTTCTTGGTACAAATCCATACTAACTCAGGGAAATGTATGGATGGTGGGAAAGTTTTAGTTGTGAAAATGTTACTAGCATCAATGGCCACCATATAATAACTTCTCCCAGGAGCATGCAACCATTGTAAGTAATCAACTAAGTCTGAATTCTACAAATTAGTATATGTCACATCGTATAAATTTCTTTTGATACTTGATGTGACATGGGTTCCAGTCTCCATTGATCTCATCTTGCTTTAAAAAATTTCTTGCAATTTTATCCTGTTGATAATAAAAAGGGTTTTAGAATTATCTGAGTGCAAGAACAAAAAATCAAATCTTGAGGAACACTTAGAAATTCCACAATAAACAAACATTTAGGATACTTACCCATTTTTTGTAGCTTCCTTAGTGTTTTGTTCATACCAGTAAACTCATCTTCTTTGATCTAGCCAAATTCACCTTCCAAAATATATTTCCGCTCTTTATGATGTAAATTCACAGTCCTATGGCATCAAAAATCCTTAGTTTGAAAGTGTGGATATTGAATCATTCGGCCAAATTTTAAACCTTTTCCTTACTTATACAAATTGCATTAATGGCAGATGAAATAAATGCATTCAATCTTGGTTGTTCGATCCACCATTTTTCCTTTTAAATGTAGGTCATCCACATGTTTTTTTTTGGAGTCGGGGTTTGGGAGGATTTTGGCACTTTTTCCTGTGACTAAAAGAGTGTAAAAGCTATATGCTTGAATTTCTTTTGGATGCTGACTTATATTGGAATGATGACATGTGTCTAGTGTTGGGGCTTGGGATTTTAATTGCACTTTGAATTTTTTTTTGAGTTATGAATTGTAAAGTGCAACACTTAATAAGATTCCCAATATCATGCTCCAATATCCTTACACCACGTGTCCCTTTCGGAGAACAAGGACGTATTTGACATTTTGTATCCCACATAATGAATATTCCCTCAGTGGGACCCAGATTTATTTTTACACTTTTCACTTTTACATAGCATTCTAAACAATCACAAAAGGTCCAGTAACTATGAAACCAATAAGGAGATGCCACATTATCGAGTATCGGGGAAGAATGGCATTATACACAAGGACCAAATTGGATGATCACATAGAAAAATTTGTCAAGGGATTTATCAATTCATTTCACATAATCACATAATCATAGTCATACATGTATGAATAAATAAGGAAATTTCATTCTCGATTATTGCAAGAATACATCACTTTCTTGACTCAATCTTGTTTGGTTTTACGGGTACACATTTTTATACACATTATAGAGTTCTGAAAAACAACATATAGACTTAAAGGAAGAACATTACAATTCAAGGTACAAGATAAAAATGAAGTGCCAACAAGTCCTTTCCCAAATAATTTCCATAAGGAAGAAGAGGAGCCCCTAGTTTTGATACAAGGAAAGGAGAATGTTTATCTTAACAAATAAGTTAGATCTCCCAAACCTCTTTTCACAACTCTTAATATTGTTACTGACAAAGGTAAATAAAAAGAGGACCTGTTAAAAATCAAAACCAGAGTGACTCCTATGTGGAGATAACAAAAAAAAAGGTAGATTCATTCTAGGGGAGAAAATAAAAAGAGCAATTGAAAAAATAAGTTGCTTAAGGGATGCTCAACTAACCTTGGATCGTAAGGTTTCAATGAAGCCATTATCTAAATCTAAATGAAATTTATTTCCTAGAATGTAAAAGGCTTGAATGGGGAACATAAGTAAAGGAATTTGAAGAATTTTTAAAAGTCTAATAGGCCTTAGGTGTTAGCTATCCAAGAAAAAAAGCTTCAGTATGAGTTTATGAAGAAAAATTACTTCTAGAAATTGTCTAAATTATATTGTGTCGATTCGATGGTGCTTCAAGAGGAATAACTAATTTATGGGATCGTAAGTGTTTAAAGGGAACAATCATCCTCGAATCCAAGAACAACTTGACTCTCCTCTTCTCTTCGTAAGTAATCATGATGATATTTAGATTCTTTCTAACATATATTCCTCTAATAACATTAATGGCATGTAAAGAAACTTTGGTTTGATCTTAAAGATTTCAAAATTAAGGAAATCTAAATATAAGTGGTTGATAATGTGATTTTAAAACTCATATTTCAGTTCATGAAAAGAAAGGAGGCAGGAAAGACTTTAACAATGGTATGGATGATCTTTATGATCTTTTAAATGATAATAATCTTATAGACATTGAACTGGAAGGAGTTAAATACACTTGGAGTAATAGGTGCATGGGGACATATTTCATTCAGGTTAAGTTAGATAGAGCTCTAATTTCCATTGATTGGACTCTCTCATAAGAATTTAGATACTCTACTTCACCTTAAATTGGTTCGGACCACAACCCCATTTCTCTTCATTTCTTGGAGAAAGGAAAAAATGGCCATTACCCTTTCCATTTTGAGAAGATTTGGATGGATCATCCTGATATTTTTGAGAGGATAAAAGAGTGGTAGAACATTCAAGTTTTTGGGTCTGCATGTTCATGATGGTTCAAAATCTTAAAAATGTTAAAAAAAATAAAAATTTGGAACAAGAATTTTTTTGGCAACATCTTTGAGAGAAAAAAAAAATTCAGGAAGAATTGGTCACCCTAGAAAAAATAATCACAGAAGAAGGGATGGATGTCAATGACTATTATTTGGAAAAGAATATTCTAGCTAAATAGCATACTTATCAGTAACCACTCAAGAATAGACTCTTCAAAGACAAAAATCCAGGTCCTTGTGGTTAAAATAAGGTGATAACAACATGAAGTATTTCCACTTGACTACTATTCATCATAGAAATCATAACAAAATCAATGAAATCACTATTAGGGATGTTGAAACCAACAATGACTCTACAACTATTAAGGAAGAAGTTGTGTTGTTCTACAAAAATATCCTTAATAGGGATCAAAATCAGGGAGGAAAGCACAAATTATTTCATTAAAGAAATCCCCAACAATCTTGTAGACACCAACTCCTTCAAGAAGCTTACCGAAAAAGTCACTATGAAGGAGCTGCAAAACAACCTTTTTACCATGGAGGGAAGATAAATCCCCTGGGCTAATGGATTTCCAGTGATTTTTTACCAAAGATACTAGGAAATATGTAAATATGACCTTCTCAAAGTGATAAATGAATTCTTCAGAACTCATAGATTACTCAAAGAGATAAATAGTATGTTCATTTTGTTTGTTCTAAAGAAAAAAGGGGCCTGAAACTTCAAAAACTTTAGACCAATCAGCTTAACAAATGTTCTTTACCAAAAATATCTCCTCCAAGCTACAACCACTACTTCTGCCAGGCTCATATCATAGAAAAAAGGTGGCTTCATCAAAGGTAGAGTAATTCTAGATGGTATTATTCTTGTTCACGAAGCCATTCATTCTATGGAGAAAGCAAAGAAAGAAGGCATGCTAGTTAAGATTGATATGAAAAAGACTTCGATAGAGTTTCATGATAATTCTTTGAAAAATTCTCAAAAAATTTGGCTTCTCTAATCATTTTAGGAAAATAATTTTTAGTTGCATCTCCTCTCCTATGTTTTCAATCCTTATCAATGGTTCTCCTACCGTATTCTTCAAGAGCACAGAGGCTTACGACAAATAGATCCAATGTCTCCTTTTCTATTTAACTTGATGGCTGAAAGTTTGAGTAGGAGAGTTACCAATTCTCTTCACTTGAGAAAATTAAAAGGATTCAAACCGTCCTCTTTGACCTCAGAGTGGCTGATAAAAAATTCACCGATGAATTTTTTTTTATTCTTATGGCATCGGTGGTGGAAGATAATAAGTTGAAATCTATTCTTTAGAATATGAATAAGTGTCAGGCCAATTGATCAATTTTGATAAGAGTTCCCTTTATTTTCTTCACATTCCTCTCTAGGCAGAAGTAGATTTAATATATCCTTGGGTACAACATCATCTCTCTTCCCTCTTCATACCTCGACATGCCCTTGTTCCATGGAAAATCTTGAATGAGGTATGGAACAATCTTATTGACAGGTTCCAAAGAAAATTAGCTACCTTGAAAGGAGCTATCCTTTCTTAGGCTGGAAAATTCATCCTTATCAACAACACGTTCCAAAACCTCATTATATATTTAATGTCTCTATTTAAATTTCCTAGGGAGGTGATCGAAATAATTGAGAAAATCCAAAAACATTTTTTATGGAGCAGTGTTGAGGAACAAGATAGATTTCACCTTGTTGCATGGGAAAAAGTTTGTCAACCCAAGAGACATGGGGGTCTTGACATAAAAAATTTACTATAGATGAACAAAGCTATGGTGACCAAAATGGGCTGGAGATTATTGAAAGAAGATATTACATGGACCAGGCTTATTAGAGCTAAATATATAGAAAAAACTAGATGCAATGAATGGATTCATCAAGAAGATATGCCCGTTGGCTCTCAATTCTAGAATAATTTGATTAACTCCAGGAAATTGTTGATCAAATGTAGCAAGTGGAATTTGGGAGATGGAAAGGATATATCTTTTTGGGAAGATAAATGGATCTCTAATTCCCACTTAAGAATAGGGAAGAATGGTCTCAATTGATTATTCCTTACTCCAACATGATTGGCACTAAGGTTAAGGATTATATTAGAGTCAATATCTGAAGGAAAAATATGGGTACAACTTCCTTTTATAGATCATAATCGTATAGAGTCTACCAATAATTTGTAGTTTACCCTTAGTGTTCATCACCTTGATGTTGGTGACACTACTGATGAGATCATTTGGGAAGATTCTATAGATGGGTCCTACTCTGTCAAAAGTGGTTATAACTTGCTCTCTATCAACATTCCCTCCTCTATTGAGTGGAATAAGGTCTAGTTCAAATATTTAACTCCAAAATCAATATCTTTCTTTGGCTTAGCATCCAAAACAAAATATTAACCACATACAACTGGATTAAAAAAGGGCAACATATTTTGAATAGGTGCAACCTTTGCAAGAACTCTAGAGATTCGATCAATCACAAATTTCTTCATTGTAATTATGTTGTTGATGTTTGGAAATCCTTCTTCAAGTTCATGGGAATTAATTGTAACTTACCTGATAATATTCTCTCAGTTTGGAAACAATGGTATCCACCCTTCAAGTACATGATCATTAAAAGGATTTGGTTGTTATCCTTCTCTCACATTATCTGGATTATTTGGAAAGACAGAACAATATCATCTTCAATGATAAAAATCCCTCCATTTGTAGGTTGTTTAATAAGATCCTTGAAGGCATTAAACAAGACATATCCAGATACAAGCCCAAGAATAATTTTAATCATAATGAAGAGGAGGCTGAAATCCTCAAGAAGTGGAACATCTCATGTGCTCTTAATCCTATTACTTCTTCCAATATTGACAAGACTCTTATTTCTTGGTTACCCCATAATAATGGATTTTTCAAACTTAACTTTGATGGTGCTTCTAAGGGAAATCTTGGGAACTCTGGTGGCGGTGGATGCATTCAAGGGGAAGGGTCAGGTTTATAACTACCTATGCAGGGATAATGGGAATTAATACTAATCATTACTCGAAAGCATTGGTGGCTCTTTGGGGTATCAGACTATCTCGCATTCCTCAAGTTTTAGAACATCGTCATTAAGGGTGACTCCATGAATATAATCAATTGTCTTAAAGGCTCATCTCAAACTAGTTGGACTATAAAAAATATATTTAAGAGGCTATTTAATTGGCTAACTCTTTCTCTAGATGTACCTTCAACCATACCTATAGAGAGGGTAATAAACTTGCAGACTCTTTAGCCAATATGGGGTCCTTGCTAATAATTTCAAAACTTGGAATCAAGTCACATCCTTACCTCTTAATGTCCAATCTATTATTAATAAGGATAAAAGATAATATTCACGTGGTGAATGATGGATTTTGAGGCCCTTTAATATTTCCCACATCGCTTATCCTCATTTTTCCACTTGGATAATTACTCTTGGTGTCTTTAGGGTTTTAAATACCGCCATGAGGGATATATTTACAAAGTGGATATGATAAATAACTCCCAATGGAGGGAGAATGTAGATGTGTGGGATATACTAAAGAAAGGTGGGTTTAACCATTTTATGAATGTTGTTAGGGGGCATGATTTACATCTTTCACAACAACAATGGGTGAAATTGGAATGTGTGGATGGTGAGATATAGGAACAGGGAATTCCTCATCATGGAATAAATTATTTTAGAGGTCACGGGTCTTCACCCTAAAGGAATATGGTTTTACAAGAACAATTATGACAAAAAGGAAGAAGAAGCCAAATTCTTGGAAGGTGAAGAAAGCCTCATCCAAGCCAAAAGTGGTTTTCTACGAGAGTCATTTCCTAAACCCTATGATAAGGCTCAGTTATGTGCTTATGAATTATCTTACATTAGATGGTCAATTTAAATTTACTCCTTACTTTCATTTGATTTTCCTAAACCACTTTAGAAGAAATGTGGCGTTAATTTCCTATTTTTTCTTCTCTGTTCCCTTGAAAACTCGATGAACTTGGTGGCCCAGGGGAAATGTACCCAACCCTCACACCATGCTATCATTTTGCTCCTCTATAAAAACTTTGACCTGCTGATTGTGAACACCCTTGTGGCCCCTCCTATTTATCCCCCTTCTCCTCAAGAGACCTCCCCTATTGTGATCACCACTCGGCCTCTCGATCTTACCCTCCGCAAAAAAATCCAAACTTGACCCTTCCTCATCTTCTATTCTTCCTTCTCCCACTAGTGAGGATTTTTTTGTACTTAGCCTTCTTACTATAAGCAAAAAGATCCTACCAACACAAATAGAACTAGAAACATGAGAAATGAACTGGATTTGCATAGTGATATGCTTACCTGGCTCAAGAAAGAGTGCAAAGTCTTGAAAGAGAAAGTTAGAGGCTGAAAGATTGCTATTGAAAGTGGAAATAAGGAAAATAAATGATGGAGGAGATGGAAAAAAGAATCAAATCTATTAAATAGGAACAAGACAAGCTCAGAAACAAACAATGTGACATCCTCTCCTTGCTTAAGGGCAACATGGACATCTTATCCAACATCACTACTATGTGGAAAGTAGCAAGGGAAAATAAAAATCCATGAATAACACTTGCATCAAGGATATAAAACACAATCTGGATACCCTTAGAAGAATCTTTCTAACACCTTTAAACAAAGTGGATGGAGACACTATAGGCTGATTTTCTCTATTTTGGAATGGAATAGTTTTTGTTGTTTTGTTGTGGTAATGTTGGGGTTTGGCTGCTTTTTTGTTATGGTATTGCAATACCCTTTTTCCTCCTTCATTGAGCTCCTTCTTTGTTGTGCTCGTTTTATTTTGTATGGTTTATATTTGAATATCTGGGCTTAGGCCTCTTGTATCCTGGGTAGGATCCCAATCAAAAACCTTTCGCCATTTATAAAAAAATAAAGTCCAACTATCTTGTAAATAGGAAGGAAGAATCTAATGTAGCCAGTTGTTCAAATCATGAGGAGCATAGAAGTATCTTTTCTTTTGTATAACCTCAAGAGATTTTTTTGTCTACCCAAGAAGACTACCATATAGATGATAGAAAAGAAGAGGTACAAAAGTTAAGAAAGCTAATGAAATATTTTGGTATCATGTCCCATGAGGACATGGATGTTTTTCCTTTCTAGATTTAACCAGAGTATGAGGTGTCCTCCATTATGCTTCATGAATTCATGTTCCTATGAAATTGAAGCTTGTAAAGGTATGTCTGGTATATTAAATGTCTTATGTGGTTGATGAAGCAATGAAAAGTGTATAATTATAGTTAAGAATCCTTTTAAGGATGTATAATAATGTTTTTGATTATGTAATTTCCATGATGTGGAGTATTGATAGTTGAAGCTTATTAAATTCTTGTCTTGATATCTCAAGGTATGTTTATTATCTGCATTTAAGTAGTCCATGTTGCACAAGTGTTCTAATCTGAGTATGAAGTCATTAAAATTTTGTGGTACCCCATCTTGAGTGATTGTAAATTGTGTCTTAGAAGTATCAAGAAATTTGTCATGTTGTTTCATGTAAGTAAAATTTGTCAGTGGATAAAGTATGCTATTGTTATGTGTCAAGGTATGCATATTATATCACAAAGGTATTTATTCTTTCCTAAGGATGTTTGAGGTATTTTCATGATGTAAATATGAAGCATGTCAAGTATGTGTTCTTCATGGAGACAATATGAAGTGTATCTAGGTCTGTAGAGATACAAGAAGAGTTGTATCAATGTTCAAAATAGTGTTGCAAGTATAAAAGTAATTTGATTGAGTCTATCGGGTGCTCTTACTCTTCATTTTCACTTTTACCGTAGTTTTTCTATGGTTTTTCTCTGATTCTATTTTTTTCAAGAGAGTTACAAGATCATGAGGTACAATTACACGTCAAAGCATGTGATTTTTAATGGCTTTATAATGATGCATAGGTCTCAGGGGGATCTGAAGCAATCTTTATCCTTGAATTGTAAAGATAATTATATTACAGAATTTGTATGATTGATCTCATGTCCTTGAGTGAATGTTACATCTTATCATGGAACTGTAGGGTGTCTTGAACCACAATGAAGGGCTATAGATCTACATAGGTTTATTGAAGTAAGGGAGCTGATCTTTAACATAAAGCATGTGTTTTTAGTGTCAAAAAAATTTGAAGGATAGAAGGATAATGGTATGTGCACATAAAATTTTTGTCAAGGTTCTTCAACCCAAAGTATGGCTCTTTTATTTACTTAAAGATGATATAATGATCTAAAGGTATGTATGAAGAGTTACACGATGTACATGAAATATCAAAAGGTATTAATAGGATTGCTTAGGTTGAGGGGAGATTGTGTTCTCTCTATCTCTGAAGGTGGAGCTAAGTATGTTTCATGACTAATAGTGTTGATTTCTTGCATTATGGTTGAATAGATGCACCATGTCGTGATCGTAGTCTATGGAGAGAGAAAACAAAGAGCTAGAGAACTATGGAGGTCTTCCAAGGCAGGGAAGATATTTTTAAATCTCAAACAGATGATCTAGGTGTCGAAGGTTGGAAAGGCAAAGTGACAAAAATTTCAAGCATAGTTGGTTGAAATATGCATCTCAACAATATTTAGTGAACTATGGTGGATATTAACAGTATGCTACATGTCTAAGTTAGCTTATTAAGGAAGGGGGCCTATTTTGATCATGAATCAAGTATATAAGGTGTCTAAAGTGATATGGAGACTTGTTGATAGATTTATTCATGTTTTTGCAAGGATATATGCAAGGGAAATTAAGTTATGAGTTAAATAATTCAGATTTTCATGGAAAGGAGGTAAATTTATCTAAAACATTGTTTTAGCTTAGTATAATTGATGTTGATCCATTCACATGGCATGAAAGCAAAGTATGTGGTCTTAATTTTTCATAATCAGTTAGAGAAGAATAGAATGAACCCAGTGAGAGATATAAGGTGGTATATCATAGTGTATATGGACCGCTAGAGTATGGAGAAGATGGTCAAAAATGCTCTCAAGATTTGGTTTAGGGATCTTAGCTCTAAAAGTGATATGTAACCTATGTATGATAGACACAAGCATGTTTATGAGTTTTATCATTTGAGAATGGTCTGAATAGGATTTAGGAATGATGTTTTATATTGATTTATGTTTAGAATGCTTGTTGGCATGATTATATTATTATTTCGAGGGGAGATATAGTGTTTCCAAGTCATGATGAGGTTAAAAACAAATATAAAGGACAAACATATTTTGTATACTTGTATGATGGATTTGGTTGATGTTTCCAACCAAGAAGTGCTCCAAAGAGGTTGAGGAAGATGAATACATTATGATTAGGTATGCTTTGTCATTAATGTAAAAAAGGGGAGAAGAACTAGGTGGTTTTCCATCAATGACAAAGGGGAGATTGTTGTCATGAGTGATTTTAGGTGTTTTCATTGATGTAAAACCTCATCAATGACAAATAGAATGATGGAGTGCTAGAGGATTCTTATTGTGATGTTAACATGGTAATTCAGGTTGATTAATGGTTGTAAGAGTGGTGTAGAAACTAAATCACACACTTTGGGTATCTATCTAGTCATGATCACATACCATTATTCATATGATTCCTAAACAATAAAAGTAATAATTGATCACTTTTTATGGCCATAGTTTCTTTCTTTATGTTCCTCCTTTTGGTCTTACACTCCTTATTACTTTTTATTACTCGACACTCTGGAGCACTAGCCTAGATTCCAAAACCTGTGTGCCCCCATATCATCTAGTGCCCTTGACCTCTTTGTACTTTTCTCGTATCTTTTGGTTCCTTTCTATCCATGTTTGGGCATCTTATTTTCTTACTAGTTGGTCTTTTAGTGATTAATTAGGAAATTCAACCATGGGAATCATATATATATATATATATATATATATATATATGTGATCATAATAAAGGACCAAACACTAAGAATCTACTACCACCAACTAAGGTTGAGTCCAAAGGCATCTTGAAAAATTCAAGCTTCCATCTAGCATCCATTAAGGGAAAGGCTCTACATTTCTACACACACTTAATAGGAGGGGAGTTCATTGTTGACATCCACACATCTATTTTCATTTCTACATCTAGAGATTGCTCATTATTTAATTGCAACACACAAAAAATCCACCTAAGGCACAATCTCTTTACATGTACACACAAAACTAAATTTGGTCTAAGATGTAGTGTAGCGCTCGGTTGTAAGTTCACTTCATGACAGTCCAGGACACTCTAACCCCTCATTTGAATTATTTTTCTTTTTGGGATTTGATGCATTTTGGGGTTTTTAGGTCATTTCTTCATTGCAGGATACAGTGATAGCTACAAACTTAGTACGACATACATGCGATCAAAGGAGACAATAGGAAAACATCTTGCGACCTTGTAAATTTGAGTTCCACAACTTCTGAGAAGTCATAGGTGCCCCGTACAGGTCCGTGGCACCCTAACCTCCACAAGAACCTTGATCCTGACATTTAAAACATTCTATAATTTTATAAGGTTCAGTGTGATAGTTTCCCCTTTTTGTTCATCGTTTGTCACTTTGCACAATCCATAAAATTACTAATAAGCTAAGTCTTCTTATATCCTCATTTGCAACTAGGGTTTTTGAATTCAAATTCTTTTTTTCCTAGTTTAAATATGTATTTACTTTTTTATATCTTAGCATCATATACATAATATAGATTTAGAATTTTATTTATCCATTTAAATAAAATTTCATAATCATTTGGTGAACCCGACCTTCGATTACTCTCTTCTTATTCTTCCATCATGGCTCAATATTATGGTGAATTTATAGAAACCCATCTCCAAGAGCTCAATGATCATCTTGTTAAACATCCCGAGGATCTAAATATTCTTTTATTCACTACTCGTGAGAAGGCCACCAATATTTTGGAGCTTAATGTTCCTGTATCCACTTTCGCTCCCTCGTTGAACCCAACCACTTGCTTCCACTCTTCCACCTACTTCCACTATTCATGTTTATAATCCTACTCCAACCAACCATTTCACTCCACCTCTTGTTTCTCATACGTGGTAAGTTTTTCCTCTCGGTACTCAATACTTAGCATCTCTTTATCAAGACCTTTAAGTGTAAATCCGTCAATTACAAAAAGCTACTTCTCATGTATCTCCATCTTTAGATTCCACATTGTTACTTCATTCCCCTTTTGCACCCACCATTTACGCTTATGTAATTCCACCTAATTTTTTCACTCTTAAGCTGCCCATTTTCAATGGTCATGGTGACCCCAAGAACACCTCCAGAATTTCTTATTACATGCCTATATTTTTGGATGGTCACACTCTTTTAGTTAAGCTCTTTCCTCGTAGTCTTCATGATTATGCAATGCATTGGTTATAAGATCTACCTGTTCACTCATTAACATCTTTTACGCATCTATCTAATGCTTTTATTTCTCACGCCTCTATCAATACCGATCCAAGATATCATATGTTCAACTTGCATAATGTAGAAAGGGATCCAATTGTATACACCGTAGTTTGGCCAATGCACTATTACGACTAATATTGCACTAGTTGTGCTTCTCCTACAAACCGACGATACACCGCTAGTTCACCTATCTAACCATCTTCCCATGACATCTCTTTTGTCATTTTTCCTCTTATAAATCATTTAAACAAGCTATAATAGCTTCGTTAACTAACTACATTAGCTTCTTACTTTCTTCTAGTCCACTTCTACCACCTTCTTGGCCTATCAATCCATTCCATGGGATTGATCTAACCCTTCAAACTCTCTCCAAACCCTAATCACCTCCTAAACATGTTTAACTAAGCTTAAACATGGTTTGTTACTCCTAAACCTAGTCAAAGTAAGCTTTGACTTTGCTAAAAGTGTTTTTGGAATTTAGTGTTTGTCCCACATGCACTCAAGTTTCCCATTTTCCCAAATAGAAAACTATATATAGGGCTAGACCCCTCTCTCATTTTCAAGAATTCCTCCCTTCTTCCTAAGCATAGATTATAGTATTTTGCATCTAGGTTCTAGATTTCATTTCTAGTTTAGATATTGAGCTATTTACTTCATCTTTTGTATTGTTAATCCAATTTATAGAGTAAAAGAGAAGAACCATTGGCTTAAAGAGCCTATAATGGGGAGATCTCTTTCTCTTAATCACTAAAACTGATTGCTTAGGGCTTACTAGGTTCATTATTTTAAGCTTTCAAAGAATAGAGGTAGTTTTAATTAGCTTAAATTTGAGTGTTTACTTCATAATGTATGCTAGTTAGAAAATCTTGCTCATTTCTTATCGGATGGTCCACTGATTTGTTGCTTGAAGCCTTTGGGGATTCTTTAGGAATTCTTACCCCAAAATCCATGGCTTTCACAACTTTTCTTTGAACACATTTGGCATGCACTGGTGGGACTCTTATGTCCATCCTCCATTAATGGAGGTCATTTAGGTTTTTCAAAGTTATTTTTCAAGTTTTTAGTTTAAATCACTTGTTATTTCCTCATTTCTGTTTTAAACCTTGGATTAATGAACTCTATTTACATGCATTTGTGGGTTTAACATAGAAATAGGAAGCTTTGACTAACTAATAACCTGTTTTGCTCTTAAAATTTTGAAAATCCATGTTTTTTGTAGGTTTTTCACAGGGCACGCGTAGGTGTTTTAAAGGGATGCATACACATTTGATATACACGCGTCTCCATCGGAAAGGTCGCTTACCTATCGGGTGTCCTCTATATTAATAAAAATTTTCTTTGCGTAGGGACGCGTCCGCATCTCCGCGTCCGCATTTCTCTCTCGGGCGTGTATGTGTAATTAATATCACTATGTAAAAATTTTACAGACTTCTTTTTACTTGGGCCACGTATCCATTGGTAGGAGTGTGCTTGCGTTGAAACCCTAGCGTACCTGTTGGATTAGGGCGCGTAGGTGTTGGTGACTGTTTTGATCTTAATAGACTCGTATAGGTGTTGGTATAGGCACGTACCCATTGGTTGGGGCACGTACATGTCGGTTTGACGCGTAGGTGTTACTGTCTAAATTAAATTTTTTTACAATCTGTTTTAATTGCTTCTCTGACATTTTTTATGCAGGTTTCTAAAAATTGACAGTTTAAAAACAAGGTTATCTCCTTAAAAATTTTAGTTTGCATGATTAAGTGTTTTTCATTTCGTAGCTTAAATTAGGTTTTGTGAAAGGTGCGTATGGTCTCTCCTTGCACTTTCCAAAGTGATCTTGGAGATCAAAAACACTTACACAAAATCTATTTTACATGTTAAAAACACTTGCTCTTTACAAGATAAAGTAACATTTTTATGTGCTTTTAGTAGGATTTGCACTTTGCATATGCTCTTCCTTCGCACCTTTGGGCGATCTTAGGAATCAAAAGCAAGTGTGGATTCTCTTTTATCCCAATCAGTGAATTAGAAGACTGCTAAAAAAACTATTGCTTACAAGCCTTACGTTGGTCAAAGAGAGGTGTTAAGAAAGAAGTGAAAACTTCTAATACACGTGTGTTTGCAGATTGCCAAATGGTGTGCCACTTTTGAAACCACATTAAGATTAAAAAAGATAAAAAACACACCATATTCAACACACTATATTGCAGGTTTCAGAAAAGGGTAAGTCCCTCTCTACTTAATAGAATGTAACCCCTTTGGCATAATGCCTTAAGCTATAACAATGGGGGTGGTTCTAGGAACCCCAAAGTAGTCCACCACTGAGTAACCTCATGGACGAAATGGAAAGTGCCTCGCTTAACCCACTTGATTAGTTTTCCTTGTGAGATAGAGTTACAAGTTTTCCCTATCGCGACCCTATTAAAAGTACACGATGGATGCATTTATTTCCCACTGTGCTTGAAGGGGGAAAATCCGAGATACTCCCAAACTAGTCATTATGACTTTTTGGGTAAATCACCTCGCTCATGGATAACTTTGTGACACCTAGTTAAGAGAACCTATTATGAAAGCCATTTTGTCTGGAGGCCAACTTTACTAGTCCATGCACATCGTTTTTCCATCACAAAGTGATAACTTGTTTGGATTTAGCATCGTGTTTTTCGAACATGGTAACGAACTCATCCCAAGTTTGATCTGAGTGTCTTTCATCATGAATTTAGACAAACATATTACTTAGCTTAGCTTCCTTCTCATTTTTAATGAGGCGAAGCTCTCAAAGTAAAACTAAGTCTATTTTCACATATTCTTGATCTACACCCATGCGTTCGTACTTTCCACGTTGGAAGTCGAACAGAGGCATACTTTACGTGTCATGTTAGAGATAGTGCTAGCTGCTTTTTTGTACATTTACACTCATCCATGTTTGTGGCTGGGGTGTTAAATGACTAAAGCAGGTGGGTATGTTTTCACGTCTTTGGCAGTCCTACGATCTTGACTTCAGGATCTTCATCATTGTTATGGGTCGGTTTTGTCATTCTGTCTCTCCCCTAGTTTGTTGAATTTTGCTTGCATTCTAGTTGTTTAGTATTGGTATTTACATTGTGTCTCCCATTCTTTGGGCACGTAGTATAAATCCCTCTATTGCGTGGTTATGCTACTTGCATTATCGCAGACTTCTTGTTATACCTTCTACTTGATTTTATTTCTGACGTCATCTAGGTTTTTTTTTTGACAAGTGTTGATAACGCATTATATATATCATCATGATGTTGTCTTGATATCGACACCTTGCTTGCTTGGTTGAGATATCTTGACAATGTTGTTATGCTATATCTAATTGTGACTTCCACTTTTCAATACACTTGGCTTGTTGTCGATTGAGTCTGCATCTAGGTATACCTTGTCAGAGGACTTTGTCAATATTGTTGATATTCAAGCCTTGTTAGATTTCTAACTTCAGCCCACATATCTGGTACAACATTGTCATTCATCTTGGTCTTTTAAGTACAAATTTGACATAACACAACTTAGGTGAGTGACACATTTTCATCTATCCATATCGGTATCCTTTGAAAACTAGTAAACATAGTGTTACATCTGAGTGTCGGCTAATAATGCCTAGACTTTCCAAAATGGCAAAAAAATCCAGTGAGCTTAATGAAGGAGCTAATCCTTTCGATGGTTTCCCCTTTAGCGGGAACAATTTAGGACCACTCTCTCACAAGTTAAGGACACAAAACCTTTAATCGATCATAGTGGGGAAGATTCAGACTCTTCAGGAGAACAACAAAGGTTAGACCTAAATAGATTTGATGAGCTCTTGTATTATAACAAAGATCAAGTACTCGCGAGAGTCTTGGCATTCAGAGCTAAACTTCTGCACGAGCGTGAAGACAAAACAAAGGTCATTAACCCTAACTTAGGAGAGCGAAGATTCATCTTAGATACGTATAATCCTTGTGATGTGGGATATGCATCCACTTCTGGGCAACATAAGGTCGTTGTCGAAGGTGAAACATCACGAAACCTCACTTTAAGGCTTCGCATAAAATAAAAACTAAGAAAAGGCCTCCCCTCCTCCGAAATCCGATGAAGAAGAGGATCTCTTAGGTGAGGAGGAAACCCTCCAAAAATAGATATTGAAGTTGAGTCGAAATTAACGAATCTAGGTGCTTCAAAAAGAAACATAGGTAAAGAAAAAGACAAAAATAAACTTAATGAGTTTCAATTTGATCCACATACAGGCTATACTTTTAAAGCAACTTAGACTCAAAGGTCAATATCACCTACTAAGGAGCAACTCATTCAGGATGAATTGAAATCTATGAAAGATACGCTCACAACATTACAACAGGGAAATATAGGCCAAAACAAAAAGTACCTATACGAAGAACTATGTCCTTATCCCTTCGATAAAGACATGCTACTGCAGCCCTTTCCTAAACATTTCACTATCCCAAAGCTTGACAAGTACAAAGGAAAAGGTGATCCCGCGATCACATCAAAGACTTTTACATGGCTTGTCAAGAGGTCGCCTACAATGATAATTTTCTAATATGACTCTTTCCCCACAGTTTGGGAGCTTTGGCAATTGAATGGTTCTGTAGCATACCTAAAGGATCTATAACAACGTGGCCGACACTAGCAGAAAAATTTGTGCGGCACTATTCTTTCAATATTGAAAATGATATCATGATGAATGACCTTTGCAATGCAAAGCAAAAACCTAATGAGACCTTCATGGGTTTCTTACAATGATGGAGAGCGCTGGCTAGTCGCTTCCCTTGTGCTTTACCTGAAAAACAATTAGTGAGCATTTTTGTTCCTAATTTAAACTCGGAGATAGCCTTCCATCTTCAGATGCATTGTGGATCTAACTTCGAGGAAGTTATAGAGAAAGGTAGCCAAATTGAAAAGGCTCTTATTACCAAAGGAACACTTAAACCCTTTGTCAAAAACAAACATGAGGCCAAATTTGTAGAAAAACCTAAGTTCTTTAATAAGAACAAGCACATCGTCGGGTGATGGGATTATCGACTCTAAAAGAGTTCAAGCTATGTGCAGACAGTCTCTTCATTGAAGCTTTCACAAGGACCTCATCCCAAAGCACCTACAAAATGTACGTTCACAACGTTGAGCAAATCCCTGACTACTATATTAAAACAATTAGATGATGCTAAAATGGTAGAGTATCCAAGTACCACAGTACCATTCCCAGAAAATGCTCCAAAACCTGGTTGGTATAAAGACCATGAATACTGTGACTTCCATCATGTCAAAGGACACAAAATAGATAGATGTCTACGACTGAAACACTTCATACAAGACCTCATTGAAGAGGGAAAGATTGCCGTAGAATCACCTCCTGATTTAGGATAGGGTCCTAATGAAAAAATGGGCATATACAAAGAACCTTTTCCCAATCACACGGATAAAAAGAAAAGGAAACCAGATCACAAGAAGGCCTCTAATGACTATCGCATTGCCACATATATGTTTACCCTAGTGATGACAATCCATTCGACTCCCTTATAGGTTGCATCCGTTCGCCTGATGAATGAGTAAACACAATCTGAATTCTTGAAAAGATTTGTGTAGTTGGAATGCGATGCGCTCGCTTAATCATACCTGATCCAATACCAACTACCCAAAGCCAATATAATTTACTAGACCAGCTAGAGAAAACACTAGCTAAAATATCCATTTTAGACCTTCTTAAAATCTCTACTGCTCACAAAGATATATTGTACAAAACATTACAGAATTCCAGAGTCTCTACTGAGGTAGATCTGCGCACTTGCAAGCTATGGTTGCCCACCTTGAACCCGCTGATCATATCACTTTTGATCGCAATGCTATCCCGCGTAACAACCCTGAGCATAATTTTCCTCTCTATTTAGAAGTGGTGGTTACCCATCGTAAGATTAAAAGAGTGCTTGTGGATGGGGGATCTGGTCTAAACATATGCACATTGAAGTTGGTTAGGTAGCTAGGCCTTTCAGAAATGGATCTGGGAGCTAAGACCATCACCATCATAGCGTATGATAATGAGGAGAGAGAATCCATAGGTACTATTATAGTGCCCATGGAAGTAGGTCCAACTTGTCATGATATGACCTTCCATGTCCTGGATTTAGATCTCCCATATAACATGCTCTTGGGGTGTCCATGGATTCATGCCATGCAGGCTATCCCTTCGACATTTCATCAGTGTATCAAGTTGTGCCATGAAGGGCGTATAGTCACTATCTCGGGACCCTGAGCCGTTCACTCATTGTCGGGCATTGCATAGTTTCTCTCATGCAGCCTATGAGTGCCCTTCTGTGGATGTTGTCATCCCTCTTAAAATGGAAGCTATGAAGAATCGGGTGGACTCAGAATTGCTCACACCTTATAATCAGGACTTCCCTTCTTTGGTCAATCCTTTTACATCTTGGGAAGCTACATCAGCAAAATATGGCCCAGGAGAGCCATTTACTCTTGAACAAGCATTATTAATTTCAGACTTATCAGTGTCACCTAGGACACGGGTAAGCCCTATTTTCAGTTCAAAAGTACATGAGAACCATGTTCAGAACCATTGGATAAATTTGTTCATAGTGGCCTCCTGTCCAAGAAAAGATGTTGGAGGATCCCATTAGTAAGGTACCAGAAGGAACAATGGCCTCATGCCATCAAGCGCCTCAGTATATTAAAGGACACCTTATGATGTTTTCATGGGTTATAAAGGGTACGAATGTGGAGCCACCGCATAAGGCCGTCTGAACCTATCCCTACTCGCCGCTTTCAAATCTAACAAGCATGGTCTTGGGTTGGAATCCCAGGATGCTCAACCCATCCGAGGTTGATGCTACCTTTTTGAATGCAAGGACGTTTTGTATAATGCAAATAGCGATACAAGTTCCCAATGTAGCTCTATGAAGATTTGGCTTCCACGAACCTATTCCCGGAGTCATCCATCCTTACCCTAATCAATCCATCCTTCAACCAATTATCAAGTCACCCTAGTTTATCCTGAACTTGTAGATTGGGACCAACAACTTTACGTACCACTTGATATCTTTGAGAATGATGAAGCCTTCATGGAATTCATGGGACTCAGGGATTCTCTTCCTACTGGGGACCACAACAAAGGATTCCAAATTCAGTTAAACACATGTGCATACTTCGGAGAAGAGGTAGAGATGTGTGGCCACTTGGGTAATAATGTTGTGAATAAAATTAAAAATACTTTAGAGCAACCTAGTACAAAGAATAAATGAAAATCTCATAGTGATAAACTCTTTGAGACACTTATAGAAGAACAAAATGAAAAGCATGTGGATAAAATAACTTATCCATTTGAAGATGATAAAGAGCTACCTCAGGAGGTTGATCTCACCCTCCCTCCTGATCCTACCAGAATGGAGGACGCATCTAAGATGCTCATTGAGGAAACCATCAGTGTTAACATTGGTTCAAATGATCTACCCAGATGATCAAGTTGGGGGCTTCGCTCTCAGCTCAAGAACAAAAAAACTTTGTGGAACTCTTAAGAGAATACGTTGATATTTTCACATGGACATATTCAGATATGCCCAGGCTTGGATCTAACACTAGTTGTGCACAACCTTGTTGTGCACCCAGACGCCAAGCCCATTAAACAAAAATTGAGGAAGATGCATCCTACAGTTGCACTTCTTGTCAAAGAAGAATTGGAGAAAATCTTGGCTGTAGATTTTATCAAACCTATTGATTACTCAGATTGGATCTCCAATATAGTTCCAGTACAAAAGAAACCCGTTGGCATTAGGATCTGTACTGACTTTCGTGACATCAATAAAGCATGTCCTAAAGATGATTTTCCTTTGCCAAACATAGATATGATTGTAGACTCTACCGCTTGGCTATGAGATGCTATCCTTAATGGATGGCTTCTCGGGTATAATCAGATAAGGATCACAGAAGAGGATCAGCACAAAACTGCCTTCATCACTCCATGGGGAACCTTTTGTTACAAAGTCATGCCGTTCGGACTCAAAAATGCCGGGGCTACTTATCAGCATGCTATGACTATCATTTTTCATGATATGATGAACGATATTATGGAGGACTATGTGGATGACATATTAGCTAAATCAAAGAGCAGAGAAGAGCACCTAGAAGTGCTTAGATGTATCTTTCAACCTCAGGGACTACAAGGTTTGTCTTAATCCTAAGAAGTGCGTCTTTGGTGTATTATCAAGAAAAACTCTTGGGATTTATAGTATCACAGAGAGGGATAGAAGTGGATCCCGCCAAGGTCACTGCTATTATGGACATGCCTCCACCCACCACTCTTAAACAACTCAGAAGTCTAGCAAGGAAAGATCCAGGCTATTCACCATTTTATTTCTCAGCTTGCGAGATAAATGTCATCCATTTACACATCTTTTGAAGAAAGATGTTGCTTTCAAGTGGGGGCCCGAATGTCAGAAGGCATTTTCTCTACTCAAGCAGTACCTTGTAAATCCACCTGTGTTGATGCCCCCTACTCCTGGAGAGCCTCTCCTTTTATATATTTCTGCTACCCAATTCGCTATTGGTGCACTGCTTGCCCAATACGACCTTGACCATAAGGAGAGAGTTGTTTATTACCTTAGTCATACATTGATTGCCTATGAATTGAACTATCCACAGATTGAAAAGGCCTGCTTGGTAGTCATCTTTACATTTCAGAAACTCCACCATTACCTCCTTAACAATAAAACTAAACTTATTTCCAAGGTTGACCCTCTTAAGTACCTCTTATCCAAACCCGCCTTAACAGGTTGAATGGCTAATTGGATCATTCTTTTGAGTGAATTTGAGATAGAGTTTGTAAATCAAAAGTCCTTAAAAGGATAGGTATTGGCAGATTAGTTGGCAGAAGCACCTTTACCAGGAACAGAGCCTTTGTGTCTAGATCTCCCAGACGCATCTATGATGTATATCAAGAATCCACGAGAATGGCAGGTCCATTTCGATGGATCATTTACTTTTCATGGATCAGGAGCAGGAGTGGTGCTTATTACTCCCATAAGAGATATTATACCAAGGGCATTCCGGTTGGGGTTTCCTTGTACCAATAACATTGTAGAGTATGAGGCACTCATTACTGGCCTCAAGCTAGCTATCACTTGGAACATCAAACAGCTGCGAGTTGTTGGAGATTCTCAACTCATCATTAAGTAGGTCAATGATGAATACAAGGTTAAAGATGAAAAACTTATTCCCTATAAGAAGATGGTTGAAACCCTAAAGGAATATTTTTCACATGTCATATTTGAACAAAAACCTAGATCTCATAATAGATTTGCGGATGCCATGGCTACCATCGGCTCTCTCTTGCACATCCCACCTGAAGAGAGTAAGATGCCTTTCTTTGTGGAACACTTACAGATGCCGGCATATGATATGCCTGAATCCTGCTTAGCATGTGAGGTTGTTGGTCCCTATCCCCATGGTATGACCCTATTTACCAATACCTACAAGATGGAACCTTCCCACCTGACATTACCCATTCAGAGAAAAAATCCCTTATCCGCCACATTGCCCATTATACCCTCCTAGGAGGCACCCTTTATCATCGTGGCTATGACAGGAACTTGCTTCGCTGTCTAAATGTTACTGATTCGGTTCACATAATTAAAGAGGTACATAGTGGTATCTGTGGGGCACACACTAGTGGCATGGTGCTAGCTAAGAAACTGTTGAGAGTAGGCTACTATTGGCCTACCATGGAATCTGATTGCTGCAACTTCATGAAGAAATGTGAACTTTGTCAAAAGTACGGTAATCTCATACATGCACCAGCACAGGCTTTGCAGCCTATTGCAATGCCTTGGCCTTTTTCAAAGTGGGGTTTAGATCTCATAGGGAAGCTCCACCCTTCTTCATCAGATGGTCATACACACATCATAACTGCCACCGAGTATTTCACTAAATGGGTGGAGGCTATTCCTCTTACCTATGTCACCGGTGTGTAAATATCCAAGTTTATCATGAACCATCTTATATGCCATTATGGTATCCCCTCGGCCATTGTCACTAACAATGGTAAATCTTTCAAAAACAAGATGGTAAAAGACTTGTGTCAACGCTTTCATATCCAACTTAAATGGTCCACCCCTATTACCCTCAAGGTAATGGGCAAGCAGAGGCTACAAACAAAACTCTTGTGTGCATTATGGAGAAAATGGTCAGTAAAATTGGTCGTAATTGGCACTTGCAAATCCATCCCGCCCTCTGGGCTTATCGAACCTCCATCTGCACCCCTACTGGTGCGACCCCGTATTCACTTGTCTATGGCACTGAAGCCATCATACCTTTGGAAGTGGAGCTTCCCTCCCTGAGAATATCTCTCAAGGACTACCTCAACAAAGATGAAGACTACAGAGTTACTCACTGGCGAGTTGGGCTGAACTGCATAGATGAACGGCGTATCGGGGCTCTTAATCACCTTAAGGTATATCAAAATAGAGTATCCAGGAGGATACAACAAATGCATCATTCATACGGAATTTGATTTAGGTGATCTCATACTAAAAGAAAATCATAAGAATACCACCAAAGACAGGGAAAAGAAAGGTAAATTTGAGGCCAATTGGCTTGGCCCTATGTGGTATCTACTAAATATGGATCGGGGGCATATAGACTTGCCTATTCAGATGGTGAAGAGCTTCCAGAGCCCATGAATGCCATTCACCTCAAGCGCTTCTATGCTTAGGCATGGGCTAGAATATTGAGATAAGAAACCAAAAGGTAAAAAAGCAAAGAAAAACAAAGCAAAAAATTGAAAAATTGAGAAAAAAGTAAAGAAAAAACAGGTCATCCTCGTGTGAAAACCATGCAATTGTGGCGCAGTGGGCATGTCCTTTTGTGAAAACCGGTTTCGGTGCTCAAGGAAGGTTTCTCGTACACAAGTCACTCTTGCGACAGGATGGGTAACTTTTGCCACTTACTAAATTCCACAGTACCCTGGCTAGGTCTAGGAATCCAACCTCAAGCTCCCTTGCAGAACCTGTGATCTGGTTCACTTACGCTATATCTGTGTGAAGGATGTGGCCTATTTTTATATTCCCACATCGCGCTATGGGCACATTCACATTCCACTTCATTATACGATGACATGTGGCATTTTCCCCTTTGTATATTCCTACATCACGTTGGGGTATTCCACGTTTCTTGAAGCTTGTACATTGCTTTCAGAACATGACCTTGAAAATACAAAAACATTAAAAATATGTCAATGATTTCCCGCAAAAACAAAGTGGTAGTTAGATTGCTTTTAATTGTTGGTTTGTATAGTTTTGGTGTACTTAGCTTGTTGTGTTGTTCGTTCTTTAAATGATTCTTTGCTTACATTACGTTAGATCTTGTTAGGTTTAATTGTGTGTTACACTGCATTGATTGTTAGGACTGTTATGCTTGTAAAGTAATTGTTGTATATTTATTTGATTGTTATGTGCATCTATTGGAACTCATTTTTACTTGCTTGGATTAAAGTGTTAGATTAATCTTCATTTTAGTTGCATTGCATTGTGTTGCATGTGTGTGTTGGTTTAGTTTTGTTAACTTTTGCTTGTGTGTTTGTTTAGCACAGTTGTTTGTTATCACATCTATCATATATCATTTCATCACATTTATCACATCATTTACTACATCATATATACAAAAATGCTAAGTATTACATCATGCATGTATGCTAAGCTAATCATCACATATCATATCATCAATGGGGCAAGAGGGGTTGCGCATAATCACTAATCTATCCCCCCCGCACCAATATCATCTAGTATCATCCCAAAATACTAGCCATATGGAATCAAACATCTCATAAAGCAAAAACACATGATATCAAATACATGAGTATATCATCACTATGAAAGAAAAACATGTACATCTCTACATCTGAACATATGTCACATACATAAAAAGAAAAAAGATACAACATGAACATCAGGTGAAGCATTATGACCATGACAACATATCAATGCATGACAAGATATACAAGAAAGTGTCCATATGGTACATGTATAATAAAAATATCTGTGTCAGAGTCCGGTATATACAAAATGCTTTGTCCATCTGCCATATAAAAGGGGTAGGGATCAAATATCAAGCCTTCATCTAGAGGCATCTGTAAAAGAATCTAAAGAATCTATACATAGTCAAAACTCACCTTCATAAGAGGCATATACATCCAATACATACAAATATATCATGACATGAGTAGGAGACTCAGCCATAACTCTCCTCATCGGGGCTGCTGGGACCATGTCCTGGAGGATGGAATAATGGAGGCTGTGATGGGCCTGCCCTTGAAGAACCTGCCAACTGTGAGGGAAGACCCTATGTACCCCTTTGTTGTGTACTCGGATGTGTAGCCGATTGTCTTGACTGAGACGACCTTCATGATCTAGAGCCTGTGCGCTCACATCAAGCTGGGTATAAGATGTCACTCACTCTACTGCTAGAACTACCCAGAAGTAGGTTGTCCTATAATAAAGAGCCTCACCTATGGCCCTGATAGTGTCACGTATCAAATCATCTTCTCTCAAATGGCTAAGACTACTGTAGGGCGACATCACGCTTGCCTATCAATCGACCTCTGTCAACATTAGCCTGCCCTAGCGATGGCGGCCTCTTGATCCCTCTCTAATGTGATGCTTTGTAGCTCGACATGGGCCTAGTCTCTCCATCAAATAGGTATGTCCCTTGTCCTACACTTGGTCATGCTGAACCATGACGCTATGTATGGCGGCTCTGAGCACGGCCTAAGGCACCTACTAACCCCAGAGTGCCCAGCATGTTTCAACTATATAATCTAACCCTACCATGCGGCCCTACCACTGTCCTGTGGTGAGACTTGGCCTCGGTCTCTCTCGATTAGTCACACTTGAACCTATGCCTCTAGCAATGATCTCTCTCTAGCCACGAAGTTGTACCACTATCGCTAACTAAGTTGCTTGTAGTGCAGCAAGCTATCCATCATCACCACCCCCTGGAGCCTGAGGAGGTGGACCCTGTTGTGGTAGAACCTATTGTAATGGGACATATATGCCCACTGGAATGCCTACTGGAGGCAATGGACCAGCTGGGGCCTGGTGGGCCTATCTAGGTATGGGCCTAGGACCCTGTGCCTGCGGCTTATGGGGCCTGCCTCTAACTCGATACTGTGCATCGGGGCCACCCTCGTCATCTGAATCATCATCATCGCTATCACCTCTGGCACCATCATCATCACTAGGTGGCCCCACTGGGGGAGGCCTCACGCCTACCTCATATGCTGCCCTCGAATAGTTAGCCTTGTGTGGAATCACGCCATGGTACCAAGGCACGTACTTTGTTGTGCACCCTAGATCTCGCACCTGCCTCAAAGGTACCCAAATGGTACAGGTGCCACCTATTGGAAACTAGCCCAGGCTCTATCAAAGGCTATCTACGGCCCCATATCAAAATACTCACGTGCCCTCTGCGCATACCACATGTCGGGCCCTAGAACATCTTGTGTGGTGCCAAATTGTGTCCGACATCACAACCCTGTAAAAATCCCGCATATAGTTGTGGCTACCCATGATAAAGTGCTCTACTTTGACTATGGATAGCTCTCGGGCATCCTCGGGCCACTGGAAATGTTGGTACGGCCTCCATACCATGGCCACCTGCTATAGGTCATCGAGCTCTCGACGATAAGGATAAGCATCGCCCCTGTAAGGCCGAACATTGTCCTCGAATGGGACCCAACCCATGGTAGATGGCTCCTCTAGAGCCCGAACTCTCAGAATGCCTAAGGGGTGCACTGATAGCAATGTGATCCCAGGCCCATATCATAAGGAGCTTGGCCGGGCCTACCATCTTCTGACGGTAGTAGGTAATAAGATGTAGGTCCCAGTAAAGATGCGCCAAAATGCACTGGCCCCAACAATAAGTCTCCCCTGTATCAATCCAAGAATCACCCCAAGTAGTCCAAGTGGGAATGAGGCACCGGTCTTGTCAGGGAGTAAAACTCCATTGAAAAGGCCATCAAAGTAAACTACGACCCGATCTAACTCCGGATCCTTGATGCAGCGTGACAATCTCACCGTCATCCCACGACGAGGTATCATCGGACTACGAACAAATGTACAATATATACATCCTCGCAGCACCGCCATATCACTATATCACTAACGTCTTTGTATCAATGCTAGCCAATGATGGGAACGTGCATGATGCGCCAGACATCCTCCAACGTAATGGTGATCTCCCCTGTAGGCAGCCGGAAGCACTGGCTCTCGTTGTGCCATCTCTCATATAGTGTAAGAATGCCGTGGTCCAATGTGATCTGGGGCATATCAGCCACATAGGCTAACCCTGTGACATAAAGGAGGATGTCTAAAATCCCCAATCCCTATCTACAAACTATGCCTCTATCACCTCAAGATGGCCATATCTCTCCCGCATCTGAAGTGCGGGTAATCTGCACTGCAAGATCAAAACAAGTGTTAGGCACTTATCTAATCTCTAGCTATCTTTCTAAGGAAACATAGTCCATAGAGTCCTTGAGCTTACTAACTCCCCTTTTTCTTCTAAGTTCTTCTAATTATTCTCCTCTGCACTTTGCTATTTTATTGCTATAAGTGTGTTCCATTTTCTTCTAGACACATGCGCGCTCCTTTTCGATGCACGCGTGACTTTCCCGATGCCTACGCGCCTTACCCAATGTAAATACGCACCCCTGCAATTTTGCTTTTTCCACGTAGGCTGGGCGAGATGCTTACGCATCCAAGATGATGCCTACATGTGCACCTCTCAACCAACACGCAAGTGTGCCCCCGTACTCGACCTAAATCCCACTTTTTCCCTCCCGACGCCAACGCGTCTAGTTTGATGCGCGCACGCGTATGTGTTTTTCCTCCCGATGATGGTTACGCATGCGCGCTATCCATTTTTCGACGGATACGCATGCGTATCCATTTTCCAATGCATGCACGTGTGTGCGTACATGTCAAAATTGACACATGCGCATGCATTCTTTTCCCGCCTACCTACCCTAAAAGTGACCTAGAAAGCATTAAATGCGTAATTTAAAAGAGAAAGGATAGACCACTCACGAAGGGTCCATCCATGGGTCTCGTTGGTACTCTTGGATCGGTTTGCTCACCTCCACCTCGTCGGTAACCTCTCCATCGTACTCTAGGCTCTCTCGCTGACACCTCGCGGTAAAAATTTGTAAGGGCTCTGAGTACAAATGAATTGATCGTGATTGTTTTTACCCCCTCGGTGGGTATATTAACTCATCGCGATGCCCCTAGGGCATGTTTTCTCCGCCGTGGTCATTCTAATCTTCTTCTACCCACTGTGATAATTATTTTATTATTAAAATAATTATTTTTATTAATTTTCACATGCTGGGGCACTTTGTGCTACCCTGCGGACACTTCCTCTTAACCCTGACATTGTTTACGAACCTTATAGGTGCTTTCCTCTATTTTGATTCCTCTTTTTATCTATCTACCTCCCGTCGTGAGCAATAATTCTCTACAATAATTATTATCACCCTGTCTTTCTTTCCATGGGGATCCCCTTTTGGCTCTTTTGCGGCCTTGCCTTCCCCTGTTCGCCTCCACATGTACTCTTTAGAAGATCTTTGATCTTTTGAATTCTTCCCGACTAATCAAAAAATCCAAAAATTATAAAATTGATTCAAAAATATAAAAAATAGTATAAAACTTTGAAAATGACCTACAATCGGTAATCAACTCATTTTTTTCGGCTGAAATATATGTTCATGGCGCTCATCCTTATCTTGTTGGTATTTTCACATGTTTTGAAATAAAGACTTACGAATCACCCGATCTACAATCATTTACAAAAGACTGCTACTTACTTCCTCTGTACTCTAGGGCACTATCAGTTGCTTGGTACTTTTTTTGTCATGTGCACGTTGCTTTTTCATCGGACCCAAGTGTCCTCCGTCATTTCCCTTGCATGTGCATATTGCTTGGGGCATCGTTCTTACCCTTGTTGTTTATCAGAACATTTGGGACTTCCGCTCGATAACAAAATATTTGTGCAACCTTCTTGAACGTTGTTGGTTTAAGTGTGTGTGACTATACTTATTTCCCTGTTACATGAGTTTGTTTACTTCTTATATTGCATTACATGTTTGTATGTTGTGTGGAGTTGGCATTTTAAGCAATAGACAATTGTTTTGTATCTTGGCTTTCCATGTCACTATACACTTCAGTTGTATGCTCACATTTTTAATAAGGACCGATGAGGAGGTCTCTAAGCAAAATGATGATTTAAATAGTGGATACAATTGATTTGTGGATAGCTCAATATCTCTTTTCTTGTTTCTCATGCCTCTTTCTCCTTTCCTCTTTCTTCTTTTCGATCGTCGATCGACTTCTTTCATCACCCCATCGACACTTGAGGGGGCATCCTTCATCCTATTAATTTTTCTTCTATCCCTTCAATTTTTTCTTCCTGTTTATATTTGTCTACTTTCTTTGAAGTGATGTAACTTACATCACCTCAAAGAGGAGAAAATGTAGACACCTGTAGTTTGGCCAATGCACTATTACGACTAATATTTCACTAGTTGTGCTTCTCCCTGCAAACCCACGATACACCGCTAGTTCTACCTATCTAACCATCTTCCCATGACATCTCTTTTGTCATTTTTCCTCTTATAAATCATTTAAACAAGCTATAATAGCTTCGTTCTAACTACATTAACTTCTTACTTTCTTCCAGTCCACTTCTACCACCTTCCTGGCCTATCAATCCATTCCATGGGATTGATCTAACCCTTCAAACTCTCTCCAAACCCTAATCGCCTCCTAAACATGTTTAACTAAGCTTAAACATGGTTTGTCACTCCCTAAACCTAGTCAAAGTAAGCTTTGACTTGCTAAAAGTGTTTTTTGGAATTTAGTGTTTGTCCCACATGCACTCAAGTTTCCCATTTTCCCAAATAGAAAACTATATATAGGGCTAGACCCCTCTCTCATTTTCAAGAATTCCTCCCTTCTTCCTAAGCATAGATTATAGTATTTTGCATCTAGGTTCTAGATTTCATTTCTAGTTTAGATATTGAGCTATTTACTTCATCTTTTGTATTGTTAATCCAATTTATAGAGTAAAAGAGAAGAACCATTGGCTTAAATAGCCCATAATGGGGAGATCTCTTTCTCTTAATCACTAAAACTGATTGCTTAGGGCTTACTAGGTTCATTATTTTAAGCTTTCAAAGAATAGAGATAGTTTTAATTAGCTTAAATTCGAGTGTTTACTTCATAATGTATTCTAGTTAGAAAATATTGCTCATTTCTTATTAGATGGTCCACTGATTTGTTGCTTGAAGCCTTTGGGGATTCTTTAGGAATTCTTACCCCAAAAATCCATGGCTTTCACAACTTTTCTTTGAACACACCAATGAACATCTAGAAGATTATGTCTTATGATATAATTTTTTTTAGCCAAGATAACTAATGTGCTTGTAGACTCAGAACTTCAAGATCTATTTGTCCAAATTCTATTGCCACCTCTTCAGGAGAGTGTTCTATTTGAGACATATACATAATTTGATCATTTATGTCATACTCTTAAGCTACGTGAAACTAAACTCTTATCTAAAGGAAAGCTTAAGTATCAGGAACAAGCTTCATCTTATGTTCATTTTCAAAATAAATCAACTTTAAAGCCCTCTAGAAAACCTAATGAAGTTAAAGTCATTCTCAACAATTTATCTAATACCAAAGAGCTTCAATGGAAACCACCTAAGTATACATATACCAAATTGACTATCGCTCTGCATCTTCTATTGCCACAATTTATTGAAAAAACTCTTATTACGCTTCCTTCTCCACTCAATTTGGATACATCTCTTCTTAAGGTCATAATTACAATGAAAAAATTTCAAATGCAATCTGTCATCAATGTGTCAAAAATTCTACATATCGATGTTTCAAAATTTGTAATCTTATTCAAGATTTCATTGATAATAATGCTATTGAGCTCCCTGAGCCCAAAGCATCTGCACTTTTGCTTAACGAAAATCATAAAATCAAAATATTCAATAATCATCTTCAAAAACATGATAAGAAAGTAGTTGAATCTTCACTAATCATACATATCTCATAATGCCTCTTCCTACATAGATGGATATAGATTTTCTAGTCGTTCATGTTGAGATATCTCCATCGATTATTTCTTTCTCCGATCATGACAATCATACTACATTCTCTTCTGATCACTTACACATTAGTTTTTCTATTGGACCCACTTCTATCAATAACACTAGATTTAATCCATCATATCATATCAGCAAGTGTTCTATTTTACTTCTTATCACTATCGAATGTACACTCACTCACAAATTTCATATCTGATTCCTAAATCATATGATTTTTTTCAACTTTCGGTCACTTTGTTGGTCCTTTTACCATACTTGTGCATTTTCTTATGGCACCATCAATTTAATGGTGTGACATGCTCTTAGGTCTTCCCTGCTCTCCGTCGCAACTCAAGATATTGTCTCCATAAATCATTTATGTATGAAATTCATTCATAACAAGCAAGTCATTTTTATCAATGGTGTTCTGCCATCTACACCATGGCCAAAACCTTCTCTTGAGGTTTCCATTGCATTAGCTAGAACATATAGGTCCCCGCGGCCTCTCGAATCTAAAGCACAATATGCTCTTAGTTCTCCCATTTGCACATAGACCTACATGGTCCCATTTCTCCGATAGTCTACCACATCAGTCTAGGTCCCTCATTCAGCCCACTCTTTCACATAGGTATACTTCACCTCCTTATGTTCTTTCACATAATCACTCATCGCTTTTACGCTCTCCCGCACATAGATCTTCATCGTCTCCAGTCTCATTCACATAGAAATTCATCACCTCTGTGATCACCTTCATATAGATGCACATCACCTTCATTATCTTTGTTTCTCTAGATTTTAATTCCTTTTCAATTAAATGATCTAGTACTAAAGAAACTAACAAATTGAGAAATGGTGGAGGGTTTATGTTACCTCGGATATGATGTAATACAAAGCTAAATAATGATGGATTCTTGATGTTTTAAATCGGATGAAACCTCTAAATATATTGATAATGATATTTTTAGATGGATTGGGCGGCATTTCCCAAAAAGTGGACTCGAGAAGCCTTAACTTCCTCCGTGGATGTTAACCCCATTTGTTTAGAAAGAGAGATGTAAGAATTGTAACAGAAGATATCATGTAGAAATAGTAATGTTACTCAATCTAAAAAAATGAATGAGATTGATTTAAAAGATAGTTATATCATAGTAAATGTAAATTGATTGTTACCTAATATGGGGTGACGCATGACCCAAACTTGTGCACGACAGATAGGTCAACGGTGATCCGGGAAGGAAAAAATCTGAATCATAGGACAAATATACAAACTTAGAGAGTCTAAATGCTAACTATGTTAGGAATCATGTATGATTTTAGTAGTTTGTAGGATAGACCATGGGCGAGAAAATCTAGGAACGCTGGTTGGAAATAGCAGCAGAAGATGTCTTTTTGATAAACTAGGTGCAGGTCGATGATGATTTGATAGGGGTCAGGAGAGTGTGGTAGAATTAGATAAAGCCAAGGATGAATGGATGAGAAAAGAAACCTACATGAAAAATGCTAAGAAATAAGGTTTCGGAGAAGTCAGTGAGTGTTTAAAGTCATCTCAACTCCGTAAAAGATTATATATGATCAATACAAAGATAATTCGATAAAAATATCAATAAATTTACACAAATATACCATAATTCTCACGAAATATTATTGTGAGAAATGCAAGCACATTGAGATGATGTCTCGGGAGATCTGTGATTATTATAGAAGTGTTTAGGTGAGAGAGAAAATTCCCAGTGTCGTAAGAGAGTTATGAGGTTTACATGCATCGATTATGATTTTTTTAAAAAAATTAGAAAGGAAGGATTTAGTTTTATAGGATCAACGATGACTATGATGGGTTGCTTTTGCCGATTGTGGGGAAAGAAGTTTCCCCAATGGGCAATATTTTGTTGAGTTTGGTGTGATTTTGTGTTTTTAAGGATAGGATTAGGTGCTTTAAAGCATTAGGTAGGAAGAGGTTGTTTAAGGATGAGGTGTAGGTGAGTTGGTAGTAGAGATAGGTTAGAAAAAGCGTAGGGATAGGAAATAGAAATTCCATTAGGGAAAGGTAAGCAAAGGATGTGGATTAATTTATTAATTAATTAATTAATTGAAGCTTAATTAATTAATGTGAATTAAAGGTGATAGATATTAAAGTGGGCATTTAATTAAATAAGGGGGATGGATTAAATAAATATGTGCACGTGAGCGATTAAAGGTATAGATACCAAATTTAGGTGTCTACATTTTTCCCCTTTTTGTTGAGTGGTTTGAGCTAGCAAGCCATGAGACAAAAATGATGAGAGTTGGATGAGGATTAAAAATATTGATGATAAGCTCCCCTAAAACGGGGATCGATGATGTGTTTGAAAAGGTAGATGATGAAGTGTGGGTGGGTGAAGAAAAGATGGGTAAAATGATTACCAAGGTAAGATGCCTAGACAAAACTAATCACAATAAAAACTATGGAGGTGACTCTAATATCACATCGGTAGGGATAATTATGGTCTCAACATAGATAGGCTACAAAATTCTATGGAACAGTAAGTGGGTGAAGATCATTGCAGTATGGATGCAAGTTGGGATGACCAATGGGTCATAGGCAAGTCATCAAACTATGCACAACTATATGCAAAAGGTATGTGACATCCTTCGTACATGAGGAATCAAGTGAAAGGTTATGCGTCCACAAGGGATAAGGATGAAATGGTTATGGTGCCTAGTGGGACATAAATAAAATTTGAGAAGACAAAATGAAAAAGTGAGTGATGAAATAATATGCCCAAAAATGGGAGGTAAGTATGGCCACAAGGTGGACTTTTTACATTGATTGGATAGGATTTGTATCTTAAAATTATCAAAGAGAGAATAAGTATGGATCAGTGGGACTTTGAATGTATAAACTAATTATTTGAATATATAATTAAAATTCCCAGAGGGAAAATGAATATGACCACAACAAGTGGACTTTGAGAATATGTATGCCCGAAGGAAAGATAGATATAATGACAATGGTGGATTTTTGAAGAACGCCCAAAGGAATGGAAGAAGAAAAAGCCCAAAATAAATATTTAAAAGCCGAGTTGATGGCGATTGAAGTGAATCGATGGTGACCCAAGGGGTCGATGATGACCTAAATTCGGTGGCTATATAAGCTCGAGGATCAGGTGATGATCATCATTTTTCATGCCCAATCTTGACGAGAGAGAGTAGAGTGATAAAAGAGATGGAGGCCACATGAGATGTGAGGAAATGTTAGAGGATGCGAAGGATGGTGAGTAATAAAACCCACACTAGTTTTAACTTAATTTAATGTTTTATTTATTTTTTTCATTATTTTAGAAAAAGTGGATGATGTCGGGGGTGGTTGATGATGATCTAGGTGGGTTGATTGTAGAAACCAAATTTTGGTATCACCCCGCATTTTCTCCCTCTTTCAAACAGAGACTTATCCATGTGAATCCCATCTCTCACCAAAACAACATATTTAATTAATCAATTTTAATTTATTAATTGATCCCCTTAAACCTCATTATCGAATATGCCAATTAGGTCACACTCATCCACTATTACACCCACCATATAAATCATGAACCCCACTTAATCAAACTCAATTAAATCAAATCAAATCCAACACTCCACCTAATAATCAATCCCCCAAAATTATTAATTCATGAACCCCACCCATGAATTTAATAATTCTAAATCCCAAATACATCAAAATCCAACATCCCATTCAAATATTCAATAGTGTAAAGTAATCCACATGGGATTTACTATTACACCTAACATTTTCAATCATGTCCCCACTCAATATCACATCCTTTATTTTTTTAAAATCATGAGCCCCTTAATCAAATCAAATCTTAATCAGATCCCATTAAGCAGGGTTACTTTTGTAAACCCTAGTTACTCGTTAACCCCAAATTTAACCCATATCCAAGCTATAAATATAGCCCTTTCCCCCTCTTTAGAAGGATAATACAAAATTCTGAAACAAATCTTGAAGCTTGAAGGTTGGAAATAAGAAGAAAATTTTGAAATAAGTTTTGAAGTTGGAAATTTTGGAAATTCTTTTCAAAGTTTTAGAAAAATAAAGAATAAGTTTTGAAGCCATGGTAAACCTCTAGACACTGTAGTTGAGGATCTTATCAATCTCTCCCACATGCAAGACTTCTTACTGCTTTTTTTTTTTTGGGCATATTGTATTTCTATACCTCTACATGTTATCTATTTTTCATTTTTTATTTCCATATTTTTGACACGGGGTTGACATCCTCCAAGGGAGTTCACAACCTCTTGGAACCGACATTGTCTGGGAAGCCCCCGCATATCTTGATCTAATCATATATGTTCAAGTTTTTGTAGGCATTATCACACATCTCTCTTCTTGGCACCAAAAATCCACATCCACATCCAGGTACTAAGCCCTCCATCATTCGATGTTGTTGGTGGCTTCCAATATCGAAGCATTCACCCGCATGAGAAAGAAGTTTCCTATCCAACATTATGGCATGCCCAGTGGGACCAATCCAAGATCTGGTTGTTTCGTTTGTTTGTTACTTTGCTAATCTTTTGCATATGTCATAAGTATACAAATTTTCCGGTTTCATAACACCCTCATTTAGATATCTTTCGCGAACATTTCATTTTTCGATTCACTTATTTGTAGGGTTTAGTGTTATCTCTGTCAGTGTGGTGTGCTTCTTGCATTCACTGGTTTGTATCATCGTGGAGATAAGTGTTCTTCCCGTTTTCAATCGGCTTGGTATTTAGTTGTTCATAATTAGTATCAATTTTATTTTTATTATTAAATACATCATAATAATCAAATAAAAAAACAATTCATACTTTGGGTTCTACCGCATGGGACACAAATCCAGAAATTAATCTTATCACGTGGCTTTTGCTTTTGATCTTAGTCGTACAATAAATGTATATCTTGTTTTTTAAGTACCTTTGTGTTGACCCAACAAAATATGTATATATCTTCATTTAGATCTTAAATTCCAACTCTATATAGATCTCGTTCTTCAAAATATAATAGTCTATATTTATTTATTCGTAATAGTTATATTTATTTATTTATAATAGTCTATATTTGTTTATTTAAAACATAATAGTTGATATTTATTTATTTAAATCAACAAAAAAATTCAAATTAAAAAAAAAACAAGAATAATAATCATAACGAAATAGTTTCCTAAATTATCCCATCCACCTCACCTCTCCCTTCCACGACCCAACTCACACTGACGCCCATTCCTACCTAACTCTCCCACCGAGTCCGTCACACCCAACCATCTCTTGAGCCATTCGACTCTTACATCCCCTTCTTACCCATAATCTCAACTCACGCCTAACCCTCCAACTCCCGAGCTCTCACCTATTCCATCCTTGGCTCAAAGCTATCTCCACTCACCTCTCCCTTCCTCCTCGAGTTATCATCTCCAACCCAACATCCCACATCCAACCTTCCTCTCACCTCACCAAGTCATAGTACTTTGCATGTACTACCGTGCTCCCACCTCACTTCATCCCAACAACTCCAATTCCCACTTGACTATCCCTATGCAATTGACTTCTTCCATTGTCCACCTCTCAACCGAGTCACTCCCCATCCTACTACCCAACTCGCTGCTTCTTCCTCACCACGATCAAACTCAGACCACTTCATCTCCTAATTCCCAACTCCTTCACCATCACTCCTCTGCCCGAGCTCCCATCTGACGCACATCATCCCCACACCGATTCATGCTACATCCATTCTCACTCCAGCCACTCACCACAATCTTCTCCCTACTCATCTCTCCTTGCCACCTCTTTCACAGGCCCTCCCTCAACCCAGGACTTCAACAACCTCACTCCCAATCAGTCACCCATGCTCCCACACATAGCTTGACCCTCCCTCTCCACAAGCTCCTCCTCCCTAACCACCACCACTATCCATCATGCCTCAACTAATCCATACCAATTTTATTTTCCCACCCATGAGTCCCATTTCTCCTCCTTCCACCTTTTAGTTCACACTCAGAAGATTCCACTATTTGATGCTTTCACTATTTCTAGCTTGGTTTCAAATTCACACAAAACTCCGTGGATACAGGACTGTATAATCTCTCTCTCTCTAAAGCAATCAATGATCACAATTATAAGCAATTTTGTAACGCCATAGCCAATTATATATTTCCCGTTTAGATTTTTGTGATTCTCTTTATGTCATCAAACATGTGAAGAGCCACGTCCATGTGTAGTATGACCAAAAAATCTCCCTAGTTAGCCAAGATTTCCCATGAGGATAATTGAATGCACAATTTCATTGCTTGAAGCCCAGTATCAGATCCACACAGGCTTTGGATAAGCGATTGGATTATAACTTGAAGCGTATATCCACGCAGAGACCCACAAGATTTCAATGTTTGACACTTCCAACTATTTCTAACAAGTTTCAAATTCACGCAAGCTTTGTAGGTAGTGACGGTACAATATCTTTATAGCGATTGGATTACAATGCTTTGGAACACATGTAAAAAGTGATCAATTTGCTTCATTACAACCATAGTAAATACTTGCATGCTTTTTTAAGATATTGATGGTTTTATTTTTATTTTCAAATTCATGCAAGCTCTGTGGGCAGTGATTGTACAATCTTGTTATAGCAAGCTGCTTCCAATTATTTTGAACACATTTACAAACAATGTTATAGCCAATTATATATTCCTCGTTAATTTTTTTGTGATTCTCAGTATGTCATCACACATGTGAAGAACCATGACCATGTGTAGTATGACCAACACCGAGTCATCTACCTAGTTGTGACAATTCAACCTTCACACATTCACTTTTTCTAAAGCAATATTTGATTGGATGTTTCAATTACTTTCTAGCTGACATACGCCGACCCATGTGGCTGTTAGTGTGAGTTATCCTATGTGTCCTCCTCACATATTGGAGGGTCATCTCACATGGGTTAGGTTTAGGGTTAGGTTTAGGGTTTGCTATTGAGTCATGCACTAGGGTTACTCAACACCCTATATGTACCTTTTCACTATTCATTTATGAGCATGCCAAGACACTCCGTTGTCTTTCCTCTATGTGCAAGATTTGTTTCTGTTGAGCAAGTTCTTACATTTTTGATTGATTCTTCCTTGCGATTACGCTTGGAGCTATCATGATTCCGTTGGAGTGCAACTACTTCATGGTGCATCGTTTCCGATTTGATTCTCACAAACTCTTTTCATGGTATCAGAGTTGAGATCGGGTAAACATGCATTCGTCATTTGAGTTGTGATTACTCTTGGTCTCATTTTTTAATCCTCGTGCAAGTTTTTTGATCATTACTACTGTGGAATTATTTTGCTAATCTCTTTAACAAGTGTTCTTTTGGAAGTGCATTTTTTTGGGGTTTGTGCATGTATGCAGGTTTGCATTTTTCACCGCTGGATTTCACTGGTTATAGTCATATTTAGTGGAAAACGTTATCTTGAGGTTGGTTCTTTTTACGGTCTTATTCAGATTTTTACCAAAATATATTAATAATTTTTTCTAGAAATGTTTTTTTTCGCCTATCTTTCGACCTCTCCTACCTTTTGAATGCTTTGGCCTATGCGTAGTTTTTTCCTCGTGTTGTGCGCTATCTCGAGCTTCCTATTTTTTTGCGTGGATTGTTTTTTTGAGACTGTCTGCCCGAGCCATTTGACCCCTGGCTGAGTCGTATTTTTTTACTTTGTGCGTGTATGATTTCTGGCCGCGCTATCTCCAATCATCTCAGTGCAAACTATTTGCTTTACTGCTGCTGCCTCCCACGTGGCCGCCTCTCCCTCCCCTCCTGCACACACTTTGCCCCTCAAAACCTGCATTTAATCTCTTTCCTCTGCGCAAAAAAAAAAAAACAACAACGAGCTCCTCCTTTGGTACGTTTCTTTTTTTATTTGTATTTTATTAAATCTTCCTTTTTTCTGCGTTTTTCAAAAAGCTTCCTTTTAAATTCTTATTTTAATTCACATGCTTTTTAACTTTTAAAAAAAAGTGAAAGTTTTTTTGTAAAGTTTTTAAAACAAAATATAAAATTCTTTCTATTTTTTAAAAAGAAGCTTTTTACTTTTTTAAATTAGATTTATTTAATTTAATTTTTTTTTTTAAAAGAGGGAAAGCTTTTTTAAATTAGTTTTTTTAAATCTTATTTAAATTCATAATATTTAATTATTATTTTTAATTAGATATTAAATAATCGTGCTTAATTAAATTTTATTATTATTTGCGATTAATTTACGTTTAGTAAATATTTTTAAAAATCATCTTTTAAATTAACGTTAAAATATCATTTTTAACTCCAAAAGCTCTCAATTTAGCTAAACTGGGCGTTTCTAAACGATAATTTTTTAGGCGTTAGTGTCAATTTTTTTACTAATCGTGCGCTCAAGTGTGTAGTGACACTTTGACATTTTTTTCCTTCCGAGCATTTTCTGGCATTCTAAAGACCTCTGAACTCCTTCGAGTTCATTTAAAAACATTGTATTTTACCCTTATTATTGCTTGCGACTAGTGAGCATGTCCGCCACAGTCTGCAGCAAGGGGGTACTCTTTGCGATGTGAGACATTTTTCTCACAACCAGGATTTTCTTTCGCCTCCTTCCTTGTCTTTTACTTTGTGCTTGTTTACGGTGTCCTATTTTGCTGTGCTCCACGAAACACTTGTTGTGGTCTCCTCTCTTGTGCGTTATTATGTTGATTACAAGTCGAGTTACCAAGTGTTTCCAACCGCACACACGGACCTGATTGTAATCAATGCACTAAACTATAAAGTGCCAAAAGCAGGGGGTTGTTATATTGTCCTGGGTGGTTGTGTTTCTTTTCTACATTTCTCTCTCTCTCTCTCTTCACTATGGATGCACTTTCAATTCCTTTGCTTACACCATTCAAATTTTTTGAATGGAGATCAAAAATAATAATGAAACTAAGGGGTAAAGGGTTATTCCACATCACCATGGGAATTGAGACTAACCAGAACAAACCTAAAAAATCTAAGTGGTTAAACCGTAGTGATGAAGCTTTAGGTCTTCTTTGTATGTCTATTTCTCCTAACTTGCTCTTCCACATTGAGGTGTCTGAAACACCTAAATTTGTGTGGAAAATGCTGGATGCAATGTTTGAACAACTAGATGACATGAGAGTGCATGAGTTGGAAAATGAACTACTAGGGTTAAATCCTAGTGACTTTGAAAACCTACAAGCTTTCTTCTCAAAATTTGTCGACATTAGATTGTTGTTAAAAGGATGTCAAGTAGAGAAGAAAGATTCTCAACTGATCTTGTCGATTCTCTCTAAGCTAGGTCCCGAATATTCTTGTCTTCGTGTCAACTTTCTACTCTACAAAATTTGTTTGGGTGATACTTGGACTATGCCCTCCTTTGACTATTTTTCGTCCCAACTCATTCGAGAACAAGACAAACTCATTCAAATGGGGTCTCTCAAGTCCAAGTCACATGCCCTTGTAGCAAGTACTAGCAAGGGAAAGAAGAAAGAAACAAAGGATCAACCTAAGAAAGAAACCAAGACCAAACCTAAAAATGACACAAACACTTCGACTTTTGAGCCTAAGGCACAAAAAGTAAGTTTTTGTGTTCCTATTGCAAGAAGTCTAGTCATGACGAGCAACACTATTTTTGGAAACAGATTGATCACTTATCTCATTTACTTGAGAAGAATAAAATAAGTGTTCTTGAATCCATAAAACAAAGTGCTCCGAAGGCCGAGTCTTCTACTGCAAAAGGTGCTAAAAATGATAAGAAGAAAGGAAAGGCCCTTGTAGCCAGAGTTGCTCCTTCATCGACATGGATTATAGATTCGGTGCCTCGCACCACATGGGTTCTTCGCATGTTGAGTTTTCCAACATCGAACCTTGTGGAATGTCCCAAATCACGATGGGTAATGACACGATAGTGTCGGTTTCCGGTAGTGGATCGGTAGAGATGGATGGGGGAACATTTAACCAAGTGTTGAGTGTTCCTGATCTCTCTACCAATCTCCTATCGGTTTACCAAATTACTCACCTTGGTGAAGGAATGCAAGTGGAATTTGGTCCTAACTCGGTGATTATTCGTGAGCTTAACAATGACACTATAGTGGTTGAGGGAAAGGTTGATCATCGTTCACGATTATATACCTTTTCCCATTTTACTTTTGATTCTATGCCCACTGCCTTGCTCACTCATGCAAATGAGGTTAGTAAGCTATGGCATGAGCGTTTCGGACATCTAAATTATCGCTACCTTGAACAATTGAGCCAAAATGAAATGGTCAACGGGTTGCCTCGCGTCAAGTTTTCTAAGGGTCTTTGTGAGGGTTGTACCCTTGAAAGCATCCTTAAAAAGAACTTTGATAAAGGAAAATCCTGGAGAGCCACTCATCCTTTGGATCTTGTTCATAGCGATGTTTCTAGTCCATTTCCTTCTCCTTCGTTTACTAGAGCTCTTTATGTGCTAACCTTCATTGATGACTATTCGCGATATACTTGGGTATATTTTCTTAAGCTTAAGTCTGAAGTCTTTAAACATTTTCAGGAATTTAAGGCTCTTGCTAAGAAACAGCGAACGGTCTATCAAGGTCCTTCGAACCGACAATGGAGGTGAATATGTAAACAATAGGTTCATGGATTTCTGTACTTTTGAATGGATCTCTTTGCAGCATACATTTGCTTATAGCCCTTCACAGAATGGAGTTGCAGAAAGAAAGAACCGTACTCTTAAGGAAATGACCACTTGTATGATTCACTCAAAGTCTCTTCCTCCGCAGTATTGGGCCGAAGTAGTGAATTGTGTAAATTAGATTCAAAACCATGTTCCACAAAGGCGATAAGAGGGATGACACCCTTTGAATCCTGGTTTGGATGCAAGTCTGATGTTGAGAACTTTCGAGTCTTCAGATCCAAGGCTATGGCTCAGATTCCCAAGAAGAAATGCAAGGCTTTGGAACCACAATCCAAACCTTGTATCTTTGTAGGGTATACTAATAGCGTGAAGGGATATCGATTAATGAATCCTACTTCTCATGAGCTGTATATTGAGAGAAGTGTTAAGTTCGATGAGTCTTCTTCGACTTCTACTTCTCCACCTTTTGAGGTTCTATCGACACTAAAATTTTCCTTCATAATTTCTATTTCATTAATGTGTGTATTAGGAAAAAGATGTTGTTAAGTATAATTAGTAGTAGCGTCGAGAAGATAATGGCGTTCTTTGTATGATGCCACCAATAATGTATAGTACGGTAATAGTCAAAATTACAATAGGAATGTTGTGGTAAAAAGTAAATATTTGTCGTAAGTGGTCCGGTAATGTTAAAATGTCAAAGTTAGGGTAAGTAGAGAAGTAGGGTCTACATGATTAGGAATTAGAAATATTATATTGGTAATAAGGACAAGGAGTGAGGTCATAAATATTTTGTGTATTTTATTTGTAAAAAGTCTAAAAATGTGGAACCCATGTGAAATGATAAGGTTTATCTTATCTTAAAAGATAAGCTTACATGTACAGATAAGAGTTAAGGTATGGAATATGATTCTTCAGTAGATTTCTTATCCTATCTTAGAGATAAGATGGATAAGCCTAGGAAGTTTTATAAATAGAGGCCACCCACTTCATTTAGCATAGAAAGAAGTAGTGAAAATATTGTATGAGTAAGTGTGTAAAGGAAGCCATCATTTTGAAGGTGTGTTAAAGAAGCCATTGAGAGGTGTAATTGTGAAGTTTCTCTCATAGTTATGGTTGGAAGGCAAGTGAAGTCAAGTAACACTTGAAGTACCTCATGGGTGAGATTGCAACAATTTCATGTTGATATTATAATTTACACTTATATTTCAGATTTATCATCATTCCTTCTTATCATAGTCTATGGTATTCTTGTGTTATGTTTGTTGTTGTGTTTCCATTACATCCACCAAACTAAAAGTTGCATTAGTAAATAATCATAGCATGAGGAGTTCCCGGTGAAGAATTATTATAGTGCTGGATTGGTGATGACATTTTGGTTCCATTGTTGGGACCATTCCTCGTTGGTGGATTTTCTAGAAATATTCCCACTTAGTCAGAAAATATTTGGAGGGTAACCTTGTTTTTACTGTGCATAGTAGTTACCATGGTAAAGTCATTTTTTGCCGTGAATAGTATTTACCGTAGTAAAGTCACTTTTTATCGTGAATAGTATTTACCACAGTAACTTCACTTTTTACTGTGAATAGTGTTTACCACAGTAAAGTCAGTTTTTACCATAGTAAGTCAAGTTTTACCATAGTTTACCATGGTCATTTCTATTTTCTATTATAGTGATTCCAATTATTTGTGCACATAAGTCTTGTTGATTGTACTTGTGGGTTGGTATTTCACTGTGGTTACTTTTGAAAATGGGGAAGATTCCTATTTTTTCAGCCCAATCTAATGAAGATGCTTCCTCTTTCATTCAAGAGTTTAAATGATCTTGTATTTGTAATGGCCTTATAAGAAGGGAACAATGGACTGAATTTTTTCCTACCTTTTTGGATGGTTCAGCCCTTAGGTGGTTTGAAACACTAGGTGATAATGTGAAAAACTCATGGGATTTATTAACTGAAAGTTTTCTTGAAGAATTTGGTGAACAACAAAAATATGCAGATCTCATGATCGATATCACAAAGCTATCCCAAGGAGAGAAGGAGAAGATAAGGGATTATCATGCTCATGTTTTAGAGCTAAGGAGGAAGCTCGATGCCCAGATCTAGAAGGAAGGATTAGCGGATGAGTTGATGAATGGCGTGGATAATCTCCTCTTGTAAGCACTTCATTCTTGGGATGAAGCCAGAGATCAGACAACGAGTGAAGTATGACCGCCCAACTACCATTGAACAAGCAAAGGAGATTGCAAGAAGGAAAGAAGAAAGCATGGAAGAGGAGCCCAAAGAAATTGTTGCTAAAGTAGAGCCTACACCAACACCTTTGGTCCAGAATCCACAACCACTCTCGGTGAGCACAAATCTTTCTCCTAGTACATCTACTGAGTATGAAGATTTGCTCAAGAAGATGGGCCAGTTAACTATTAATCTTCTTCAAGGAAAATAATTTAGTTCTCAGGGAGGAGATAGAGGTCCAAAAGAAATATTTCTGAAGTTGTATGTTATGGTTGTCATAAAAAGGGTCATTATAAGTATAATTGTCTAGATAGAGCTTCTACATCTAGTACAAGAGATAATGATAAAGGAAAAACACCTATGAATTCTTTTGATGTAGTAGATAAGAGCATAAATAATGAAGTAGATGTGTTTATAACAAAAAGAAAGAAAAAAAAGATAACCAAGATGGAAATGATCCTAAGAAGATGAAAGGAGAAACTAGTAAGAAACATAGGAGAAGAAAGTTGGGTGTGTAGGATTTTCTGATTTCATAGGGACAAGGACCATACTCCATCTTAGAAGATCTTGTCCAAAAGGCCTACAAATATTACATATGGTCAACTCTTGGCTATGTCTTCTAAGAAGAGGGGGAGCTATGAAGTGGACTCAATGCTCGATGAAGGAAGGAGGTTGAGGTCCCTGTTTTGAGGCAGAGGCGGATCCCTACGCTCCACAAGCTGAGGTATTATGTAATGGTATTTCAATTCATGATGTCTTAGTTGATGGAGGTGCTGCAGTTAATGTAATGACCAAGTATATAATGAATATGTTGGGTTTAAAAATTGATCGCCCCTCAACACTTATGTTAAGGTCATTAAATAAGGGAAAAACTAAACTAGAAGGTGTTGTTTCAAATGTGGCAATATCTGTTATGGGTGTTGTATGTGTGGTAGACTTTCAGGTGATGAAAAATGGTACTGTTGCATGTACCCAATGTTGTTGGGAAGACCATGGCTAAGGAGAGTTCATGCAAGAAACTACTGGAATGAAGGCTTCATGACACTTGGACGTGGTAGAGAGAGGGTGAAGATAAACGTGATCCCTCGGCATCATAAGACAGAACATGTGGATTCAAGTGATGAAACTGATGATTGGACATCCTCTGATTACTCTAGTACCAGTGAAGTGGACACAAAGATGAAGAAAGTGAGGTTGATGTTTCGGTCATGGATATCCTTCCAGTCACACTGACTCATGAACCCATAAAATTATCTGAAGAAGAAATTGATGATCGTCTCCAACAAATAAAGATTGGTGATGTTGTGATGGAGAGTGAGAAGGAATCCTACCTCCAACTCTTTCGAAGGTACATACACCTATTCACTTTTGATTACAAGGAACTCCATCAAGTAAGTTGGGTAGAACATTCTATTGAGCTGGTAGATGGTGCTAAGCCCATAAAGCAAATGCCATATAGAATGAATCCTAATTTTTCCAAGACTATAAAAGAAGAAATAGATAAGTTGCTTGATGCAGGATTCATATTTGTTGTGGAGAATTTAGAATGGGTTTCTCCCATTGTGATCTCAATAAAAAAGAATGGGAAGCTACACATTTGTGTTGATTATAGGAAGCTCAATAAGGCAACAAAGAAGGATCATTACCCTCTTCCATTCTCAGATCAGATCTTGATGAAGTAGCTGGCCAGAGTGCTATAGTTTTGCTTGATGGATATAGCGGATACAACCAAGTTCGTATAGCGGAGAAAGATCAGCTGAAGACCACGTTCACCACTCCTTGGGGAACGTTTTCTTATAGAGTTATGCCTTTTGGGTTGTGTAATGCTCCGGAACAATGTTCCAGTGTTTGATGAATAGGGTGTTCGAACCCTACATTGGGAACTTCATCAGAGTATTTCTGGATGATTTTTACATCTATGGGAGCAAGATGGACCACCTGCACCAGATGGAGACAACATTTCAAAGGTTAGATAAAGCACAAGCCTCACTAAACCCTCAAAATGTGTGTTTTTGGATGTTCTAAAGGTGTTTTGTTAGGGCATGTTGTATCCAGAGATGGTATTGGTACTGATCCTGATAAAGTTTCAAAAATCAAAGAGTTACCATTTCCTATGAATAGAAGTAAGTTGAGATCATTTTTAGGCCATGTGGGTTACTATAGAAGGTTCATCAAGAATTTCTCAAAGATTGCATGACCACTAACCCATTCTTGAAGAAGGATGTTACTTATGAACCAGGAAAATAAGGCGCATGAAGCTTTTGAACAACTAAAGGAAGCCTTGGTGTCTTCACTGTTTTAAAGAATCCAGATTGGAGCAAGCCATTCATTGTGTATACTAATGCCTCAGATGCAGCACTAGGAAGTACTCTGAGCCAAAAGGATGAAAATGGGAATGATCATCCAATTTACTTTGGGAGCAGACAAATGAGCAATGTTGAGGTAAATTATATTGTAACCTTGAAAAAGGCTCTAGCTATCATTTTTGTTGTAAAGAAGTTTAGAAATTACTTGCTAGAGAATAAATTTATAGTTATAACAGATCATTAGGCTCTAAAATATATTGAAATAAGCCTAACCCATCAGGGAGGATAAAAAGATGGATAATTTTTCTACAAGAATTTGAATTTGATATTATAGATAGGCCAGGAAAGAAGCATGTCAATGCAGATGCACTCTCTCGAGCCTATGATGGTTTAGGTTCATCTTGTGATGATGATGATTTCCCAGATGCAACATTGTTATCCCTTGACACAATCCCTAGTGAATACATAGATATTTGGAATTATTTGAATGAATTCAAGTTTCCTGATGGTGCCAATGTAAAGACTAAGAGGAAGATTACTCAAGCCAGTCATCCATATTCTATTCTACATGGAGTATTATTTCGAATAGGACCTGATGGATAATACAAGAGAGTAGTTGGATGTGATCAAGGGAAGGAGATGATAGAAGAATTCCACAATGGTACATGTGGAGGACACTTCTAGACAACTTACAACAAGAAGGATCTTGGATGCAGGTTATCACCGCCCACTCTTTTTAGAGATTGTTATAATTATTGTAAGACATGTGATATTTGTCAAACACATGGTAACCGTAAGACTTCATCAGCTCCATTATGCCCTATTCTTCCACTTGGTCCCTTTGAAAAGTGGGAATAGATATTGTAGGTCCACTTCCAACTACCCCATGCCAAAATAAGTATATTGTAGTTGCCACAGATTATTTAACCAAGTGGGTTGAAGCTAGGCCATTGAAAACAACTTCCATGGATGAAGTGGCAAGGTTCATATATGAACACATTGTCACCAGATTTGGTTGCCCATTAGAAATTGTAATAGATCAAGGAAGCCACTTCATTAATGAGGTGGTAGAAGCCCTAGTCAACAAGTTTTCTATTAAGCACAGGAAGGCAACAACATACAAGCCAAACACAAATGGATAGGTGGAATGAACAAATTTTGTGTTGTGTCAAATTCTAGCAAAAGATGCATCCTTGCAAGTACATAAGTGGGATAAAAGGATTCATGCAACATTGTGGGCATATAGGGCAACATCAAAGTCAGCAACAAGATACTCCCATTTCAGTTGGCTTATGGCATTGATCCAGTTCTTCCTATTGAGTTTGATATTCCCACTGTGAGAGTTATGAAAAATGAAAGGATGGATGAAAGTGATTCAGTAAAAGAAAGGTTGGTACATCTTCATTTGCTAGAGGAAATGAGGGAAATAGCGAAGGATACAAGCTATAAGAAGAAAATGAAGCAGAAGGAATACTTTGATCAAAAGATCCGTTGGTCTCCATTTCATGTGAATGACTTGGTTCTAGTATATGATTCCAGATACAAAAAAGAAGACAGAAAAATTTCTTCCAAAATGGATGGGGCCCTATAAAATAGCAGTTGTGCATGAAAATGGTACATATTGACTGGAGGAATTGGATGGCACTCCCATTACGAAATGGGTCAACCACGACAAGTTAAAGATTTTCCAAGCACTATAATAGTCTACTCTGAGGACGGAGTAGAAGCTAGAAGGGGAAGATGTCGACACTAAAATTTTCCTCCGTAATTTCTATTTCATTAATGTGTGTATTAGGAATAGGATGTTGTTAAGTATAATTAGTAGTAGCATTCGATAGAAAATAACGGCATGCAGATGACGACGCCACCAATAATGTATAGTATGGTAATAGTCAAAAGTACAATAGGAATGTTGTGGTAAAAGTAAATATTTGTCGTAAGTGGTCCGGTAATGTTAAAATGTCAAAGTTAGGGTAAGTAGAGAAGTAGGGTCTACATGATTAGGAATTAGAAATATTATATTGGTAATAAGGACAAGGAGTGAGGTCATAAATATTTTGTGTATTTTATTTGTAAAAAGTCTAAAAATGTGGAACCCATGTGAAATGATAAGGTTTATCTTATCTTAAAGATAAGCTTACATGTACATATAAGAGTTAAGGTATGGAATATGATTTGTCAGAGTAGATTTCTTATCCTATCTTAGAGATAAGATGGATAATCCTAGAAGTTTTATAAATAGAGAGGCCACCCTCATTTATCATAGAAGGAAGTAGTGAGAAATATTGTATGAGTAAGTGTGTAAAGAAAGCCATCATTTTCAAGGTTTGTTAAAGAAGCCATTGAGAGGTGTAATTATGGAGTTTCTCCCATAGTTATGGTTGGAAGGAAAGTGAAGTTAGTAACACTTGAAGTACCTCATGGGTGAGATTGTAACAATTTCATGTTGATATTATAATTTACACTTATATTTCAGATTTATCATCATTCCTTCTTATCATAGTCTATGGTATTCTTGTGTTATGTTTGTTGTGTTTTCAGATTACATCCACTAAACTAAAAGTTTGTGCATTAGTAAATAATCATAGCACGAGGAGTTCTTGGTAAAGAATTATCATAGTCTTTGATTGGTGATGACACGCTTCTTCAACTCGATTCAGATTTTGACTCATCGATGATGATAATATTGAGCGTGCTCCTCTTCTTGATCCTCTTGACCATCGACCTCCAGTCTTCCTCGATTACAAAAGTGTTAAGTTCGATGTAGTAATGATGAAGACTATGCCCCTTCTCACTCAAGTGAAGAATCTTCCGACTACGAGCTTGATCATCTTTGTCCTCTTTGGGCCGGAAAACTTTGAAAAGTGGCTTTGGAGATTTAGTTGGAGATACTTTGGCTATGAGACGTACTCGCTCATATTTTGTTGGACCTCACTCCTTCTTTGCCTCTACTTCGATCCATAGTCCTTCCGGAGGCTTATGGTATTCTTGAGTGAGATTCTCACATGCCATGGATGAGGAGTATTCATCTCTCATGAAGAACGATACTTGGGATCTCACCACTCTTCCGAAGGGAAGAAATATCATTCGGTGTAAGTGGGTGTTCCAAACAAAGTATGGAGTAGATGGAGACGTTGAAAATTTTAAAGCGTGATTAGTAACAAAGGGTCTCTCCCGGATATAGCTAGTTGATTTTATTGAAACCTTTTCTCCGGTTGTGAACATGACTTCTATTCGATGACCTTAGCTATTGCTTATAACGAATGATGGAAAGTCCATCAAATGGATGTTAAGAGTGCCTTCCTTCATGTTGACCTAGAGGAAGAGATCTATATGGAGTAACCTCCGGATTATGTCCAAGATCCCACCCTCGTTTGTAAGTTAAAGAAGTCTCTTTATGGCCTTAAACAAGCCCCTCGGGCTTGGTATGCCAAGATAGACTCCTTTTTACTTACATCGTGGTTTACTTGGGTGTCATTCGATACAAATATTTAAATTCTACGACAAGATGACTCCATACTCATTCTTATTCTATATGTTGATGACTTGTTGATCACGGGTAGCTCTTCCTCTATTATTGATTCTATGAAGATCGCCTTGCCAACAAGTTTTCCATGATTGACTTAGGTTTGCTTCATTACTTCATTGGGATCCCGATTTCACAATCTAACTCGGGAATCTTGATTTCACAACCTAAGTATGATCTTGACTTGCTAACTCATTTTCGGATGTCCGATTGCAAATCTTCTCCTACTCCTTTTCTTCGCGAGGTTAAGTTGGTTTCAGATTGCTCTACTCCATTGGTTGATGGTACTCTTTATCGATAGTTGGTGGGAGCTTGATTTACTTGACTCACACTCGGCCGGATTTATCATATGTTGTTAGGATTGTGTCCAGATTCATTCACGCAGAGCCACATGAGGTTCATTGGAAAGTAACTAAATGATCCTTCATTATGTTCGTGGAACTTATGCTTGATGGCATTCACTATCATGGAGGGGTAGATATTGACTTGAATGGGTTCATAGATTCTCGATTGGGCCAATGACTTAGATCATCGGAAATCTACTTGCTATAGTTTCTCTCTTGGTTCAGTCCTATTAGTTGGTCTAGCAAGAAGTAGATGCAATTGCGATATCATCTACTGAGGTAAAATACAGAGAGGAGTGGTTAACCTGCCACATAAGCTATTTGGCTATAGGGTATTCTCGACGAGTTTGGCATCCACTTTCGGCCTACTATTATCTACTGTGATAACATGAACACTATCTCTATTTACGAAATTCGGTTCAACATCGGTGGGTGAAGCACATTGAGATCCATATGCACTTCATACGAGAGCTTACTCATGATGGTGTCATCGACATTCAAGCACATTGCATAACCGATCGGATTGTAGATTTATTTACCAAACCCTTCACCGAGATGAAGTTTCTTCACTTACGGTCTTTTCTTAGGGTGAGGTCTTCGCAAATTGCTCATCTTCTTCGGGCTATGTATTCCTTTTCTTCTTCTTCTTCTAGGAATATTGTGTTTGTATATGGACACCTTATCACGCCTTTAGTTGTTCTGGCTCCATCGACACATCTTTCTTAGTTGTTTAGGGGTGTCTTTTTTTTTCTGTCTATCTCATAGCCATCGCTACCCCAGCCTTCGATGAAGGGGGTGTTAGTGTGAGTTATCCTATGTGTCCTCCTCACATATTGGAGGGTCATCTCACATGGGTTAGGTTTAGGTTTACTATTGAGTCATGCATTAGGGTTACTCAAAGACCCTATATGTACCTTTTCACTGTTCATTTATGAGCATGCCAAGACACTCCGCTATCTTTCCTCTATGTGTAAGCTTTGTTTCGGCTGAGCAAGTTCTTACATTTTTATAGATTCTTCTTTGTGATTATCTTTGGAGCTATCACGATTCCATTGGAGTGCAACTACTTTGTGGTGCATCGTTTCTAATTCGATTCTCATGCAAACTCTTTTCGGGCCTCTTCCTCACTCCATGCATGCTTTTTCTGACCACGTATAACCTCCCCACATGTAATTTATTTTTTGGGAACACATCTTAATTAAAAAAAAAAAAGATGCACCACATTTTCATCCACGAATCACTTATCACTTAGCTTCTATTTCCTCGTTTGTTTCTTTCTTGTATTATTAACATTGTTTATTTGCATCCGCAACTAACATTGTTTGGTTATATTGGCATTATTAACATTGTTTGGTTATATTTGCATTATTAGTATTATTATTAATAATATTTTCAATATTTGTATACATTTGTATAACTTTCATAGATTATTCCACGTTATTGCACTTGAACAACCAGTTTTATTTTAGCTTACTAATTTTTAATTTTCTTCGTAAGACTTTCTTTTGTAAATATTAGATTTTTCTTTTTTTAAGTATATTTATCGTAATAATTAATTATATTGGGTTCATTTTCATGTAACATCTACGATACTATGACCACTAAATTACATCGTCAAAGATCACTTGTTGGAACATAAACATGCCACCGACCTCGTCCAAAATTATAAACGGTGTAATTTTAAGGTCATTGGATGTTCGGGTCGATTGATTAGTACCTCCAAACACCGTGCAACTAGATAAAAGGAATGAGTGATATCTAAATATTCCTTGTTTTTTCCTATTTACTCCTTTTGCATTGCAATCTCCCCTTTTTGCATGTGTTCTCATTGAAAGTTCACTTTTTTTGGTTTAAAACAAACCCCATGCATCTTTCCTGATTAGATAGTTTAAATAGGGGGTCTAACCTTCTACATTTCACTTATCACACACAACCTAGGCCGCACGAATAAAATCAACACATCATAACACCTCTCTCACATGGTTAATTGATTGGGACTTGAACACCCAACATGAACTATCTCAAACATCTCCCTAACCACAACCTACTAGAAACTAACCTTAGACTATCGTTCTCTAGGAACCTTTGTTATCCACTTTTCTATTCATATCCCTTAAATTAAAGATGATGATAAAAAAATGTTTCTTGATTTGTTTATCAATAAATTACATAAACCCATGTTTCTCTATTTCACACCTATTGACACTCTCTCTCAAATCAAAACAAAACAACAATGTCCTCCATCCAATAAAATTACTTCTCCTAATGATCTCTCCCAACAAGATTCTAAACTCGAAACCACGTCTTGATATACCCAACCTCTTGTCTCCATGGTCTCATCTCATGAGAACCATGTCATCCAAGATTGTTCCTATCTTGAAACCAATTCTCATATCTCTCACCAGCCAATCTTCCTAAAACAACCACACCCCCATCTCCCACTCCTTTGGGAACTCTTGACCTCCTCCTCGAACCCATATGTGATTTCATACTTATAAAATCCCCCACAATCTCTCAATCCTCTCAATCTCCTCAATTGGTGGATCACATTCCACCCACATCCCTTTTTGTCAATTCTATTTTGTCTTCTACTAATATGCCTATCTAGCCATATAAACCTCTTAAGCACTTACGTTCTTACTCATCAGTATGCTCCAACCATCTCAATATCTTAAAATACATATCCCCACTACTTATTGACAATCGCAAAACCTATCCAACTTCAACAAACACATCATGTCCCTATTGCTCAACGTCAACCTATGCAACAATCTCAACCCATGACACATGTTAATCCTTACCAAATAGTTCCCCACACACCCACACATCTACAAATTAATCAACCATCTTATCAAATGATTCCACAAACATCCCACCCACAAGTTTATCAACCACCTTATCAAACAATTCCCCAAACACCCACACATTCACAAACGTATCATCCACCTTATCAAGCTACATTTCAAACCACACAACCAATCCAATCCCAACCTAACATCACATTAAATGATCCAATTCATGCTTTAATGAATCGGTTGGCCAATTTAGAAGCCACTACCTTGGCACCCAAAGATGCATTATCCTACGAAAAAATATGTAACGAACCGATTCATCCATCAGTTCCAATCAAACCCTACCCTCCTCATTGAAACTTCCCAAGTTTACTAAGTTCAACAACAAGGAAGATCCCCAACAACATCTCTCGCACATTTAAACATGCATGTTGTCTTATTACACATGATCACGATCTATTGCTTCACACTTTCCCCATGTCCTTGTTCGGTCCAGCCTTGACTGGTATAACATGTTTCACTGATTCTTAGATCGTTTCTTTGAAGTGTTGACGGCTAAACAGATAGGTAACGAGCGTAGGAGGAATATCTGCTCAAATGTTGGTTGATGGGTTATCGTGCGTATGAATTCCAAATCCATAGGTGATCATGAGATATTCCTTTTGGCTAGGAGGAACTACACCGTAATGTAAAGCAAGACCACCGGAAGGAATTAAACAATATGGGCAAAGAACTTCCTAGTGTATGCTAGATCCGGAAGTTTTATAAATAGAGAGGCCACCCCCTCATTTAGCATAGAAGGAAGTAGTGAGAAATATTGTATGAGTAAATGTGTAAAGGAAGCCATCATTTTGAAACCGTGTTAAAGAAGCCATTCGAGGTGTAATTGTGAAGTTTCTCCCATAGTTATGGTTGGAAGGAAAGTGAAGTCTAACACTTGAAGTACCTCATGGGTGAGATTGCAATAATTTCATGTTGATATTATAATTTACACTTATATTTCGATTTATCATCATTCCTTCTTATCATAGTCTATGGTATTCTTGTGTTATGTTTGTTGTTGTGTTTCCAGTATTACATCCACCAAACTAAAATCTATGCATTAATAAATAATCATAGCATGAGGAGTTCCCGGTGAAGAATTATTATAGTGTCGGATTGGTGATGACAGCTTCTTCAACTCACCGATTCGATACCGACTCATCGATGATGATACTATTGAGTGTGCTCCTCTTCTTGATCCTCCCAACATCGACCTCCGAGTCTTTTGATTCTCGACAAGTAGTAATGACAAGGACTATGTCCCTTCTCACTCAAGTGAAGAATCTTCCGAGTCTAAGCCCGATCATCCTTGTCCTCTTTGGGTCGTGAAAACTTTGCAAAGTGCTTGGAGATTTAGTTGAGATACTTCGGATATGAGACGTACTCGCTTAGATTTCGTTGGACCCCACTCCTTTTCCTCTCCTTCGATCCACAAATTCTTCCGGGAGGCTTCGGTATTCTTGAGTGGGATTTTGTCATGGATGAGGAGTATTCATCTCTCATGAAGAACGATACTTAGGATCTCACCACTCTTCCGAAAGGAAGAAAAATCATTCTGTAAGTGGGTGTTCCAAACAAAGTATGGAGTAGATGGAGATGTCGAAAAGTTTAAAGTGTGATTAGTAGCAAAGGGTTTCTCTCAGATAGTTGGGGTTGATTTTACTCAAACCTTTGCTCCGGTTGTGAAGATGAATTCTATTCGACTAACCCTAGCCATTTCTGCAGCGAATAGATGGAAATTCCATCAAATGGACGTTAAGAGTGCCTTCCTTCATGGTGACCTAGAGGAAGAGATCTATATGGAATAACCTCCAGATTATGTCCAAGATCCCTCCTCATTTGTAAGTTAAAGAAGTCTCTTTATGGCCTTAAACAAACCCCTCTGGGCTTGGTATTCCAAGATGGACTCCTTTTTACTTACATCGTTGGTTTACTAGGTGTCATTCTGATCCAAATATTTATATTCTATGACAAGATGACTCCATACTCATTCTTGTTCTATATGTTGATGACTTGTTGATCACATGTAGCTCTTCCTCTATTATTGATTCTATGAAGATCACCTTGGCCAACAAGTTTTCCATGACTGACTTAGGTTTGCTTCATTACTTCCTTGGGATCCAAATTTCACAATCTGACTCGGGAATCTTGATTTCACAACCTAAGTATGCTCTTGATTTGCTAGCTCATTTTCAGATGTCCATTGCAAGTCTTCTCCTACTCCTTTTCTTTCCGGGGTTAAGTTGGTTTCAGATTGCTCTACTCCCTTGGTTGATGGTACTCTTTATCGACAGTTGGTGGGGAGCTTGATTTACTTGACTCACACTCAACCGGATTTATCATATGTTGTTGGGATTGTGTCCAGATTCATGCAGGAGCCACATGAGCTGCATTGGAAAGCAACTAAATGGATCCTTCATTATGTTCATGGCACTTATGCTTGATGGCATTCACTATCATGGAGGGGTAGATATTGACTTGATTGGGTTCACAGATTCTGATTGGGCCGGTGACTTAGATCATCAAAAATCTACTTTTGGCTATAGTTTCTCTCTTGGTTCGGGTCCTATTAGTTGGTCTAGCAAGAAGTAGAATGCAATTGCGATATCATCTACAGAGGCAGAATACAGAGGAGTAGTTAACGCTACCACATAAGCTATTTGGCTACAGGGTATTCTGACAGAGTTTGGCATCCACTTTCGAGGCCTACCATTATCTACTGTGATAACATGAGCACTATCTCTATTTACATAAATCCAGTTCAACATCAGCGGATGAAGCACATTGAGATCCATATGCACTTCATACGAGAGCTTATTCATGATGGTGTCATCGACATTCAGTACATTCAGATAGCTGATCAGATTGTAGATTTATTTACCAAGCCCTTCACTGAGATGAAGTTTCTTCACTTACGGTCTCTTCTTAGGGTGAGGTCTTCTGCAGCTACTCATCTTCTTCGGGCTATGTAGTCCTTCTTTTCTTCTTCTTCTTCTAGGAATATTGTGTTTGTATATGGGCACCTTATCAGGCCTTTAGTTGTCGGGCCCCATTGACACATCTTTCTTAGTTGTTTAGGGGTGTCTTCTTTTTCTGTCTATCTCATAGCCGCTACCCCATCTTCGATGAAGGGGGTGTTAGTGTGAGTTATCCTATGTGTCCTCCTCACATATTGGAGGGTCATCTCACATGGGTTAGGTTTAGGGTTTGCTATTGAGTCATGCACTAGGGTTACTCAGCACCCTATATGTACCTTTTCACTATTCATTTATGAGCATGCCAAGACACTCCGCTGTCTTTTCTCTATGTGCAAGCTTTGTTTCTATTGAGAAAGTTCTTCCATTTTTGATCGATTCTTCCTTGCGATTATGCTGGAGCTATCACGATTCCATTGGAGTGCAACTACTTTGTGGTGCATCGTTTCCGATTCGATTCTCACAAACTCTTTCGGGGCCTCCGCCTCACTCCATGCATGCTTTTTCTGACCACGTATAACCTCCCACATGAATTCCACGTAGCTCGATCACATGTAATTTTATTTTTTGGGGAACACATCTTAATTAAAAAAAGCACCACATTTTCATCCACGAATCACTTATCACTTAGCTTCTATTTCCTCATTTGTTTTTTCTTGTATTATTAACATTGTTTATGTGCATCCGCAACTAACATTGTTTGGTTATATTTGCATTATTAACATTGTATTTGGTTTATTAATATTATTATTAATAATATTTTCAATATTTGTATACATTTGTATAACTTTCATAGATTATTCCACGTTATTGCACTTGAACAACCAGCTTTTATTTTAGCTTACTAATTTTTAATTTTCTTCATAAGAATTTCTTTTGTAAATATTAGATTTTTCTTTTTTTAAGTATATTTATCGTAATAATTAATTATATTGGGTTCATTTGCATGTAACATCTACGATACTATGACCACTAAATTACATCATCAAAGATCACTTGTTGGAACATAAACATGCCACCGACCTCGTCCCAAAATTATAAACGGTGTAATTTTAAGGTCATTGGATGTTTTGGGTTAGTGATTAGTACCTCCAAACACCGTGCAACTAGATAAAAAGGAACAAGTGATATCTAAGTATTCCTTGTTTTTTCCTATTTACTCCTTTTGCATTGCAATTTCCCCTTTTTGCACATGTTCTCATTGAAAGTTCACTTTTTTGGATTAAAACAAACCCCATGCATCTTTCCTAATTAGATAGTTTAAATAGGGGTCTAACCTTCTACATTTCACTTATCACACACAACCTAGACACACGAATAAAATCAACACATCATAACACTCCTCTCACATGGTTAATTGATTGGGACTTGAACACCCAACAGGAACTATCTCAGACATCTCCCTAGCCACAACCTACTAGAAACCAACCTTAGACTATCGTTCTCTAGGAACCTTTGTTATCCACTTTTCTGTTCATATCCCCTAAATTAAATATGATGATAAAAATGGTTTCTTGATTTGTTTATCAACAAATTACATAAACAAATGTTTCTCTATTTCACACCTATTGTCACTCTCTCTCAAATCGAAACAAAACAACAATGTCCTCCATCCAATAAAATTACTTCTCCTAATGATCTCTCCCAACAAGATTCTAAACTCGAAACCACAGTCTTCGATTTACACAACCTCCGGTTTCCATGGTCTCGTCTTATGAGAACCATGTCATCCAATATTGTTCCTATCTTGAAACCAATTCTCATATCTCTCACCAATCCAATCTTCCTAAAACAACCACACCCCCATATCCCACTCCTTTAGGAACTCTTGGACCTCCTCCGACCCCATATATGATTTCATATTTCAAAAATCCCCCACAATCTCTCAATCCTCTCAATCTCCTCAATTGGTGGATCACATTCCACCCACATCCCTTTTTGTCAATTCTATTTCATCTGCTACTAATATGCCTATCCAACCATATAAACCTCTTAGACTTACATTCTTACTCATCGTATGCTCCAACCATCTCAATATCTTAACATCCATATCCCCACTACTTATTTACCACAAAAACCTATCCAACTTCAACAAACACATCATGTCCCTATTGCTCAACGTCAACCTATGTAAAAATCTCAACCCATGACACATGTTAATCCTTACCAAATAGTTCCCTACACACCCACACATCTACAAATTAATCAACCATCTTATCAAATGATTCCAAACATCCCACCCACAAGTTTATCAACCACCTTATCAAAAATTCCCCAAACACCCACACATCCACAAATGTATCATTCACCTTATCAAGATAAATTTCAAACCACACAACCAATCCAATCCCAACCTAACATCACATCAAATGATCCAATTCATGCTTTAATGAATCGATTGGCCAATTTAGAAGCCACTACCTTGGCACCCAAAGATGCATTATCCTACGAACAAATCTGTAATGAACCGATTCATCCATCGGTTCCAATCAAACCCTACCCTCCTCATTGGAAACTTCCCAAGTTTACTAAGTTCAACAATAAGGAAGATCCCCAACAACATCTCTACACATTTAAACATGCATGTTGTCTTATTGCACATGATCACGATCTATTGCTTCACACTTTCCTGTGTCCTTGTTCGGTCCCACCTTGACTGGTATAACATGTTTCACTTGATTCTTAGATCATTTCTTTAAAGCGTTGATCAAAATAGATAGGGTAACGCATAGGAGGAATACCTTTCAAATGTTGGTTAATGGGTTATTGCATGCATATGACTTCCAAATCCATAGCTGATGATCGTGAGAGATTCCTTTTGGCTAGGAGGAACTACCTATAATGCAAAGCAAGACCACTAGAAGGAATTAAACAATATGGGCAGTGAATTGCCTAGCGTATGCTAGATCCGAGAAGTGTGATACTTCCTAGATGGTCATAGTCCACTATTTTAAAAAATTTAATGTTGTAAACAAAGTAAATCCTATTGTAGTTTGAAATGATTTAGGTATCTCACTTAAAAACACAATAAGAAATAGATCTAATCTAACAAGCTAAGCTAGAATAGAATCCAAAGGTCAAATGATTGGTTCTGGGTTCTACAGGTTTGACAGAGGTCATGGATAGATCGCAGGTGAATGAGGGTAAGATGAAATTTGGTGGGTAGGTCTCTATTCTAGGTCAGGGGAAAATACGAGAGATTGGTGTCGGTCGGGGTGACCACAATGGTTAGGTGTAACCGGTGTTGGTTACTGTGAGATCTGGAAATATCACAGAACAAGTTGTGGTCTCCTTTGTGATTGCACAAAGGACTTTGGTGGGTCGAGATGAGGTATTGGGTGACTGGAGTAGGCTTTGGTGAGGTTTTAATGGGTATATGGAGGTGAAAACATTGGAGAATGTCAATAGGGGGAAAAGTAAACAATAGATGATAAAATGATGATAAATGAAATAAACCACAAAAGTATGATGTTATACTTACTTGGATTCCGGTCTCAATGCTATGTGTGAGGGATGGAGGTCCTGATGAGGGGTTAAGGCTGCAAGTGATCACCAATTGAAAAAAGCTTCGCATGGGTTGCGTGTACATCCTCTTTGCTTGGATGGATTAGATCACTGGTTGGGATGGTCAGTGTAGAGAAGATGCTCAATCTCCTTCCTCGCATGCGGGTTTTCACTAGAATTTTCTCTCAAGATGCGTTATCTCTCGAGATGTGTTATTGCTCATCAAACTTCTCTCAATGTTTTCCAACCTTGAGAATATGGTTGTTTAGGTGTTAAAAGGGTAACGAACGGTGGTCCAAATTTTAACCGCCATAGTTAGGGTAACTAACATCGATCAAGGCGGATTTCCTAGGTTTACTAAACTAGGGAGATCCTCTTGATTTCCTTGGATCTCGTGTTGTTATCCCACGATTAGACTAGGAGCTTCTTGTGAGCATGCGGGAATGTGGTTAGAGGGAATGTAGGCATTGATTTTTAGGGTTTGGGTAAGTCTTAGTTAGTTATGGAAACTTGCTAAGAATAGGTCTTAGGTTGAGTTGGCTTGGTGAGGTGTCTAAGTGAATTATATGTGTGGATATTATTTAAATAAGATATTTAAATAATAAATATAGTGAGGATAATGAATTAATTTAATTAGATTAATTAAATTAATATTAGTGGGGTGAAGGGGGTCATGGCTAGGTAAATGTAATAAAGGGTGCTTATCGTCGAGGTCGAGGAAAGGGGACCGTGACCTGATTTTAGTGTCTACATAACCATATCCCACAATACTCCATATTCTCTTTCACCCAACTTGCATAACTATTTTTAGAACACTTTTCTATTAAAATTGCATGTCAAACTACTATACCTAGCCTATACACCATCTGATAGTTTGAAGACGATCCCATAGCCGACTTCGTTGTACGTGGCGTGGTGTTATAAACCAACTATCCTTCTCTCTTCCACAAACCGAACTCATCGAAATATTCTTGTGTTCGTGTGTGAAATACATATCATCTATTTTTAAAATATATTCATTCCAAACCTTTGAAAAGCCTTCACCATGGGTCATAAACTCGGAACTCGTGCCATCAACAGGGTCATCTTAAACTTAGGTCGGTGAGCCTACAATCAAATCTACTAAACCATCCACACATAACAACACATTTAAAGGTATGGTCGCCGTGGTTGTTAATCTCTCATCTACATCTACATCCAGCACATGGCCTCAATAATGAGCCCCTCAATCAACAACCAACTACACTCCCTTAGGAGAATCATATAGTTTGGTATTTGACAAGTTGATTGTCATGAAATCCATCTAACTTCCTTCCATATGAGCTGTGGAAAATTAACAAGCCAAGCCTATTTGGTATCACGAATCCCACTATTGTAAATATCATCGTTCAAAGGTCACGATGTTGAGAAATGTCATTCTTTCAAATATCATATCTAACAACTTATCAATAAGGGGGATATCCAAATCGATAGCTCCACCACTTCCTCTAGCCAACCTCTCGACAAAATTACACAAAATTTTCCTAATCAACTACTAATAAATCAATCCCCTTTTACATCTCAATTATCAAATGCTTACGTGATTGACACCGTCAATCAAAATCTCATATTATCACCAACTCCGCATGTTCCTACCTTAGACATTATGCCCACTCCTTATTCAGAACCTAGCACACCTATATCAACTTTTACTACTTGTCCTAAACCTACACCTTCTTCTACCCTTACCACATCTGCATCAAATTTGACTATACCATCTACTTTATCCACTTCGATCATGCCCCAATCTATCACATCAAATTCATCCTTAGCACCCATTTCGGCCCCATTGATATCCACACCTATCCCTACATCTCTCACATCTATGCCTTCACCCACATTTGCATCAAACACACCTATTACTACACCTACATCACTCATCTCTACAACCATCCCAACTAAACTCATTTCTACCACATGTACCTTTACAACCCCACCTACAACATCAACCCCATTCGAAACATTTATGAATCTACCATTCTCAACTACTTCTACACTAGACATTAATCCTACACCTACTTCATTACCTATCATGTTTACTCCATCGGTTACCACATCCTCTTCAAAAAGAGATTTTACTACCTTACCTACATGCATTCCACATTCACCCATTATCCCATCCTTAGAGTTAATCCCAATTTCTCCTTCTACACTTTCTTCCATACCAATCACACCAATGACCTTAACCACATCCACATCGGCTTCGAGTATACATACCACTTCGTCCACATCTCTCATGCCCCAACCTATCATATTCAACCCCTCAACTACATCTACATCAAACATGCCCATCTCCAAATCACCCACATCTCCAAATATCCCAAATATTTCTACATCCCTATCTATCCAAACTACCCCTACATCTATCATATCAAAAATCCACTTATCCCTACCTTGAAATCTTTACCTATATCCTTGCCCATGGCCACATCACCAGTTTTATCCCAATATTATTTATCTAATCATTCTATCACAATGACCAAATCCTCTTGATTTGTAACCCTATCAAAGATACCCTTTGAAACATCTATTGAAGAAACACCTCCACCTAAGTCAAATAAATATGGTTTGCATCCTTCCACTACAAAATTATTTACTTCCACATTGGCCAATCCAAAACCTACACAATTCACATCCCACATAGACCTCATTAATCACATCATACAAACACCTCTTCCTCCACTAATATCTCGCACCTACACTACCATAATTTTGAGATCATCTAGTTAAAATTATTATAATCCCCACCAAGGGTAAATCTTCTTGATAAAATCCAAGGCTCATGGAAAAAATCCCCAACAGCTCCTACACATCCTCGTAAAAATTCACATCTTCCCTCTTTTCAACAATCCAATGTTGCAAACATCTATTTTAGGGCCACTTACTTAATCTAAGACATCTCTCAATGATAAAACAACATCCAAACAATCCAAATCCTACAAAAAAATTTTATTTTCTTTTGAGACATCTAATTCACCCATCCAATCTACATCCATACCTAATTCTAAGCCAAAACATCATAGGATTTATCTTCTTTTCAACACTTCAATCGGGTCCTACATAGATATCCTTCAACATTTAACTCAAGTATATGCCATCATGCTTCCTCCCATTAAATACTTTAATCTCTATAGTCCAAATCATATCATGGTTTAATACCAATTACATTTGTGCTTATCATCATACCTCGGTCTTGAAATTGAACATTGTAAGGCCTTTAAAACAATCATCCATAACCTTATTGAGAACGGTGATTTCCTCATTCAAAGGGAACATCATTCTTCATCTACATCTAATCTAATTCATATCCCATCCATCAGGTTTCCCATGATTCCTCCATCCACATCATCCCTTAGCATTCCTACACATGACATACCTCTTAAGGATGGTCCTTCATTATTCATCAATAATGTTTATCTTTCCAAGCACACTTGTGGTCTCCAACCGTTTATCTCATCCAAGTCCAAAACAATCCATCTAAACTCATCCACATTTAATCACTAGGGGACATTCCCTCCTCATCCTTCACATCACTTTCACGCACTTTTCTCTTATCCGTCCATACAACCCCATTAATGTTGGGGGACTTCACTCTTGACATCACTTTATTTAACCTCATCCAATTTCATCTAATCCATCTTGTCCAATCTTAATCCAACTTTTGTCTAGTCCAAATCTCAGTTAAAGTCCTCCTTTGAGGCCATATTCATCCTTCCATTGTGGGATCATTTATTTTCATCAAAGTCCTCCTTTGAAGCCATGTTTTTCCTTCGTGAGGGACCATTTTTTATTTTACTTATCAAGGTCCACCATTGTGGCCATATTTGTGTCTCTCTTGGGGCACCATTTATTTTCATCAAAATCCACCGTTGTGGTCATCTTTTCGCTTCCTTAAGGACATAGTTTTATTTCCCACTTGTCTATCACATTTAATCCTTTGCAAGCTATCATCTCATCATGTTACAACTTAATGTCTTCCCTCCCTTGGTGGTAAACCAAAGACGGAACCTCTTAATGCATTTGCACTTGCAACCATTCTATTGTTAGCATATCTACCAATGAGCACTTAGTTATATCCTTAGATCATTCCTCCTTTATGAACCTCTTCCATCTATCACTGTAATGATATGGAATTATGTGGTCTACCATCACTTCCTCGATATGACCTTAAATATGGGCACTCGCATCACCAATCCGACACTATGATAATTCTTCACCAGGAACTCCTTATGCTATGATTATTTACTAATGCACAAATTTTATTTTGGTGGATGTAATCTGAAAACACAACAACAAACATAACACAAGAATACCATAGACTATGATAAGAAGGAATGATGATAAATCTGAAATATAAGTGTAAATTATAATATCAACATGAAATTGTTACAATCTCACCCATGAGTTACTTCAAGTGTTACTGACTTCACTTTCCTTCTAACCATAACTATGGGAGAAACTTCAAAATTACACCTCTCAATGGCTTCTTTAACACACCTTCAAAATGATGGCTTCCTTTACACACTTATATAGAATATTTCTCACTACTTCCTTCTATGCTAAATGAGGGGGTGGCCTCTCTATTTATAAACTTCTAGGCTTATCCATCTTATTTCTAAGATAGATAAGAAATCTACTTTTGATGAATTATAATCCATACCTTAACTCTTATTTGTACATGTAAGCTTATCTTTTAAGATAAGATAAACCTTATCATTTCACATGGGTTCCACATTTTTAGACCTTTTACAAATTAAATACAAAAATATTTATGACCTCACTCCTTATCCTTATTACCAATATAATATTTCTAATTCCTAATCATGTAGACCCTACTTCTCTACTTACCCTAACTTTGAAATTTTAACATTATCGAACCACTTACGACAAATATTTACTTTTACCACAACATTCCTATCGTACTTTTGATTATTACCATACTATACATTATTGGCGGTGTCGTATCGATAGCCGCCGTTATCTTCTATCGACGCTACTACTAATTATACTTAATAAAATCCTATTCCTAATACACACATTAATGAAATAGAAATTACGGAGGAAAATTTTAGTGTCGATAAGACCATGGCTCTATTAATAGAATTTTCCTATGGATAGGTTATCCCTCATGGTAAGAATTCCATGATCATTACATCCATCACCATCTCATTTTCCTATCGAACCATGCAAAGGGTCCAGGGGTGTCTCTTGTGTAATAATCATCCCCTCTTAAGTGGTCTACCTAGTTATACCTAGCTCTTCCCCATCAAAGAAAAATAAAATACAAAAAAGGAAAAGAAAGTACCAATTATGGATGCTCCTTGTAGACATCAAAATTGGGTCACACTCCCCTTGGTCCCCTTTCAAATAACCAACTTAAACACATTCACCTAACCATGACCCTTATACCCCACATTAATATTAATTTAATTATTTATAATTAAATTAATACTCATCCTCACCCCATTTATTAATTTAATTACTTCAATTAAATTAATACTCATCCTCACTCCATTTATTAATTTAATTACTTTAATTAAATGGATGCACACCTCACCTAGACACCTCACCATAGACCTATTCATAACATGCTTCCATAACTAACTAAGACTTATCCCTACTTACCTTAATGAACTAGGACTTAGTTCAACCCTAAAAATCAATGCCTATTATTCCTCTAACCATATTCCCGCCCATTAAAAGATAACATCCATTTTGATCCACAAAAATGGACATACCTAGCGCAAATGATTGCAAGATATGTCATTTTTAGTAAACTTAGGAATCCCACCTTGATCGACACCGGTCATCCCAAATCGATGACGGTCCACTACAAACCGTCGTTGGTTACCATATAACCATATTGGTAACCTTGTTTGATAGGTTCACCAAATTCTCAAATTTTGGAGCAAAAGAAGACCTACATGCAAGCAATAAATGAGATCTCTCTCACACATCCAAGAAGCCATAGCCAACATCAAGACAGATCTAGAGGCATCACTCTCATGGTAGCATTCCGAGAAGCACCACTATGGCACCAAGCTCCATCCTACCGATCAATCATCATCACCACCCAGTCGTTGGATCTGCAACATCAGTAATTGCATTTATCACCTTGTCATTCTATCCTTGTTCTTTTTTAAAGGATTTTTTCATCTATGTTATCATTTTCTATTAGCATCTCCATTCCCCCACCATTCACTTTCCTGCAAACTCAATCCTTCACCACCACACCATTAGATCATCTATACACGACCTTTATACATCTTTAAGTGTTCCTAAGATCCTCACAAACCTCACCATTCCCCTTTTCATCTCTTCCTAACCTTAGACCAATTTCCACAATTAGATCTTATTGAATTCCTATCATCCCGACCGTACCGACGTCGGTTACCCATGACCATCGCTTCCTTCTAAATTATCATCGGTTATATCTGACCGATACCGGTCTCTGTATTTGGCCATCCTATCAATAATAGAACCTAAGAACCTTCACCCAAGCAACCTAAGTGACCCAGAATATGACCCTAATCAGTACCAAAACCCTACCACCCCCTCCCCCCTCTAGATCCGATTATAACCTAACATGTTATATTTGATTTTCTTATTGTACTTGAATGAAATACCTAAATCATATCAACTACAGTAGGAATTTGTTTACTTACATTATTTCTCACATTAAGTTATATTAAACAGTGGATTGACAACCATCTAGGAAGTATCGTACTTCCCGGATCTAGCACACGCTAGGCAGTCCACTGCCATATATTGTTTAACTCTCTTTTTGTGGTCTTGTTTTCTATTCCAAGTAGTTCCTCCTAGCCAAAAGGAATCTCTCACAGTTAGCATTGGATTAAGAAGTTAGAATGTGTGCACAACCTTCAAACCAACCATCACAATAGGTATTCCTCCTCATCCCATAACATTATCTATTTTGTCACATTCAAAACATAAAGAAAATGGTGAAACACTCCTATCTCATGTTATTTTATCAAAAAAAAATTGATCTCTCGAAGGAAAGTTGTTCATAAAAATCATATAATAGAATGCTCCTCTAAAGAACAACTATCATGTGTATCTTATCCTACCATTTAAAATCAAAAATCAAAATCAAAAACTAAAAAGGAGACCATGCCTCGAAGGATGGCTACTTTATTGATCATGACAAATGAAGGCTTCCCATATTGATCAACCTTCTATATCATCATAGCATCCTAAGAAAGATTCCCTATCGATCAACTTTCTCATATACATTGCAAAATTCCCGCATTGATCAGGCTTGCATCTACCCCCTTCCTAGAGCCGAGGCATAGTTCTAGGAACAACCACCTATGGAGATCCCACTTCCCGTGTACAAGCTACATCTCCAACCCCTTTGTCATGTGATGACAATAACTTTATTATCATTTGACATCCATATTCCCCTCATGGTTTTTTGGTATAATTAGCTATCGTTGGTTATGTGTTAACACCTACTGTTGGCTGCAAGTTCAATGCCTTGAGTGGTCCTCTATCTTATTTACACCAATCCGGTTAAAGGCATGACTTCCCCGTATCCTCCTTGTTACGACCATGTGTCATTTATCCCATTAAAGTCATCTTTTATCAAAATCATATTATTCCATTTCAAATAATGAATTCCATATCTATTTGTTTACCTCTAAGGATGACACATTTGACCATCATCCATAATCCCATAAATTTTGTTACTATCTATACACTTTTTAGTTTGGGAATTCTACTTGATCTACGTTGCAGTTTTCGAATCCTATTTGAGGATCCCTCTCAAGGAGAGTTTTTTATCTTGCAGCTTCTTATCCCCCATCATGATCAATAATTTTTTTGATCCAATACTCCTCACTCCTCATTTCCACTTATGCCCAAATTATATTTCTCACCATTCTATCCCCTTTCACCAGTGTGTGTGTCTTCCTTTCATTTCCTCCCGAATTTTCATTGTGCCTCTTCCGCATGAAATTCTTGCATCATCACTCCAAACACATGGGAATCCCAATTAAGGATTTCCCTTACACTCTCCATATACACTGCATATATTCCTCGATCCATTCATGTCACACTCCTTTGTTTCCTTGTTATCACATTGTTATCATATCCTTTCACCGTTTTGTTCCATTTTTCATACACCACTCACTCTTTTCTCATCCTTCCTAGTATTTGTCTTCTACTTGGTAATCTTACTTACACACTTTCACAATATGGAAAATTTACTTGAGGTTTCTCCTTCAGTCCATATTTTCATACCCTCAATTAATTCTTATCATCATTCTTCTTCTTCTGTCTTGGCATCCTACTTAACCATCCATGTCGATGGCAATCTTACTTAAGAGTCCCTCTTAAGGTTGATCTATCATCCACCTTTCCTCCATCTCACCATATTTCCTCATCTTATTTCTCCCACCTCTCTTTGTATTCATCTATTCCAAACTCAACCATTCCACACCTATACCCATTACAATGTTGTCTTTCTCCTTGCATATCATCATTTCCGGTTTGGAGATCTTACTTAACCACTCCTGCGGCATGGTGATCTTACTTAAGAGTCCCTCTTAAGGATGATCTCTCATCTTGCACTTTTCCCATCACTCCACATCATCACATCCTCTCACCTCCTCTTCCATTCTCACAAATACCACCTCCGTTTTTCCCACTATTCATCTCCATCATCCCTCGCTTGGCAATATTACTTAACCATTTCTTCCCCATTCATTTCATGTCTTGTTTCTTCAACTTTACCTTGTTCATCATCATCCACTGCACCCTCTCCTTTCCTTCATCCATGTACAATTTGTTATCCCACATTTATTTACTCTTTCCACTCCATCTTCTAGAGTTCTCCTACATATCTATTCCCATGCTTACCCTCCATTGTTATTGGTATTTTCGTAAAATTCTTTCATCACCATCTTTTGACTAATAATTATCAATGGACTTATCCTAAAAATCACTCCTCCCCATTCTGCATGGCCTTGTTCCTTCTCTTTGACCTCCTCCATTCTATCTTCATTCATTCCTTCCTTTGTGCCCTCTGATCATTATTAGGGGACTTCTCCTAACGTCCCTTCATTGGATTCCCTCTTCCATTCCTCATTTAGTTTTTCCCTCTTCTCACTTTTCCTCCCATCCTTCCCTACCAATCATTATCGGTGGATTTCTCCTAACATCCCTTCGCTGGCATTGCCTCTCCTATCCATTCCTCTCTTTTTCTTTGCCACCTCTCCATCTTCCATTCTTCCTTGCCAATTTATTTACTGTCTTCATCATACACCCTCTCTCTATTTTCTCGTCATCAACTTATCCTCATCTCACACATCTCTCGCATCTTTTCCAATCTGTGTCATTCCTCCCCTCCAGCTTCTCTTTACATTTCTGATACTGCTCACTCTTTACCAAATATCTCCATTTTTGGTTCCTTCCTTCTACGCATACTTTTTCTTCGTTGTCCTCTCCTCATTTCTGCTCATCGTCTTATTTCACTTCCTTTGTATCATCTTCATCCACTTTTACTATGAGTTTCCTTCTTACTTCCCTGATAACCTAACTCTTATGTGACGTCCCATCTGCTTTAATCATCCCACAATCCACATGCATTTCCATGTGGTCGTTCAATATTCTTTGCCTTGGATTTCCTCACCATGATCTGGTTCCTTCAATATTCATCACTTTATCATATCTTTCATTTCCCATTACTTCTCTCCCTTCATCTGCTTCACCCTCCTTCACACCTTTCATTTTGAATAAATCTCTCCCTTTTTCATAATTTCACCCTCTACTCTATCATTTTTTTCCTCTCATTTCCTTGTTCCCTTATCATCCCTTCTCCTCTCTTCCATCTTTGTTATCCTTTTCCTCCTATTTTATTCCTTATTTTCTCTTCCTCCATCTTTGTCCATTACTTTTGATGCCCTTGTCTCCTTCACCTTTGACCTTTCTTGCTCTTCTCATAATCACCCACTACTCTTGTTCATTCCTTTTTTCTCTTTCTCATTATGTCCTTCAACACATCCTCACACCTAACATTCACAATCGACTCTATGTTTCTCCATTATGCACCACAATCTTTTCTCCTCTCTACAACATTGAACTCTCCTCTTTTCGAGATATTTATCACATCTTCTATATTCTCCAGCCCTCTTACATGGGGCATCATCATATCCATTTCTAAGAATTTCTTCACATGGTATTTTCATCTTCGAGGATACCATGACGACCATCACCTATCACCTTTTCCCTCACTAGTGCATGCTCTACTTTTTTCTTGGAAAACATTGATCATAATCTTTCCCCCATTTCCATGAATTACAATTTATTATACTTTCTTGTCAAAAAAATCTTCTTTGGAGAATCTCTCTTCATAATTATTAACCCCATCACCTAGGATATATTATCTCACCATTCAATTTCCAACTCGCACTTCTATCCCATATTCTCTTTGTGTCCATATTTGTGACCATAATCGTTACCCCTAGGGAATTTTATTTACACATCCATATTCCATATTTCTTGATCATTTTTGTGCCATGTACTGGGGCATCATTATCTTCATCCTTGTCCCTTTTGTGGACGCATGATTTTTTTTTTCGATCCCTCGCATACAAAGGATTTTGCATACCTTTTGCATTCAGTTGCACATACTTTGATGTTTGCTTATGACCCATTGGTCATCACGGTTTACATCCATGTTGTAGTGGTCTTCACCTACTCACCGGTCCATAGAACATTTTCACCGGGTCTCCGTTGAGACCACAATCGTCCTCTACTAATGTGATATTGAGTCACCGAATATTTTTCATTGTTATTATGATCCTTTTTCACCAGGGAATATTTACTTTTCTCATGTTTTTATCCATTCTCATCCCTTTTGTGGACGCATAATTTCATCCAACCCTTTTTTTTTGTCTTGGTTTGCTATCGCAAACCACTCAACAAAAAGGGGCAAATGTAGACACCAAATTTTGTATCACCCTACGTTTTCTCCTCTTTTAGCAGACTTATCCATGTGAAACCCATATCCCACCAAAACAACATATTTACTTAATAAATTTTGATTGATTAATTGGTCCCCTTAAACATCATTATCCAAATATGCCAATTAGGTCACACTCATCCACTATTACACCCATCGTATAAATCATGAACCCCACTTAATCAAACTCAATTCAATCAAATCAAATCCAACACCCCACCTAATAATCAATCCCCCAAAATTATTAATTCATGAACCCCACCCATGAATTTAATAATTATAAACCCCAAATACATCAAAATCTGACATCCCATTCAAATATTCAATAGTGTAAAGTAATTCACATGGGATTCACTATTACACCTAACATTTTCAATCATGTGCCCACTCAATATCACATCCTTTATTTTTTTCAAATCATGAACCCCTCAGTCAAATCAAATCCTAATCAGGCCCCATTAAGTAGGGTTACTTTTGTAAATCCCAAATTTAACCCATATCCAAGCTATAAATATAGCCCTTTCCCCCTCTTTATAAGGATAATACAAAAATTTCAAACAAATCTTGAAGCTTGAAGGTTGGAAATAAGAAGAAAATTATGAAATAAGTTTGGAAGTTGGAAATTTTGGAAACTCTTTTCAACATTTTAGAAAAACAAGGAATAATTTTGAAGCCATGGAAAACCTCTTTGACACTATCACTAAGGATCTTATCAATCTCTCCCACATGCGATACTTCGCTGCTTATTTTACTGGGTGTATTGTATTTCTCTACCTCTACATGTTATCTATTGTTCATTTTTTATTTCCATCTTTCGACTCGGGGTTGACATCCTCCAAGGGAGTTCACAAGCTCTTGGAACCAGAATTGTCCAGGGAAGCTCCCGCATATCTTTATTTAATCATATCTATTCAAAAATTTTATAGGAATTATCACACATATCTCTTTCTTGGCACTTGCAGATCCACATGCACATCCTAGGTAATAAGCCCTCCATCATTCGAGGTTGTTGTTGGATTCTAGTATCGATCATTCACCCACGTGAGAATAAGGTTTTCTTTCCAAAATTGACATCGACCTAGCCCTAAGGCACATCGATCAACCCCAAAATGTGTCAATCTGACCTAGGTCGGCATCGACTAGAGTTAGATTGGGTGGTGTTGGACTAGATTAGATTTTTATTGTATTTTAATGCATTTTGGATGGATTTTGGATCATAATGCTAATGTATGCATGTTTCATTTGTGATTGCAAGCTAGAGAGACCTTATACCTGATAAATTGAGTGTTTTTTCTATATGAGTAGATTAGAGGAAACGTGATAGATGCTGAGTGGGATCATCTATCTGCAGCTAGATTAGGCGGATTCAAACAATATCGAGTATCACATGGGATGTGGGGCTTATGATTACTTTGGTTGAGAGGTGAAATAGGCAGATGTGTTCATTCTAGTTCAGATAAGGAGATGACCATCACCCTAGAGGATGTATACCACATCCTCAAAGCTACTAATACATGGGGAGAAAATAGTTCCATTACAGGGTGATAGAAAATTGATGGTATTGATGCGGTTTATTTGGAGCCGATGTGCCCTAGATCAGGTTTTATTCGGGATTTTGTAGACACCTAAAATTGGTTACACAATTTAGTGTCCCCCATGTTCGCTTACCTATTCTATTCTTGGGAAACCCAGTGCACTTTTATATCACTACTTCTCTCTTAGGATATTAATTAATTATCTAATTAAAATACCTATCCTAAGTTTATTCCACCCCATTATATTTCACCCATGGATAATTAAACATTACCCATGTAATTCTACCTTTTTTACCATTATTCCAACTACTTATTCATCCCATATCATTTCCAAACCTCTCGTATCATTATTCTTCATCCATCCCACCTTTTTCTCCTCTCCTAAACATGTGCAGTGGGTTTTTACCCGTATTTGAGTTGGAGGGATAAGTTTCTTATCCCCACAACTCATTTCTTTGCCTCTTTGGGAGACTATTCCTTGATCGGTGCCGATCGATCTTCGATTGATGCCCACTATAAATATATGACCAGAGTTCTTCTCTGGTGAGATTCAAGAGATGGTCACTAGAGATTATTTTGTTTGAGCAATTAAAGAGATTATCAGAGAGAGAGAGTGAGTTCTGTGCATTTTAATCCCTGAGAGGTGTATTGTTACTCTACCCACAACTCCAAAACTTTTTGAAGTTCCTCAAACTTCCTGGTATCCCCAATTTTCCCTTTAGCCAAGGTGGAACTCTGTCCACGTGTCTACAGCTCTTGTGGTCTCCATAGCTCCCTTTATTAATCATCAATCATCAATCAAGTGTTTTCTAGGTATTCCCCTTCATGGATTTGTGTAATTTGCTTCATCAAAATCATATCTTCGTTTCTTGTTAGTTTATGTAATTTCCTTTGGTTGACGCCACCTACCTAGTCGATGCCGATTAATCTTCCATCGATGCTGATTTTTCCAATCGACGCTGATTCCATTTGAATCGATGCGATCATTTTCTCGATCGATGCCGACTAACCTACAGAAAAGTACAAAATTCAGGTAACACAATTTTAGTTCTTTTTTTTATAGTTTCCTTCTTTCTTTCAATTTTTTGTTTGTTTTTACATTCTATCTGCAACTTAAAATCAGAAAATCTAAAATTTGCTTACATCTTTTATCATGTATGCCTTTATCCTTAATTGAGAATGTGAACTGACATCCACCAAGGAAGCTCATCACTTCTCGGACCCTCTTTTTAGGCAGTTCACTCTTTTATCTTCTAACGTTGTCTTTTTTTTGTTAAGCATTTGTGCATTGTAGGGTTCTTAGATCTACTCTACAGGATTGCTCGTGTGTGCCCATCTTGGCTTCATCGACATTTTTTTTCCATTTATATCTTCAATCTTGTCCAATCAATCAGGTATCGACTTTATCTGAGTTTTTCCAGGGTTTTTGTGTTTAGTTTGGTTCATTGACTTGGACAAGTAACAAGCGTGGAAATTCTTGATCAACATCTGGCATGCTCGGTGGGACCCTACCAAAGTCCCTTATTGGTAAGTTCATCTCTTTTCCAGTTTTGAGCTTTGTTCTTTTTCCTCACCGTTTTCATCTTTTCTTCACTTCAATCTTGCTTCTTTTTCTAAAATCATGATTTTTTTTTACATCTATTTCTAAAGATTAGTAAATATTGCATTTTCTTAAGAATTTCCTTTCTTCATTTTGAGTCTTGCTTCTTTTTCTAAAATTGCAAAGTTAAGCTCCTTTTTTTACAAATCTCAATTCCAATTTCTATTTCTAAAGATTAGTAAATTTTTCATTTGAATTCAATATTGCATTTTAGATTCATCTCTTTGTGCAAAATTGTCATTTCTTTGAAATTTTCTAAATTCTTAAAATAGAAATTTTCTTTCCACTAGTATCTAGTTATCTGGATATATTTTCTTGGGTTTCTTGTATTGCGTGTTTTTGCTTAAACTTGTCTTATGCGAGTGGTTCGTGGGATTGATCGAGGAAAAATCTCAACAAACGCACTTTTCAAAATCCACCCACCTTGGAGAGCTAAAAACTACAGGTATTTCTCTTTTGCGGTGTTTTCTCCTTTTTAAGAACTTAAAAAGAACTTGTTTGTTTGTTTTTTATCACACTCAAACACTTCAGCTTTGGTGCTTAAAATGAATTAATCACATTGGGAAAGAACTTGTTTGATTTGTCTTCATTGAAATCAAACACTTCGGTTTTAGTGCTTAAAAAGAACATTTTCTTTTTCATTTTTGTTGTATGTTCTTCACCTAGTTTTCTAAATAGGCTGGAAAATTAATCAAAATCGGTAGTGACACTATTTGATTTGTTTTTATTTTTCACCCTTGCACACAAAGCCAAAATCACTAGGTATAAAGCATTTAAACAAAAACTCCCTCCCTGGCCTCGCCTACTTGGAAGTGACATCCAAGAGGAAGAGCCTACGCAGTACTCGGGCCATGCTACAAATTCACGAAAGTTCTGGTATATATTGGCAAAGCACTCGACTCCCTTATCGCAATGGTGTGTGAAGTGTGGGGGTAGGCCCCTATATTAAGCCACGTACCAGTCTTTCACTTACTGAAGTGCCTTCGGGATTCCTCACCAAAACATTCCCCAAACCATCCTTAGTTTGTCCAATTGAGTATTTCCTGTTCCAAAAGCCTTCCCTAACATTTTCTTTCTTAAAAGCATGAAAACTTAAAAGAGATAATCACCTACGCTACTTGAATTCTCTGTGCATTAATTAGGTTAATATTTTTTTCCTTTTCTATGTTTGTGCTTGTTTATACTGGTCATTACCTAGTCACAATCTAGAAAAATGGCTCAACAGCCTCTTCATCATCTGAGACCCCGCTAATTTGGATGTTTCGGCACCCCTCGGGTCTTCTTCAGGACCAATGTTAGTTGGTTCCCCATCTTGGTCGTATAATCCTTTCTATTATCCTAAAACAATCCCATCATGATCGGCTTCCCCCAATCCTTCAGAGGCATCATCTATCCCTGATATAGAGTATATTCCTCGCATGGAGATCCTAATTTTAGGCTCTCCTTGACCACAACCTCGGTAGCCCTTATGGACTACTTAGTGCATAAGTCTACTTGAATATCTGATCATGGACCACCAATCCAATAGGTTTACAATTATCCTCATGAGCCATCCTAGGCTCTCATAGAATAGTTGGCATGCTTCTTCTCACCTCAACCATGAAAGAAGGTGGTGCATCTATGCCTCCTTTTTCTCTTCCACCAACCATGTCGACTGGTTCTCAAATGACACTGCCTATCCCTAGTATAGCAGCTTACCTCGTCTACCCCACAACCTACTTTTGAGAGGCCTTCTTCTTCAGCTATGACGAGTGCGTCCACACTCCCACAAGTTGCTTGTCAATTCTTCTATGCCGTCTATTACATCTCAAAGTCAGTATCTCCCTTTGAGCCAACCACCTCTTATGAGTCAATCCATTCCTCTTTCTCATCCTTGTTGGTCCAAAATCTATCGATTAGGTAGGTCATGGGAAACAAGCCAACAGTGTGCAGGGCATAGCCCCTCTTTGAGACAACAAAGTAAAACTAGTTTATTGCTAATCTATCAAGTAGGAATATGTGTAAATCTACACTATTCTAACTTCAAGGGGGTTTGGGATCTCATCCCAGTAGAGGTAGTTCCAACAACGAATAAAAAGGTAGGAGGGAAGGAACGGAGGAAGATAGATCTGAAGGAAGAAAAGAAATGAATTCCAAGATAGAAAGGTCAGAAGGTTTATGCTTTGGGATGGTAGTAAACAAAGCCAAACTTACTTGCATAAATGAATAAAGAAATACTGATGAACATATGACGATATAAGGAATGAATCCAATAGAATAAAAACATAGATCTAACTTAAGAAAGATCTGATGCAAATAACACATATATTGAGCACAAAGTCTGAACATATATATTAATATTTCTTCTGTTATAAGAAAGTACAAAGTCTTTCTCTCCTCACTTCTTTTTTCATACAAAATTGTCCACCTAGAATACAACAAGTATTCCAGTATTTATAGAAGAAGAAGAGGAAAGAAGACAAAAACAAACCAACCACTTTACAAAATATCTACAAAATATTTACAAAATATCTAAAAGGTCAAAATTGACTTTTGGGCAAGTTTTTGGATGGCAACATCCCATGATGCAACATGGATGATGTCATCATAAATGGTAACATACTTTTAAAATATTTTTACAAAAATGATCAAAGCATACACAAGAGAAGAAACTACTCCTCATCATCTCTTTGTTTAAACGAAGTGTCTTGCTTCTGATCAGGAGAGGCGATGTGACACTAAGCTCAGTATTCCATAAACTTGCTAATCATTGTCTAAAGTTGATTATGATCTGGACCCTTGAAATGGTCATCAATGACTTCACAAGTTTTTTTTCATTCTTGAGCTTGTCAGGTAGCCCGACGTACTCTTCACATGCATCAATCAAGAATCCAATGAAATCACAAAGCCAGAAGGTTATTGATTGATTCTCGGTCAAAAGTGACCTCTGGCACCAAACCTTGGGTTGCAATAGCCTTGAAGAGCTGGATTGTATCGTTGACGATCAAAAATGCTTCCCTCAAGGTGAATGATTCATTGAGCATCCCTAGAGACATCTTTGTAACCATCTGCTCCATGTTGTATTTTGCATCCAGGGCTTCATCCTTGATTTTATCTATCCTCTCCAGATATATTCCATTTGATCAACCTGGTAATCCAAAGTGACGAGAGCTTTATTATGTGCCCACGGGTGATCAATGACACCGACCTTTAATAGGTCGTCAGCTGAGCAAGTTGCCATTGCTTGGAATGTCTCATGTTGCAATCTGACATTGTCCAACTCCTCGAGAGGGATCTCTGCCATCGCCAGAGCTCCTTATTTTCCTGATCTATATCCTGGTAGAGCACTATGAATTTCTTGATCATTTCCTCACTATCTTTGAGGATTCACTCTATCCAGGAGGATACTGCCATGCCTTGTTCGCCAATCTTAGCATACTCATTTATCTTATCCTGGCTGAGAACTTTAGTAGGTTCAAGAAACAGTTATAGGAAGAGTTGCCCATTCTTTGCAATGCTTGGAGAAGATGTTTGTTTTGTTCCTTGAGTATTCTCTTCTCCTCTTTTTCTTCTTGTAGCTTCTTGCAAAGAGCATCTACTAGATAAGGCCTCTCCTTGTAGGCTTTCAGATGAGGTTCCCATTGTGACTTGGGTCACTGTGAAGTCTATAGGAGACAGATCCTTCTTTTCTTTGGTGGGATCTGGATATGCAATCTCCATGACTCTCTCCCCCAAAGTGCTCTTTGAAAAGTGAGTTATCACTTTCTGCTTCTTGGGTCCCTTCTTTGGAATGACGGAGAAGTCCATGGGTGCGATGGGAACCTTTCTCTTGTGTTGACCCAGATGGTCAGAGATCCAGCTTGGACTTATGGGAGTGGGAGTAGAGGGAATGGATGAAGAAATGGGAGTGAAAGGGGAAGCAACTGAAGAGGCCACAGGGAAGAATGTTGAGACACTTGGTGGTGGCATCGATAAGGAGTCCAACACGCTGCTGCTTGTGGGGCCTAGAGTTACTACAGGGGAAGAAAAGGACATGGAGGTGGAAGGGATCTGTAATTGGATGGAGGGAACACTGGGTGATAGATCCGTGAGAGAGGAGAAAATGGAAGAGGTGGGAGATGGAAGGGAGGAAGGGAGAGAAGAAGAAACATCCATTGGAATAGATGCTTCAATGAAAGGGGGAGGAGGAGCGAGAAGAAGGAATGATGGGCACCTCAGTGGTTGTAGCTAGGATAACATCCTGGGTGGATGTATCCATTGGAACTTTGGTGGTCTCTTCTTCTTTACCTGGAGACACCAGGTCGACCACTTGCTTCTCAAAAGTAGAAGGAGGGATTTGAGGAGCTTCTTCTTGCTTGCTTGATTCTCCCTCCTTGTCTTTTCCTTTTCCTTTCAGCACCTGGGCCATTCTTGGAGGTGCTCTACCCAAGGGGAAGTAGTGAAATCTACCCCGAGGTAGGTGAGACCATTCTATTTGCACCAATGTTTGGTGTGCTGCAACGTGGGCTTGACCCTTTCCTGAATGGTCTTTGGTGCCTTGGCTCTGTCGATCTCTGCAAATGGCCAATCGTCCCCATCCGTGTCAAGGTAAACTTGATCAATTTCTTGATCAGTCTCTTGGAATCCCTTTGGAACGATGGCCACACCATAGTGTTTGATTTCTTCCAGAGAGAACTGGGAGTGATCCTTTTGCCTGATATCTATTTCATGTGTCAGGTCGATGTAGATGTCCTCGATCTCAGAACATGGATGGGATCAATTTTTGCCTTTGGGAGGCAACTCCAACAATCGAAGGTAGGCCTGGCTGGGAAGTTGTGCTTTAGATTTAGCAATTCAAGCTCGACATACATTTCCCGTGCTTTGGCTAGTGTGGTGCAGGTGTATCGCCAACTGTAAGGGGGAATGGAGTTCCTCCTTTCTTTCTCTTCATGCACTTCTCATGGTATGTGATCAGTTGCCTTGACAACTCCAAGAGAATCAACTTTGGCCCTGCATACCTTGGTAGCTTTTTTGGTTCACCCTCAAAATTCACTACTCTGAGATATGTGAATGTGGGGAACTGTATGAACAATGCTCCCCATTTCTTCGTGGCAGCAATCACACTCGAACTGGTCCGACTATGTCTCATGTTTGGTCTTAGCAAGCAGATCACCTCATAGAAGAAGGTGTCATTGATTTTAGAGAACTGGGGGATGTTGTTCTCGAGCCTTAGCTCTGGGTAGAATTCATATATTTTGACCTGGGCCATACCCCATTTCGAGCTAAACCCATGAAATCTCTTGCTTTGATGTTCAGTAATGTACACAACGTAGGAATTCATATAGAACTTCCTAGTTGTTAGGACCTATTGAAGCTGCTGAGAGATGGTGTCACTGATGATTTCTCCCCAGCCAAAATGTTGATCAAGCGTATTCTTGCTCATGGTCTCTAGGTACCTCAGCATCCATTTGTGGAAATAATGGGCATCAGAAGCCCAAATACTCTATTCAGGAAGGTGATTGTATCACTCAATTCCTCATTGAAGTCACTATGCGTGGATGGTCTGTGGCCATCTACTTACCGATTCTTATTTTTCAGATAAAGCTCATTCATCATTTGCATGCATTTGTCCTCATTGTCGTCCCATGCTTTCTTGCAGTCTTCTAGACTTATGGTGACATATTTCCTATGATGAGGAATGCCTAGGGTAATCTCAAAATGATGAGTTGTGAGGTCGATGATCACCTTGCCATCTTTTCCTCAACACATCTAGTGTCCTTGTTATAGCACCGAGCCACCAACATGATGAACTCATTGTTTACAAGCACTTACTGGCAGCCCAGCTACAAAGTGCAATCCACTGCCCACTAGTTTGTTCATCCATGGGCCACTAGTTGCCTAGTTGGTTCTCGCCTAGAAGTCATCCATATCAATATGCCCAAGCTCGGAGTCTCTGATGTCAAGATCACTCTCTTGCGTATGAGTCAAGCATCCTGAATTTTTGATATTTGTACTTCATCTCTTGTTCTGTCAGCTTAGCTTTACCTTTAGACTTGGTTGGCTTTTTGCTTGATGAAGACATGTGTGAGCTCGAGGATGGCTGTTGTTGTTCTGCAAGGAGAATCAAGGAGGTCCAACACAAAAGAGCCATGTCAACCATCATGTTATTCATAATGAAATCTTGCAGAAAGAAGAATGAGCAATTATAAGGCTTAGGGCACAAGGCGCAAGTTCATAGCATGTTGCAGAGGCTTAAAAGGGCTGGGTGCACTTTTGGAGATGTCAACATGTAAAAAGGTGCGCCAGTGTTGATAGGAGAAAAGTTGCACCAAGGTTATAAAGGGCACACTTTTGAGGGTGTTGCATGATAGAAGGTAGCACCAAGGGAAAAGCGTAGGAGCGAAGTTTACAACATACAACATTTCATGTTGATGTCAAGGAATATGCACCTGCCTTAAGAAATTTGCTTTAGTTAGGTACTGAAAAGGATATGTTGCATGGGTCTTAAATGTGCCCAAGGCACAATCTCAGAAGATGTTGCAAAGGAATTTAATGCACCAAAGGAAAAGCACTTGGCACGGGTTTGGAGCTCATAACATCCTATGTTGATGTTGTGCAGGATGCGCTTGCACCCTTACAAAGTTGCTAAGTGTTTTTATACTGGCGTGTTTTAGGTTGTGCAGCAAGCAAGGACAGTGCGCCAAGGCGTGACTGTGAGATTTGCAACATGTAAAAACAATGCGCCAAGGTTTTTGTGATTTCTTTGCAATTTCCTATATTTCTTCTCTCTTTTTTATTTTTTCAAATGGTAAAGAGAGGGTTTCAACAAGATAATAAGTAGGGAAAAGGCCTTAGGTTTTTTCAGAGGTAGGGGCCTTCCAGATTTGCAGATCTGGAAGGAGAGGAAAAGGGGTTTTCAGTTGATTTGCAGATTGGTAAGTTATTCATTTTTAGATTTAACCTTTTGGTTTATAACAACCCTAAAACCTAACAATAACCAAGAAACAAAAACCATAACAACAAGGAAGGTAGAAGCCACTTACCCGGTTTTATAAAAGATGAAGGACGATGTTGGGGTCCACAAGCTCAAAAATGACACGTGGGGGTGACAGGGGATAGTTTGACAGTGCAGAGAAAACACTTTTCACAATTTTTAATTCATGAAAATGACAGGTGTCGGGCACCTATTTATAGAAAACTTGGCATTTATTATTTCACCAACTTTCTTTGGCGCACATTTTGGAGTGTCGACACGGGTTAAAATGCACCTTGGCACAAGTTTGTTTGTGTCAACATAATACTTTTAGTGCCTTAGCACATGTTTTATCATGTCAACACATCATTTCCCGCGCCTTAAGCACACATTTTTCAATGTTGACATGATACTTCTAGCGCACCTTAGCGCACATTCTAGGTGCATGTTTAATGATGTTGACATGATATTTTCTACACCAAAGGGGCGCAACTCCATTGATGTTGGCATGTCATTTTCTATGCCAAAGGGTTTTCAAAGGGGCGACATTTCATGATGTCGACACAACATTTCTTACGCCCAGTTGAAAAAAATTTAAAAATGGCTAAGTTCTAAAAAACTTGATTTTCGAAGGGAGTTTTAGGCCATTTTGAACGTTAACAGACTTCTTCAGGGGACCAAAAAGGAATTTTGGTATGGTTACCTATGAATTTCCCTTGTCAATTTTGTAGGATAACAGTCCTCCAGTTGGTCTTTCTTCCACGGCTCCAGTGATAATGGCTTTTACCCATCCCTTGGCATCGACACCCTTAATAACTAATCCAGTAGTCAAAAGCCTCATTCAGAGGATGTTTCCCACGTCACAAACCATATCAAATCAAATCAACACCCACATTCCTCAATCCATTCTGATTCAGTTGGAAAGTGTAGGAACCCACCAATCATAGGCTCCATTATTCATTCAGCAGTCTTTCTCTCAACCACTTGTTATCTCATAGCCTGTTTATACTCAGGCTCCTTCACACCAGATACCTCACCAGGCATCACCCAGAACGCTGGCTATTCCTCTTATCATCTTGTTAATCAACAGATGAATCCCCCATTAACGCCTCAACAGAACATACCATTCACTTCTTATACGGGACATACCAACATGCCCCCTCCTCAATCAGATGTCGTCCAACTTATTTTCAAAAAAATCAGTAGACCTAGAAGCCTCCACCAAAGGGGCTCACCCTTCATACTCTTTTGAAGAAATATGTAACGAACCAATTCATCCATCAATGGCTTTTAGGTCTTATCCTCCCCAATGGGAACTTCCTAAGTTCTCAAAATTTCATAGTCGGGAGGACCCTCAACAACACCTATGAGCATTTAAACACGCTTGCTACCTTATAATCCAAGATTAAGAGCTTATGCTCCATACCTTTCCTATGTCTTTAGTAGGGCCCACTTTAGACTGGTATAATAACATACCCCAACATTCTCTGTTTTCTTTCTCTCAATTAGCCTAGATGTTTGTTGAGCACTTCTTAATAAATATCACACATAAGATCTCGATCACGGACCTTTATAACATTCGTCAATTCGACGACGAGTCTATTGCAGACTTTGTCGCTTGATGGAGAGGAATAATAAATCAGTTGTCCTTCTCCCTCCCTCAATTTCAGAAAATTGATTTGTTTACTCGATCTTGCGCCAATCATATTTCTTCCACTTTAAGGATTCAAACCTTTCATACATTTGAAGAAGCCTTTACGATGGCACGTAAACTTGAGTCTCATGCCATCGAACAAGGAAAGTTAAAACTTCACTCTAAGTCTAAACCATATTTTTCTTGGTTTACAAAATCAAACCCTTCTTCTTCTAACAAAGACAAGAATCAGGGGTCCACAAACGCTATTGTCTTAAAAACATCATGATCTGATAACACTTCCAATCAAATACCTCGGAGAGACTCTCAACCTCCTCGAAGAGGACCTCTACCATTTTGGTCTTTTACTTCGTTGGGGGAGTCATATACTTCTATCTTAGACAAAATGCTGGAAGTTCACATGATCAAACTTCCTCCTATTAGAAATTTTGACGAGAACAAAGAATGACCATTCAGTATCGTGAAAATGATTTTTTCGTTATCATAGAAACAAAGGCCATGACATTGAACGATGTCAAACCTTCAAAAAACTCATCCAAAAATTCATTGATAGAGGCGAGCTTATTCTGGATAACCCAAACGCTCCCCCAAATCAGCACTTGACGTCTTTAAACAACCTTTTCCAAATAACTCCCGAACAATGATGCTTTGGGATCTGAAAAACAAACACACATACTATCAGCTTCATTTCTACTGATAGTTCTTCTTCTAATTTTGAGCCATCTACAAACATGTTGACTGAATCAGAACTTCTTTCCACTCATTCAACCTCCGAGATTCCACCATCCTCGATGGTCCATCTTTGAGTCTTCCTCTATTGTTGGAGACAAAGTCATCTCCCTCTATCTCTCTATCTGATCTTCCATCTATACTTGAGACAGTGTCATCTCCATCTATCTCATCATCAGGCATTCTTTTGGTGCTTGAGTCATTAACATCTCTTCAAGTTTCCACTACGGACACTTCTACTTCTGTTGCTCCCATTTTTGTGGCAACCATGCCTTTAGTCAACATACCTATAGTAGTACCAACTTCTATGCCTTCGGAAGCATCTTCGATCTTGACTCTTCCTGTCTCTTTTCCTATAGTAGTTGCACCCATGATTACTGCATCTGAAGTACTCTCCTCACAAGAAGCTACTTCTTCATTATCTACCTCTTTCACCTTCGGTGCTTCCTTGCCTATTAAGGAAACATCTAAAGAGATAACATCGACACCCATACTTCCGACTCCCGAACTTAGACATAAACAGTTGAAATTTAAGTCTAAAGTCGCATCATCGTATCATCTCCTCCACTTCCTCTGAAAAGGTTACAATCACCTTATGCGGTCGAAGTTGTCACCATCCCTGAAAAGGGAAAACCAATATTTTGGACCATCAAAACTCTTGGTGTCCTCCCTCAAAAATCCCTCACTACGCCTCATAAAAAAGTGAATTTATCCACTGAAAAGGCGTCTTCTTCTATAAAACCATCTTCTTCATCTGTGCCTCGTAAAGTGGATTTACCTACTTGGAAAGGCATCACCTCTTTTATCAAAACCATCATCTTCGTCACCAAAAACCAAGGCACCTTTTGTGCCACCTATCAAATCTATTTTGGGAACTCTTCCCCCATCTAAATCAGTCTTATTTAAATCATCATCTGTTTTGGTCAAACAACCTTCTTCATCTCCAAAGATTACAACACCTGTCATGTCTTCGTCATCCCCAAAATCTATCTTAGGAGCTCCTCCTTCACTAAAATCAATCTTGCCTCACTTGCTTCCATCTCAAGCACCTAAGGCTACTTCTCTCAGTGATCAAAAAGAAAAATAGTCCCTAAAAAGACTGTCAGACCAAATATGCAGGATCTTTTACCTCAGCAGTCTGCTAAGATTAAAGAAGTGCTTCCTTCACCTCCATCCACATCTTCACCTACAGGATTTTATACTAAAATTCTTTGCCAACTCATCCAGTCCTCATTTATATCACTTCCTCCAATCAAGCCTTATAATCCCAAAGGAGTAAAACCTTCGTGGTTTAACTCTGATGTGATTTGTGCTTACCATCGCACTCTAGGTCATGACACCGAGGGATGTAAAGCCCTTCAATCTGTCATTAATAGCCTCTTGGAAGAAAGTGATCTTCTATTGGAAGAAGAAGAGGAACAAGTGTCTCCTATTATCCTAACTACGTCTGAGCCTAACGGTCTATTCAGGCTCCCAATTCTATTGATATCACTTCAGTCGGATCGGATGACCTCCCACCCTCTCAAATCAACGCAATTTGTATCGCCACTAGAACACGATGGTACGATAATCCATCGTCTCCTGCTACTTCTCAACCATGAGTCATTATTTTCACTACGCCCCTGAAGGAGCTCCTCCTTCCTCATCAGCCCCGAGACCTCAGGTCTCTATTCGTGATTCACCTCGGGCTCAGATTCCGTGTCAGTTGAGGAGAGTGTTATGAAACAACTCACCCATGCTCCTATCAAAATGTCTCTTTTTGACCTCATTCAGTCATCTCCTCAAGCATCACCAGGCTCTAATTGATAGTTTGCACCTTCATCGCGGTGAATTCAGATGAGCCTCAGCCTTTTCGAGATGGTCATTGGGTTGAATAGATTTTCAACTACCATCTCCTTTGAGGATTCTGAAATTCCTCCCCTTTCTTCTGAGGATTTGGAGGCTCCTCTCTTTATCACAGTTCAAATCAATAATACTACGTTAAAACACACTATGATCGACAATGGTGCTTGCACTCAACATCATCTCCTCCCACACCTTTGAGCAACTTAAGTTGCCAAAGAACGTAGTATCACCTCCACCTTTCACTCTTTGATCATTTAATGATCAGCTGGTGGTTACCTTAGGAACTGTGGTCCTACCCATTTGAGTAGGCAAGAAACTTCTTCACGAGCTTTTTTACATTGTCGAAGGAAAGTTCCACTACAATATGATCCTCGGACGCTCCTGGATCTACACAATGCATTGCGTCCCATCAACCCTCCATCGATGCATAAAATATCAGTATGAGAGAAAAATCTATACTCATCCAGGAGACCATTTTCCATCCACACATTGTGACATGACCACAGGGCATACCCCTCTAAGGAGAACACTGATTCTCCTAACAAGGCTTCATCTTCTTCCATACCTGCAACAAAACTACCAGATCTACAAAATCTGGAAGATACATTGCAACATTTCTCGCTAGGGGAGCTTCCCCTTCTCTCTTTCGACGCCCATCTCAAACCTAACGAGTATGGTAGGCCAGACAAACAACCTGAATATCAACCAGGTCTCGGCCACATTATCACCATTGGTCTACCCAATCGACAGACCAACTTCATCTACGGTGGTCTTGATACACCTCACTTTCATCCAGACTCTCCTCCTAGGGCCAAACCCTATTCTACAGGGTTTGATCATCTACATAATCCCGCGTTTGCAAAGACTTACCTATATCGATGCGCGTGGAAGGGCTTTGGCCTAGGAAAGTATGAACAGGGTGTGCATGACCTCGACATCCATTCCAACTCTTAAACCACATCAAAAATTTGGTTTAGGATTCAAACCTCCCTCAAAAGCCACCGTCACCATTCTCTCTGAGCCTCTTTCCATTGAGGAACCATCTTCTCCCGTCATGTCTGAAGCATCGCTTGATGTAGATGACACCATTTCCATCCCATCTAACTTTTTTTTAGTCAATTCCATTTCCTTAGGTCCAATGACCTATAAAACTAATGGCAAGGTCACTTCCATACCATTAGTCTACCCCGAAATAGTCGAGAGACGATTCTCCTACCATTAGTTTTATCCATTGTTCTGATGATGATTCTGTCCTTACTTATCTGGGGGATAGAGGATTCTTATCTTCCTAAAACCATTCCTTCTGACACATCTACACTTCTCAACGAAACCACCGTCGACCTTAATATAGGGACTTCTGAAGACCCTCGCATCATTAAGGTCAGCCAATCTCTTAACCCACAAGAGTTAGGAGACTTCACTGCCATTCTCTCCGATTATCACCAAGATTTTTCTTGGTCATATGAAGATATGTCGGGCCTCGATCCTAACATCATGGTCCATAATATCATCATTCTTCCAAACATCAAACCAGTTAAAAAAATTGCGTAAGATGCATCCTCGTGTAGCTCTCCTCGTTAAAGAAGAGTTGCAGTGCTTTCTTTCAGTTGACTTCATCCAACCCATTGACTATCCACAATGGGTTTCAAATATAGTACTAGTAACCAAAGCCATTGGGAAAATTTTAATCTACATCGACTTTTGGGATCTCAATCTCGCTTTCTGAAAGATGATTTCCCTCTACCTAATATCGACCAACTTGTGGACTTAACTGCAGGCCACGAGATGCTTTCTCTTATGGATGGTTTCTCTGGGTATAATCAAATTCTCATCACACTAGAGGATCAACATAAGACTTCCTTCATAACCCCTTGGGAAATTTCTGTTATTGCATCATGCCCTTTGGTCTTAAGAACGTAGGGACAACTTATCAACACACGATGACCTACATCTTCCATGACCTCTTACACAAAACTGTAGAAGATTACGCCGACGACATCCTTGGTAAATCTAAACACCGTCAAGATCATCTTCTCATTCTTGCACCTCTCTTTGAGAGACTCATTCATTTCTATCTTCGCCTAAATCCGTCTAAATGCATATTTGGCATTCTCACTGTAAACTCTTAGGGTTTATCATTTCTATCAGGGGTATTGAGGTCGATCCCACAAAAATAAAGGCTATCATCGAGATGCCTCCTCCTTCCAACTTAAAATAGCTTCGTGGTCTTCAAGGATGCCTTTAATTAGTGCGTTGCTTTATCTCATAGCTTTCAGACCGTTGTCAACCTTTTCATCACCTCCTCCGTAAAAACGTTCATTTTGAATGGGATGAGCATTGTCAAAAAGCCTTTGATGATCTCAAGGCTTATCTTCTTTCTCCACTTGTGCTCACACCTCCACATGAGGGGGAGCCATTCTATCTTTATATTTCTATGACTGACCATGCTCTAGGGAGCCATGATCTCACATCGAGATGCTAATGGTAAGGAACAAGCTGTCTATTATATCAGTCGCACTCTTCATGAGTATGAAACTCACTATTCAAGCTGAAAAGTTGTGTTGTGCTCTCTTCTTCACAACTTCTAAGCTTTGTCATTATCTCCTTAATCATAAAACTTACATTGTTATGAGTGTCAATCCACTCAAGACAATGCATGCAAAACCATATCACAATGATTGCATCACTCATTGGCTCATGCTCATGATAGAATTTGACCTCGAGTTCATCTCGCAAAAATCCATCAAGGGCCAGGTTATTTCTGATCAATTAGCTGATGCCCCTCTTCTAAAATCAAGTCCCTCTTGCTCAATTCCTAGACGAATCCATCCAACAAATTGATTTCGGTCTGTCTCCATTTAAAGTTAAACTCTTCTTTGATGGGTCCAAGTGTCGTGCAAGGGGGAGGAGGTTTCATTATGATTCCTCCTTGGGGTACACCTATCCCCATCGCACACAAGCTTAACTTTGAATGTACCAATAATATGGCTGAATATGAAGCCCTCGTCTTAGGTCTTCAAAACACCATTAATCTCGGCACTCACCATATCGACATCTTCGATGACTCTGAGCTCATCGTTAATCAAATCACTGGTGTCTATCAGTGTAAAAATTATATCCTTCAAAAATATCGCGATATCATTCTCTTTTAACTTCAATATTTTGATAAATTTACTATCCAGGCTATTCCTCACACTGCAAACTAGTTTTGCAGATATGATGGCTTCTTTAGCCTCACTTATTCCTCCATTCATTGAGGATTCATGACTTTATGTGGTTGTTCAACATCTAGACCGACCATCTCATCTCAGGCAGCTAGCTTCATTCAATACCATCACGACTGATACTCAAGATGAGTGGTATCAACACATTTTTGATTATCTATCTTACTCAGTTCTTCCTCCAAATTTGACTACCAATGGCAGAATATCTTTCATCCAACACGCAAACTACTATACTATTTTGGGTGGAATCCTTTACAAACGTGGCTTTGATGGTATTTTTCTTCGATGCCTCAAAACTTCCAAATCATCTAAAGCCATTCAAGAGGTCCATAATGGTATCTGTGGTGGACACTTTGGTGGTTTGGTCGTGGCTAAGCGCATCCTATGTTTAGGTTACTATTGGCCTTTTATTAATCAAGACTGTTGCAAGTAAGTCAAGAAATGCGTCAAGTGTCAACAACACACTAATCTTACACATATCCCTAGTCAGGATTTGTAACCTGCAACGGATTTGTGGCCTTTTTCACAATGGGGTCTTGATCTCGTTGGTCTCATCAATCCTCGCTCTTTGCAGCGTCATCACTCTATCATTACTGCCACGAAATACTTCACTAAATGGGTGGAGGCTATTCCTCTTTCATCAACCAAAGCTAAACCTATTGTTGATTTTGTCTATCAACACATCATTTGTCGCTTTGGTGTTCCTCATAAACTCGTTACGGATAATGAAAAGTCTTTCAAAAACAAATATTTGAAGAAACTTTGTGATGCTTTCAATATTAAGCTCAAATTTTCTTCTCCATACTATCCCCAAGCTAATGGCCAAGCCGAAGCTTCTAATAAAACTTTACGTAATATCCTCGCGAAAGTAACTAGTCGAGCTAGGTAGGGATTGGCATTTACACATCCCTTTTGCTCTCTAGGCTTATTGGACTAGCATTCGTACCCATACCAATGCTACTCCCTTCTCTCTCGTCTATGGATCTGAGGTTGTCCTTCCTTTGGAAGTCTAGATTCCTTCTCTTCGCGTCTCTCTCAGAGAGTTGGTCTCTGATGAATACTATCATCAAAACCATCTGGCACAACTTGAGTTGTTAGATGAACGTCATCTCAACGCTCTTGAGCATCATCAAGTCTATCTTGAGCATGTCAAATGTGCTTATAACAAGCACTTGCAGCAAGCAGTGTGACTTCAAAATTGGTGATCTTGTTCTTAAAGAAAACCAAAATGTCACTACACTGGAACGGAGTCAACGTGGTAAGTTTGCTCCTAACTGGATTGGACCATACATTATCACTCATAAGTATGGGTCCGGGCTTATCACCTGTCTTCCATGGATGGTATACCTAAAGTGGAACCTCTTAATGCATTGCATCTAAGGCCCTTCTATTGTTAAACTTTATCTTACATGATCTTAGTCGCAAAATAGATCTTTCATCCATTTGTAACCAGTCATGCATTTCGTAGTGATTTGGAACTATGTGGTTCTCCACATGTTATTTCTTTCTATACCTTAAATGTGAGTACCGTGGCTCTACTCACAACATTTTCCTTATGGATTTATTCCTCCTCATGGTAGGAACACCTTAATCACTACTTCATCTGTCCTAGGTGTCTATCTTAATCGAATCCACTTGGGGCATGAGTACATGCTTGTATACATTTTCTTCCCCTCTATCTGATCTACCTGGTCTAAACTCAGCTTCTTCCAAAGCTCAAAAAAAAAAAGATGCTATCCTAATCCCAAAAGATAGACTGATCCCTCAAAGACAACTATCTATGCCTTATCAAATAAATCAAAAATGTAGACCATTCCCTCGAAGGATGGCTACCATCAAAATCAAAATACAAGACCGCTCCCTTGAAGGATGACTATTTGTTTCATGGCATTTCCAAGATTCTCGTATTGATCAGCCTTGGCAGCAACAAACTTCCCGTATCGACCAGTTTGTTCACTTTTTAGCATCTCTGAAAGACTTCCCGTATCGATCAGTCTTTCCATATCTAGCAAACTTCCCGCATTGATCAGTTTGCTTTTCTATAAAAAAATCATGAAGCTGGGGTATAAGACCTTTTCGATCATATGGAGACCCTATTTTTTCCCATATGAGTGCGTATTCAGTCCTTCGTGTGTTTTGATGAGATACATACTTATCTCTCATTCCATCTACCTCCTAGATCCGGTTTGTGACTAAATAGTGTCAGGTTCATTTTATCCATGTCTATGGCCTTATGTGCATCGTCTTTTGGTTTACCATCAAGGTCTCTAGTTATGGTCGGTTAGGGGTCTAACTTATCATTCATCCTCCTATCTAGGTGTAGTGCTTTTTATTTCTAAGGGATAAGATCATTACATCACTTTCTTTTTATCAAATCAAATAGACATTACCCGTGTTTATTTGTTGTTCATCCAATTAAATTGACATCTTAACATGTTAATTTAATCAATCATTCATCTATGTCAAATCAAAACTAAATCACATCTATAATCCATCTATCATCTATAATCTATCTATCACATCTATAACATCTATCTGTATCTATCAAAATTGAAAACATAAGTCCAATCACATAACACATTTCTGGGCTCAAAAGATGTATATATATCCATCTCAAAATGTCTGTACAAAAGAATGTATGGCTTCAAATCAAGCCGTATACATCATATCAAAAATGCCTTCAAATCGAGGCTACATCAGTATATCTCTACAAACATCATCCCTATATAGTAAAATCAGAAGCATGGAGATCGGTCTCTCCGCCTCCCTCCTCAGGCATGGATCTCCGTACGGGCTCTCCCTCCTGACCATCACCTATAGAACTGGAGGTGCCCGCAGTCGTGGCCCTGTGACCTCCTTGATCTCCCCAGTGCTTGCACCTCTAATGCACCATTGGTAATAGTTGTCGTTTCCTCCTCCTCACCCCGTAACAAGGCACATCTGGGGCATGCTTTTGCCAAAGCATTCTCCTAGTATCTCACCTCGGCAAGGAGAGCCTGATAGGTACTCAGACTCACCATGCCAAGTGCTCTCATCGGCACGGCTACTTGGTGGCCCTCCTATTACACATCACCCTATGCCCCGACTCTATGTGGTGCCTGTTAGTGCAGATTCACAGCACCCCCAAAATGACCTATGGATCTGCTTTTCTAAGGCAATATCATTTTGGTGTGAATGCACAACATTGAGTTTTCTCTAAGGTGTGGGACCTTGCAAGGTGAGAAAACTCTCTAGATTGAAGCTGGTCCTTACTCCTCTATTTAGGTGTATGCATGTAGTCTTTGCAGAGGTTCTGATTCAAAATTCCTACTCTAAAACTACCAAGGAGACAGGGTTGAGAGAAAACAAGGAAATGAAAACAAAACTAAGCAAAACAGAGAGGTGATACACCAAAGGAGTGCTGAACTCCTTGCTTTGCAAAAATAGACATAGATCATGAAGATACAACAACAAAACATGCAAAATTTTCCAAAATACAAAGAAAGATATCGAAGGAAACAAACCAATGCAAGAGAGGATTGGAAAATCAATCATAGAGCATGTATTGTCAGTTCCAGAATTGATACAATACATTGTAGATAACAAAGAAGGAAAAAATGTTTACAATCTCCATGGGAGGTCTGAAACTCCTTCAAATCCACCTGCTAAGGAGAAATGAAGAGCTTGCAGAAGCAAGAACATCCAACCCTTACAAAATGAGCCAAATCTAGCTTTTAACAATGAAAATTTGAGCTCGAAGGAAGAAACACGGGAAAACGTGAAAGGATGCCTCAACCACCAGACCAAAATGCATAAAAATAGCATGGGTTCCCTTAAAATTCATTCCCCAATGTTTTGTGACCATGCTGGGAGAGAATGCGAGCCATTCCTCATTAACAATGGTGGTTGAAATGTCGGGCTTCTGTAATTTTTTGTGCCAGGGACGTTTCTCCAATTTTCTCCCAAAATTCTCCATCAAAATACAAAATTGAGCCCATAATCATGTATAGAATTTCACCATCTTTCCAATGCCACCAAGAATGTGAAAATCTAAGCTCTGGATCAAAAGTTATGCCCCTCTGAAGATTTAGGGCAAAACAGGGGCAAAATGAATTTGGCGGGCCCGAAGTTTAAAATTTTCCCTCTTTTTTGACTTTGGGAAAATTTCCCCAAAAATCCACCCCCACCATTCTCGATGCCATGTGGCATGCTCTAATTGGTTGCGGGCCTTCCCCTTACTTTTTACGCCTTTTTGGGCTTTGGAAAATTTTCCAAAAATTCCCCACCGCCCGATGACCCGAGGACACGTGGTAACTTCTGATTGGTCCTCGGGGCATGCTTCCAAATTTTCCATTCACTCTGACCATTTCCCCAAATGGGACACATGGCACCCTATCATTGGCATGGGCCATGAACTCCAAAATTTCCTTTTGCGCGCCCCGCTTAAGAAATTTGTCGCCACATGGACACGTGGCATGTTTTGATTGGTGCGGGCCATCGGGGTGGGCTTCCATCACTTAATTTTCCATAGTTGGGTGAAAAGGAAAATTTTCTTTCACCCTCCACCCCCAACATGCCCCAAGGACACGTGGCCACTTCTTATTGGTCGTGGACCTCCCATGGAAAATTTCCCTCCAAAACTCCGCCAAGCCATAACTTGAAAAATACAAGGAGTTAGAAGGAAAACTTTACCATTCTGGAAAGCTGAGAAGATTCTCTATCCAATGAAGCCATTTCCAAAAAAATTTGAGTGCCTAAAAGTAAAAAAATTCAACTGAGACACAAGGGAGGAAGGAATGAAGGGAGTTAGCCAAAAATAAGCAAGGGGTTTATTTTGGATAATAGTGCCTATATCACCATACTTGGCCCGAGGGCCTCTCTATGTGTTATGATATCTATCCCTCTTCAGATAGCTATATCTCACTCCTAACAGAGCAGTGGCTCTCTCTCCTGTATCACTTCATCCCTCTCTTGCCTAGAGTCTTGATCCCCAACAACATATTTGCACATTTAAACATGCGTGTTGTCTTATTGCACATGATCATGATCTATCGCTTCACACTTTCCCCGTGTCCTTTTCCGGTCCCGCGTTGGACTAGTACAACTATATCCCACAATATTCCATATTCTCTTTCACCTAGCTTGATAACTATTTTTAGAACACTTTTCTATTAACATTGCATGCCAAACTACTATACCGACCATACACCATCCGGTTTGAAGACGATCCTATATAGACTTCGTCGTACGTGGTGTGGTGTTATAAACCAACTATCCTTCTCTCTTCCACAAACTAACTCATCGAAATATTCTTGTGTTCATGTGTGAAATACATATCATCTATTTTTAAAATATAATCATTCCAAACCTTTGACAAAGCCTTCACCATGGCTCACAAACTCGAAACCCATGCCATTGAACAGGGTCATCTTAAACTCAATCGGCTGAGCCTACAATCAAATCTACTAAACCATACACACATAACAACACATTTAAAGGTATGGTGAGTGCCACAGTTTTTAATCTCTCATCTACATCAACATCCAAAGCACGTGGCCTCAACAATGAGCCCCTCAATCAACAACTAACTACACTCCCTTAGGAGAATCATATAGTTTGGTATTTGACAAGTTGATTGTCATGAAATCCATCTAACTTCCTTCCATATGAGCTGTGGAAAATTAACAAGCCAAGCCTATTTGGTATCACGAATCCCACTATTGTAAATATCATCATTTCAAAGGTCACGACATTGAGAAATGTCATTCTTTCAAATATCATATCTAACAACTTATCAATAAGGGGGATATCCAAACCAATAGCTCCACCACTTCCTCTATCCAACCTCTCGACATAATTACACTAAAGTTTCCTAATCAACTACTAATAAATCAATCCCCTTTTACATCTCAATTATCAAATGCTTACGTGATTGACACCATCAATCAATATATCATATTATCACCAAATCCGCATGTTCCTACCTTAGACATTATGTGCACTCCTAATTCAGAACCTAGCACACCTATATTAACTTTTACTACTTGTCCTAAACCTACACCTTCTACCCTTACCACATCTGGCATCAAATTTGACTATACCATCTACTTTATCCACTTTGATCATGCCCCAATCTATCACATCAATTCATCCTTAGCACCCATTTTGGCCCCATTGATATCCACACCTATCCCTACATCTCTCACATCTATGCCTTCACCCACATTTGCATCAAACACACCTATTACTACACCTACATCACTCATCTCTACAACCATCCCAACTAAACTCATTTCTACCACATGTACCTTTACAACCCCACCTACAACATCAAACCCATTCAAACCATTTATGAATCTACCATTCTCAAATACTTCTACTCTAGACATTAATCCTATACCTACTTCATTACCTATCATGTCTACTCCATCGGTTACCACATCCCCTTCAGTAGATTTGACTACCTTACCTACATCCATTCCACCTTCACCCATTATACCATCCTTAGAGTTAATCCCAGTTCCTCCTTCTGCACTTTATTTCATACCAACCACACCAACAACCTTAACCACATCCACATCGGCTTCGAGTATACATACCACTTCATCCACATCTCTCATGCCCCAACCCGTCATATTCAACCCCTCAACCACATCTACATCAAACATGCCCATCACCACATCACCCACATCTCCAAATATCCCAAATATTCCTACATCCCTATCTATCCCAACTACCCCTACATCTATCATATCAAAAAATCCACTTATCCTACCTTGACATCTTTACCTATATCCTTGCCCATGGCCACATCACCTGTTTTATCCCAATATTCTTTATCTAATCCTTCTATCACAACGACCAAATCCTCTTGATCTACAACCCTATCAAAGATACCCTTTGAAACATCTATTGAAAAAACACCTCCACCTAAGTCAAATAAATATGGTTTGCATCCTTCCACTGTAAAATTAGTTACTTCCACATTGGCCAATCCAAAACCTACACAATTCACATCCCACATAGACCTCATTAATCACATCATACAAACACCTCTTCCTCCACTAATATCTGCACCTACACTACCACAATTTTGAGATCGTCTAGTTAAAATTATTATAATCCCCACCAAGGGTAAATCTTCTTGATAAAAATCCAAGGCTCATGGAAAACATCCCCAACAGTCTCCTATGCATCCTCGTAAAAATTCATATCTTCCCTCTTTTCAACAATCCAATGTTGCAACATCTATTTTAGGGCCAGTCACTTCATCTACGACATCTCTCAATGATAAAACAACATCCAAATAATCCAGTCCTCCAACAAAATTTGATTTGTCTTTTGAGACATCTAATTCACCCATCAATCTACATCCGTACCTAATTCTAAGCCAAAACATCATAGTATTTATCTTCTTTTCAACACTTCGATCGGGTCCTACGTAGATATCCTTCAATATTTAACTCAAGTATATGCCATCATGCTTCCTCCCATTAAATACTTTAATCTCTGTAGTCCAAATCCATCATGGTTTAATACCAATTACATTTTTGCTTATCATCGTACCCCGTTCAAGACATTGAACATTGTAAGGCCTTCCAAACAATCATCCATAACCTTATTGAGAACGATGATTTCCTCGTTCAAAGGGAACATCCTTCTTCATCTACATCTAATCTAATTCATATCCCATCCATCAGGTTTCCCATGATTCCTCCATCCACATCATCCCTTAGCATTCCTACACATGACATACCTCCTAAGGATGGTCCTTCATTATTCATAAATAATGTTTATCTTTCCAAGCACAGTTGTGGTCTCCAATTGTTTATCTCATCCAAGTCCAAAACAATCCTATCTAAACTCATCCACATTTAATCACTAGGGGACATTCCCTCCTCATCCTTCGCATCACTTTCGCATCACTTTATCTCTTATCCATCCATACAACCCCATTAATGTTGGGGGACTTCACTCTTGACATCACTTTATTTAACCTCATCCAATTTCATCTAATCCATCTCGTCCAATCTTAATCCAACTTTTTTCTAGTCTAGATCTCGATTAAAGCCCTCCTTTGAGGCCATATTCGTCCTTCCATTGTGGGACCATTTATTTTCATCAAAGTCCTCCTTTGAAGCCATGTTTGTCCTTCCGTGAGGGACCATTTTTTATTTTCTTATCAAGGTCCACCATTGTGGCCATATTTGTGTCTCTCTTGGGGCACCATTTATTTTCATCAAAATCCACCATTGTGGTCATCTTTTTGCTTCCTTAAGGACATAGTTTTATTTCCCACTTGTCTATCACATCTAATCCTTTGCAAGCTATCATCTCATCCTGTTGCAACTTAATGTCTTCCTCCTTGTGGTAAACTAGAGACGGAACCTCTTAATGCATTTGCACTTACAACCTTTCTATTGTTAGCATATCTACCAATGAGCACTTAGTTATATCCTTAGATCATTCCTCAATCATGAACCTCTTCCATCTATCATTGTAATGATATGGAATTATGTGGTCTACCGTCACTTCCTCGATATGACCTTAAATATGGGCACCATGGCTCTGTCCATAGAATTTTCCTTATGGATAGGTTATCCCCTTGTGGTGAGAATTCCATGATCATTACATCCATCACCCTCTCATTTTCCTATCAGAACCATGCAAAGGGTCCAGGGTGCCTCTTGTGCAATAATCATCCCCTCCTAAGTGGTCTACCTAGTTATACCTAGCTCTTCCCCATCAAAGAAAAATCAAATACAAAAAAAGGAAAAGAAATTACCAATTATGGATGCTCCTTGTAGACACCAAAATTGGGTCACACTCCCCTTGGTCCCCTTTCAAATAACCAACTTAAACACATTCACCTAACCATGACCCTTATACCCCACATTAATATTAATTTAATTATTTACAATTAAATTAATACTCATCCTCACCCCATTTATTAATTTAATTACTTCAATTAAATTAATACTCATCCTCACCCCATTTATTAATTTAATTACTTTAATTAAATGGATGCACACCTCACCTAGCCACCTCACCTAGACACCTCACCATAGACCTATTCATAGCATGCTTCCATAACTAACTAAGACTTATCCCTACTTACCTTAATGAACTAGGACTTAGTTCAAACCTAAAAATCAATGCCTATTATTCCTCTAACCATATTCCCACCCATTAAAAGATAACATCCATTTTGATCCATGAAAAATGGACATACCTGGACCAAATGATTGCAAGATATGTCATTTTTAGTAAACTTAGGGAATCCCACCTTGATTGACACCGGTCATCCCAAAACTGACGCCGGTCCACTCGAAACCGTCGTCAATTACCATATAACCATTTTGGTAACCTTGTTTGACAGGTTCACCACATTCTCAAATTTTGGAGCAAAAAGAGACCTACATGCAAGCAATAACCAAATCTCTCTCACATCCAAGAAGCCATAGCCAACATCAAGACAGATCCAGAGGCATCTCTCTCACGGTAGCATTCCGAGAAGCACCACTGTGGCACCAAGCTCCATCCTACCGATCAATCATCATCACCACCCAGGGCCTTGTTGGATCTGCAACATCGTAATGTGTTTATCACTTGTGTCATTCTATCCTTGTTCTTTTTTAAAGGTTTTTTTCATCTTTGTTATCATTTTCTATTAGCATCTCCATTCCCCACCATTCACTTTCCTGCAAACTCAACCCTTCACCACCACACCATTAGATCATCTATACACAACCTGTATACATCTTTGAGTGTTCCTAAGATCCCCACAGACCTCACCATTCCCCTTTTCATCTCTATCTAACCTTAGACCAATTTCCACAATTAGATCTTATTGAATTCCTATCATCCCGACTATACCGACGCGATTACCCATGACCGTCATCGGTTCCCTCTAAATTATCATCGGTTATATCTGACCAATACCGGTCTCTGTATTTGGCCATCCTATCAATAACATAACCTAAGAACCTTCACCCAAGAAACCTAAGTGACCCAGAATCCGACCCTAATCGTGCAAAACCCTGACCAATTACCCCCTCCAGATCCGATTATAACCTAACATGTTATATTCGATTTACTTATTGTACTTGAATGAAATACCTAAATCATATCAACTATAGTAGGACTTTGTTTACTTACATTATTTCTCACATTAAGTTGTATTAAATAGTGGATTGACAACCATCTAGGAAGTATTGTACTTCCGGATCTAGCACACACTAGGTAGTCCACTGCCATATATTGTTTAACTCTCTTTTTTTGGTTTTGTTTTCTATTCCAAGTAGTTCCTCCTAGCCAAAAGGAATCTCTCACAGTTATCATTGGATCGAGAAGTTAGAACACGTGCACAACCTTCAAACCAAACCATCCCAATAGGTATTACTCCTCATCCCATAACATTATCTGTTTTTCACATTCAAAACGTAAAGAAAATGGTGAAACACTCCTATCTCATGTTATCTTATAAAAAAAAAAATTGATCCCTCGAAGGAGAGTTGTTCATAAAAATCATATAATAGAATGCTCCTCTAAAGAACAACTATCATGTGTATCTTATCCTGCCATTTAAAATAAAAAATCAAAAATCAAAAATCAAAAAATAAAAAGTAGACCATACCCTCGAAGGATGGCTACTTTATTATATCATGATAGCGAAGGCTTCCCGTATTGATCAACCTTCTATATATCATAGCATCCTAAGAAAGATTCCCGTATCGATCAACTTTCTCATATACATTAAAAATTCCCACATTGATCAGTTTGCATCTACCCCCTTCTTAGAGCTGGGGCATAGTTCTAGAACAACCACCTATGGAGATCCCACTTCCCGTGTACAAGCTACATCTCCAACCCCTTTGTCGTGATGACAATAAATTTATTATCATTTGACATCCATATTCCCCTCATGGTTTTTTGGTATAATTAACTATCATTGGTTATGTGTTAACACCTACTATTGGCTGCAAGTTCAATGCCTTGAGTGGTCCTCTATCTTGTTTACACCAATCCAGGTTAAAGGCATGACTTCCCGTATCCTCCTTGCTACGACCATGTGTCATTTATCTCATTAAAGTCATCTTTTATCAAAATCATATTCTTCCATTTCAAATCATGAATTCTATATCTATTTGTTTACCTCTAAGGATGGCATATCTGACCATCATCCATAATCCCATGAATTTTGTTACTATCTATACACTTTTTAGTTTGGGAATTCTACTTGATCTACGTTGCAGTTTATGAATCCTACTTGAGGATCCCTCTCAAGGAGAGTTTTTTATCTTGCAGCTTCTTATCCCCCATCATGATCAATAATTTTTTTGATCCAATACTCCTCGCTCCTCATTTCCACTTATCCCCACATCATCCTTCTCACCTTTCTATCCCCTTTCACCACTCTGTGTGTCTTCCTTTCATTTCCTCCCAAATTTTCACTTTGCCTCTTCCACTTGACATTCTTGCATCATCACTCCCAACATGTGGGCATCCCAATTAAGGATTTCCCTTACACTCTCCATCTACACTGCATATATTCCTCGATCCATTCATGTCACACTCCTTTGTTTCCTTGTTATCACATTGTTATCACCTCCTTTCACCTTTTGTTCCATTTTGGCATACACCACTCACTCTTTTCTCATCCTTCCTAGTATTTGTCTTCTACTTGGTCATCTTACTTACACACTTTTGCAATATGGAAAATTTACTTGAGGGTTCCCCTTTAGTCCATATTTTCATACCCTCACTTAATTCTTATCATCATTCTTCTTCTTCGTCTTGGCGATCCTACTTAACCGTCCATGTCATGGAAATCTTACTTAAGAGTCCCTCTTAAGGTTGATCTGTCATCCACCTTTCCTCCATCTCACCATATTTCCCTCATCTTATTTCTCCCACCTCTCTTTGTATTCATCTATTCCAGTCAACCATTCCACACCTATACCCATTACAATGTTGTCTTTCTCTTTGCATATCATCATTTCCGGTTTGGAGATCTTACTTAACCACTCCTATAGCATGGCGATCTTACTTAAGAGTCCCTCTTAAGGATGATATCTCATCTTGCACTTTCCCATCACTCCACATCATCACATCATATCACCTCCTCTTCCATTCTCACAAATACCACCTCCATTTTTCCCACTATTCATCTCCATCATCCCTCGCTTGGAAATATTACTTAACCATTTCTTCCCCATTCATTTCATGTCTTTTTCTTCAACTTTACCTTGTTCATCATCATCCACTACACCCTCTCCTTTCCTTCATCCACGCACACATAATTCGTTATCCCACATTTCTTTACTCTTTCCACTCCATCTTCTAGAGTTCTCCCACATATCTATTCCCATGCTTACCCTCCATTGTTATTGGTATTTTCCTAAAATTCTTTCATCACCATCTTTTATGCTAATAATTATCGGTGGACTTATCCTAAAAATCACTCCTCCCCATTCTACATGGTCATGTTCCTTCTCTTTGACCTCCTCCATTCTATCTTCATTCATTCCTTCCTTTGTGCCCTTTGATCATTATCAGGGACTTCTCCTAATGTCCCTTCATTGGCATTCCCTCTTCCATTCCTCATTTAGTTTTTCCCTCTTCTCAATTTTCCTCCCATCTTTCCCTACCAATCATTATCGGTGGATTTATCCTAACATCCCTTCATCGACATTGCCTCTCCTATCCATTCCTCTCTTTTTCTTTGCCACCTCTCCATCTTCCATTCTTCCTTGCCAATTTATTTACTGTCTTCATCATACACCCTCTCTCTATTTTCTTGTCATCAACTTATCCTCATCTCACACATCTCTGCATCTTTTCCAATCTATGTCATTCCTCCCCTCCAGCTTCTCTTTACATTTAAATACTGCTCACTCTTTACCGAATATCTCTATTTTTGTTCCCTTCCTTCTACATAATTTTCTTCATTGTCCTCTCCTCCTTTCTGCTCCTCATCTTATTTCACTTCCTTTGTATCATCTTCATCCCCTTTTTACTATGTGTTTCCTTCTTACTTCCCCAGTGATAACCTAACTCTTTAGTGTTGTCCCATCTATTTTTATCATCCCACCATCCACATGCATTTCCATGTGGTCAGTTCCATATTCTTTGCCTTGGATTTCCTCACCATGATCTGGTTCCTTCAATATTCTCCACTTTATCATCTCTTTTTGTTTCCCATTACTTCTCTCCCTTCATCTGCTTCACCCTCCTTCACACCTTTCATTTTGAATAAATCTCTCCCTTTTTCATAATTTCACCCTCTACTCTGTCTTTTTCTTGTCCTCTCATTTCCTTGTTCCCCTATCATCCCTTCTCCTCTCTTTCATCTTTGTTATCCTTTTCCTCCTATTTTATTCCTTATTTTCTCTTCCTCCATCTTTGTCCATTACTTTTGATGCCCTTGTCTCCTTCACCTTAGACCTTTCTTTCTCTTCTCATAATCACCCACTACTCTTGTCCATTCCCTTTTCTCTTTCTCATTATGTCCTTCAACACATCCTCACGTCTAACATTCACAGTCGACTCCGATGTTTCTCTGTTTATGCACCACAATCTCATTCTCCTCTCTACAACATTGAACTCTCCTCTTTTCAAGATATTTATCACATCTTCTATATTCTCCGGCCCTCTTGCAGGGGCATCATCATATCCATTTCTAAGAATTTCTTCACGTGGTATTTTGTCTTCGAGGATACCATGATGACGATCATCACCTATCACCTTTTCCCTCACTAATGCATGCTCTACTTTTTTCTTGACAAACATCGATAATAATCTTTCCCCCATTTCCATGAATTACAATTTATTATACTTTCTTGTCATCAAAAAATCTTCTTTGGAGAATCTCTCTTCATAATTATTAACCCCCTCACCTGGGATATATTATCTCACCATTCAATTTCCAACTCACACTTCTATCCCATATTCTCTTTGTGTCCACATTTGTGACCATACTCATTCCCCCTAGGGAATTTTATTTACACATCCATATTCCATATTTCTTGATCATTTTTGTGCCATGTACTGGGGCATCATTATCTTCATCCTTGTTCCTTTTGTGGACGCATGATTTTTTGCTCGATCCCTCACATATAAAGGATTTTGCATACCTTTCACATTCAGTTGCGCATACTTTGATGTTTTCTTATGACCCATTGGTCATCACGGTTTACATCCATATTGTAGTGGTCTTCACCTACTCACGGTCCATAGAACATTTTTTTCATTGTCTCCGTTGAGACCGCAATCATCCTCTACTAATGTGATATTGGAGTCACTGACATATTTTTCATTGTTATTATGATCCTTTTTCACCAGGGAATATTGCCTTTGCTCATGTTTTTATCCATCCTCATCCCTTTTGTGGATGCATAATTTCATCCAACCCTTTTTGTTTTTGTCTTGTGGTTTGCTATCGCAAACCACTCAACAAAAAGGGGCAAATGTAGACACCAAATTTTGGTATCACCCCACGTTTTCTCCCTCATTCAGTAGACTTATCCATGTGAATCCCATCTCCCACCAAAACAACATATTTAATTAATAAATTTTGATTGATTAATTGATCCCCTTAAACCTCATTATCCAAATATGCCAATTAGGTCACACTCATCCACTATTACACCCACCGTATAAATCATGAACCCCACTTAATCAAACTCAATTCAATCAAATCAAATCCAACACCCACCTAATAATCAATCCCCAAAATTATTAATTCATGAACCCCACCCATGAATTTAATAATTATAAACCCCAAATACATAAAAATCTGACATCCCATTCAAATATTCAATAGTGTAAAGTAATTCACATAGGATTCACTATTACACCTAACATTTTCAATCATGTGCCCACTCAATATCACATCCTTTATTTTTTTCAAATCATGAACCCTCAGTCAAATCAAATCCTAATCAGGCCCCATTAAGTAGGGTTACTTTTGTAAACCCCAAATTTAACCCATATCCAAGCTATAAATATAGCCCTCCCCCTCTTTAGAAGGATAATACAAAAATTCTGAAACAAATCTTGAAGCTTGAAGGTTGGAAATAAGAAGAAAAATTTGAAATAAGTTTTGAAGTTGGAAATTCTTTTCAACATTTTAGAAAAACAAGGAATAATTTTTGAAGCCATGGAAAACCTCTCTCACACTATCGCTGAGGATCTTATCAATCTCTCCCACATACAAGATTTTTGTTGATTATTTTACTTGGGTGTATTGTATTTCTCTACCTCTACATGTTATCTAATGTTCATTTTTTATTTCCATCTTTCTGACTCGGGGTTGACATCCTCCAAGGGAGTTCACAACCTCTTGGAACCAGAATTGTCTGGGAAGCTCCCGCATATCTTTATTTAATCATATCTATTCAAATTTTTTTATAGGCATTATCACACATATCTCTTCTTGGCACTTGCAGATCCACATGCACATCCTAGGTAATAAGCCCTCCATCATTCGAGGTTGTTGTTGGATTCTAGTATCAGAGCATTCACCCATGTGAGAACAAGGTTTCTTTCCAAAATCGACATCGACCTAGCCCTAAGGCACATCGATCAACCCCAAAATGTGTCGATCTCGACTGGGTCGAGTCGACTAGAGTTAGACTGGGTGGTGTTGGACTAGATTAGATTTTTAATGTATTTTAATGCATTTTGGATGGATTTTGGATCATAATTCTAATGTATGAATGTTTCATTTGTGATTGCAAGCTAGAGAGACCTTATACCTGATAAATTGAGTGTTTTTTCTATATGAGTAGATTAGAGGAAACGTGACAGATGTTGAGTGGGATCATCTATCTGCAGTTAGATTAGGTGGATTCAGACACTATCAGAGTATCCCATGGGATGTGGGGCTTATGATTACTTTTGTTGAGAGGTGGAATAGGCAGATGTGTTCATTCTAGTTCGGATAAGGAGATGACCATCACCCTAGAGGATGTATACCGCATCCTCAGGCTACCAATACATGGGGAGAAAATAGTTCCCTTTACAGGTGATAGAAAATTGATGGTATTGATGTGGTTATTTGGAGCTGATGTGCCCTAGATCAGGTTTTATTCAGGGGATTTTTCATACGATTTGCAATATGAGGTTGAAGTTCCATGCAACTAATTGATCCTTCTTAGTCATGATGGAAGTGTCTTGCTATGCTTTTTCGGACTCAGGAGGAGCTCGGTTTCCATGGGCACTGGGCCGGTGTGGTAGCGGATATTTGTAGAACACTAGACTGTGTTTTCATTTGGGACTACCTTGTTAGCTCAAGTGTACCATGAGCTATCCATGTATAGGGTAGGAAGAAGGTTAGGGTTGGATGTGAATTTATTTCTACACTACTTTGGGCTTATGAGTATATTGTTGTGATTAGGCCTCCAGGGCTTCCATGGGTCGCATGAGACCATATTGAGCTTACAGTTAGATTTTTGAGATGGAGGGCCGATCAGGCCTTTGGTGATAGAAGTGAGAGGAGAGTAGATTGGTATGTGTATCATCTCACAGAGTTAGATGTCAATTAGATTATATGTAGGTTGTACCAAGGGGATCCCCTGCATGGTCTAGTGTAGATGTGGAGTTAGTGGGGATGAGGAGGATGAGATGGATTCATAGGAGATGGTTAGAGATGATCAAGGATTTTTATTTTAATAAAGTAATACGACACTTTAGAGTCATCTAGATAGTGCCTCGTGATCCTATTTTATATAGGAGAGAGGAATTAGATCCTATCATGGCTGATCCATTAGAGGAGGAGGTGATGTCATGGGATGAGGATGATGACGTTAGAGTCAGAGTGGGGTATTCTTATTGGCATACCATAGCATGGACAACTCAAGTGGCCGAGGAGGGAGGATAGGAGGAGGTAGAAGAGATGGAGATTGATGTAGAGGTGGCTCATGGAGGAGGCGAAGATGGTGGAGTGGGAGAGTCTACAAGGGTGGCATGACTACATGCCAAGATAGACCAGATGAGAGTGGAGAGAGATCATACATGTGTAGAGCGAGACACAACTCTACGGTAGTGGGATGTGGTCACTCAAGAGAGGGATTGAGCTATTCAAGATAGAGATCACTACCACCACTAGAGAGGGAGGCCTACAGGGCCCATTTTTGTGATCTTTCTACTATTTTGGTGATGGAGTCGATTAGTGGTATGCAGGCAAGCTTGACAGGGGTTAGGAAAGGTTTCACCTCCTAGCATGATCTCCATGGATAGATATAGAACACTAGCCACAGAGGCTAGATATTATGAGGGGATCCTATTTGAGAAGCTACCAAAGACCCTATGCTAATGGGAACACTTACAGAGGATAGCGGTAGGAGGAGAGATCCTTCTAGGAGCATGAATAGCGTAGCATAGCTGAAATGAAAGAGAGGATGCCACGAGGTTAGTGTTAAGGTGCAGGATTAGGTTTTGTGCCTATCCCAAGAGGAGAGGACTTGAGGCTCTCGGATGTACACTTTAAAGATTTTGATAACATATATGCTTTGAGAGAGCCCCATTAGGGTCGTGATGTATTGATACACATTTTGACATATGTATATATATCTATATGATTTTGACTCGTGTTATATTTGATTATGCATTTATGTGATGTGACGAGTAGGATTTTATATGATCTCATTGATGATGTTTAGATGTAGTAAAATTCATGTGTTTTATATTTGATGATGATTTTGTAATACGTATGATTAGATCATTAATTTGGATGTACATGTGTATGGATAATGATATAAATGTGTTGTGTTTATGATTAATATGTTTTGTATTTAAATTTGATCATGGTGATAGGTAAAATGTGATGAAAACAATGTAGAAATGGATGTATTAAATGATGAATATAATTAAGAGTAAATGTGTTTAGGATAAATGGATAACATATAAGTGATTGGGATAAAGAAAAGGTATGTTTTGTAATAAAACAAAGGTAGGGATAAAAGATAGATGTGATAGGATCAATGGATAAAGAAAAACACAACAAAGGAGAGCTAAAGGTATGAATGACACTAGGTCATATCAAATAATCATGCATGGAAATGGTGTCTCCAACCACATTGGAGGTAAACAAGAAGGGGATCTAGGTAACATAAGACACATACGACCAAAGCAGATGCTAGTAAATAACCAACGATAGTTAGTCATCTCAAAGATCATGAGGAAAACATGGATGAAGATATATCATAAACCTAATGTTGACATGACAAAAGGGGTTTGAGATGTACTTGTACAAGGGGGAGTGGGTTCTCAAAAAAGTGGTGTTCCCTAAAACTATGCCCCAACTCTGGGAAGGGAGAGAGAGAAAATTGATCAATGTGGGAAGTTTTCTAGAAGAAATATGATCAATGTGGGAAGCTTTCTTAGGATGTTATTAAAATGGAAGGCTAATCAATGCGAGAAGCCTTAAAATTCCATAAGGAGTAGCCATCCTTTGAGGGTATGGTATACTTTATACAATATAAATATAACCATCCTTCGAGGGATTAGTCTATTTACATGATTTTGATTTTGATTTCATGTTTTTGATTTCTTATTTTTTTCCTTTTTACATCAACAATTGTCCTTCCAGGGATCTATTTTTTTCATGACTTTTATTTTACATGGGGGAGAGCTAGGACTAGCTAAGTAGACCACTTAGGAGGGGAAAATGAATGTACAAGAGACACCCTTAGACCCTTTTCATGGTTCCAATAGGTGAATAAGAGGGTGATGGATGTAATTATCACAAAGTTATCACTAAAGGGGATAAACTATCCATAAGGAATATGGTACGGGTAGAGCCATGGTGCCCATATTTAAGGTCATGTATAGGAAGTGACGGAAGACCACATAATTCCAAATCATCACAAAGAGAGATGGAATGGGCTAAGATGGAGGAATGATCCAAAGATATGACTAAGGGCACATTGGTAAATGTGCTAACAATGGAATGGTCACAAGTGCAATGTGTTAAGATGTTCCACTTCTAGTTTACCATAAAGGGAGGCTAAATGATAGGCTCTTAACCCATACTTGTGTGTAATAATATAAGGTCCAATCTAGTTAGGGGAAAAATTTCCATGTTGGATCCTTTTTAGAGTAGAATTTTTTTGATTTAGGTCATGGTAGGATAGGATGAAAGATCGGATGAGATAGACAAGTAAATAATGAAAAACTATGTGCTTAAGGAAGCAAAAAAATGCGTCCCTAACGAGAAGAAGAGATGGTCCCCAAGGGAGAAACTAATATGACCACAATGGTGGATTTTGGATGAGAATCAATGATCCCTCAATGGAGAGACAAATATGGCCACAAGAGTGGACTTAAAATGTGAATAGATGGATTGGATAAGATTGATGAGATAATTAAGGTAATGTGAAGGAAAGGAGCTAATTGAATATCCGACCGATGCTAAAGTGTATTCCCCAAGTGTCCATGAATATGTCAGATGGATCAGAGGATGAATGGATGTGCTTGGGATGTGAGGATATGATGAGGCTAGAAGTAAGTAAGAGATAGTCCCCAACGAGAGATGCCACATTGCATTGAGTAACTTGAATGTGGATGTAGATGGATTGAAGATGTGGATGATGGAATAAGATTTTTAAGAGCACCAATGATAAATTTGGATTTTTACGGCACAAATGATGGAGGATCATAGGACTGATTGGTTACGAGATAAAATATCTGATGGAGAAGGATGATCCTCTTGGTCGAGAAATCCATCCCTCTTAATAATATCATGGATGATAACTTCAGGGCCTTATAATACTCAATGTCATGGATCATGGTACAATGATAGGTGAAAACGTGATTGGGATTAAACCATGAAGGTCTCAAGTATTATGTGGGTTAAAAGCTTTGATGCATGGAAACATGATGATAGATGTTTGGATTAAATGTCTAAGGATCTCTCAGTGCAAGATCTGCTAGAAGTAGTGGAGGAAAGATTACTCTTATAAAGATGAGTAAGAGATTTTGGTTTGCATTTAGGGGAAGGAGTGGATGTAGATTGGATGGGTGAATTAGATATATTAAAAGATGGACTGATTTTGGGAAGAGAGTTAGATTGCATGAATCAGAATTTATTATTACGCGATGTCCTAGATGAAGGGAATAGTCTTGAAATAGATGAGGGTGTGCTTGAGATGGATTTTTTAATGTTTGACTGCTGAGGAGAGATAAGGTTTAATTTATTACGAGGTTGCATGGGATACTTTTGGGGATGTTCACCAAGAGTCTTAGTTCTTGAATAAGATGGATTACTCTTGGTAGGATTACCTGAAATTTCAATCTGGTGGATTTGAAGGTGTAAGTATAGGTTTGGGATTGGTTAGTGTAAAAGAAACTTATTTTGTAAATGGAGAAAACATCTCCTTTGCATTTGTATTGGTCCTCAAAGAAGAGGTTGCATTCTGAGATGATACGGTTTGAGTGTGTTGATGTCTTGATGGTTTAGGCATAGTTCTAGCATAGGTTACCATCTTATCATTAGATGGCCTTAGTTTAGGTTGACAAAATGTTCTTGATGAAGAGGTTTTTATGTTGGATGGTTTAGAGGTAGAAATGTCAAGTTTCTTGTAGGAACACACAAGAGATTTTTAAGGTAATGTACTAATACTTGTAGGCTTTATTTGTAAGGGTGTGTCCTTAGGAGGAGCAGCAAACAATTTCTTCCAAAGGATCTAGAGTTGGTGTCATATTTAGTATAGACGCGACAGAAGCAACATTTTTTTTGATGGAAGATGAAGATTGATTGGATTATGTCGATGAGATAGAAGGATCATTTGAAGTTATTTGAAATGTTTTCAAAGGCTCTTCAAATGGTAAAGGTGACATTGAAAAGAAAAGGGGTGTGAACACACTTTCAACGATATATGTGGGTACAAGATCCGAAGAGAGGTAGTGTCCTCAATTTTGAGGATGGTATAATAGGTAGGGGTGGGGTGGATGTAGGTGAGGTAGTCAGATCTAGTGAAGTGGATTCGGTGGATAATTAAGTGAATATAATAGGTAGTGTAGTAGGAGTGGATGTGGATGTAGATACAATTGGTATGGTTCTAGGAATAATACCGATGGGGATTGATATGATTGGTGATGGAGGAGAAGTTGTAGGATCTTGATCAAAAGTGTTTAAAGTGTTTATAGTATGATCATTAGGTGTTTGAGTTGTGAGAGTGGTGGTGGTTTGGTTTGTTGATGTATGGTTGGGAAAAGGTTTTTTAATTCCATCGAGGATTTGGATAGGCAAAGCGGTGGAGTTGTCTATTTGGATAGCCCCCAAATTTATAATTTTTGGATGCAATATTTGAAGGATCGACACTTCTCAATATCGTGACCCTTGACTTGATGATAATTACAATAGTGGGCTTCGTGATAATAATGGGATAGGGTCACAAGTCATCCATAGGTCATATGGGGGAAGTTGGATGGAATGTACTTCCATCAACATTTCAAATACCGAGCTATAGGATTCCCCCAAGGGGCATAGTTGGACGTTTGTCTAAGGGTTTGTTGTTGATTCCTTGTACTAGATGTAGGTGTAGAAGAAGACTTGGTGATCATAGTGTTGGCCATATTCTTAGATTTATCATTGTATGCAGATAGCTTGGTGAACTCAGCTTTAGGTTTGTTTGATTTAAATTTGAATTGACCTAGCTCAAAGGAACAAGTTTCATTTTGTGAGCCATGGTGAAGGATTCCTCGAATGTTTGGAAATATTGGATTTAAAATGTAGAAGAATCATGCTTCGCACAAGAACGTGAGAAGAGTTCAATGAGTTCAGTTTGTGGAAGGGTAAATAATAATTGGCTTATATTGCCACGCCATCTAGTGACGAAATCAATGATAGACTCATCATCTGACTTTTTAATGGAGTACAAATCATTGATAGTGATTTTTCATGCAAAATTAATTAAAAAGTGTTCTAGGAACAATTGCATGAGCTAGGTAAAGGAGAATAAAGAATGTTGAGGAATCCCATTGTACCAATCTAGTGCTAGACCATCAAAGACATAGGGAAGGTATGAAGCATAAGTTCTTGATCATGTGTGATAAGGTAACATGTGTGTTTCAATGCACAAAGATGTTGTTGGGGATCTTCCTTGTTGTAGAAATTAGTAAACATGGGGAGCTCCTAATGAAGAGGGTAAGGTTTAATTGGAACTGATGGGTGAATGGGTTCATTGCATATTTTTCATAAGGTAATGCAACCTTTGGTCCTAAGGTAGCGTCCTCTAGATTAGCCACCCTATTCATTAGGGCATGCATAATATCGTTAGCTACAATGATTGGTTGGGATTGTGCTTTTATGTCATGAACAATAGATTTATAAGGTGGTTGATAAGTTTGTGGATGTGTGTTTGTCTAGGGAATCATTTGATAAGGATTAATATATGTCATGGGATGAGATTAGATAAATTTCTGCAATGATTGACATTGAGAAATAGGGACATGACGTGATTGTTGAGATTGAGAAAGTTGTTGTGGTAAATGATGAGTGGGAATGTGAGTGTTAAGAGGTTGAGATAGTTGGAGCATATGATGGGTAGGAATGTAAGTGTTAAGAGGTTGAGATGGTTGGATTGAAATACTAGTAGCGGATGGAATAGAGATGGTGTTTACCTGTTTACCTAGATTTTCGTTCTCCTAATAAATTTAATGATCTAAAGACACTAAAAAAATAGAAAATATTGAATGATGGAGGGTTTATGGTACCTTAACATGTGATTTGATATATACAAGCATAAAGGTGATTGATCTCCATTACATCTATATAAAACTACAAATAAGAATCACTAAGAAAGATATTTGATTATATGGGATATGTGGGGGTTTCTTGACAAAGTGAACAGAAACGTTAACTTCCTAAAATGGTGGATGTCAACCCTCATGTTTAGATAAAATATGATAAAATAAATAATGATAAACTAGATATTATGTAGAATCTAAGGCACATATCTCCCTTCCCAGAAACTATAAATATAGAAATGTAAGGCACATACAAATATGATATAAATGGACATAAATTAAATGGTACTTGGGATAACGAACAACTCACCTCTCATGACCCATGTGATGCGGAAGAGGAAGGTCGGTAGTGAATTGGATGGGTATATCTTCTCAATAATGCAAATATGCAGATTTGTGTGGATCTGGATGCCAACTGGTAACTATAGGAGGCTATAAATGCTAGAGTCAATCCATAGAAGGGATTCTGGGGAAAGCGAAACTAGAATATGCTGGAAAATAGAGATTAAAAAGGGTAGATTGAGGATCAAGACCCTGGTTGACAGTGATCAGGGTGAAACGGTGGCGAATGGAGTGCAAATAGGCTGGTAATGCTACAAAAGAGGAGCTAGATGATGGATATGGGGTGTGAAATAGAAATATAATATATGCATAGGCTAGGGAAGGCTCTAGAGATGTAAAATATGGTGATAGAAGGGACAAGTCGATGGTGAATTGATTTAGGTGGAGGTGATCAGAATGAATTGTGAGGCAAGCCCAAAGAGAAGAAGCCAAAAGAGAAAAATACAAGTAGAAGAAATGATGAGATAGGATGATAATGGAGCCCTATTATTGTTGGACCTACAAAAGGTTAGATCTGATAAGATAATAATAATAATATGATAACCACTAAATAAAATAATTCCAAGATAATGGTAACCTCATGAAGGAATGTTCATGAGTGATGTAGTCAAGTTGAAAGGAGCTTTAGGAGGTTTGTAGTTGTTGCAGGGATGCTTAGGCACGAGGAGAGGTTTGCAGGTTGGAGGAAAACTCTGATATGTGCATGCATCCAATTATGAATAGAAAGAAAGCACTCAACTTAATAGGGTCGATGATGACTAGGCTAGGTCACCGCCGATCATGGGGAAATTTTCCCCAACGGGCTAGCTTTTTTTTTTGGTGTGATTTCATGCTTTTAAGGACATGATTGAGTGCTTTAAAGCATTAGGCGGGAAGAGGATGTTTAGGGATGAGGTGTCAGTGAGTTGGCACTAGAGATACATTAGAAAAAGCATAGGGATAAATAAGATGTATATTTAGAATGAAACCATCCTAAAAATAAAAGGTTGGTTATAGTATGGATAAAGATTAATTAATTAATGTTTAAAGATTAAAGGTGACGGGCATTAATTAATTAATAGGAATTAGTTAATTAAATTTAATAAAGATTAATATGGATGGGATAAAAGGAAATTTTATTAAATAAGGAGGATGAATAATAAAATATGTGCACACAAGCGATGAGGGAATAGATACTGAATTTAGGTGTCTACATTTTTCCCCCTTTTTGTTTAGTGGTTTGCGCTAGCAAGCCACAAGACAAAAACAAAAAGGGTTGGATGAGGATTGAAAAAGGATTTATGATGAGCTCCCCCTCAAATGGGGGATCGTCAAGGGAAATTGATGACATGTTTGAAAAAAAAGTATATGAAAAAGGGCGGGTGGATGATGAAAAGATGGATTGAAAGCATATCCAAGGAAAGATGCCCCAAGAAAAAAGGATCATAATATGAATAAAAATATGGTGGTGACTCCAATATCACATTGATAGAGGACAATTATGGTCTCAAAGGAAATGGGCTACAACGTTCTACAAACCAGTGAGTGGGTGAAGATCATTGTAGTATGGATGCAATTCAAGATAAAAGCCGGGTCATAGACAAGTCATCAAAGTATGTGCAAATATATGCAAAAGGTATTCAAAATCCTTCACACACGAGGAATCGAGTGAAAAGGTATGCATCCACAAGGGACAAGGATGAATGATATGGTGCCCAATGGGAAATGAAAAATGGCTGATAGCGTAAGATGAAAAAGTGAATGATGAAATAATATTCCTCGAAGGAAAAGTATGGCCAAGAAGGTGGAAATTAAATATGCCCTAAGTGGGGAAATGTATTGATCTGAAAATGAGTGTTTAACTTCTTCACTTTTAACCATTTCAAAGGATATTTAATTTTAATCAACTTAACATACCTTAATACTCCAAAATATTGATTAAAATTATATTTAGGACTGATTTTAAAACTAAAGTTAAGTTTGTAATTTACTCAAAATTTTATTGTTTGATCAAAGCCCAAAAATCATTGTTTCCGATTCAACTAATTTTCAAAGTTATAAAAACTGATTAAACTTGCATCCCAAATTCTTATTAAGAACTTAATTAATTGCAAATATATGAAAACTGAAAATAAAAATAAAAAATGACACAAAATTGTTTACGGGGTTCAATTCCTACGTCCCCGGTTCATGGTGAACCGATCCATTAATAATGTTATAATTATAAATACATTTAACCTTTACAATAAACCAATAATGAATCAAAACATGAATTTTTTTATCATACCTTCAAAGGACTTTGATGGAGCTCAACACCTATCCTTTACCTTCCTGATCCACTTGTAGTTGTGTATCCCTTTGGTTCTACGCCTTTGTGTGAATTTAATAGAAAAACTCTATCACAAAATCTCTAAAATGGGAAATTGATCACACCATCGCAATTTTCTCAAAATTTTGAGAAATTTTCATATATAACTCGAGATTTGGTTTTGATCGAAGTGCTCCAAAAATGGTGTTTTCTCCTAGTGCCTCCTTATTGCCCCTACACAAACATGTCATTGTTCTTTAACAAAACTCTACATGAGCCCATTTTATAACTAGCCAGCCCCTTGGGTGAGTTGGTTAGTGTTAGCATATGGATTTTCACGCATGCAAATGACATGCAATAGTGTGGGAATGAAGTCCCTCCTCAATGAAGGTGAGGCTGCCTTTATTGAAAACCAAAACTGTATTTACATTTGTACATTCAAAATTGTATGTGGGGGGTGTTTTGGAACATCAATGGAAGAAAAGTGAATGAAGGAGATAGAATGAAATGAAGGAAAGGAGTGGAATGGAATGAACTAAAAGAACATGCAAGAGTTAGGTAAAAATAGAGCCTAATATTGCATGAAGAGGAAAGCTGAATAACCAACACAAATAAAACGGAGTTTGAGTTAGTTAAACAAGAACATGTAAAAGGGAACACATATGAGCAAGTAGACAATCAGAGCTTGATCACTGTGAACTAGAACAACTGATTACTAATGTTGACAATAAGATCAAAGATAATATTTGCATGCAAGATTTAAACACCTAACATCTAATGAACATAAGAACACCAAATGTTACAAGAGACAATGAATGAGACACAAAGTTCTTATTCCATTAACTCCAAAATGTTTTTCACAAAAGAACACAAAGTTTCTTCTTGAAACAAAGCTTGCACAAAAGTATTTTCTTCTCCTCTCTCAAAGTCACCCTTACAAATGAGCCCCTCACTTCCTTTTATAACCCAAAAGTTGGTTACAAAGTAGTTAGGGTTTTACATGATCATTAAATAAGGCACTTAAGTGACCTTTGACTTTTTCTAACCAACTTTATTAAAGACAACCCAAAAATAGAAAATACTTAAAATATCCAATGTTTCCAAAATAACAACACCTTTTAAAATATACAATAATAACTAAAGGCCTTATCCATTGAAACGGGGTCCACCTATCTCAAACGTATGAGAAATGGACTCTCCCACTTCGCTAGATATCAAGAAAATCAACTCCCTGCACCGCCGGTGAAATTAGGATCCGTTGCTTTTGCCAGTTGAAAGGATCTAAACCTTCCCAAAGTTTCAAACATCTTTTCTTCTTCTGGAGGTTCACTTGGCCGAAGAATAGCCTCACAAAATACCTGTAATTCAAGAATTCTACTTGGCATATCATTTAAATTAACAATTTTAGATTGAGCATTCTCAAACAAGTTCTTCAATTTGATACACCACTCCATGGAAACTGATGAGAAATTGTTGGTGGGAGTGTACATGTCCTTAAACAATCATGAAAATTGTTCTTCCACCTGCTCCGATGAACACCTTTGATTATGCTCATTTACTAGGTTACAAGGAATCTCAGCCATGAATTCCTGGATCAAGGAGAGTGAAGTGAAAGCTTCATTGCACATGCTTTGTCATAATGGATCATAGAATCCTCGAGAAGCATCTTTCTTGATTTGAGATGCAGACACCAAAGAAAACATGTCCCTCGATGTTCAAATTCGAGAATCCCTTCAATAGCCAAAACTGAAGATTCCATACTTGTCATCTCCTATAGACTGGGCAATATCTCATCCAAATTTGATATAGCAGAAACAAAAGTTTCTTTGAAAGAAAGAATTGGATCCAGATATGCACTGATATCTTCATGAAGCTTGACTGCAGTCTTGATCGCTCCCTGGCCTAAAACGAGAATCTCTGAAAGCCAAGTTTTAGTGACATGGCCTAAAGTGTTTATTTCCTTTGACAGATTGAGAGTCTCTTCATCTGGGGCAGCCACCGCATCAGGTACTGGGAAGGTGGATGATATGGGATTTATCAAATGTTGAACATACTCCACCAATTGATTCTTTTCGGCCTTGAGCCGAGAATTTTGAGACTTGTATTTCTCAAGTCTTTTTAGCACGATATCAATTGAATCTCGAGCCATCACCATGTCACTTTCTAATGTAGATTTTTTTGAGTCTCAATCTGGAAACCTCATAGTTAGCGGTGTCATAAAGATCATCACTCTTTATCCACTTGTGGAATGGCAAGGTCTGCAAACTTGTTTCCATCATTATCCACCATTATTCGAGAGAGTACCTTAGGCTTTTTAGGAATGGCGTCATTCAAAAGTTTGAAAAGGGCATCAAAATCAATGTCAATTGGCTTGAAACTCTCTTCCTTTTCTTCACTTTGGAATCAACCCAAGAAGGAGTTTCATTCACTATTTCAGCATATAGAATCCTGGAGCTCGAATCAATATTCTCATTATTCTTGACATCATGAGATCCTTCTTGAATCCTATCTATGACCTCGATTTGAGGAGACACAACTTCAATATCCACTTCTTGATTATTAGGGAGATTTTGGGAAATCTCTTCATGAACCACATGCTCTGAAGTGTTTGATATTTGAATTACCTGTACCTGAGTGGATGCTTGTTCGAAGCATGGCTGAGGATCATTTGCTACCAGCTTCTGAGTGCTATTAACGATGTGAGTAGAAGAATCTCTACTCGAGGTAGAAAATCCAGACACACGCTCTTTTCCTTCTTCGGGGTTTGGATCTTTGGATCTCTCTCCTCGTGACACGTTGCTTGGTGAAGTGGATTTTGGCAACCATTCTTTTCTTGCCTGTTGTGTATGATTGGATGTTAACGAAGTTGATCGAGAAGAAACCTTGGTCGAATGGAGACCCCCTCGTATAGGCAATTTTTGTGATCCCGAAACGTGATCTGGAATTGATTGAAATTTGGCAAGTTCCCTGTCATACCAAGATATGCTTCTTTCGATAATTGGTTGGTTCTTGCCATCGAGAGAAAATTCATCTCTCTTGGTCCAGTCGATTTGAGGCAATGGTGTGAAGGCAATGGCATCATACGAGGGATCGATGACATCTTCATCATCGTTTATGAATGAATCGGGAGGACTCCTGATGTGGAAGGCCTTGATTTGAGCAAGTGTTAGGCGAGAGTACTCCCGTCTCCTTACCTCATGTTCATCCGAGCAAGCAGCCCAAAATCCTCCATGGTAGGACTATGTTGGTACTTCACTCCTAGGATATTTTGCATATATCCATTGATATCGAACTGGGCTCTCTTCACATATGGATGGATGGTTATGAGAGCAAACTCCTTTTCCATGAGCTATGCACTAAATAGATTTGGGCATTGGTATTCCCCGATTTGGATCGGAAATGAATTCCTGGATGGTGCTTGTCACTAAGTAGGCAGTGAACTTGGAACAATTGTCGTGCCAGCTCCATTAACACCCACTTGTCACTGATGTACTTGGGAAGTTTCCACGGGGTCCCAGCAAAGCCACTCACGTGAATGTAGGAAAAAGATGAAAATTGTATAAACCAGGTTCCCCATTGGGAAATGACACTCATGGCTTCTTTGGAAAACCTTTCCTCAGTATTCCGATTCAAGTTCCGGATCACGCGGAAGGTGAATGCATCGTTGACTCTTCTAAAATGGTGAGAACTATTTTTGAAGTTGAGCTGAGGGTAATAGTGAAAAACATTGTTTGATGACCCCATGATCCCTCTCGTTTCAAGTCCCAAAAATAGCTTTCTTCGTGCTACTGCATAGGTCAGATATGAGGTCATGTAGAAGCATCCAGTCATCTTGACTTCTATCAATTGCTTGTGAATGGTGTTATTGATGATGGTGGCCCAGTCCACAAACTCCTTCTTGGCTAGGATGATACAGATAAACTGGTACATCCATGGGTGGAAAACCCTTGCAGAAGGTAAACCAAAAACTCGACTTAGGAGAGTGATCATGTCTCTAATTTCTTCCACAAACTCAATGCGGTACAGTTCTTTGGGGAGCCTGTCAATCTGAGGTCTCTTGGTTACCAGCCAGTTGTTGTTGACCATTTTTCTCCATCTCAGGGGTTCTTCATCCCAGAACTCTTGCACTGATTGTCGAGTGATATCCACATTTTTGGAAAGTCAGGTATGTTGAGCAACTCCTCAATGTGTTTAGGTGTGATTAAGAGGAAAGGCTCACGATTGTCTTTGAAAATTCCTCATCTCTCAGGATCGTAATGCTCCGTGTAAGCAATCACCAGTCGACCTTTGCACCGAGACAGGGAATGCTACTTGCTTGGGGTAGGCCACTATGGTAAAGCCTATCTGAGAAAATAGTTTTGCCTTTTGTTTTTCACTCGCTCAAAAATCGTTTCACGTTGATGTGACCCAGATTTGTATCGATGATGTTGTCATATGCTTTGACTTAATGGAGTTGGGAGGATAATTCCTTGGAATTCATATTTCGAGCGATTTGTTAGATTTCTCCACCGCTTCTTCGATCTCCCCATGATTTGGATTTTTCACCATGATGAATTTAAAAGAAAAGTAGCTCAAGCACACAAAACAATACAAATGGGGCGGGTCTCGGTCTCCAACACCTCATCGATGCAAGAAAAAATATTTTTCGTTTTAATTTAATTATTATTATTATTATTTAAAAACAATAATAATAATAATCCCGATTACAAAAATTATTACTATTCACTTTATTTTATTATTATTATTATTATTTTATTTAAAAACAATAATAATAACAAATAATAAAAACTAAGCGATTTCCGGATTACAATTTTTATAAATCGGCAATATGATTTCGATATAGAGCTCGGATCAACTTGAGATAAAAATCAATGTTGGGGAAAAAAATGTCTCGTTTTGATTCTCTTCACATTTTTTTACCATGCGTGATCTTTCCTTTGGATTGTTCTATTTCTTTTTCTCCAGCGTGTGGTGTCTTTCTTCAGCTGGCACATTTTCTGCAGTTTTTAACTTGGCTGGGCGTGTGGAAACCGTTCTTGTTGTCTTCAAACCATATTAGATTGTCCTCTTCCTTATGCTGGCTGCGTGGAAAGACCTGGTGGGGCGGCCTGCCTTTCTTATTCTTTCTCTTTGATATTACTCTGCCTTGTTTTCAGTTGGGCGTGTGGAGATCCCTTGAACCTGCGTGGGATGTTGTTCCTTTTATTGTTTTCCAGTGCATGCGTGGGCTTGGCTTTAAGCCAACAATAAAACAAATTTGTTGTTAGTTGTCCCTTTCTCCTCCCAGGCGTGTGGAGTAACCAATCAAACTCTTAAAATAAAATGAATGCCTTTCTTTTCCCAGGTGCCTCCTCCTCCAATGCGTGGGAATAAAGAATTTATTTGTGTTCTGCCTTTACTATTTTTTAAAAATTGTTCTTGCTTCTTTATGCTGGTTTATATCTCTCCAAATGCGCATGGACTGTTTATATGTTGGTTTATATCCCACGTGGACTGTTTGAAAAGTTTTGGAGTTTCCTCTTTGACTGGGCATGGTGGAGCTGTTGGTGCGTGGACTCCCAATGCGCAGCTAAAAACAAAGCTCCCTTTTTTATTAAAAACTAACCTTATATACTAGGCGCCTCCTCCAAAAAAATATTTGGACTGTATTCTTTAACCTGCAGCACGTGGACTGCTCTTTTCTTTCTTATTTTCTTTGCTTTAAAAACTGTTCTTTCTTCTCTGCGTGGCCTTTGTTTCCTGTCTTCCCTCTTCAACCTCTGCGCATGTCTTTTTTATTATTCTGTAGATCTTCTTTGATAAATGCGTGGAGCTTGAAACCAAAACCAAAAACCTTCTTGTATTTCTTCTTCACAATGGCATTCGAGAGAATTGAGGGATGTAATAAAAATATTACATTTTCTAGAGGGAATAAGAAGCAATCCAAAGCATGAATTTTTCCAACGGGTTTGATGGAGGAAGTTACGGGGATTAATTCCACTTCCTCGCTTCTCGGGTAGTGGTTTAAGTGCCAGGGGGAAATGGGGAAAGCAACGGGAAATTGCCAACGGGAATGGAAAAATGGGTTGGCAATCCCCATCCAATTTCCCCATGTGGGAAATTGGGGAATTTTATGCCCGTTTGCCAATCCATGATTTGGCAATTGGCAGAGGAAAACCCCATGTGCGGGAAAATTGAAGGAAATTGCTAGGAAAGTGGAAATCCGAGTTTGGGAAGCCAAATTGGCTTGACAGCGTAAGCTTAATTTTCCCCGGCAATTAAAAACTTGTCAAAAAAAATTAATTAATATTTATTTAATTAAATACTCTAAGATTATTTAAAAATTAATTTTATCAAACTAGAGTAATTAATTAATTAAATATTAATCAATTAATTAATATTAATATTAATATTTAACACAGTTTAGACACAGCAGGAGGAGCTCTTGCCCAAAACGGATGAAACAAAGACCAAAATGATCACAAAAATGAGATGATCGTGATGAGTCCAATGAACCATGCAAAATAACACTTTGGAAAAATTTTAAATTTTTCATTTTTTTTTTTTAAACAATTTTGCGAAGTCAAAATTGGTTGATAATAGTTGGGCACCTCTATTGGTCTCCATGAGGTTATGGGTTAAAATCCCACCTCCATCTATACCACTAACCATTTTGCAAAAGGGTGGGGATAAAATCCCACACTTATCCCATGGAAAGCGGGATATGGCTTTATATTAGTGAGGTCAGAGCATAGTCTACGTGGCATAAGCCACACTTGGAATTTTGTTTCCCATACCATTAGTGGTCTGAGTTGTGAATTGTTTCATCCACCGAGTTAGGTGAGAATGTGTAGTTCATTCGGCCATTGTTTGAACTGTCCATTCAAAGTGGAAGGTAAGTGCGTAGGCTTTGGCCGAGATAATATAAATAAAGCCCGAGTCATATTCAATTGTATAAGGCCAACCATGTTGATTTGAATGATTCACCGTGATATATGTTGATATGGGTCAGTCATATGATATGTTGATCTCCCGACATATATGTGATCCGCTTCTCTAGAAAATAATATGTAAAGTCGGCCCAGGTCATATGGATAATCTTCCTAGGATAAATGAGATAAGGCACTCTACCTAATCCATAAGGGCATGCACTTTGTGGAAATAATCTATCAACTCTCCGAGCTATGAAATAGGTCGGTCGAGCTATATCTACACAATACAATATGATTATCTTACACTAATAAAATCCCACATTGGAAATATTAAAGGGATTAAAAGCATATATAAGCAAAATTGTGATAATATTAATATGAGTAAAAGGCGAAAAAGGCACCCCTCCTACAAAAGAGTGTGACAAACTCGGGCTGAGGGCCCCTAGCTAGCAAAAAGTCGGGTCCACCAAATTTTTAACCATTTTTCGAGGACCAAAGGTCAAAATAACTTTTACCCATTTTTTTAAAATTTTACCATATGCCATGTGTCAACGCGTGATTCGTCTGTTGACCATCTTTGACCCATTTTCAACCTAACCTTTGACCGGTGATAACTTTTGTGTCCGAACTCCATTCCTAGAGTTATGCATACCATCAGAAAGGTCTCTGAATGCTTTGCAGTGTGATCATGGTTTAGGGAAGTTTAGGTAAATTTCAACGACTAGAAAATACTTCGATCACTCCTCCCAACTGGGAATGTTTTTTTCCACAAAAAATTGTTTTATCAACCTGCAAAATATGCTAACTCATCCTACATTGAAAAAACACATACAAGAACCCGTAAAAGCATTATAGGTTAATCAAATGCAAATAGTTGATTAGCTAGTCACATAAACCAATTAGATAATAACACCCAATTAAGCTAGTGTCCAATTAATACACTGCAACCCTATAAACTCGCCACAATATGAATCGTCAAAACCCACTATAATGCCATCACAAAAAAATGACCAGATAATAACACCCATTCTATAACAGAAAGCTAGTGTTCAACAGTCATTTTGTGATATGACCAATTACTTCATTCTGATTCCATAAAAATAACTCAAGACAAAAACCTCTAAACTTGCCCCTAATTAGGCCAGTGTCCATTGTCTATCTGAAACTTGTAAAAAAACTCTGCAAATATTCACTATCCAGAATAAATTAGACCCTCAACCCCAAAAATAGTTATAGTCAATAAAATTGAATCTGCGTGAATCTGTTAATTCTATCCATACATACTGAACTGTAAAAAGATAGATCAAATTGTATGCTTACCCAAAATGGTGAACTGCTAACTGTTGTAAATGATCACCAGACATACTTGCACACCAATTTGTTAGTGCAAATAATGTACACACTAATTGTAACTACATAGAGTAGTCACAAATAAATGCCCTAAAAATAAGGGTCATCATTTATGTGTAAGTACTCTGCATAGACACAATAAGTTTGTATATTACCTACAAAACCAAAATGGTGTCCTAGATTTGCACAATGACATTTAACAACAGTGACTCAAAATGCATACACTACTGCTAAAATGGAATTTTCCAACCAAAAATGTGAGAAGATGAATATGAGTATGATGAACCTATCACTCAAATCTTCCCTACGGTGATTCCAAATTATTTTTCAAAGTTGAATATATACATAGGAACAAATCCTTTTATCAAACATAAGGAATTCCCAAATTATAGCTCTAAAATTTTTGCATGCTATTAACAATCACTACTATGCAAACATAAAAAATAAGGAACATTTTAGTAGCCTTTTTAACAATATTTTCCTGTTTAGGTGGTTTTACTTCCTCAGTATAATTTTGGGCTTCATGAGTTGGATTTAATTTTTTGGTTTCCTAACAACTTGTCCATTGTTGCACTGAATGAATTATCCAACATTTCTCAACATCATGTCCTTTCCTATTGCAATGGGTACAAAATTTAATGTCTTTTTTAGTAAACTTACCCAAAATTTTCCTATATTTAGGAGAGGTAACATTTTTTCCATTTCTCTCCTCATCAGGGTGAGATTGGTCTTTAGCACCTACCATATAATTCTCAAAAGGCATTAACTTCTTTAACATAGTTTTCCTCTTCCAACAATATGTTGCAGAATGATTAGTACCTCCAAAAAACATGCAAGGAAAAGCATATTTTTGTCTACCAAAGCTATATTGTTCAAACTGAAAGAGTGTTTTAGAAGTTTTAGGATTCAATTTACCCTTAGTGTTATTTTTAGTGTAAGTGAAATAAGGTGGAATTTCATTACCTCTTTTACATTATTCCTCTTGATCGTGGAATCCTACAAATCTAGTGGCATAGAATCTTTTTTGTTGGAATCTTGTCTTCCTTCACTTCTTCAGAACTTTCTCCAATTTTCGTTTTCCCACTAGAATAACCCAAACCTATAAACTGAGCTTGTTCCTCTACCTATATTGGGTTATCATAACCTTGGCCATTCTTACTAAGGCCTCTTCCATTAAACCCCATTTTAAACATTATCTTAGACCCAATTCCCTTAGTATGTTTTTCAAATTCACCCAAAGGAATTTATGAAACTAATTGAGAGGAAGAATTAAAATGTGAACAACTTACAATGCATTCTATCATAGTTCCTGCATTTGATTTGGAAGGAATTTCCTTATTTTTTCACCTTGTTGCATTTTTTCCAAGAGGGCATCCTTGGTCTTTATTTCTTCCTGTAACTCTTTAACAAAAACCATCAACTTCTTACTCTGTGTAAGCATCTCATTGACATATTCCTCTTTATTAGTTGTAGAGGATTATGGCTTATATTTTCACTGCACTATTTCCTCTTCCAAGGAATAGAAATTGGCTGTCAGGAAAGAGTTTTCTTCCTGGAGTTGGCGGTTGATTGCTTTAAGCTCATCCAATTTCTCTTGTTTGGATGGGCTGCCCATGATTCACTATTTCTTATAAACAACCTGTAACTCTAAAATTGTACACTACAAAAGAAGATTAAGCAAGCCCCAAAATGTCTCAGCACCGAAAACTCAAACCAATACTTAAGCTGAAACTAAATTTTTAAATACAATTAAAAGATAATCCAGAAATCTAATCACTCTGATACCAAAACTTGATCCGAAAATGAGTGTTTAACTTCAATTTTAATAGTTTCAAAGGATACTCAATTTTAATCAACTTAAAAGGCCTTAATACTCCAAAATATTGATTAAAATCTTATTTAGGACTAATTTTAAAACTGAAATTAAGTTTGTAATTTACTCAAAATTTCACTATTTGATCAAAGCCCAAAAATCATTGTTTGATTCAACTGATTTTCAAAGTTATCAAAACTGATTATACTTGCATCCCAAATTCTTTTTAAGCACTTAATTAATTGAAAATATCAGCAAACTGAAAATAAAAATCAGAAATGACACAAAATTGTTTACGGGGTCGGAATTCCTACGTCCCTAGGTTCGTTGTGAACCAATCCATTAATAATGTTATAATTGTAAATACATTTAACCTTTACAATAAACCAATAATGAATCAAAACATGAAAAAATGTGTTATCATACCTTCAAAGGAATTTAATGGAGCTCAACACTTGTCCTTTACCTTCCTGATCCACTTGCAGTTGTGTCTCCCTTTGGTTCTACGCCTTCATGTGACTTCAACAGCAAAAATATGTCACAAACTCTCTAAAATGGTAAATTGATCACACCATCGCAATCATCTCAAAATTCTGATAAATTTTCATATATAACTTGAGATATGGTTTTGACTAGAAGTGCTCCAAAAATGATGTTTTCTCCAAGTGCCTCCTTACTTGCCCTACACAAACTATTACTATTCTTTAACAAAAGTTTGCGAGCACATTTTAGAACTAGCCGAGCCCCTTAGGCGAGTTGGTTGGGCACCTCCAATGGTCTCCACAAGGTTTATGGTTCAAATCCCGCCTCCATTTATACCACCAACCATTTTGCAAAAGGGCGGGGATAAAATCCCGCACTGATCCCGTGGAAAGCGAGATATGGATTTATATTAGTGAGACCCGAACATAGTCTCTATGGCATAAGCCACACTTGGAATTTTATTTCCTAGACCATTAGTGGGTCGAGTTTTTGATTGTTTTATCCACCAGGTTGGGTGCCAATGTGTAGTTTATCGGGCATTGTTTGAACTATCCATTCAAAGTGTAAGGTGAGTGTGTAGGCTTCGGCTGAGATAATATAAATAAATCTTAAGTCATATTCAATTGTATAAGCCCTATTATATTGATTTTAATGATTCACCGTGATATATACCCATTTGGGCGGGTCATATGATATGTTGATCTCCTGCCATATACATGATCTGCTTCTCTGCCAAATAATATGTAAAGTTGGCTCGATCATATGGATAATCTTCCAGGATAAATGAGATAAGGCACTCTACCCGATCCATGTGGGCATGCATTGTGGAAATAATATATCAACTCGTCGAGCTATGAAATCATTCAATCGAGCTATATCTTCACAATAGAATATGATTATCCTGCACTAATAAATAACCACATTGGAAATATTAAAGGGATTAAATCATATATAAAAAAATTGTGATAATAGTAATATGAGTAAATGGCGGAAAAGACACCGCTCTTACAACAAAAATTGGTGCCCACCAAATTTTTAACCATTTTTCGAAGACCGAGGTCAAAACAACTTTTACCCATTTTTTTTAACTTTTACCACATACCACATGTCAATGTGTGATTCACCTGTTGACCGTCTTTGACCCATTTTCAACCCAACCTTTGACCAATGATAACTTTTGTGTCTAAACTCCGTTCTAGAAGTTTTGCATACCGTCGGAAAGGTCTCTAAATTCTCTATAGTATGGACATGGTTTAGGAAGTTTAGAAAAATTTTAAAACAATAAAATCCTTTGGATCATGTATGGCCTCAAAGGAGGACTTCGAGAGTAGAAATGGATAGAATGAATATTGAAATAATATGCTTTGAACGAGAATTATGGAAAATATTGTGGAAGTGAAATATTCCCCAAGTGGGGAAATGTATGGCCTCAAATGAGGACTTTGAGAGTAGAAATGGATAGAGTGAATGTTGAAATAAAATTCCCGAAGGGGAGAATAAAAATGGCCTCAAAGGAGGACTTTGTGTGCGGATTAGATATACTTGTGAAATAAAAATGCCCAAAAAGAGGGTAAATATGGCCTTGAAGGTGAAACAGAGAAATTAATGATTAAGTAAAATTCTTTAAGGGGAAATAAGTATGGCCATGAGTGTGGAATTTGAGATGAATTGTTGAATTAAATGCCCAAGGAAAGAATAAACATGGCCACAAATGTGGAATTAAAATGAAACGTGGAGGATGTGAAATACTAAAAAAATTCCCTAAAGGAAGAATATAGATGGCCACAAAGGTGGAATTACGATGAGAGAGATTGGATAAGATCGAGATAGAATGAAAAATTAATGATAGCAACCCATAGGTATGGATGACTCTACGTTATATCAAGGAACGTGCAAGGAAAATATGCCTCCAACTACATTGGAGGTAAATAAGGAGGAGATACGGGTAACGTAAAGCCACATGTGACCACAAACCGATGTTATCAAATAACCAACGATAGTTATTCATTTCAAATATCATAAGGAAAAAAGGATAAGATGATCTCATAAACCTAATGTATACATGACAAAAAGGGGTTTGAGATGCAACTTGTATAGAGGGAAGAGGGTTCTCCAAAATTGGTGTTCCCTAAACTATGACCTAGCTCTAGGAAGGGGAAAGAGTAAACCGATCAATTCAGGAAGTCTATTATAAGAAATTTGATCAATGTGGGAAGTCTTCCATAAGAAAGTTGATAAATAAGGAAGCTTTCTTAAGATGCTAATAAAATAGAAGGCTGATCAATGTAGGAATCCATCAAATTCCATAAGGAGTATCCATCCTTCGAGGGTATGGTATACTTTATACAATATATAGATGACAATAATAAATGATAACTATCCTTCAAGGGATCAGTCTATTTATTTTTTATTTTGGTTTCATGCTTTTGATTTCTTTTTTTCTTTTCTTTTCTTTTTTTGCATGAACAACTTTCCTTCGAGGGATTACTCTATTTTTGATAACTTTGATTTTTGATTTAAGCATCCATGATTTTTGATTTTACATGGGGAAGATCCGGGACTACCTAATTATGCCACTTAAGAGGGGATAAAGATTTACAAGAGACACCCCTGGACCCTTTTCATGGTTCCAATAGGTGAATAAAAGGGTGATGGATGTAATGATTGCAGAACCCTATCCATAAGGAAAATACTACGGGAAAATCCATGGTGCCCATATTTATGGTCACATCTAGGAAGTGATGGAAGACCACATGGTTCCAAATCATCACAACCAGAGATAGAAGGGGCTAATATGGAGGAATAATGCAAGGATATGACTAAGGGCACATTGGTAGACATGCTAACAGTAGAATGGTCATGCAGTGCAATGTGTTAAATGGTTCCACTTCTAGTTTACCACCAAGGTAGGGGAGACATTAAAGTCATGATAGGATAAGATGATAGCTTGCAATGGATTAGATGTGATAAGTGAGAAAGAAATAAAAAATATGCACTTAAGGAAGTGAAAATAGGCATCCCTAATGAGACGAAGAGATGGTCCCCAAGAGAGAGACACATATGACCACAACGTTGGATTCGATGAAAATACAGATGTTTCCTCAAAAAAGGCACGATATGTCCACAACGGTGGTATTTGATGAAAATAAAGATGGTGCCCCAAAACAGGCACAAATATGGCCACAAAGGTGGTCTTTGATGAAAATAAATGGTCCCTCAATGGAAGGACAAACATGGCCACAATGGTGGACTTTGAATGGGGTGAAAAATGGTCCCTCAATGGCAAGAAAAATATGGCCTCAAGGGAGGAATTTGATGAAAATAAATGAATGGTACCTCAAAGGAAGGATAAATATGGGCACAATGGTGGAATTGGAGTGAAAATATGGTTTCTCAAGGGAGAAACAAGTATGGCCACAATGGTGGACTTAGGATGAGAATAATGGTTTCTCAATGGAGAAACAAGTATGGCCACAAAGTGGGCTTAGGATGAGAAGAGTAAAAGATTAAAACATGGCCACGATGGTGGAATTCAAGCGAGAATAAATGGCCCCCAAAGGGAGGACAAACATGGCCATAAAGGTGGACTTTAATTGAGATTTGGACTTAGATAAAATTTAGATTAAGATTGGATGAGATGGATTAGATGAAATTGGATGAGGTTAAATAAAGCAATGTCAAGAGTGAAGTCCCCCAACATCAAGGAATTGTTTAGATAGGAAATGAGTTAATGCAGATGATATGCTCAAGGACGAGGGAGGATGCTCCCCAACGAAAGATATTATATCACTATGGAAAAATTAGATGTGGATGAGTTAATGGATGTCAAAAGATTTTAGATGAGATCATTTTGAACTTGGATTGATAGATGGTCGAGGATCATAAGGGTGATTAGAAAAACCAATAGTATCAATAAATAAGGGAGGACCCTCTTTAGGAGGAATGGTAAGGGATGATGTGGATGAAGGATGAGATTTAGTAATTTTGGTGGATGAGGATGTAGGAATTGGATTTGGATTGGTTGTGGTGGATGGAGAAGAATGGTTCCCATGAATGAGGAAATCTTCTTTCTCAATAAGATTATGGACTATAGTCTGAAAGGCCTTACAATGCTTGGTGTCATGAACCCAAGTATGATGATAAGTGCAAGCGTGATTGGGATTAAACCATGATGGTTTCTTAATATGAGGGTTAAAATTTTTAATGGGAGGGAGCATGATTGTATATGTTTAAATTAAATGTTTAAGGACCTTTTTATAAGATCCAATAGGGGTAGTGAAGGGAAGGTTGCTCTTGTGAGGCTTGGTAAGATATTTTAGCTTGGAATTAGGGGAAGGAGTGGATGTAGATTGGATGGGTAAATTAGGTATCTTGGAAGACAAATCAATTTTGGATTATTTGGATTGGGATTTAGGTGTGGATGTAGATTGGATGGGTAGATTAGGTGTCTTAGAAGACAAATCAAATTTGGTTGGAGGATTGGATTGTTTGGATTTGGATTTATCGTTACGAGATGTCCTTTCTTTAGAAGTCTTAGACTTGGATTTGGATGTGGATGTTTGGGATGTTGATGTATGAGCTGATTTGGATGTTGAGGATGGGGGTGGATTTCTTTGGGGTTTTGGTGTTTTGGTTTTAGTTTTAGTGTTGGTTGATGATTTAGGGTCATGTGGACCGGATCGAGTGGTTACTCAAACAACTTTGATAGACAATGAAGGATTATCTTTAGAAGAATCATCATTTAGAGGTGAAATGGATGTGAAAATTTGTGAATAACGCATAGGGAATTTTACATTTGGATAGATAAAGTCAAAGGTGTGGATGTTAAATTTGAAGGAAGAGATTGGTTTGGTTTGGGAAGGAGGTATCCTTCCTTAATGAAGTTATAAAAATCAATTGAAATGCTTTGTAATGTTCAATATCATGTCCAGGGGTGTGATGATATGCGTAGACAAGGTTGGATAGAAAGCAAGACAACTTCTTGATATTTGGGTCAAAGGCCCTAATAGGTGGAAGCGTGATTGTAGAAATTTGTAACAAGTATCGGAAGACCTCCGTACATGATTCAACCAAAGCGTTAGGAGGTGCTTTGTATTTGTGGAATATCTTGGTCTTTAAAGAAGAAGTGGATGTTTGAGATGATCTAGATGTTGAGGATAAAGTTCGAGCATGTTGATGTCTTGATGGCCTGAATTTAGTTTTGGTATTGGTAAATGCCTTAGTGTTGAATGGTTTTAGTTTTAGTTGATGAAATGTTCTTGATGAAAAGGTTGTCGTGTTGGATTTTTAGAGGTAGGAATGTCAATTTCCTTATAAGAATGTATAAGGTATTTTTGAGGTAATGTATTAATGATTATAGATTGTGTGGTTGCATCCTTAGGAGGAACAACAAAATTTCCACCGGAGTGTAGACACCTAATTTCGGTATCTACATCTCCATTCACTTGTGTGTGCATTTTAATTTTAATTTAATTTATCATCCTCTTCATCCAATCAAATGCCCATCCAGTCCTTATTAATTAATTAAGAAATATTAATTAATTAATCATTTAAATATTTTACATGCCCAATTATCCCATCCACATAATCCTTATTAATTAATTTATCATTTAAATCCTCATTTCCCTAACCAAATTTCTAATTAGGATGATTTTATCCTACACACAAATCACCATACTTTTCTAGCTTTCATCCCATCTATTTTATGCCCTAACTACCTTGGATTCATCCCTAAGTCATATAAACCCACCAATATGCTTAAAAGCATTTGGCCAATTCTTTAAAATCATCAAAATATCGCCTTAAAACAAACATCAAGCCCAAGAGGGAAACCATCCCTGTAACTACGATGACCCAACCCAGTCACCGTTGACCATATAAAACTAGATGTATGCACAAACCTTTTATCAATCCTCATTCAAAACTAGATCTTTTCTCTCCATTATTCAATCAGATGTATGCACATTCATGCACTTTCTTGCAATTTACAGAACCTCTTCTCATGTCTGAGCATTCCTGTAACATTTTACAGACCTTCTAGACCTCCTTTTAGTGTGCTTGCATCACCCATGATCATCCTTCTTGAAATTTATCATTATATCTATGTTTCTTTGCTTCATATTTATCATATTATTGTCTATTACTTGCATCTAACTTTTTACAAGTTCAGATCAAATTCAAAAACACTCAGAGCTTCTTCAACAACCTTCTTACTTATAGGTTTCCTTCTCCATCCATTTATCCTCGGCCTTATCACATTCGACACCGACTAAAATCTAGTTGGCGTAGACCCATTATATTTGGCATAGACCCGAGATCCGATTGGCATAGACCCGAGATCCGGTGGCGTAGGCCCGGTCTGGTCATCATCGACCTAGTCCAATCATCATTGACCCATTCCCAATCTGCGTCAACCGCCAATTGGCATCAACTCGATTCAATTAGTGCAGACCTATCTTCTCAACATTCCGAGCCTATTGCAAACCTATTTTATTGTTTTTCGATCCACTCTTCTACAATCATTTTCAACCTTCCTTTGCATGGTCTAGGTTTTCATTGACCCAGAACATGTAAAATTTAATTTACATTTATTTCAGATTAAATCAACTTCTAGATCTAATCTTAGATACTTTCGATTCTATATTTCCTCAATTTTTACATGCAATCTTCCTATCCATCATTTATATCACTTTTTATTTAAAAACGGGTGTTGGCATCCGCCAAGGAAAAAAAATCTTGGATTTGGCATTGTCTAGGCAGCCCTACATACATCTATCTAATGTAATCCATTTCAGTTTTATAGATCTTTTTACATCGATCTATCTACTTGGCGCCCGTAGATTCATATCCATATCTGAAGTAACATAAACCCTCCAAAATTTCAAAGTTGCTAGTTTCTTTAGTAACTAGTGCATTCATTTACATTTAGAATGAGAAACTTGCACAACATTCTTGGCACACCTTGTGGGACCACCCTCTAGGTGGTCTCTTGCATTCAATGCTTTTGTCTTTGCTTTTTTATCTTCCACTAACACTCTTCTTGAGTGAGGTTCCGGTTATTGATTTCTCATGTGTTGTGTTCATGGTCCTGATCACCCATTGCTTAAGAGTGCAGAAATAGGAAAAGTGTTATCTAGGTATTCCTCAATTTTTATCTATTTCCCCCTTTTTTCATCGTAATTTTCCTTTCTTGTCTATGTCCTCATCAAATACCACACTTTTTTTGGTTTAAAAAGAACATTCTTTTTGCATCCTGCTTTCTCATGTAGTTTAAGTAGGGGTTTAACTTGCTGCATATCACAACCCTCACACATAATCTAAAACTCATAAATCAAATTAATACATCAAAACAACACCTTACCCGGAAACCTGATTGGGATTTCACCTCCTTAAAAATCTTGAAACAAGATTTATACTTTCGTTCCTTAGGTATCTTTGTTATCCACTTTTTTTCTTTTCACATCTTCTAATTAATCATGATGATAAGAAACATGTTTCTTACTTTATTTATTAACAAATTACACAAACAAATGTTTATCTATTTCATGCCCATTATCACCCTTTCTCAAGTCAAAACAACACAACAATCCACTCCATCCAATGAAATCCTCTAATGATCTCTCCCAACAAGAATCTAAACTTGAGATCACACCTTCAGTTACCCAACCCCATGTCTTCATGGTCACGCCTCGTGAGGACCATGTCATCCAAAATTATCCCTATCTTGAAACCAATTCTCATCAATCCAATATTTCTAGACCAATCACACCCCTATCTATGACTCCTTTAGAAACTCTTGGACTTCATTCTAGCCCCATATATGATCTCTTATTTCATAAATCTCCCACAAAATTTAAGTCCTATCAATCTACTCAATTGGTGGATCCCATTCCACCCACATCACTTTATGTCAACTATATCCCTATTCCATCCACTTTGCTAATATGCCTATCCAACCATCTCAACCTCTTTACATTTGTGTTCCTACCCATCATATGCTCTAACCATCTTAACATCTTAACCCTCATATCCTTGCTCATCCCTTACCACAAACAACTTTCCCAATCTCAACAATCACATCATGTCCCTATTTCTCAACATCAATCATTGCAACTACTTATACAATCTCAACCCATGACATATATTAATCCTTATCAAACAAATCCCCAAACACCAACACATCCAAAAATTATCAACCACATTATCAAGATATTTTTCATGCCACACAATCAAAATCCCGACCTATCATCACATCAAACAATACTATTCATGCCTTAATGAATAGGTTGGGTAGTCTAGAGCTCTATCTTGGGATCCAAGGCTACGTTATCTTACAAAAATATGTAAGGAACTATACGATGGAAAAGTGACAAGCAAGCATGGGAATCTAGGCAATCTTATGTCTTCGACGCACTAGTGGAAACTACATGAATCTAAGGCAAAGAAGGCCCTCCTAACTTGAACTAGTGTGATAGATCGATCGGCAAGGATGACTGCTCGAAGGCTCCAATCAATATCGAGCTCTGGTGTGATTCGGTCTATGGGTTGTGGGATACGTGGAAAATGACCTGGGATAGTTTCGTGTATGTCTCCAGATAGGGTCATAGGGTGGATGATGGGTACAGTGGATTCTACGGGTGATTATCTGGTCTAGTCCAGAACTCCTTAGCTATATTAGCTACTACATCTAACAAGGATAACTATTCGATGATGATAGGTGGAAGTGGAGTAGATCTGAATACTAATGTGCGTAAGCTAGCATCTATATCTGATTCACCTGTGGATTCGTTGGGTTGTGGGATTTGTGGGTCACAACCGTAGATTCATGGTTGTTGTGGACCTGCTATGGTCATGTGCGGAATCAGTCCCTAATCCCTAGTATCCAATAGTCATATGCTTTCTCGGCCTCTATATTCAGAATTAATAGTTGTGCGATCTTCTCAGAGTATCTCACAGTGTTCGTGCAACCTGAATTCTTAAGCTAGTATCTATGTCTGTGAGAGTATCTCCTACGTCTGGCTGTGGGACCAAAGGATCACAACCAAATGTTTTCTCTTTCAAGCCCTTCTACAGTCATGCGGATATTTATCTAGGGTAATCTGTAGTTTGGCTGATTTGACCAAAACGTATGTGTACTTGGTCATCTTCTATGTTTAACCCGCTCAACTGTGAGCTGATCTGTTACAAATCTATTGTTGTTCGGAAGACTTGGATTCTAAGATTCTGATCTATGTCGGTTATTGCTGTGACGAGATTGGGTTGAGGCACGATTGGCTCGAATATGTATTCTCTGGGCTCTCTAGGTCCCGTGATTGTCATACAAAAGGAAATTATACAAATCTAACTAATGACATAATAATTTAACCGTGAAGTATATCTACATATATATTCTTAAATCTGATAGTTTTTGATAAACTATTTGAAACAAAATTTAAAGAACAATTATCTAATATATCTAAAATTGACAACTAAACTAATAATGCAATTTAAAACAAACAAAGCAACCGAGTATAGCTACTTGTCTATGTAGTTTATAGATCTATTCTAAATAACCTGATAACTGATCTACTCTATTTGAAAGACTCTCGATCCTACCTCAGAAGTGAGGAGTGAATCATAGTTTCTCAGAAACTATCAATCCCCACAGCTTCCCTGGCAATATCGAAAGTGAAATTAGCTGAAATGAAATGATTGACTACTTTATTTGATATGTTTTAACTAGAACTTTGAAAGCTTGAACCTGGATTTTGTAGAATAGTGGTGAATCCGATGGTGTGTGTGGCTTTGTCCCCTCAGTGTGATCTCCTCGATTCCTTCGTGCTCACGTGGATCCAGAAAAGCGTGTAATGCTAGCATCAACAAAAGTAGATATTGGAACAAAGGCAACTTAGGATACAGACTGAATACAATGCGAGTAGGAGAGGGATAGCGCAAGAGTACAAAGCTTGGCCTATGCAATTCCTAGCGGGATTTATTGCGAGTCATGCAACATAAAACGTCCAGAACCTGAAACTATCCTGTTTGATGAGAAAAACCTGCAACTTTAATGGCTTCCTACTGAAAATTAAATTGTTCTACCTTAATGGATTGCATGAAGTAATGACAACACTTGCACAAGATGGATATGTGGCTTTCTAATAGCAAAATAACACTAACTAAGCATGCAATGAACAAAACTATGAATCCTAGACAAAATGGAAGACTAAGCTATCGAAATGAGAAATTGAGAGGCAAATTTGAGGGGCCATTTTCTTGAGCACAAGCCAACTATTTATAGCATTTCCATTTACCCAAAGGTAAAAACCAAATTGATCTCTTAAACCATAAACAATGCCAAAACACTATTCCAGGGAACCAAAATCATTAATGCAAGCCAAAGGCGGTGAAAAAAGCTGGTAAACGTTGAAATTTTTACGTGAGTCACGTTAAAAGAGCATTCTGGAAAACACGTGAAGGACCACCGCCCTAAGCAGGGCGGTGGTTACAGGACCGCCACCCCTCTGCCCAAGGGCGGTGGTCACGAGACCGCCGCCACCCGTGGGGCGAAGGTGGCGGTTTCAGAATCAAAGAACAAAATGCAAAGAAAAGAGGGGAAAAGAGAAAACAAAAAGCACGTAGGGTTAAGCGGGGCATGCGGGGATGTTAACGCATACTTGGGAGATTTTCCGGATCCCGAACACCTTGCGAGGAGACTTGTATCATCATTGGGGCACGTGTTACGTTGTTCCGGTGTGCAGTACCCTACAATTTTGGGTACGTACATATTGCCCCCTCGAGAAGCGTTTTAGCCATGAAGAGGCGTAAAATGGTGGGTCCGAGTATGGCGGTCCCGAAATGGGAAGTTGGAAGTTATACCTGATACGTCCGTGTGTCGAAATGATGCCATCCAAAATTCCCGCCACCTACAAATGAAAAGAGAACTCAAGTGCAGATAGACAAAATAGATCGAAAATAAATACTAAAATAATATGAAATGAGGACGTACCATTTGTGCGGGGATAAGAACTTACCTCCGTCGGCACTCCAAACCTATGAAAAGGGGATTCAAAACAAGTCAAGTTGCTATATATGAAAAAGTGGGCCCATTTTCCTATTCATTTGCACGTGTTGATTTGGTTGATTTTGAGCTCTGGGACCCACGGTGACGGTTTCTAACGAGAGTAGAGTCAAAACGTTCGTGACGAGATAGTGATCATGCCTCCATGAGCGGAACATCGACCCGCGAGATCACAGGTTAGTTTTTCTCAATTTACCATTTTTACCCCCAAAATTTTAAAATGCTAAAATCTTTGTCATGGGGGGGTTTTTTTGAAAATGTTAGTTTTAATAGGTCTATCTAGGGGGCGCCTACTGGGTAGGCTTTGTTTTAGTTAAAATTGTCATTTTTTGTGTTTTTAGGCCTTTTTAGGGTACAAAACCCGTGGGTTTTTGGGACACGACCGCCGCCTTGGGGCGGTTACATGGGGTGGCGGTTACAAGACCGCCACCTTTAAGGTGGTGGTTGCATGAAACCGCCACCCTGCTCAGGGTGGCGGTTCTTCACAGAATGCCAAAAGAACACTTGTTTGAAATTGTTTTTGCATTTTTAGCATTTTTATGTGTTTTCATGATTTTTCAAATGTCATTTGGATGCTAACTTGCTCTGTTTTGTGTGTTTTTGGGTGTATGCAGGTGAGGGAGGAGTACATTCGATGGAGCCGAGAGAGAGAGTGTGACTGGCTCCCAGCAGTATTAGATGCCCTTTCACAGGATGAGGTGGACACTCTTCAGAGGGCCGGTATACTACGTATATCACGGTCCCACATGTTGCACCATCCAGTCACATACTTTGTGACTTATTTTCATATTGGGATGCTGATCGGAACACCTTCCAATTACCAGGGGTCCGAGGTGAGTGGACCATCACTTTGGAGGATGTTTACCATATCCTGGGGGTCCCGATCATCAGGAGATGACTTACTCTTGAGACAACAGGTTCACGGGCTCAGATAGCACAGTGGGCCTCTTACATGGGAGATGCAGTTATCTCCACTAGTTCAAGAAGGGGGTGAGGGTCCGATCTATTCCTAGCCTTGCCCATCCCCTTGATTCGTCAGGCCATTATGGGGATCCTTGCCTCGAGATTGATCGGGACAAGGGAGGAGACACTCTATTATATTGCTGGTCCCCCATCATTGCACAGATTGAGGGACATGGCCGATTTACGCCTGGGGAGCCGACATACTTGGGACTACCTACCATGATTTGTACAGGGTGGTCCATTTACAGGGTAGTCTTTGAGCCATCCGACCCTGGTTATGAGCTGGGTTTATGAGCGCTTCATCCCCTATGGCAGAGGTGTAGAGGTGGCAGATCCCGAGAGCTGTGAGGGCAGCCAGATGGACAGACATGTCGGTGCTCAGAGCACCTCACCAGCCAGTTGCTTCCCTGACCACTGATGACATGGAGGCCACACCGTATCAGGCCATGGCAGGTTTATGGGGCGAGGAGGCTCTTACCTTGATTTCCTGCTCCACCACAGGCAGCTTGTTGATAGGGTAGGGAGGGTGGAGATACATCCTTTTGGCTAGTTCCTCAGCAGTTTGGCCTACCTTACATGGGTATGCTTCCCCAGTGGTGCCAGTATATAGATCAGTTCGAGAGGCCAGGGGAGGTCCTAGAGGCCGGGGTTGGATAGTTGTTACTCCTGGTGTTCCTATTGCGGCTAGGCGGGTAGTACGTGCTCGAGGGAGAGCCGGTGCTCCTCAGGCACCCTTACTTCAGATTGCCGCCGGTCCCGCCCACAGCAGCGATGACCCCATTGACATAGACTCTGAGTCTGAGGAGTTCACAGGGGGAGAGACGGAGGAGGAGACCGAGGCTGAGGCTAGCGAGTCAGGTGGAGAGGAGGATAGTGATCCTGAGTGGCATGACACTCAGGATATTTTATAGGCAGAGAGGGGGAGCGAGCAGTGCGAGAGGGTGACTCTGGTTTCAGAGGAGCCACTCTCCCAGGGCCTTGGTGGGGAGGATGAGTCCGTAGCGGGATGCTACGTTGCTCCAGCCACGGGAGGAGTACCTCAGTCAGGCGGTGACATCTGTGGCAGGTGCTGACCCTAGAGATCCATCTTGGAGGCCCGGCGATCCGAGTGAGTTATCTTCCTTCTTTTTAATGTTTGCTTTGAGTTAGGATTGCCTTAATTGCTATCTCTCCCTTTGTTTACATCTATTTTTATCTCTTGATTATTTCTAATTTGTTTTCTCCTTTGTTTGCAGAGACCGACCGATGAGTGGTGAGACCTGATTCACAGGGTATGCACCGATACCCTGATGATCCCTATGGAGAAGACCCATGCAGAGCTATCTGTGGATGCAGGGGAGCCTTCAACAGCTGGTAGACATACTGACATCTTTTCCCCTATCTGGCATGTGGCCAGGATGGTATCTACCCTCCATACTGAGCTGGTAGGGTATAGGATAGCAGAGCGCTGCCGATGAGGAGTCATTCTCATGGCGAGACCACAGCTGCCCCTCGGGATCGTGAGCCCTCCGTGCACTCAGAGCACCGGCGTAGCCGAGTCCTAGGCATGGGCATGTGCACCCTCAGAGGGATCTCATAGGGGTTGAGAAGCCACTTGGCTCTCTTGGACTATTTTTATGATGTATTTTGTATCTCCTGGGCTCTTTGAGCATTTTGACCATGCTTAGCGCATGATGGCATTGTACAGGAATTTTGACCATTTATATATATATATTTTTGGATCAGATTCTTGGTATTATGACTTTGTTTCCATTTCCACATGTAAACTATGATGTTATGTTTATATGCTTTTTAGAATGTATGCAATGGAGAACAAATGATACAAATGTTTACTTTCTTTTTGTATTTCGTGATGCTGATATATGATAATGTAGACACAATGTGATTTTGAATTTTAGTTTCTATAAGCAATTCTTGGTACTTCATATTTGTTTTGACAAAGTGTGATGATAAACCGGTATGATGAGTAGATAAACTTGCCCCACTCCTAACTCCACACAACTAGTAAGATGCGAGGGCTCATCACCGAGAGCTAGAAAGGGCACAAGTTATGAAATGTGTTGAAATGATAGTGATGAGAGATAGACAAAGCTTTGGTGGAACCAAATTAGGATGCTACAAGCCTACTCTACTCGAGTGACTCCATAGTTTGGGATGCAACTTGCTTTGTGGTTTATCTAGACTTAGATCCGTAGATGGCCACATGGTAGACAAAATTTGGGTTTCAGGGTTTTGAATCTCTTGGAATTTTGGACATCTGATTCATTTGTTTTTGACTCAAGATTTCAAAGGTTCATTTGAATTTGATTACTGACCTTTAACGTTTATTTGTCAAGAGGACCCCTATACCTTGCCCCATGCTACTAGTAAGAAGTATGGGCTTATCACCATGGACAAGGCATAGTGAGTAAGGGCATTTCCATCCTTTCCCAACCTTACGTCACTAGTAAGAGATGCAAGCTCATCACCAAAGGTTGGTGGGGCAAGGAAATGTGTAAAATTAAAATTTTCTGTTTGATCTATATTTGACTTGTTTATTTGAGCAAAATGTCAGCATGCTCTTACTTCCAAAGAGATATACATACGGGATAGATGTGACACGATGAAGCTTCTAGAATAGACCATAGGCAAGACACCTATCCTAAGAAGAAACCAAAAGTGAGAACAAGCATGCAGACCTTGGTATGGTTACCATTAAGACTTTGTCATATCTAGCTTTATGTGATGAAATGATTCCAAAACAGTTGATGATGTCATGGAAATGGAGAAGTATGATTAGAGTGTTTATGCCAATACCATCAGAAGTTTGTAATGAATTACTTTTAAGAATAAATTCCTTGATCACAAAATTGTACGAAACAAGCGGACAAAATGAACCTAATTATATGAAGATGCAATGTAGATATAATTATACAAATAATGTTGGCCGCTTATGCGTAGAATCGTTTAAGGTGTAGGGAATTGACTGTTTCGCCAAATTCCTCACCTTCTAGTGTACATAAGAGATATGCACCATTTCCATAGTCTCTCGTGACTCGGTATGGGCCCAACCATTTGGGCCGGAACTTCCTTCCTTCGCCGGTCTTTTTATCGATCCGACTGTCTAGCCTTAGAACTAGATCACCTTCATATATGTCTCATTCATAGACCTTCTTGTTATACTACCGGCACATCCGGTCAGCATAGACTCTATGCCACTGTTCAACGCATCTAACCTAGCTTCATCTAGACTTTCTAGTTGGGAGAGACGTGCTTCTCTATAAGCGTCTTCATCCAGAATCCCTTGTAATGAGATACGGAGACTGGGTATTTCAACCTCAAGTGGGAGAACTACTTCTACCCCGAATACCAGCGAGAAAGGAGTCACTCCTGTTGGTGTTCTTATTGAGGTTCGGTGGGCCCACAAGGCCGGATATAACTTCAAATGCCAATCTCATTTGTTTTCTTTCACAGTTTTAAGGAGAATGGCTTTTAATGTTTTGTTTGTCGCTTCAGCTTGTCCATTGGCTTGAGGGTAATACAGGGAGGCCGTATGATGGCTTATTTTAAATTTATTGCACAATTCATGAACTTCGTCATTCTTAAAAGAAGTCCCATTATCTGAGATAATGATTTGTGGGACACCGTACCTGCAAATGATTTGGTTCAAAATGAACTTGGCGATTACAGAACCCGGTACAGTAGTAAGAGGCATGGCCTCTACCCACTTGGTAAAATATTCGGTGGCCGTGATTATGAAATTATGGCCATCTATAGATGAGGGAGAGAATTTCCCTATCAAATCTAGGCCCCACGTAGAAAAGGGCCATGGAGTAGCGATTGGTTGTAGAGCTTGTGCCGGCATGTGGATCTCGTGGGAGAATTCTTGGCACTTATGACACCTTCATACAAACTCTACTGCGTCGTGTTCTAGAGTAGGCCAGAAATAGCCCATCCGATGTATTTTACGAGTGGTGGCATGGCCACCAAGTGGCCTCCACATATTCCACCATGAGATTCATGGAGAATCTTCTTGGATTCTTCTGTGTCGACACATCTTAGAAGCATTCCATCAACGCTTTACGATAGAGCACTTGCTCTATAATGACGTATTTAGCTACGATAATGCGTAACCACCTTCTTTGTTGTGGTGTAGCACCTTCTGGATACGTATGGTCCATGATATAATTAATAATATCAGTATACCAAGGACACTCAGAGATAGGAGGTCTGGTTTCGATGTAGTATACGCATTCATCGGAAAGTCCAGATCTACTAGATTACCTCCGTCTAGTGGGTTATCAGCTAACCAATCCATGATGATTTGTCCTTTAACGGATTTCTGATTTACAAATGTTAATTTGAATTCCCCCATTAAGGTTATAAAGCATCCAACCTTTTTAGACAAGGACCCTTGTGTGAGGAAAGTTCGTAAATGGTCTGTCTTTACAATGACCCTTGTTTCTTGATTTAGCATATAATGTCTTAAGCGTTTGGTTGTGAAAATTATGGCAAGGCATTCTCGTTCTGCCTGTGTATAACGTGTTTCATAGTCGAGCAACATTCGGCTAATGAAATAGATCACGCGTTCTCTCTTGTCATCGTCTTCTTGAGCCAACATACAGGCTAGCGAGACATTGGTAGCTCGCGAATATAAAATTAATGGGTGGTCTGGCTTAGGTGGCATTAGCGTAGGTGGTGATAACAAGAAACGCTTAACTGCATTGAAAGCTTCATTATAGTCTTCGGTCCAATCAATACTATAATCTTTCTTGAGTAGATTGTTGATTGGATGAATGGCAAAGCTTAAGTCCGGGATGAATCTCCGGATTGCACCAAGCTTTCCGAGAAATGACCTGATTCCAGATTCATCCGAAGGTGGGACCATTTCAAGAACAGCCCTAATTTTGGTTGGGTCAACATCGATCCCGCGTGATGATATAATGTAACCTAGGAGCTTCCCTCCTATTACACCAAAGATGCATTTTTCTAGATTTAGCGTGACTCCGTATTCTATTAGACATGAAAGAATGACGCGAAGCACTTCCGGATGGTCACAACACTTCTTGGCCTTGGCCAACAAGTCATCTACGTAGGATTCCACAATTTTATGAATAAGATCATGAAATATATATGTCATAGCCCACTGGTATGTAGCACTAGCGTTCTTGAGACCGAATGGCATAACAACATAGCAATAGGTTCCCCAAGGAGTTATAAACGTGGTTTTAGCTTGATCTTGTTCGATATTCTGATTTGATTGTATCCTGAGAATCCATCCATGAGAGACAAAATCTCAAATCCAGCTTTGTTGCGTCAACAATGATGTCTATGGATGGTAACGGGAAGTCATCCTTAGGACATGCCTTGTTAATGTCTCGAAGTCTATGCAGATGTGTATCTTCCCATTCTTTTTGAGAATGGGAACGATATTAGATACCCACTGAGAGTAATCAACTGGTTTGATGAATCCTACTTGGAGGAGTTTCATTACCTCCTCTTTCACCATGAGAGCTACCTTAGGTTTCATTGGTCTTGATTTTTGTTTAATCGGCTTTGCATCTGATTTAGTGATGAGGTTATGTACCGCATGTGTGGTGCAACCCCTGTCATTTCTTTATAATTAAATGTGAAAGCCTTCTGATGTTCTTTGAGGATTCGAGTGTGTATTTCTACTTCTGATGGAGTTAACGAGGATCCTAACTTCAATATCCTTGGTTCATCCTCCGTTCCGATGTTAATATCAATTGTTTCTTTGATTAAAGAAGTGTTACCTTCTTCAAACTCAGGTGGGGCTGGAGGTAGTTCCAGATCGTCTCCATTCTCTACTGTGTATATGCTGAGGTCTTTTTGTGGGGAAGCTCTATCATGGGATTTCCAAAGTAGGAAGATGAATGTGGGATTAAGGATAAATCTATCACGTGATGGGTGAGATGTAATGCTGCATAGGCATTTAAGTAATTCAGAGTGGCTCTATCACTATCAATGTGGTCTAGGATAGTAGATTTGTTCTCATCTCTGTTCGTTAAAAGAGGGTTTGACATTTTTTTCACTAATGGTTCGGTACGAAGGGATACCATGAAACGGGTATCTTCCAACTCACTATTTGGAGTGAAGCGTGACGCTGAGGTTGCTATTGAATCGGCGAGAAGATTTTGTTCTCGTGGGATTGCTTCAATTGATATGAAGTCAAACTCCTTGCTTAAATTCAATACAACTATTTTGTAGAGCTGTAAGTGCTCGGCTTTGGTTTCATACACCTCAGAGACTTGGTTTGCTACCAATTGTGAGTCTCCTAACACCCTGATGTTATTAACACCGATCCTCTTAGCTAAGATGAGGCCAAGGAGGAGGGCTTCATACTCAGTGCACCATTGTTTGTACATTCAAAATTTAGTTTAAAGGCAAATGGTAGGACTTTTCCTCGGGAGAAGTAAAGATTACACCTGCCCCAGCTCCATAATGACATCTAGCTCCATCGAAATGGAGAGTCCAATATTTAGCTAGGAATATGGGCATTGGGATATTTGTTGTGTTAACATATTCTACTTCTACCATGCAGAGATCCTCTGCTGGAAGAGAACCAACACCTAGGGTATATCCCATGCCTACATAATCAAATGGTAGGAACATTGGTAGATCATGTTCTAGTAATTCAACGATTTTTGCAGTAGTTCCTAATGATATTGTTTCTACAATGTTAGCCTCATCCTTGAGGGCTGGGATCATCTTGACTAGGCTCATAGTCTCAAGATCTGTCGTAGGTACCAACTTTTCCTCCGGTTTTGTGTCGGTGGGTTTATTAAGTTGGTTTGTTGGGAGTTCAAATTCCGAGTGAATGCCTGGTCTTTTCTTTAAGTCAGCTAGGTGTATATCGAATGGTTTTGGATCACCTTTGGCTACGAACACCTTTCCTAAATGCAAGAATCTTACTTCTTGGAATAATGTAGAAGGGATTGCCTTCATACGATGTATCCATGGTCGGCCAAGGATCATATTATAGTTGGTTTCCCGATCTATAATATAAAACTCAGTCAGGATTGTTTTGGGTCCTAAGGTGACCGGTAGTATTATAGTTCCAATCGACGTGGCTTTAAGGCTATCATAGCCTCTTAGTGTATTTCGAGTCGTGGAACAATTCATTTCTCCATACCCTAGCTTTTGAAGGAAAGAGAAGGGGACTATGTTAACTGCTGCCCCATCATCAACCATCGCGTGTTTCACATAATTGTTATAAACCCATACTTGCAAATGTAAGGCTGGATCACCTCGGCGTGCAATCTCAGCATCTGTTGGCATTTTGTTTATTTCGAATATAAATTCGGTATCCCTATCCGGCTGCCCCGGAGGGTGGATATCAAAGTCTATATGGTTTACCTATGTTTCGGGAGGTGGAGTGATGTTAATTAAATGACCTAAACCTAATGCCTCTAAAAGAGCAGCCCTGTGGGCAGGAGAGTTCTTTAGTAAGTCCAAAAAAGAAATGTGCGAGAAGGTTTTTGTTAGATCACTAATTAAATCATAGGCACCCACAGGTTTTACTAATATTTGTTGGATGTTATCTATCTCTAGCAGGTACCTTGGACTTGGCTGAGAGGAATACTCTCGTGTCCTTGTTATAGCTTCCACGGGTAGTTCGGCATCTAACTCCACTAAACCGACTATCTTGGGTCATGGCTGACTTCCTAATTGTGGTGCACAACTAATGGATTTAGTGAAGTTGAGGCTTCATGATCATTGTTTCCTGTCATTACACCCTTGTTTGTCCCATTCGGATTTAACTTGTTGTTGTTGTGATTTGGGAGCGGATCATTGAAGATCTTAAGGGGTGCATTTTGAGGGGAAACTGCCCCTGTAAAAGTATTTGGTGCCGGTGACGTAGGATCTACCAAGAACATATCTATGAAAAGTTGTCTTTGTTCCTCTGGCAAACGTTGCATGAATTTATTGTAGTCACGACATGTTCTAGTGTCATGGCCCCAAATTTTGTGGAAACCACAATACGAGTTAGGATTGTAATTCCTAGTTTGTTGGCTTGGTGTATATTGTGGCCCAAAACTCTGATCAAACCGTTGCCTATTAGGATTAAAGTTTTGCATTTGTTGTTTTTGGTTTTGATTCTAGTTTTGATAACCAGTTGAGTTTTGGCTTGGACCGTGTGTAGGGTTTCACCATTGTTGTTGTTGTTGTTGTTGTGGATGATTAAAATCCACTGCATTGATTGTTGGGGTAAAGTTGTTGTTTCGTTGGTTGTTCATTAGTGGTGGAGCATTCACAATATTTACCTTTTTAGCCTGATCAGTTACTCCATCTGTTGTCACTCCATGATTTTTATTGAGGATTTTAGGTCCTTGATTGACATTTGTGGTAGTAGGATAAGTCGTAGTATTCTGGTTGGAGGTGATTAACCTCCCATTTGTTCCATACATCTTACGACCGCTATCTATTGCCACTTGATCTATTCGGAGAGCTCTCAAGTACTTCATCATAAGTCCTTAGTGGGAACTTCTGACTTCTTCCTTTACTTCTCTGCTGAGAGAATGAAGGAATAAATCACATAGTTCCATTTGGTCCATATTTGGAGCACTGGCTGAAGAATAAAGAACTGTACGCCACCTCTGGATGAAATGAGTGACATATTCATTGTGTTCCTGCTTAATGTGCAAGAATTCCCTGATTCCTGTTCTTAATAGTTTGTTCATGTCAAATGCCTTAATGAACTCTGAAATGAGTTGTTTAAATGAATGGATGGAAGCCTCAGGTATTCTATAATACCAATCGAGAGCGATGCCTTCCAAAGTTTTGGGGAATATTTTAGCAACAACCCCATCCCAAGGGAGTAGTTCTCGAATGGTTATGGCGTAAGCCTTGATATGTGCATTCGGATCTCCCTCACCTTTGTATTTGGGAAAATCGGGAAGAGGTCTTGGAAGCATGATGCTTCGTATGGTGAAATCTAAGGGCTCTTTCAAATATTCTGAATAAGTTCCTATCGCATAGGTTTCGACCATTGATGGTGCTTGCTGAGGGAGTGGTGGTGGAATGGGTTGTTGATATGGCATAGCGTATGCATTGGCAGGGGCATAAGGAAACCCCTGTGTTTGAGCAACCATGCCAGGAGAGGAGAACATATCCCCTTGTGGTGATTTGGAGTACATGTTTAAGTATGAAGGGGTATTGTCCAGAATGGATTATTTTGTACTAGACTCGGGAGGTATCGGAACGGTGTTAGAAATGGCGGTTCTAGTTGGCATTTGTTGTGAATACTGAGGAGGCATGCCCAACGTGCCTATTCCTGTGAGGAGGTCTACTTGGCTAGGATGGTGTGGAGGATTAGAATTTCCTACCTACATGAATTGAGAATGGTGATTTTCCTGAGCAAGTTCCAACCCCCTAACTTTTTCTACTAAAGTTGAAATGACCTCATTTGGTGAAGTCACGATATTTTGCCTTAGTGGCATTTGTTGTATATCCTGATGTTGTATAGGCATGTGATACCTGCTATGAACTGATCGCACTTGCCTGCCAAGTTTCCCCGAGGGAATTTCCTATATGTAGTGGTATGGAGGTATTTTCTTGAAAAGAGACCTCGGGTTGCGTTTGTAAACTCCCTATGGGTGGGTACATACTCCGAGAGCATTGTTCATTCCTGGCATAACGTACTGAATGTTCATCATCTAAAACCAGGTATGGGTCTGATTGTCTACTAATTTGTGGTCTAAGTAGTATCTGAGGAGATGAACCAGATTCTCCTGTGAATGTCATATTGTTCGAGCCTGAAGGCTCTGTTTGTTGTGTTTGAGCGAGCTGATCCAACTCCTCTGTTTGGAAGGATGAGCTATATCTAGTCCTTGGAGGTGGAGTTTGTGTTGACAACCGGTTGTCTGAATAATTGTCACCCCATACTGAGAGCGAGGGTGATGACTTGTCTATTTAGTTGAGCGTAGTATGCCTCAAGACCTAAGAGAGGTCTACCATATGCATCGAATCCCGACATATTCGGGGGTATATGAATACCCGCAGAATAATGGGAAGGAGAGAAGGTGGAAGAAAGAGGTAAGGAAAAGCACTATGTGCTTCACGTCAGGTTCACCAATTTTGTTGGTGAAGCTGATGGTGAAAGCTGATGAGGTGGAAAAGATGAAAAGTATTTTAATTGAAGAGCAAGTAGAAATATGACTCAACCAGAAAGTAGGAAGTTCACGTTGGGTTCACCAATTTTGTATGATGGAAAAGTGACAAGCGAGCATGGGAATCTACAAGTAACTCTTCCTCGCACCCGACCTCCCGAGGTCATGCCGAGATAGCCGGTGGGGATGGAATACGTGTGGGATGCAGAAAAACTAGTTAGGCAATCTTATGTCTTCGACGCGCACTAGTGGAAACTGTGAATCTAAGGCAAAGAAGGCCCTCCTAACTTGAACTGGTGTGATAGATCGATCGGCAAGGATGACTGCTCAAAGGCTCCAATCAATATCGAGCTCTGGCGTGATTCGGTCTATGGGTTGTGGGATACGTGGAAAATGACCTGGGATAGTTTCGTGTATGTCTCTAGACAGGGTCATAGGGTGGATGATGGGTACGGTGGATTCTACGGGTGATTATCTGGTCTAGTCTAGAACTCCTTAGCTATATTAGCTGCTACGTCTAACAAGGATAATTGTTCGATGATGATAGGTGGAAGTGGAGTAGATCTAAATACTAATGTGCATAAGCCAACATCTATATCTGATTCACCTGTGGATTCATTGGGTTGTGGGATTTGTGGGTCACAACCATAGATTCGTGGTTGTTGTGGACCTGCTATGGTCATGTGCGGAATCAGTCCCTAATCCCTAGTATCCAATAGTCATATGCTTTCTCGGCCTCTATATTCAGAATTAATAGTTGTGTGATCTTCTTAGAGTATCTCACAGCATTCGTGCAACCTGAATTCTTAAGCTAGTATCTATGTCTGTGAGAGTATCTCCTGCATCTGGCTGTGGGACCAAAGGATCACAACCGAACGTTTTCTCTCTTTCAAGCCCTTCTACAGTCATGTGGATATTTATCTAGGGTAATCTGTAGTTTGGCTGATTTGACCAAAACGTATGCGCTTGGTCATCTTCTATGTTTAACCCACTCAACTATGAGCTGATCTGTTGCAAATCTGTTGTTGTTCGGAAGACTTGGATTCTAAGATTCTGATCTATGTCGGTTATTGCTTTGTGACGAGATTGGGTTGAGGCACGATTGGCTCGAATATGTATTCTCTGGGTTCCCTAGGTCCCGTGATTGTCATACAAAAGGAAATTATACAAATCTAACTAATGACAAAATAATTTAACCATGTGAAAGATATGTCTATGTATATTCCTAAATCTGATAGTTTATGGATAAACTACTAAACAGAATTTAAAGAACAATTATCTAATGTATCTAAAATTGACAACTAAACTAATAATGCAATTAAAAACAAACAAAGCAACCGAGTATAGCTACTTGTCTGTGTAGTTTATAGATCTATTCTAAATAACCTGATAACTGATCTACTCTATTTGAAAGACTCTCGATCCTACCTCAGAAGTGAGGAATGAATCATAGTTTCTCAGAAACTATCAATCCTCATAGCTTCCCTGGCAATATCGAAAGTGAAACTAGCTGAAATGAAATGATTGACTACTTTATTTGATATGTTTTAACTAGAATTTTGAAAGCTTGAACCTGGATTTTGCAGAATAGTGGTGAATCCGATGGTGTGTGTGGTTTTGTCCCCTCAGTGTGATCTCCTCGTTCCTTCGTGCTCACGTGGATCCAGAAAAGCATGTGTAATGCTAGCATCAAAAAAGTAGATATTGGAACAAAGGCAACTTAGGATACAGACTGAATACAATGCGAGTAGGAGAGGGATAGCGCAAGAGTACAGAGCTTGGCCTATGTAATTCCTAGCGGGATTTATTGCGAGTCATGCAACATAAAACATCCAGAACCTAAAACTATCTTGTTTGATGAGCAAAACCTACAACTTTAATGGCTTCCTACTGAAAATTAAACTATTTACCTTAATGGATTGCATGAAGTAATGACAACACTTGCACAAGATGGATATGTGGCTTTCTAATAGCAAAATAACACTAACTAAGCATGCAATGAACAAAACTATGAATCCTAAGCAAAATGGAAGACTAAACTATTGAAATGAGAAATTGAGAGGTAAATTTGAGGGGCCATTTGCTTGAGCACAAGCCAACTATTTATAGCATTTCCATTTACCCAAAGGTAAAAACCAAATTGATCTCTTAAACCATAAACAATGCCAAAACACTATTCCAGGGAACCAAAATCATTAATGCAAGCCAAAGGCGGTGAAAAAATGCGGACCGCCACCTAAATGGATCGCCGCCTGGCGGCGGTTTATCATGTATGATATAGAACTTATGATTCTCACCTTCCCCATGTCCTTGGTCAGTCCAACATTGGATTGGTACAACAAGATTCCTCAACATTCCTTATTTTCCTTTACCCAACTCACGCATAATTGTTCCTAGAATATTTTTTTATTAATATTGCACACAAAATCACTATTAATGACTTATACAAAATCACTATTAGACTAGTTTGGTGATGAGTGCATCATAGACTTTTTTGCATGATGGTGTGGTATTTTCAATCAACTATCATTTACTCTACCACAAAATGAACTCATCAACTCTTCTCACATTCTTGTGTGAAGCATATTTCTTCTACACTGCAAATTCAATCTTTCTAAACATTCAAGAAGCCTTCATCATAGGTCACAAACTTGAAACTCGCATCCTTGAAGCAAGGCCAACTCAAGATTTGACCAAAAATCCCAAGAACAAGTTCATCAAACCTACTACACATAGTGACAAGTATAAAACTACCACCAATACCATCACGGTACAATCCCCATCCATATCTCCCTCTTACATGGAGTCTTCACAAAGATCCTTTAGACCATTTCCTAACTACACCCCCTTAGGGGAATCCTATAGCTCCATATTTGACAAGTTGATGGTGGTACACTCCATCCAACATCCTCCCATATGACTCTTGGATGACTCACTATCCAATCTTATGTGGTATCAAAAGGACACTATTATAAATATCATCAAGTCAAAGGTCACAACATTGAGAAGTGTCGTTCCTTCAAATATCATATCCAACAAGTTATAGATCAGGGGGATATCCAAGTAGATAGATCCACCACTTCACCTAGTCAATCACCAACAAATCAAGCCACACCTTTTACATCTCAACTACCAAGTGCTCACACCATTAACACCATTAATCAAAATATAATCTCATCAATGACTCCACTTGCTCAAACCTTAGACATTATTCCCACCCCTTATTCAGATCCTATCTTATCCTTGACTATCACACCTATGTAAACTTCTATTACCTGTCCTATACCTATACCTACTCCTACCCTTACTACATCCACGTCATATTTGACTATATACCCTACTTCATCCACTTTGATCATGCCCAAATCTATCACATCAGATGCATCCTTACCACCTATATGTCTATAACCATCTCAACCATACATGCTATCACTACATCCCAATCTCCCACATCAATGTCAAACAAACCTATTACTAAATCTACCTTGCTCATTTCCACATTAATCCCAACTACAACACATACCTCTATAATACCACTTACAACTATCCCAACACCTATCTCAACGCATGTACCTACACCTTTACATATGATTATATCATCCATCCCATCCCAATATTTTACACCCACTCCTTCTCCCACATCCATTCTTATATCTACATCTATAACCATTCTCGCATCATTCAAATCCTCTCAATTTTTGAATACATCAATGATACCCCTTGTAACATTTATGATGCAAACAAGTAACCTCCATTAGAAATGAACACAAAGGGGATTCATTCTTCTTCTACAAAATCAACTATTTCTACATTAATCAGTCCAAAACTTACACCATAATCTTCAGATCCACCAGTTGAGATCATAGTCATCCCAGCCAAGCGTAAGTCTTCTCGATCAAAATCTAATACTCTTGGTAAGCATCCCCAAAAGTCTCCCATGCACCCTCATAAGAAATTATAAATTAATTCTTCTCATCAATAAACATTACAAAACCCATCCCAGGCATGCACTCATCCATTTCAAGGCCATCCCCTTCATCTAAGACACCTTCCCATGTTTAATCCAAATCCAAACAATCTAATCCCCTCTTAAAATTGATTCATATTTCAAGACACCTAATTCACCCATCCAATCTACATCCACCTCTTCCCCTAAATCTAAGTCAAGATATTCTATTAAAACCCACAAGAGTTATCTTCCTTCCAATACTTTGATTGGGTCCTATGTAAATACCCTTCGACATTTAATTAAAATATATGCCATCATGCTTCCTCCCATGAGACATCTCAATCCTCAAAGTAATAATCCATCATAGTTTCAATCCCAATTGCATTTGTACCTATCACCATACCCTGGGCCATGATATTGAGCATTATAAGGCCTTTCAGACCATCATCTATGACCTTATTGAGAAAGATGATTTCCTTGTTCAGGGGAAGCACCTTTCTCCATCTACAACCAATCCAATTCGTATCCCATCCATCAGGTTTCCCAAGATTCCTTCATCCACATCATCCCTTAGCATCTCTTCTACACAGGACATTCCTCCTAAGGAAGGTCCTCCCTTATTCATCAATACTATTTGTATTGCCAATCACCCTTGTGGTCTCTGCCATTTATCTAGTCCAAATCCAAAATGATATTATCTAAACTCCTTCGACATCCTTATCTAATTTTTCCACAGTGATATAATCTTCCTTGCTAGGGGGACATCTTCCCCTCATCCTTGAGCATCTCTTTCACATCAATTCATCTCTTATCTATCCATACAACTCCCTTGATGTTAGGGGACTTCACTTTTGACATTGTTTTAATCTCATCCGGTCTTACCCAACCCATCTATTTATCATTAAAGTCCACCATTGTGGCCATATTTGTGCCTCTTTTTGGGAACCATATTTTTTATCAAATTCCACCTTTGTGGCCATATTTTTCCTTCCATTGAGGGACCATTTATTTTCATCTAAATCCATTGTTTTGGTCATATGTTTCTCTCTCTTAGGGGACCATCTTTTCATCTCATTAGGGATGCATATTTTTGCTTCCGTAAACACATAAGTTTTTATTTTCTCACTCATGTCTATCATCAAATCCTTTTCAAGCTATCATCTTATCCTATCACAACTTTAATGTCTCCCTTCCCTTGATGGTAAACTGGAAGTGGAACCTCTTAACGCTTCACGCCTCTTTACTACCATTCTACTATTAGCACACTACCAATGAGCTCTTAGTTGGATCTTTAGATCATCTCTTCATCATTAGCCTCTTCCATTTTTCATTGTGATGATTTGGAATTATGTGGTCTTCCATCACTTTCATAGATATTACCTTAAATATGGGCACCACGGCTTTTCCCATAGCATTTTCCTTATGCATTGGTTCTCCCTTCTTCACAAGAACTCTGCAATCATTACATCCATCACCCTCTCATTCACCTATTAAAATCATGCAAAGGGTCCAGGGGTGTCTCTTGTACATCCATTATCCCCTCCTAAGTGGTCTACTTAGCTATTCCTAGCTCTTCCCCAAGTCAAAATCAAAATCAAATCAAAGTTATAAAAATAGATTGATCCCTCGAAGACAACTATTTAGGAAAAAAAAACTTGCAAATCAAAATCAAAGTCAAAATAAAAAAGTAAATATACCGATCCCTCGAAGAATGGCTATCATTTATTCTTGCCATCTATATATTTTTAAATTAGACCATACCCTCGAAGGATGGCTACTCCTTTTCATGGCATTAAAGGCTTCCCACATTGATCAACCTTCCATTTTAGCATCCTAAGAGAGCTTCCTGCATTGATCAACTTTCTTCTAGCAAACTTCCCACATTGATCAATTTTATTTTTCCCGTTGCCAGAGTTGGGGCATAGATTTAGGGAACACCATTTATGGAGAACCCTCTTCCCATGTAAAAAGTTAAATCTCAAACCCCTTTTTGTGTCGACATTAGGTTTATGAGACCATTTCATCTATATTTCCTTATGATCTTAGGTATAACTAACTATTGTTGGTTATGTGCTAACATCTGTTTTGGTCGCATGTGCCTTTCGTTACCTAGATCCCCCTCTTGTTTACCTCCAATGCAGTTGGAGGCACCCTTTCCTCATGCATTCCTCAATGATGTAGCATCATTCATACCCTTTTGGTTGCATCTTATTTGATTACTATCTATTATCGCATGTATTACAACCTAGCTATGTCATAGATATTTCCATCTTTGTAATCCCTCTCAGGGCACCATATCTCACATTTTTCTATCTTGCCTTTTGGCCATTTTTGTGCTCTTTCGGGGCACCATTTCCTCATCTCATCTTGTCTCAAATTTCACCTTTTTTGCCATATTCTAATCACACTTATCATCTCAAAGTACACATTTGTGGCCATATTCATTTTACCTCTAGGCATTTTAATTATACATCCAAATCATTAGTTTATACATTCAAAATCCCACCAAGCCATACTTATTCCCTCTTTGGGCATTTTATGTTACAATCCTATCCAATTTGCATGCACAAAGTCCACCTTGTGGCCATACTTCTCTCCCCATTGGGGCATATTATTTCATCACCTACTTGTTCACTTTGCCTTCTCGGCCATTTTTCACATCCCGTGTTGGGGCATCATAGCTTTTCATCATCTTCCCTTACGGATGCATGCATATTCGTTCAATTCCTCATGTATAAAGGATTTCACATACCTTTCACATTTAGTTGCACATACTTTAATGACTTTCCTATGACATGTTGTCATCCCGGATTGAATCCATACTACATTGATGTTCACCCACTCACTAGTCCAAAAATTGTAGCTCGTATCCATCTCTATTGAGACCATAATTTTCCTTAATCGATGTGATATTAGAGTCACCACCATTGTTTTTATTCACATTGTGATCCTTTTTCCTAGGGCATCTTTCCTTGGTAATCATTTTACCCATATTTTCTTCACCCACCCGCCCTTTTTCATCTACCTTTTCAAACGTGTCATCGATTTCCCTTGACTTCATCGATCCCTCATTTGAGGGGGAGCTTATCATCAATCCTTTTATCAATCCTCATTTAACTTTCATCATTTTTGTCTCATGGTTTACTAGCTCAAACCACTCAACAAAAAGGGAAAATGTAGACACCTAATTTTAGTATCTACCTCTCTATTCACTTGCGTGCACATTTTAATTTTAATTTAATTTATTATCCTCTTCATCCAATCAAATGCCCATCTAGTCCTTATTAATTAATTAAGAAACATTAATTAATTAATCATTTAAATATTTTACATGCCTACTTATCCCATCCACATTAATTCATATTAATTAATTAATCATTTAAATCCTCATTTCCCTAACCAAATTTCTAATTTATCCTACACACAAATCACCTGATTTTCTAGATTTCATCCCATCTATTTTTATGCCCTAACTACCTTGGATTCATCCCAAAGTCATCTAAACCCACAAATATATTTTAAAGCATTCGACCAATTCTTTAAAATCATCAAAATATTGCCTTAAAACAAACATCAAGCCCAAAAGGAAATTTTCCCTCACAAGGCGGACTCAAACCCATTCATCATTGTCGACCATATAAAACTAGATCCTTTCTCTCCATTATTCAATCAAATGTATGCACATTCCTACGCTTTCTTGCAATTTTCAGAAGCTCTTCTCATGTAAAGAATTCCTATGAAATTTTACATACCTTATGGACCTCCTTTTAGCAGTGCTTGCATCACCTACAATCATCCTTCTTGAAATTTATCATTGTATTTGTGTTACTTTGCTTCATATTTATCATATTATTGTATAATGCTTGTGTCTAACACTTTTTAGGTTTAGATTAACTTCAACAACACTCATAGCTTCTTCAAAAACCTTCTTTCTTATAGGTTTCCTTCTCCATCCATTTATCCTCGGACTCATCACACTCGGCACTTTGGATAGATCCAATTGGCATAGACCCAATCCGATTGGTGAAGACACGATCTGGTTGACATAGACCCATTCCGGTTGTTGTCAAAACCTAGTCTAATCACCATCGAACCATTCCCAATCAAAGGCATCGACCCGATCTTCTCAACATTCCAGAGCTTGTTGCAAACCTATTTTATGTGTTTTCTGATCCACTCTTCTATAGTTGCTATCAAATATTCCTTTGCACGATCACAGGACACCATCACCCCAGACTGGTAACATTTAATTTACATTTATGTTATTAAATCAACTTCTATATCTAATCTTAGCTACTTTCAGATTCTATATTTCCTCAGTTTTTGCATGTAATTTTCATGTCCATCATTTATATCACTTTTTCTTTAAAAATAGGGGTTGACATCCACCATGTAAGTTAACAACTTCTTGGATCCGGCATTTTCTGGTAAACCCCCACATACATCTATCTAATCCAATCTGTTTTAGTTTTATAGATCTTTTTAACAAAGATCCATCTATTTGGTGCATGTAGATTCGTATCCATATCCGAGTAACATAAACCCTCCAGTATTTCAGATTTGCTAGTTTCTTTAATAGCTAGTGCATTCATTTACATTAAGAACGAGAAACTTGGACAACATTCCCGGAACACATGGTGGGACCACCCTCTAGGTGGTCTCTTCCATTCATTGCTTTTGTCTTTTTTTTTTTTGTCTTTCACTAACATTTTAGCGTGAGGCTCCTCTTTATTGCTTTCTCATGTTGTGTTCGTGGCCTAGATCACTCATCACTCAAGAGTGCAGACAAATAGGGAAAATGTTATCCATATATTCTCTCTTTTTCTCTATTTTCCCCTTTTTGCATCATAAATTTTATTTCTTTTTATGTCCTCATCAAATACCACACTTCATTTTGGGTTTTAAAAGAACATTCTTTTTGCATCCTGCTTGCTCATGTAGTTTAAGTAGGGGTTTAACTTGTGCATATCACAATCCTCACACACAATCTAAAACTCACAAATCAAATTAACACATCAAAACAACACCTTACCCAACAACCTTTTTGGGATTTCACCTCCCAACAAGAATCTAACTTAAATCTCCCCTGCATAACAATCTGAAACCAACTTTAGACTTTCATTCCTTAGGTACCTTTTTAATCCACTTTTTCTTTTCACATCTCATAATTAATCATGATGATAAGAAATTTGTTGCTTGATTTATTTGTTAAAAAATATGCAAAGACATTTTTATTTATTTCATGCCCATTATCACCCTTTCTCAATTCAAAACAACACAAAAATCACTCCATCCAATGACATCCCTTACTTTAATGATCTCCCAACAATAATATTGAAACACCTTTTGATCACACCTTCCATGTCATCCAAAATTATCCCTATCTTGACAATCCTCATTTTTTCATGGTCTTGCCTCATGAGGACCTTATCATCCAAAATTATCCCTATCTTGAAACCAATCCTCACCCACATCAATCCAATCTTTCTAGATCAATCTACATCACCATATATGGCTCCTTTAGAAACTCTTGGACTTCCTTCTAGCCCCATATATGATTTCTTATTTCATAAATCTACCATGATGCAAAAATTTCAATCCTATTTCATATATGAGGAGGTGTATGATATTGGGAAGGATAAACATGATAAGATGGTTGGGATTGGATGGGAAGATATGAGGTATGAGGAATAGAAATGTCAATGGGGGATGGACATGCATGGTGATATCGATCATCGTAGATGTTTGTGCCGAATCATTTGGGGTGAAGTTTTGTTCCACTTTAAATCAAGAAAGTCAGGAAAATAGTTCTTTTTATGTTCTTAATTTAAGAAAGTATGAAAAAGAAAAAAGGGAAATGGATAATGAGGTACCTAAGAGAAGGAAATATATGTTTGGTTTTAGGTATATTTTGGCTTGGGAATTCTTAGATATTTCTAATGGGTGATCAAATCCAAATCAGTCTATTGGGTAAGGAGATGTTTTGATGTGTGATTTGATTTGTGAGTTTTAAGGATGTGTGTGATAAGATGTGATATGCAGCAAGTTAAACCCCTACTTAAACTATATGAGAAAGCAGGATGAAAAAATCATGTTCCTTTTAAACCATAAATGAAGTGTGATATTCGATGAGGACATAGACATGAATGAGAAAATTACAATGTAAAAAGGATAAAAAGGGAAAAGAGAGGAATATCTAGATAGTGCTTTTCCTATTTGTCTACACTTTTGAGTGATGAGCGATCTAGGCCATGAGCCCAACATGAGCAAGCAATAAATTGGAGCCTCACTCTGCAGTGTTAGTGGAAGACAAAAAAAGAAAATATAGAAAAAGAAAAAGATCACCAAAAGGGTGGTCCCATCGAGCATACCAAGAATTTTTAGCTAAATTTTTGTTCCTAATCAATTTAATGATCTAGATACTAAAGAAACTAGAAAACCTCAAATTATGGAGGGTTTATGGTACCTCAACATGCAATGTGATGGATACAGTGCAAAGGTGATTGATCTCCACTATAAGCTATATAAACCTACAAATAAGAATCACTAAGAAATAAATTTGATTAGATGGGATATGTGGGGTTTCTCAAAAAGTAAACCCGAGAAGCGTTAACTTCCTTGGTGGATGTCAACCCCGTGTTTAGATAAAATATGATAAAAGCAATAATGATAAATTGGATATTATGCAGAATCTGAGGCACACATAAAACTAGAAATGTAGAAATGTAAGGCACATACAAATCTGATATAAATGGACATAAATTAAATGGTACATGACTGGGTCAAACAAACCTAGACTATGTAGAGGTAGGTTGATGTTGCTGGATGGGTATATCTGATCAATAATGCAAATATGTAGATCTACGCGGATCTAGATGCTAACTGTAATTGCAGGAGGCTATAAATTTTAAAGTCAATTCACGTAAATGGATCTGGGAGAAAAGAAACCAGAAGATGATGGAAAACAAAGATTGAAAAGAGTAAATTGAGGATCGGACCTTGTCTATGGTGACTAGGGTGAAACAATGGTGGATGGAATGCGAGATAGGTTGGTAATGTTGTAACATATGAGCTAGATGATGGATATTGGATCTGAAATAGAAATAAAATATATGCAAAGGATGGGGAAGGCTCTAGAGATGGAAAATATGGTGATAGAGGGTCGAGTTGATGGCGACCCGATCCGGTGACATCAACTATAACAGAGTGAGACAAGTATGAAGAGAAAGAATCCGAAAGGGCAATTTACAAGTACAATAAATGATGGGATAGGATGATAATAGAGCCTTGATGTTGTTGTTGGACCTAAAAAGGTTAGATCTAACAAGATAACAATAATATGATAACCACTTGAATAAAATAATGCCAAAATAATGGTAACCTCATGAAGGAATGTTCATGAGTGATGCAATCAAGTCAAAAGGAGCTCCAGGAGGTTTGTAGTTATTGCAGGGATGCTCATGCACGAGAGAGAGGTTCATAGGTTGTAGGAAAAATATGATATGTGAATGCATCTATTATGAATAGAAAGAAAGCACTCAACTTTATAGGGTCGATGGAAAATGGGATGGGCCACCGCCGATCATGGGGAAAGTTTCCCCAATGGGCTAGATTTTTTTATTTTGGTTTGATTTCCTGCTTTAAATCATTAGGTGGGAAGAGGATGTTTAGGGATGAGGTGTCGGTGAGTTGACACTAGAGATGGGTTATAAAAATCATAGTGATGCATAAGATGTATATTTAGAATGAAATCATCCTAAAAATAAAAGGTTGGTTAGGGCATGGATAAAGATTAATAAATTAATGTTTAAAGATTAAAGGTGATGGGAATTAATTAATTAATAGGATCTAATTAATTAAATTTAATAAATATTAATATGGAGAGGATGTTTAGGGATGAGGTGTCGGTGAGTTGACACTAGAGATAGGTTAGAAAAATCATAGTGATGCATAAGATGTATATTTAGAATGAAAGCATCCTAAAAATAAAAGGTTGGTTAGGGCATGGATAAAGATTAATTAATTAATGTTTAAAGATTAAAGGTGATGGGCATTAATTAATTAATAGGATGTAATTAATTAAATTTAATAAATATTAATATGGGTGGGATAAAAGGACATTTGATTAAATAAGGAGGATGAATAATAAAATATGTGCACGCAAGTGATGAGGGGATAGATACTGAATTTAGGTGTCTACGAGATAGAGTTGGCATATAGTGACATGGGCGGAAAGGATCCACCAACTAAGTAGATTGATAGGATCAAAAGGTTGTGGGAGATTTTCAAACAAGAATTCATAAATAGGGCTAGAAGGAGGCTGAAATGCCTCTAAAGGAGTAGGAGATGGGGTTGAAATTGGCCTAGAAAGGTTGGATTGGTGGAAGATAAGAGGATTGGTTTCAAGATAAGGATGATTTTGGATGACATGGTCCTTAAGAAGTGAAGCCATGTTGACAAGGGTTGGGCGATCAAAGATGTGGTCTCCAACTTAAAATTTTATTGGGAAAGATCATTAAGGGAATGGATTCCATTGGATGGAGTGGATTTTTATGCTACCTCGACTTGAGGAAGGGTAAAAATAGGCATGAAATAGGTGAACATTTGTTTATGTAATTTTTAACAAAAAAATCAAGCAACAAGTTCCTTATTAACATGATTAATTAAGGAAAAAGAAAAAAAAGGAGGTGGATAGCGGAGGTTCCTAAAATGGCAGTCTAAGACTGGTTTTAGGATTGTTTTGGCTAGGAAGAGTCTCGGGAGGTTTCTTGTTGGGTGATTAAATCCCAATCAGGTTGTCGGGTAAGGTGTTGCATTAATTTGATTTGTGAGGTTTAGGTCGTGTGTGATAAGATGTGATATGTAGTAATTTGGACCCCTACTTAAGCTATATGAGCAAGCGAGATGCAAAAAGAATGTTCTTTTTAAAACCAAAAGAAGTGTGATATTCAATGAGGACAAAGACAAGAGAAAATATTACAATACAATATAAAAGGTTCAAATAGGAAAAAAGCAAGGAATACCTGGATAGTGCTTTTCCTATTTGTCTGCACTCTTGAGCAATGAATGATCCAAGCCACGAACCCAACATGAGCAAGCAATAAAGCAGAGCCTTGCACTGCAGTGTTAGTGGAAGAAAAAAATAAAAATATAAAAATAAATAGATCACTAAAAGGGTGGTTCCACCGGGCATGCCAGAATGTTTGTCTATATTTTCATTCCTTTTCAATTAAATGATCTAGTACTAAAGAAACTAGCAAACTCAAAAATGTTGGAGGGTTTATCTTAACTCGATATGATGTGATACATGTGTTAAATAATGATGGATTCATGATGTTGTAAATCAGATGAAACCTACAAATAGACTAAAAATGATATTTATTAGATGGATTGGGTGGAGGTTTCCCAAAAATGTAGACTTGAGAAGCGTTAACTTCCATGGTGGATGTCAACCCCATTTTTTAGAAAGAGATTTGTAAGGACTGTAAAAAAAATGTCATACAAAAAAAATAATGTTACTGAATCTAAAAAATGACTGCTATTGATTTAAAAGTGGATTAGATTTCAGTAACTATAATACCTTATCTAGGTTAATGTCAACCTAGATTATGCATAGACATGTAGATGGCGACATGGGAAGGAAAATATGAAATGTAGGACAAATATGCATACTTAGAGAGACTGAATGTGAACTGGAGGATATTAGGGATTTGTGTATGCTGTGAGTAGTATGTAGGATGGGACCAGGCTGAAAACTTGAGGAAATGATGGAAACAGTAGCAAAAGAGGTCTGATTTTATAAACTAGGCCTGGGTTGATGGTGATCTAACAGGGTCGGTGATGACTATGGTAGAATTTAAAAGGAATGATTACCATATCATACCAAGCTAAGAACTTAGATGCTAATCAAACACCAAGATCAATAAGATGAAAGTAATTCTCCAAAATAACTTTCCATAAACATTTACAAACAAATAAGAAACAATATTATATATTATTATGGAACTCAATGAATTACAATGAGAATGGGCCTTGCTTATATAGGCAAGGAATAACAATCTAAGAAGCATTCAAGTTTGTAGATCAAGCCATAAATCAAAGAAAGAACTAGTCATCAAAGAACTAGTCAAGACCATAGATTTAGGAAAGAACTAGTCATCAAGGATCTAGTCAATACCATAGATCAAGGAAAGAACTATACCTAACAACTAGATAATATCCCCTAATATCTAAATAAAATAAAATAAATATCCACACACATAAGTGGTGAGGATAAATACAATAAAAGGTAAATAAAGTACATAGGTGAACATGAGCTAAGATAAATACCTACTCTAACACCCGCCCTCAAGCAAAGCTAGGGAGCCAAAATAAAAGTGGCATATCCACAGTATGAGTCATGTTAACTAGGCATAATGAGGTGTTCATGTAAATTATTATCCATGAATCAATCTCAACCAAAAGAAGGAAAGAATCCTACTAGAAGGAAAGAGAAAGAAGAAAAAGAAGGAAGATGTTCTCACGAACACCCCCAAGAAAAACTTATGAAACCCCAAGCATGCCACACAACTCAAGGTAGTGAGGTGATGCAAAAGGATTCATAAATATGTTTGAAACCTACTTTGAGTCAAATGTACTCCAAGAAAATAAATTCATCATGAATGTGCTAATGAATGGAGTGGATGTGCATCTCAATATTCTTGGTCCACTGGTGCTCAAATGGGTTGTGAGAAATGTGAATGGAACTTTGGTTGTCACACCAAAGTACAATCGGTGAATCCTGTGGGAATCCAAACTTTGTCAATAACTATCGAAGCCAAAGAATCTACTGACTCACTATAACTGCTACTTTGTACTCTTCCTCTGAAGATGAAAGTGCAATAGCTTGTTTCTTTTTGCACACCCAACAACTGGAGAAGAACCAAGACAAAAAAAGATAGCTAGAAGTGGAACACATGTCATCAATAAAACCTACCCAATCTAAATTTGTATATCTAACCAACTGAGTAGAACCCCTAGTGTAGTGTAGGCCAAAGTGGGAAGTGCCCTACAAATAGCACAAAATCCTTTTAGCAACTTGTCAGTGACTACTATGAGGAGAATGTGAAAACCGAGATGCAAGCCCTACTACTAAATAAAATATAAGAGCAAGTATGGGTCAAGTACATGAGACTTCCAACCACTAATTATACATGTAGGATCAAAAGTGAAGTGGTACATGTGGAAGTAAGAGTAACCTAAGACTGAAAAGGAGATGGACTTAACTTGCAATCATCCATATCAAAGTGTCAAAGAAGATCATGGGTGTAATTTTGGTGACTCAAATGAATCTCTAAATCCATGTGAGAAATCTTCAAACCAAGGAAATAATGCAATAACCCAAGATATGTCATGTCAAACTATGTAGAAAGTGCCCTTTGAATAGTATGAATGTGGGAAGAAAAGCTGCCAGTAAGTAATAGATCACCAACATAAAAGACAAGTATCACAATATCCTCACCAACATGTTGGAGATACACTATATGATCGGAGTGGTAATGAACAAAAATAGTAGATAGAATAAAATAATCCATCTTCTCATACAAAGCCTGAGAGGCCTATTTGAGACCATAGAGAGACCTTTGGAGCCTACAAACAAGAGAAGAATCTTGAACAAATCCAGTAGGTTACTCCATGTATATTTCCTCTTGTAAATCTCCATGTAAGAAGGAACTCTTCACATCCATCTAGGTATACAAAACACCCCTGTGATGCAACAATAACAAGTACAAGGCATATAGAATACATCTTGGCAATGGGTGCAAAAGTCTCAGAGTAATCAATACCTTCAACTTGTGAAAAACCATTTACAACAAGATGAGCCTTATACTTGTCAATGGACCCATCAACTATGTATTTGGTTCGGTATACCCACTTACACCTAACCATATTTCTTCCTTTAGGAAGAGATACCAAATCTCAAGTATGATTCTTCATCAAAGAAGAATACTCAATTGTCATCGCATCATCCCACTCATGTATCCCATGAGCCTTTGAAAAATTGTGGATCCTTAGAAACTACCTAACACAAAATTCCAGAACCTATAAAATGTGTGTGATGATGCCTAGTGGGTGGAAGATCCTGTATGAAAGGTGTTACCTCAAAAATTGTAGTACGATCCCACTTAGGCATAGTGAAAACATCGGTGGGAATAGTATCATCAACGGCATCGATAACCTCCTTAGAGGCCTCCTCAAAAAATGGATCCTAAAGATGAGATGAAGAAGGAGGCATGGAAGAAGATGAAGAATCATGAGGAGTGAAGTGCTCATAAACCTGAACATGTTTCTAAAAATAACATCATGAGTATTAAGATCTCATGTCCTCACAATACCCTACAAATATCAAGGGTTTTCTCTTCTTATCTAAGGCTTTCCTTTTCTTCTTTGGCAAAAGGCCCAAGCATGGATCCCAAGACTTGAAAAATTGAGACATCTAGCTTAGTGTTGGACCAAGATTCCTCTAGAGTCAAATGCTCAAGTGCTCTGTGTGGTGTGCGATTTTGAATGTAGTTAGCACAATTAACTACTTTTGCCAAGTAGATAGGAGGTAAATCTCTAGAATGCATCATATAATTATCCATTTCCTTAAAATTTCTATTCTTCCATCATGATAAGCCATTCTGTTATGGAGTATGAGGAATAGAATGTTGGTGAATAATGCCCTGAGTTGCCAAAAATTCATAAAACTCATTGTTGAAAGTATTCACCCCCATTATCAATATGAAAGTTCTTTATGTAACTAGAAGATAGTTTCTCTCGAAAATCCTTGAATACTTTGAAGTGTGAAAAACATCACTTTTGTACTTGAGAAAATAAACCCAAGTACGCCTTGAGAAATTATCAATAAAGGTAAGTGCATACTTAGCTCCATTGAAAGAGGGGGTAGGAAAATCCTTCAAGTAACTATGCACAAGCTCAAGTGGTGAATAATCTCTCTTAGAAAAATTCTTAGGAAAAGGATCTTGGTTTTGTTTCCCTAATGCATAGCCATGACAAACTCCCTCAAGACAAGAAACTCTAGAAATACTATCTATCATACCATGAGTTCTACACTCCTTGAAATATCTGTAATTGAGATGTCCAAATATCTTGTGCCAAATATTACTCTCTGAATCTACATGAGAAACCAATCATGTTCCTATATAGGAAGTGTCATCAAAACTCTCAAAGTGATATAGTCTAGAACTATGATCAATAATACCTTGAGCAACAAGTGAATGACGATCCAATAAAGTTCGTACTTCTACCCCATGTGGTGTAAAAGTCACTATTTTTCCTTGATCAAAATGAAAATTTGAAATACATAAAGAAAATTTGTGGTGATGTTAGGAACATATAGTGTATCTTGGATATTCCACAATCAAGGTGTATATCACCTTTTCCCTCAACAAAAGAAAGGAAGAATCTCCAACCTCAATTTTGGAATTAGAACTTAAACCTAGAGAAACAAAAGACTCCTTGGAATAATTCATGTGATGAGAAGCACAAAAATCTATAACCAAAATGTCTACAAGTGGTGAGTGAGATCTCCCAACAACATTAAGTGGTTTTTCATGCTTGATTAGAAGGAGGTGGAGTGGAGATAGAAATTTTTTGTTTCTTGATTACATCCTCTAAAGCTTGCATTCTCTTATAACACCTATGTTCTTCATGACCAATACCACCACAAAATAGAATGAAAGGATAGACTTATTCTTGGATTTAGAAGACTCCTTGGGTTTTGAGTTGTTTTCTTTAGGTTTAGGAGCATTTTGAAATGGAGAAGGGGTGGATTTGGTTTTACTTTTGATTTTCCCTTGCCCTTAGGATTAGATGCAACTAATGCCTTTTGAGAGGTGGAAGACTCAAGGTTAGACAATTTGGATTCTTCCCTAGTAAGTCTTTCACAAAATGTTTCTAAGTCATGCATTTTGAATGTGTCACCTAAGGCATCCATGCTAGAGAAAAAGGTAGAAGCAAAAATTTGGATTGGTCCTCTCAACTTAGATAGAATCAAGTAAACACACTCTTCATATTTCTTATCTCTTCCACTCCCCTTCAACTATTTCAACAAATGCTTGAACTTGGTAAGATAGTATATAATTGTTGGAAAATATTTAGGTTTAAGAGAGGTGATCTCAATTTCAAGTTGCATGGCTCTCACATGATCCATATTACCAAATAAATCCTCCAATTTCTCCCATATTTTGAAAGGAGAGTCACATTTTCCAAATAAAACAAAATATTGTCACTTACATAAGTTCTTATCAAACCCATACACTCATCAAATTTACACTGGTACTAAAATTTCTCATATTCTCTAGTGAGCACTAGTTGTTCTAAATAAGTTAAAGCCCATAATCCTTTCCACTTAATTATTGTTTCCATTCTTGGTTTCCATGTGTTGTAATTATATGTTATTAATGGCTCAACATGATCTAATGCAGAAGTATATAAAGATTCCATTCTCAAAAAATCACCAAAATAAATGCAAGAACCAAGCAATGCAACAAGACCCCAAGCAATACAACAAGAGCCCCCCCAAATTTTGGCACTTTAGAATGAGTGTGTGTTACATTATGGTACTTTATAATTATAGTGTGATTCTCAAAATAAATATTTCCAATTGAAAGATAACAAAAAAAAAGCATTTTTTTCAAAAATGGCACTCAAATCCGAGTTACTAATCAAAAGATACAAGCTTTTCAATATTATGCTCTACTATTTATTTTAGTTACCACTAAAACAAAATAAAATGCTCTTGCCTTCACCACACAAATAAAATTAAAGGGGGTTGGAGTTAAGTATCTACTAGTAGGAATCACAATCTTAAGACCTCATATGACAATACCATATGACCAGGGGCTAAGGATTTCAATGGGTCTTTGCACAACTTATTATTCTGGGTGTGCTGCTTGTTTTCGAGTTGATATTAGGGTTTTCCCCTTCCGGATCCAATGGAATGATCTTTTGCATAAAAATGCACGTAGTAAAAAAATACGAACAAATCCTGAATATATGAATATACAAAAAATGTTTGCAAACAAAAACTTACAGATGGATGCCACCAGCAATCTCCTTCTCTGATACCATAAAAGGAATGATAACTAGATCGTACCAAGCCAAGAATTTAGATGCTAATCAAACACCATGATCAATAATATGAAATCAATTTGTCAAAATAACTTTACATAAACCTTTGCAAACATATAAACAACAATATTATATATTATTATGGAACTCAATGAAATACAATGAGAATGGGTCTTGCTTATATAGGCAAAGAATAAAAATATAAGAACCAGTCAAGGTCATAGATCAAGCCATAAATCAAGGAAAGAACTAGTCATCATAGATTTAGGAAAGAACTAGTCATCAAGTATCTAGTCAATACGATAGATCAAGGAAAGAACTATACCTAACAACTAGATAATATCCCCTAATATCTAAATAAAATAAAAGAAATATCCACACACATAATTGGGTGAGGATAAATACAATAAAGGTAAATAAAGTACCTAGGTGAAAATGAGCTAAGATAAATACCTACTCTAATAGAATTAGATAAAACCAAGGATGAATGGATGAGAAAAGAAACTTGCAAGAAAAAGGCTAAGAAAGAAGGTTGTTGGAGAATTTGTGAGTGTTGTTGGAACTGATTTGAACCTACAAAATATTAGATACAAGAAATACAAAGATAATTCAATAAAAATATCAATAAAACTACACAAAGATATTGATAAGTCTCACAAAAGATGATCATGAGCATTGCAAGCATCTTTGAGACGATGTCTGGGAGATTTGTGATTGTTGCATAAGTGTTTAGGAAAGAGAGAAAGTTTACAAGTTGCAAGAGATTTTCAAGGTTTGCATGCATCTAATTATGATTTTTTTAAAATTAGAAAGGAAGGATTTAGTTTTATAGGATCGACGGTGACTAGGCTGGGTCACCGCCAATTACGGGGAAAGTTTCCCCAACTCAAGATTTTGTTGATTTTGGTGTGATTTTATGATTTTTAAGGATAGGATTAAGTGCTTCAAAGCATTAGGTGGGAGAAGGTTATTTAGGAATGAGGTGTAGGTGAGTTGGAAATAAAGATGGGTTAGAAAAGAGTAGGGATAGGAAATAGAAAGTCCATTATGGTAAGGTAAGTAAAGGATGTGGATTAATCAATTAATTAATTAATTAATTAATTGAAGCTTAATTAATTAATTTGAATTAAAGGTGATAGATATTAAAGTGGGCATTTAATTAAATAAGGGGGATGGATTAAATAAATGTGTGCATGCGGGTGATTAAAGGTATAGATACTTAATTTAGTTTTCTACAGTCTCCTCCTCATAAGCACTCACCACCTCCTAGATCTCAGTGTGTACCTCTTATTCATTGACTCAACATTTGTCTCATACACCTTTGATCTTAGAGCATGGTCACCCAACTTCATCTCTGCAAGCATTGGGTGGAGGAACCTCTTCCTTCACTTTCATCGGTTAGCACACTCATTAGTACACACTTAGGGGACATCATTCTTATTTCTTCTCCCCGTATATAGCATCGAAACATGTCTAAAACTCTCATCACCACATCTTTTATTTCACATACATCATACACATCTTGATACATTCTTGTATCATCATTATCCGATTACGCACTCTCATGCCACAGTTCACACTTGACTGTTGAGGGCATCCTATATGCATGAACCTCATACACTATATATTTTTCACACTCATGATACATTACACACTCGAGGTATTCACAACACACTACAAATTTGGTGCTTTCATGACATATTTTCTCACATACATATGACACAACCTACTACAAACTAGATGCATTCACAATATATATATATATATATATATATATATATATATATATATATATATATATATATATTTAAAATGAACACGCACATACACACGACACACTACCCTATGAAGTACTCAATTTATGGTTCACACTTGACTACTAAAGGTTTACATTTAAAATAAACCCCACTTGGACTCACTCACTCATTCTCTACGTTATACATGATTTGACAGTCATGGTCATATATATTTAACGCACACAATTCAAACCATTTCCCGATGATACATTCTTGTTCTATGGTTCATCATGACAACCGATGGGGCATGTATAAATAAACCTCATCTCATGTATACACATTCAAAATCACTTGGGGGCATGCGAGATCCTATCAAATTCACTCTACACTATTCCATCTATACTCTATAAGCATACTGCATATCTTGGTTGCACATCGTTCTTATTTTCTTATACTCGCATGTTACACTTACTTACTATGTTAGTCAAATGTATCGTATGTCATTTTATTTTTCCATATACACATGCACATTCACTTGATTTCTAGTTGTGATTGTAAACTTTACACAGATTGATACACACAACATGGATGTTTAGCGCATTACTTATTACTAGTCCCACATGGCTCTCTCTTAGGGGGGCATCCACTTTCGTACACACACTTAAATGTTATTGTTTCAATTTAGACTACTTCTTATTCATACTAGATCACTACATTGTATTGGATATTACATTTTTTGACATACCTTTTATCTTCCTAACATGTTAACGGGTGCTTCATGCACAACATTTGTCTCGTAGGAACCCTATGCCACCATGGTTGTTTGTTATCATTTCTTGCTTGCTTAACCCATTATCTATATTTTTTTCTATTATATGTAATTTTTGCGTGATTTTCTCTATCTCTTGCTTGCTCTCTGATTGTGTGTATGATTTTGGACACATTGGCCTTGCATGTCTTTTGACCTTGACGATGATGATGATGTCCATGTTTGAAACATGCTTTTCACAGTCTACTTTGTCTGCATCATTACTTTTTTACATTATCTTCTTGCATTCTTAGCTTAATTATTTTCCTCTACATGCATTTGTATTTTATCTATACTAACACTTTTTTCTATCCACTTTTTTTTCTTGTGCTGTGGTTTCTACCAAGCACACTCCCTCACCCTCGTAGGGCATCCATTTCAGCACATCGATCAATCCTCCTTTGTGCCACATACTCCTCAAATGACATCGCATGCACCCCAAATGAGGGGGAATCCTTTGAGTGAATCAGTCTCCCCATACAACATTTTACATAGTCAAATTATAACACATTTCAAGTACCATTACAACACAGTCTTTTAGTCTCAACAATGGCCCAAAACCTTGACTTGGGTCTTCAAAACAACACATACACCAACGCCCAAACCTTGACCATAGTGCCTGGGTTCCCCTAACCCTTCTTGGATGCCTATGACCAAGGGTAGTTACAAACATTTTTTTAGTTTAGCACAGTTTTCAACACTTTACAAAACAGATTTTACAAGGCACACACATCCTTTACAACACTCGGCATACATGCACTACACTATCTTTTCTACTTTCACATTGGATTGGAATTTGAAATGGATCATATTTTTACACACCATTTGTAGTGTTGTTTATACTTTGGAAAGAAGTCAAAGGTTGGAGGATGACACCAAAATTTTCTCCCTACACTTCTTTTGTTCTTGGTGTGAGATCACCCAAATAACTCATACTCGGTGCGGTTGGTGTAAGATCACCCAAAAATCATTCTTATACAACATCTTCAAGATCATTTCTACACTCTTTACTCATCATGGATCAGGTGCACATGTTCATTTTCACATTTTTACATCCTTTTTAAATATATTTTACTCATTTGGATTGAAATTTTCATATACACGTATTTGAATACTTGTTTGTTCTTCTCTTTTGTAGGTATTTCCTTATGAGAAGCGGTAGTCATATCAATCACACATCATCATACATCAAGAAACATAGACAAAAGGTACAACATGACATCTACACATACTCTTTTACCCTAGGGTCATCATCGTCATCATTTTTCACTTTCTCTTCTCTAGTTTCCAAACTTCACTTTTTATCACTCCACACTTTTCCTTGTCTCTCGGCATGTTTTTCACCATTGATCTACATGGTTATCAGGTTTACATCTATTATCTATTTTATGTTATTGAGCATTCACTCAACAACATAAAGTGGGGGAAAATGTAGACACTAAATCACACACTTTTGGTATCTATCTAGTCTTGATCACATACCACTATTTATATGATTCCTAGGACCTAAGCGAGAAAAGTACTAATTGATCACTATCTTTGGCCATATTTTCTTGTTTTTTATTCCCCCTTTTGGTCTTACACTCCTTCTTACCCAATCTTGTCTTTTCATACTATGAGATTTCTCACTCTAGACACCAACACCCAACCAGACGCGCCAACGCCCAGTGTCCCCTTCCCCTCTGGGTGCCCCTACCTATTTTTAATTTTCTCACATCTTTTGGGTCCTTTCTAGCTATTTAGGCATCTTATTTTCTTACTAGTCATCATTTTAGTGATTAATTACAAAATTTAACAAAGGGAATCATATAAATATAAAGTTATGTGATCATAATAAAGGACCAAACACTAAGCATCTACTACCACCACCTAAGGTTTCATCTAAAGGCATCTTAAGAGCATTCAAGCATCCATCTAGCATCCATTCAAGGGCAAGGGACTACATTTCTGCATACACTTCATAGGAGGGGAGTTCATTGTTGACATACACACATCTATTTACATTTCTACATCTATCTAGTGCTCACTATTAAAGTGAAACACACATAATATCCACCTATGGCACAATCTATTCACACACACACACAAAACTACATCGGGTCTAAGATGTAGTGCAACACTTGGTCATAAGTTCACTTCGTGAAAGCCAAGGAAAGTTTGACCCCTCATTTGCATTATTTTCTTTTTGGGATTTGATGTGTTTTAGGGTTTTATAGGCTATTTCTTCATTACATGATACATGTTACATCTACAAATCTAGTGTGACATACATACAATTAAAGGTGACAAAAGGAGAACATCTTGCAACCCTCTAAAATTGAGTTCCACAGCTTCTGAGTAGTCATGGGTGACCCGTATAGGTCCCTGGTGCCCTTGGTACCCCTAACCCTCCATAAGTGCCATGGTCCTGAATTTACAACATTCCTTAAATTTTTTGAGGTTTGGTGTGATAGATTCCCCTTTTTTCATCAGTTCGTCACTTGGCATAGTTCAAAATTAATTGTGAATCAACTAAGTCTTCTTATCTCCTTATTTTCAACTAGGGTTTTTGAATTCAATTGCTTATTTGTTTGTTCCAAATATGTATTTAATTATATCTTAGCTCTATTACATAATATATATTTAGTATTTTATTTATACATTTAAATAAAATTTCATAATTAAGTGGACAAAGTGAAATGGCTTGACGTAGTAGGCATAATCAGATGACCTAGCTATTCTATGTGATGGTACATGATGGTTTGAGTTTCTTGGTGAATTGAGAAGAATAGTATAGGTATGGTGAGCATGATAGGAATGTTTTCAGACACTCACATGAGCCTCATACTGTAGGTAAGGTTATGGACTCATTTACAGGTGCTCATCTAGACCTAGTCTAGGTGCTTGGAGGAAAAATGGAGCATGATATTGAATTATAGAGCCATGTTAGCTCATGGAAGCATTCATGTGAGTGATACATGATGTCACAAGATTATCAGGGCCTTTTGGAAAGGTTTCATGCTGATTTATGAGGTACTTATACTCTATTTTGGCTTAGAACATGCAAAATCCTAAAACTTGGTCATGCAAGTCCTAATGGTGGTGAAGATGCAGATATATTTGAAAAAATATAATGATTGGAGATGTTATCAAAGGGTTTTTGATGTTGTAAGAAGAATTTTAGGTTTTCATGATGATGATTTTGTAAGTTATGAAGGTTAGACCAAAATAGGGTTCTTGAGAGTGCATTTTCCAACTTGAAGTGAGAGAAATGCTCATGGTTGGAATGTGTAAGGTTTACATGGGTATATTATCCTTTTATTTATGTCGTGGCATGGATTTAAAAATATATAAGAGTTTAAATGAGTCAAATGAGGCCCAAACATTTATGAATGATCGTTAAGAAGGTAAGTAACTTTTTATGAGTTTGAAACCCTAGTTTACTAGTGATGGAGAATATATTATTGGTAGGGGCCCAAAATGGATTGGTTTTGCTAATACTATTATTATAGGTTATAGAGGAATATTCCATATTTCCAAAGAGGTATATTAGAGCTTGTGATAGTATGTGGGCCCCACTCAAAAGGTAAGTTCTTGGGGATTTTTTAGTTTGTAGAAAAGTTGTCCATTGAAGGTATATAATAATTTATCATTTATAAAACCATGGGAGTTGTACTAAATTTCCATGATATTTTCAGGTCATGGTTGATGTCGTATATGGAAAAGTGTGCCATATCTTTGAAGATTAGTTTTTGGGCCTAAAAGGGCAGTTTAACAATGTTAGCAAATGAAATTTCTTGAGCACTTGTGAGCTTTGTGAAGGAGTTTAATTTAATTGAGGGTGTTTTAAACATCTAATGTTTCATGTTTCATGTTTTTTGAATCATTTAAATTTCACTAATGTGGCATGGTTAAGGTCACAAGTTGAACTAGTTTGACTTGTTTAGGACAAGACTGCTTTGGCTAAAAGATTGATGTAGAAGACCCATATTTTGGCATATATGATGATGGATAACCATTTTACAGTGAAAAGGAATTATGTTTTTTCATATTTAATACATTTAGATGTTTTAAAGTGGTAACAAGGGTGTAAACTAGTTGAGTTTCCAAAACTACTTTATGGGAAGTTCAATTTACTAAAGCGGAAAAGAGGTGAGGTTTGCATTTTTGGATGTTTCATGAGGTTTAAAAATAATTTATATGTTATACCGGTCAGTCGATTTCCAATTATTGGTAACATGTTATAGTTGAGGTGTTCTTGGGTAATCTTTAGCTTGTTTGGTGAAGATTGGTTCCTTAAAGTGTCTGGTTTGAGTAGGAAATATTCATACTAAATGGTGTTATAAAGAAAATGATTGGTGAAGATCTTAGTGTGAGCATGGATGATGTATTTTACATGTATGAGACATTAAAAGGATTAAAAATTTAGGGTGATGTGTTTGGAGGTCTTTGGTGAGCTTGATGATGGGATTTTAGTCCTTTTTGGTTTGTTTGGTTGTCTTGGTGCATAACCGACCTACATGGGTCCATTTTATGAATTTGTATGAGTGTAATGTTATTTTTTAAAAGTTTTTATGGTCAATATCTTGTGTCATGACTGACCTAGGACATGTTTTTGAGTTGAGATGCATATAAAGTGCATATTTTGGTTCATTTTTGAATTAGTTGAAAGAGAGGGGAAAATGTGAGCTAGGTGAGAGAGTACAAGAGTGTTAAGGGAATTATGACAGAGATGAGAGAGTGTTGAAAATTTTGAAGAGTGTTTAAAATCTTGTGTCCAAGGTTTTGTGCCAAATTTAGTTCATGAAAAATAAAATTTGAGTGAATTAGGAGAAAGAGTGTTTGAAGGTGTGTGAGTTGAATTAGTGATCTCCATCAATTGTGGAAGAAAAAATACTTCATATATCTTCATATAAAGGTGGTTGAGTTGGTGTTTGATCACCTTAGGGGGTTTTATCCTCCTTTTGGGGTTGGTGCCTCACTAGATAAGGGTTTGGTGCTCTTTGTAGGGTTGGTGCTCTACTAAAATAAGGGTCGGTGCTCCTTGTGAAATTGGTGATTCACTAAAGTTATTTTCTTTGTGTAATATAAGTAGAGTTTTAGTGGGTTTTCTTCTCCTTGAGGGTTTCCCACTTATATCTTGTGTTATTGTGTACTCTTTCATGACTTTTATTTTGTGGATGGTTGTTGCATATTGTTAAGATCAAATTAATGAATGGTTAAATGTTAATGGTGTATGAAATTAATCTAAAATTGTCTAAGGGATTAAAGGAGTGATTCATCCCCCTTATTAGTCCATCATTTTTCTAATAAAATAGTTTTTTTGAATCATGTTTCACAATTTACAATTTTCATGGAGTAAAAGTTGAGATAGAGATAGAATGATAAAAGACAAATGAATAGAGAAAATGAAGGCACTTGTTCCTAGAAAGATAATGGGGGATAGTAAACAAGAAAAACCATCTATTTACAATAAGGAAGTCATTATCTTTTATAGATTTACAATCCATCTCTTCATCTACCCACTTATGACTTTTCATATTCCCATTACAAGTGACTTTTCAAATGTCATTAGGAATGTCAAAATAAGTCCACTTTTTATAATTGTAAAAGGACATTTACATTGCACAAATATTACATAGTCACTTTAATGAATAAGACACAAATTCATTATTGTACACAATGAATAATTAGAAGGAAGGGAGTAGAAGAAGAGTAAGAATAGAAAAGGAGAAAGATAATGGAGAATAATGAAGTAGCTCCACCGCTTGATGAAGACCGCTCCTGTGATGAATATTCCACATCTTATGCCTCTTGTGGAAATTCAATTGGCTTGAACTCAATTCCTTTCACCTCTCTACAAAAATAATGTCAGTTTGATCTTATTTGACTGAGGAATACTCACATACTCCAATGTGTTGATCCAAGCCTCTAGAATGTGTCTTAGCTTCTTGCACTCAGTGAACCAACTTTTGTGATCTTGAGAAATGTTTCAAATAAAACCACAGGTATTGTTGTGAGTTACTCCAAAGTGTCTTTATTGAAAGTGAAAGGATCTCCTGCCATTTTCCAAACCATTTTTAAAAAGAATTCACAAGCTCTCCCAAGGATGTGTTTTCATTGATATGAGGGGCTTCAAGATATTCTACACATTTTCTTGAATCTTCAAGAATTCCTTGAGCATTTTTCTACAATTCCTCAAGCTCTGTCAAACTATCTTTCAATACATCGCACCTTATAGCCATGGTATGGAACCAAATAGTAGCCAAGTTCTCAACTAGGTCCATGAGCACATTTTTGTGTATCAAGAATGAGGTGTCAAAAATACCCATTTCAAAGGTCAGTGGGAGAAAATATCCCATATCATATTTTGTTTTTCCATTTCCACCTAGGTGCCTTTGATTCTTTAGATGGTGCCCAAGATGAAGTGAAAAAGAGAGATGACCTCAAGAAAAAGTGCATTCCATTTTTCAATGATTTTCCCCACCCACTTGTCATTTTCTCTCCCTGCATTGTGAATCCTTGGGATTTCTTGAGGGCTTGTAGGTTGAAGTTGTTGATGGGTGAGACCACCTTAACTAGAGGTAAGGATGATGATCTTGGTTCTAAGAATGATTGTACATATGAATACAAGGTCCTCACATGTTCCTCTAATTGATCTATGGTTCTTTTGTATTCTTTATTCTACTCCAGTATCTGAGTACAAGACTCCTTGAAAAGATGAGCATCACCCTCATGTGTAGCTTGACCAAGTGAGTCTCTGATTCATCTCATAATCACTGGGATTCATTTCTTCCAAAGGCTTGTTCACCTTGGGTCTTGAAAATTCTACAAACTAATATCTATAATTCTCAGTGTAGAATCTTGAAGTCACGAGAACCATGGGAATAGATCTGATGGTGTGGAAAAGATCTTATAAAGCTTATGTGCTTGTTGTGGGACCAATTATTTCTCATTGTGAGCTGATTTAACATCCTCATATGAGACACTTAGCTTTGATTGATGCACGAGAGATTGGGAGGGGTCAATCTCTTTTTGTTCCAATTCCTCAATTTGTTTTTCCTTTTTAACTCGTTCCTCCTCTTCAACCTATTCCTCCCTGACCTTAGCTTTATTACAAGACTTTGTGGAAGATGGGAATTCAGTTCTCTTAATTTCCAATACCTTCCTCTTGTATGTTTTCTTAGAATGGGATGAACTGGAAGCTCTCTCAAAATCCTTGAGAGATGATGAGTGTGATAGTTGTCTAAGTAGGGTCGAAGGGGTGCCTTCTCCTTTACTAGAAGCTTTTTTATTTTAAACAAATATTTCGATATTTAAATAAATGGTTTGGTACTTTATTTTATATCTCCATTTTCACAAACACTCCATGAGAGAAGAGGAAGGAGATATGATTTCACTTCCTAGTACTCTGGATCAAACAACTCATAACCATCTTTTTGAACTCCTCCAGTGAACCGATCAATCCCCATTTGTTTCCATCTCATCCATAGTCATCCTAATGTACTATATTTCCCTAACATCAAGATCATCCACACAATTATCCCAATAGTATTCCAATTGGGGAATGTTATGTAATCCTAGGAACATTGAAAGACTTGTGATATTTTTGTATGTGGAAGTTGGGCCTAGGAACATAGGCAAACAAATGAAATGTGATGCAGAGCATCCTTACTACAACAAGAAATTTTGGAGTTTGTACAAAAAAATTATTTTGATTGAGTAAGGTTATTTAAAGTTTAGGCATGTTTGTAAGGTCTAATACACCACTAGGATGGTTAGAATGAGTTAAGTCTTCATATGATTTGAATTTGGAGGTTTCCCTCCATTTTGTCTAATTTGAAAATTTAAATTTTCTAGATCCAATTTTTGGATTTCTAGGTTGTGTAGGGATTTTTAAAGGTTTTTTTAGGAATGAAGTAGTTTTTTTAAGCTCTAATGTGGTCTTCAAACCTTACTAGGGTAATGAATGAGCTTGTAGCTCCTAGTCATGGTTTAGCTCCTTCACATATCTTGTAATGTAACCATTATCTTGTAAAGCTTGCATATGACCAAGAAAGGTCAGTTATGAGGGGGCACGAGCCATAGGAGGTATAAATATACCTTGTAACTATTTATTCATCATTGATCAATCAAGAAGAACTCGAATTGGAGCTCTAAGAGCCTATTTTGAGAAGAGTTATTTGCAAACAATCGGAAAGAGATTGTAATATGTGCATAGATATTAAATATCTAATGAATCTCATTTGTATGAGTAGAGATAAGAGTCACATAGTTAATAAGGGTTGTTTTACATGTGATTAGAGAATTTTATTGATGTAATATTGAAGGAATACATTGCATAGTGGTGAATCTAACCTGTCACAGACTAAGTATTTCACGGTTAAGTAGACCTTATTCAAAGAATATATTTCAAATAGAAAGGGAATGTAAATATATTATTAGAAGGTGGAATTCATGTTACAGGCTCTCAAATAAATCAAATATTACAAGACAATATTAATAGCTTGCTAGGGTACTAGATAGTAAACATACCCTGCACTGAGAAGACAAAGCATGAGAGAAATAAGTGTAAGCACGTGATACAAAGGTAAATGGAACCTCAATGGTTAGATTATATTTTTCACACCATTAATATAGAGCTCCATGAAAAATTAGGATCCTTGAATCGATAACCATAGGAAGTTATAGCTAGAAAATCCCTCACGGGCCTGCATATGACACAGTTAGGGTTTATAAGGTAAAACTCTAAGATCTCTTGATTGTACTCTTGGAATCAATTGAAATTTTGTATAAATTAATGTGAAGGATTTTTATAAGTGTTTGTAAATGATTTTTTGAAAAAATGGTGATAGTGAAGAGATTTTGTTGATAGTCCCCGGAGGTACTTGTAGTAGGGGCAAAGAAGCCTAATTAGAGGCTTAAAATTGTGATAATTTTGCAAATCCTTCCAAAGGAGGTAAAAAAATAGACAAGGTGTATGCCCAAATGGGTATTCTAAAATATATTTATTTGATTAAATGAACCCTCCAATCAAAAGTTACAACTAAAATTTCCATAGAGAAGGCTTGGTAATGTGTAGTGGTCTAGAATGGTGAGTTGTGAAGGAAGTTCTAAATAGTTTAAGAGTTGAGTCAATCCTTTCTAACCACAAATCTAAATTGAAAAAGAGTAATCATAAATGTCACTGGTTTGGTCAAGTTACTAGTGGTATGCCTTAACTCATACCATTCCATCAACCTAGTTATTAAAACAACTAGTTGATATATTTTGTAAAAAGAGACCTTAATAACTAATTCAAGTAGTGAGAACCAATTTAGTGGAAGAGTTAGCATGGATAAATACTCTTGAACCTATTGAAAAGGTTCCAATATTCTATTTGTTCATTGAATCCAAAAAAATACAATCTTTTGAGGTATTTTGAGTTGAGAAGAACAAACACTACTAGTGCACAATGATTGAATTAAGAAGGTTGAACTAACTAAGACTATTTAATAGTTTTCTTGGAAAAATAAGAGGCTATTGGAAGTGTGGAAAATTTTGACATTGATCCATTCATACTCATTTGGAAGATAGAAAATGCTAATTTGCATGGTGCCATGAGTTGAGAATAGTGGATATATTGCTAAATAAGGGTGAATGACTAAATTGTGAGTTTCACTAAATTTTTGTTTGTGTTGAAGGTCCTAGATGTACTACATCATTAGTGGTAACATATCAGACATATGATAGAGAATGAAAATTCAATAATTGATATTTATTGTATTACAGGTAAAAGTTGAAAGCAAACAAAATGAAGGTGGAAGAAAAAATCATGTAATTGCTACAAGGTGAATTGTTGGCAAAAGTAAATGAAATTGGTGATTCTAAGAGAATCATGCAGGTAGAGATCATATGATTGGGGTCAATAATGACTCAAATAGAAGCATGGAATTCAAAAATGAAGATGAAGGAAAGAGAAAATAGTGGCAAGAGAGATGGTGAGTCATTGCTTATGAGAAGAGTACTACTTCAACAAGTAAGATAAGGAACCAGTGCATAGAAGAAGCTTATTCAGACCAGATGCAAGAAAAAAGGTAAGGTTTGTGATGTTATTATTGATAATGGTAGTACATATAATCTTGTTTATGAATAAATGGTTAACAAATTGAATTTAAGGAGGTTAGTGCATCCTACACCCTATAGAGTAGCTTGGGTGCAAAGAAATCATCAAGTTCTTGTGAATGAACAATGTAGAGTGTCTTTTCAAATTGGTAGATTCAAAGATGATGTTTTGTGTGACATAATTCCTATGGATGTTTTCCATCTTATTTTGGGTAGACCATGGCAGTTTGACAAGAAGGTTGTATATGATGGAAGAACAAATACTTGTGATTTGGTGAAAAATAATGAAAGATATACTTTGTTGCCTTTGAAGGATCAAGATGCAAGAAGTGAAAAGAGAAGCATGGTGTTTGGCATGAAATATTTCTTAGGAAGAACAAGAGAGAAGGTACAAGAGTTCATGAGTGAACTCAAGAAGGAAGACAATGAGATTTGTGAGTCCTTGAGAGGAAAAGAAGGAAAGTACAGTTGTAAGGAAGGGGTACAACAATTTGAGTCTTGTATGATGGACCAAAATCACAAGTGATTATTAAATATCAATCCTAGGTGAGGCTAATAAGGAATGAGAAGTGTGAAGAAGAAAGGAGTAGTGAAGAAGGAGGAATAAGGAATAGGTACATGTATGAGAGAGATGAGAAAGGAAGAGAAAAGGAAGAATGGGCATGGAAATTAGCCCTTAAATATTTCATGGAAAGTAAGATAAGAAAATAAGTTATATAAGAGTAGCATCATGAAGAGAGAAATCAGATTTAGGTTGATATGAAGTCAAAGAAAATAGAAGAAGATGTGGTACAAGGAAGCATGGTGTATGAGAAAGAGTTGCACATGCAAGAGTCAACAAAAGAAGTATAATTTTTCCTCATTTTCAATCTAAATATTTGAATTAATGCATGATAACATATATCACAAGATAAAAACAACAAAAATTGAGCAATGATAAGTGACAAGAAAAGGATAAGTTGGATTCAAGAGAGTGGAAGAAAACTACAAGAAAACAACAATTTTCGGAGGAACAAGGTGAATGTGAAAAATATAATAAAATTTTTTTGAATTAATCTTGTGCTTTTCAGACCTAAGTAAATTTAATATATTGTGGTAAATTGACATTCAAAAATAAATTGTAGAGAATGTTATGGAAATTGAATGTGAAGTAAGGGATTGTACAAGAAACTCAAAACAAGGAAAGATAGAACAAGTGAAACAAAACAAGAGTAATGAATGTTTTGAAGGAGGATATGAAGAAAAAAGAGATGTATTTTAGTGAAGAGGAAGCATGAAGACAATAAAAATGAAAGGGATGAAGAGAAAGAATCCAAAAATGATGATTTTTCTAACTTGTTTGTTGAATGTGCAGGTTTAGTGCAAGAAAAACAAGTAAATTTGTTCTTCATCATGACAAGGATCATTCAAAGAAGGAAATGAATAAAAATTCCAAGTATAATAAAAGTACAAACTCGATATGAGGAGGAATTGCAAAGAAAAAAGAGGCTTTCAAGTGAGAAGTTTGCTAGAAAACAAGGAAAACAAGAAATAAACAAAAAGTCTAAGAAACAAGAAACAAGCTAGAGAAAGAAAGAAGGATCAAAGAAAAATATGAAGATGAAATGGAAGACCAAATTGTAGGTACAATAAAAGAAGACAAGGAGAAAGATAGGCAAGAAGATGAAGATAAACTAGAAAAAAAAAAAAAAAAAAAGACAAAAATATTTTCTTCAGGTTGGGAGTATGATGCAGGAGCATCCTTACTCCAACAAGCAATTTTGGAATTTGTATAAATTTTGTTATTTTCAAATTAAGTCGGGTTAGTTAAGGTTTAGCATGTTTGTAAGGTCCTAATACACCACCTAGGATGGTTAGAATGAGTTAAGTCTTCATAGGATTTGAATTTGGAGGTTTCACTCCATTTTGTCTAATTTGAAAATTTAAACTTTCTAGAGCTAATTTTTGGATATCTAGGTTATGTAGGTAATTTTAGGTTTTTTTCAGGCATGAAGTAGTTTGTTTAAGCTCTTATGTGGTCTTCAAGCCTTACTAGTGTAATGAATGAGCTTGTAACTCCTAGTCATGGTTTAGCTCCTTCACATATCTTCTAATGTAACCATTATCTTGTAAATCTTGCATATGACCAAGAAATGTTAGTTATGAGGGGGATCAAGCCACATGAGGTATAAATATACTTGTAACTATTTATTCATCATTGATCAATCAAGAAGAACTCAATTGGAGATCCAAGAAGCTAGTTTGAGAAGAGTTATTTGCAAAACAAGTATGGAAAGAGATTGTAATATGTGCATAGATATTAAATAGCTAATGAATCTCATTTGTATGAGCAGAGAGAATATTCACAGAGTTAATAAGGGTTGTTTTCCATGTGATTAGATAATTTTATGGATGTATTATTGAAGGAATACATTTATAGTGGTGAATCTAACCCTATCAAAGACTGATTATTTCACGATTGAAGTAGATATTATTCAAATAATATATTTCAAATAGAAATGGGCATGGACATATCTTGTTATAAGGTGGAATTCATGTTTCATATTCTCAAAGACATCAAATATTACAAGACAATATTGATAACTTGTTAGGGTCTTTGGATAGTCAACATACCTGTCGATTGAGAATACATAGCATGAGAGAAAGAAGTGTAAACATGTGCTACAAAGGTAAATGGAACCTCAATGGTAATATTATCTTTTGCACACCATTAATATAGACCTCATGAAAAATTAGGATCCTTGAATCGATACGAAAAGGAAGTTATAGCTAGAAAATCCCTCTTGGGCATGCATATGACACAATTAGGGTTTCTAAGGTAAAACTCAAGATCTCTTGATTTCACCCTTGGATTAGTTGAAACTTTGTAGAAAAGGAATGTGAAGGAGTGTTATAAGTGTTTATAAATAAATTTTTGAAAACATGGTGACAATGAAGAGATTTTGTTGATAGTCCCCGGGAGTACATTGTAGCAAGGTAGAGAAGCCTAATTAGAGGCTTAAAATTGTGATAATTTTGCAAATACTTCTAAAGGAGGTCAACAAATTTTGTAGACAAGGTGCATGCCCAAATGGGTAATAAAAATATATTTAGTTGATTGAATGAACCCTCCAAAAAAAAGTTAAAACTGAAATTCCCTAGAGAAGGATTGGTAAGGTGTAGTGGTATAGAACGGTGAGTTGTGAAGGAAGTTGCAAATAGTTTAAGAGTTGAGTCAATCCTGTTTAACCACAAATGAAAGCACCACAAAATTTACAAATCAAATTACAAAGCTAAACAAGGAAGGCTAACACCATGGCCACCTAATTAGCTAGGGCTCTAAGTCTAGGAATGTAACATTAAGATAGAAGTTTAAAAGAATGCCTAATTAATATGAAAACAATGCAAAAACTAACTAAACATGCCTACTAATATGATCAATTACCTAACATGGGCCTAAATAGACCTAAGGGAAATCAAATGGTTATGGTTTCTACTCAAACAATGGTGAAATGACCTCTCCAAATGACTTGTTAAGTCACTTTAGATTATTCATCTACTAACCTTGATGAAGGTTTTAAGCATGGATTGACTTGTCTTAGAAATCGTATGTATTATATGAGATGCAAATCAAAGCGTGGTGTGTAAAATATAAAGGAATGAGGTGCACCCTTTTTATATTTTTCGTTTTGGAGAAACTTGTATTTTGGTGCATGTGGGACTAAAAACCCCAAATTAGATTAGAATTGGTAATCATGATTAGGCCTTGCTAATCACAATTAGTGAATTAGCAAGTGATTAAGAGGTATGAAGCCTTAATCAACCACTTAGGGTCAGTTAGGAGGCTAAGATAAGTTTTTGAAGCTTGTTGAGACGTTGTGGAGGTGAATGGGGTGATTTTGAGTGGTTGGAAGATGGGTTTGAGTCAATACTAGGGCATATTGACCAAATAAGGGGGAAATAGGATTAATTAGCTTATAAATGCTAATTGTCTATTTTGAAGAGGGGTTTGGCTTATGATTCACTATAAAATGGCATCCTAAATGTGAACGGGATTTGGTGATCAACGAAGTGCTTGGTAACCAACCAAAGTGGTAAGAAACGTTAGTTAATTAGCCAAGAGTACTAATTATAATGGAATTGGAAAGAATAAGAGTGATTTGCCTGCATTTTGGCAATAAGATTACAAAAGCAAAATTTAGGTGTCTACAACAAATCTAAATGTAAAAATGGCACTCATAAATGCCATTGGTTTGGTCAAGTGACTAGTGGAATGCTTTAACCCATACCATTCCATCATCCTAGTTCTTAAGACAACTAGTTGATAGATTTTGTAAGAAAAGACCTTGAAGACTAATTCTAGTAGTGAGAATCAATTTAGTGGAAGAGATAGCATGGATAGAGACTCTTGAACCTATTGAAAAGGTGTCAATATCAATATTTTTTTCATTGAAGCAAAAAAATGCAAGATTTTGAGGCATTTTGAGTTGACTAGAATAAACATACTAGTGCATAATGATTGAATTGAGAAGTTTGAACTAATTGAGCCTATTTGATAGTTTTTGGCACAAGTAAGAGGCTAGTGGAAGTGTGGAAAAGGTTGAAATTTATCCATTACTCATTTGGAAGATAGAAAATGCTAAGTTGCATGGTTTCATGATTTGAGAATAGTGGATATATTGTTAGATAAGGGTGAATGACTAAATTGTGAGTTTTGCTAACTTATTGGGTGTGTTGAAGGTCCTAGATGTACTACATCAAAATGTAATGAGGGATGTCTCAATGTTTGTGGAATTTGCTATACTCTTGCATGATAAATAATTGAGTGAGATAGGGAATGATATTCCTTTCTTCCTCGAACCCATGCACTTGAGATGCACCTGGGAAATTTTCCTGCAGAGCTCTACCATGATGATCTTATCACTATGGTACTTAGGTAGCCTGAGCGGAGAAAAGTCAAAACCACTCACCCTGATGTAGGTGATGGTGTGAAAATGTGTGAAGTGACACCCGTACTTCTCAACCAACTTAGCTTCCTAAAGAGATATTATTCTTTTAGGATTTCCTTCAAGGAGTCAGATGATGAACATGGTGAATGCATCATTCACCTATTTGAGATGGACATTAATTTCCTTTAAGGTGGTCTACTTGTACTTCTCAAGGTAGGATATCTCTGAGGAACATTCTAAGCAATGGATAATCCTTTATATGGTTTAATGTATACGAGGCATACACTAGATAGGAAATCATCATGAATCTCTTGGTGGTGAATCATTGCATCAACTACTAGTGTAGATTTTCACTGATGATCTAGCCCCAATCTATCATTTTATTTTCTTCCATGAATGTCAGCATTAATTGGTACATCCAGTCTTGTATGTCCTTGGTGTGTTCTTTGTGCATTACCCTACTTAGTAAAAAAATTAAATTTGAGTAGGCTTCATGAAACTCACTCCTTGACAATAACTTTAGAATCCGTTATTGTTTTCTCCTAGGTTTCAACCAGGAGCCAACCACAATCCCTTGTAAATAAGATTCTATCCTAGTCCATTGTTGAGTTATTAAATATATTGTGATTATCACCATGTTATTATGAGTTGTAATTTGTATAAAACTTGATATTCCCTTTGGAATCAAGACCTCCAATAGTGAGTTATCATCCACAGAGGGTTTTTGAGAAGCGGGGTCATAGTGTTTAACACAAGCCAAGACCAATTCGGTGCTTTGGACTAAGAGTGGATGACCTCCTTCCCTAAAAATTTAACTGAAATAATATTTTCTTACGAGGGTTCTCTAACTTCGTTCATCAATCATCATTTGATTTCTCATTTCTTCCAGATCCAGTGGCAACATCATTGTCTCCTACCAGTGGATATTCAGTGGACAAAGTGGAAATGGGCTCATATCCAGTATATTTGATCTTCATGGTTTTTGGAACAATGATGGAATGATGAGATGAGGGTGTATGAAATATTTGGATGTTATTTGAACACTTACTATTTTTAGTAAGTGACACCTCACCTTGACGTGATAAAATTAGCCAATTTCACAATTTCTAGTTTTGGAGTCTCGATCTTGAGGTTTGCATGGAGGGTCTCAGGAGTTTTATTATTTGTTATCAGAATTTATATTTTTAGTAAGGCACATAGACCAACTTACTAAAAATATAATTAGGTCTTCCGGATTGTCGTATTGGAGAAAATTGTCTTGTTTGATTAGGAATTTCACCGTGAGTTCTTTCTCGATTTTTCAGGTGTTTCTACCCTCCGGATCTTTCAAAATCTATAAAGGAAATTTTTTGGGCAGATATGTATAGGTGGATGCTATGAAAAAACCATAGGATCAATGGGAATGAGTATTGGATCTCCTTAAAGGATTTTTCAAATGGAGTGCTTGGGAAAATTTTCATGAAAAATAGAGTAGAAATGAGCAAGATATGATAAAATTTGCCATTTTGGAAGGAGGGTTTCTTAGAAAAATCATAATGTGACCAGGTGCATTAGAAATGGAGGAAGGGGTGTTATGAAAAATGGCTCAAAAATTCATAAGTATTATTTAAATATTTGAACTTGAACCATGGCTAATCACAACCCCCTTTAACCCACTTGCACACTCACACACTAATCCGGGTTGAGAGAGGGTTAACACTTTCCAAATGGGTCTGGGAACCTTCATTTCACCTTAAAACATTTGGTAAGTGGTGAAATGGATCAAATGTGCAATCAGCATTAAAAAAATTCCATAGGATCATCTCTCATGAGAAACAGGACATGTTGATTCAATGGAGTGAGTGGAACACTTGAGCCGAGGGAGCATGTCATGAGTTTTAGTACTGGAAGGAGGTGTGCAAGAAAGGGGTCACATTTTTTTGCACCCAATGAAATTTTGCACCAGGTAAAAAGGTTCAATCAGGATCTCAAGGTGCATCATTGGGGTGCTTGGAACATGAGGATGGGGTCAAGATTGCATGTGATTTGTCAACACCTTCATAACACTCATGTTTTTCACTTAAGTGACGAAAAATCATCTCTCTTGTATCCATGGGGTCACACTTTTTTTCACCCCATACACATTTTCACCTATTGAAAAGGTAAAAAATTGCATCCAAGGTATGAAAGTGCAACCTGGACACTTATAGTAATCCTCCCTTCACCAATAGCTACCAAAAATAGACCTCGGAGAGTGAGGATTCAACCCTAGAGCTTCCCTAAGAGTTTCATGGGAAAATGTAATATTATTTGGAATGTAAATATATAATGAAACCAATGGTACCACGTTCAGGAGCTAATTATTCCTGAAATTCACAATTTATCCCTTTTTTATTTTGCCCACGAGTGGTTCCCGAAAGGTCAAACTGCCACCGGAGAGAAACTTGCATTTTTGTCTAACTTATCAGATGTATCATGTATAGGGATGAATTAAATTCACTTTTATTTTTTAATCAGGTCCCAACTCCCTTTGGAACTCCTAGAATGCTCATTTGAAACTCCATTAGGATCATAGATATTTACTTCCACTATCGGGCCAATATCTCAAAATCCGGATGACATAATCACCCAAAAAATTATACAATGTGAATTATACCTTTTTATATTTATTATTATTTTTTTCACTTAAAATTTTATCAGAGGTTTCTGAACCATCCCAAACAAGTTAACTAGCTTTTTCACTTTTTTCATTTCCCTGCATCGTGTTATAAGTAGCCCGATGTTGCACAACTTGTTCCTAAACCTATCTCACCTTACATAACTTCCATAATATACCTCCAATGATATCATATCTCATTTAAAATCTACTCGAGATACATTAAATATTTTTGATTCATCTCTAGAGGATGTTCATTAGGTGTCAAAATCCTGAAGATAGGCCTTTTTAGGCCTCCAGGAGCAGTTCCTTCAATTTGGATCACATTGAACCCATGAATTGTTTCCCACCAACTCACATGTACATGAAGTAAAATTTAAAAATCTATTTATCACATCCCTCTCATCCATGATAGGGTTTACTTATTCAATGATTGGCCAAGGGCATGTTTACATTACCCAGTTCAGGATTTTTAGTGTGGGCTTAGTTGTCATGGATTTTTTTTTCAATTTTTCATGCTAGACATTTAGCATGAAAACAAAAATTGTCCTCAATTATTAACACAATTAGGGTCCAAACAACATAGTACCATATCACTGAAATGAGGATTTACTATGCAATATCATTTTAAGGTGTTATACGCACATGTACAATAAAATATAGTGGTTCAACATCACAGTATATTCACAATTTGCATGAGCACACTTTCCTCATAGAAAAATTGACAAGACTGTACACCACACCTATGTTATACCCATACAATCACAAACTTTTGGCTCATTACCAATATTTCCTAGAGGTTCTAGAAATCTTAAACCTATACTCTAATACTATATGTCATGCCCACTATTTTTACACAAAATTAGAGCTAAAACCATGGTAGTATTTTTTAATTTTATTTAAACACCTAATGCATAACCACATATGTTTTTGTTTCACATTATGATGCACCTACATATTCACGCACTAACATAAAGTCATTTATGTTTCAAATTAACCTTATACACAAGTCTATAACCTCCAATACTTGTTTATTATATTGGATTGCATAATATTTAGAGAGAAATTAGATACAAATTACAAATTTTACAAAGTTATTATTATATCCTTCAATTCATATGTTCTTCCCTCTAGGATGCACTACACTTCACTTTTTCTAAACATTCTAAAGGTTAGAAAATGTGTCCAATGAGGGAGCACTATAAGCATCCATATAATCACTCACCAAGGTCTTTCCAAGAACAAATATGTTGTTACAACATTAAAATAACCCATACACAAGCACTCTAATAAGATAACCTTATGAATAGCCTCATACCACTATAACTAAGAGATAATAATTACAATAAAGAGAAATCACAAGACTCATGCATTGAGGTAATATTGATCATGATATAAACTTAAGTATGAATTTCACAATTTCAATTAGATTATACACACAAGGTAGGAAATTTACACATTTAGGTCTATTGATATAACTTCTTAATAATGTGGAATTATATACACTCTTAACAAGTGACCTTTCAATGATTACATCTAGGTAGAGACTTTGTCAACATATGCTCTAGAAGGAGGGTTGCATAAGTAATATCCACTCCACACAAGTTTACTCAAATATAGAGATGTTATCTAAACTTGAGCTATTCAAGGTACGTAGAGTGATAATTCCATCAAGATATTGCCCTCATTTTTAGTTTCTTCTTACACACACACACACACACACACACACACACACACACACACACACATATCAATATCATATATATTTCAAAAATCATGAATGATTTATCTCACATGAGGTTTAGAGTTAATCATTTTAGTAATGATTAAACTAAAGAGTGCAATATAGAGATATTTTATAGTGAAACTAGTTCAATTACATTTAAATTTAGTGTTGTACTACATTATAATATAACATGATATGCCTCTTCATCATATAACAATTAAAATTATAACAATCATCAAAAAGAATTTACACCTAGATACAACAAAATTATACAATTATAATGTGATATTACAAATTTCATTCTTATTTTTCTTTAAATAGAAATACAAGATTTACTGTAAAATGGGAAATTATCTAAGCAAACTACATTCCTTCATCTTCTCACCAAAACACCTATAAGTGTGTAACATCACGGTTTGGGACAAGGATGTCATTGATTTCATTCTTCCTATTGAGTTATGGTATCATAAATTTATAATTTATAGAGATAAAAGAGAGAAAGTACTAGAGCCACTCAATAGGGTTTCACAAATTATTCAACAAAATTTAGAGTTTATGAAAGAGAATTCACTTTTTTGGAAGTGAATCTTACCCTTATTAAGTTTTAAATATTTTAAATAACATACATAAAAAGGATGAATAATGTTACAGGTGGATATTTTTATTTAATTAACTTCCAACATTAATTGCAAACACCAGAATAACACTTTCCAAAGTGACAATTGATCTAGAAAATATCAAAACAAAATGGAAAGATCCCACTTAGCTGATTCTGTGTAGATTTGAAGGATTCTAGGTGGTATAAGTGCAGAACAAATATATATGGAATTGAAAATGCTTCATTACTAAAATTGTTACCCGAAAATGAGCCTAGTCAAAACCGTATAACTCAGTCTAAAGCGTCCATATACTCCTCACCCTTTTGTATGGTCTTGGAACTTATAGACACAAAATTTATGCACTTGGGTACATTTCTAGGTCCTAGAGCATACTAATATACATATGATTCCTAATCAAGAAAACTAGTAATCAACAATGTCTTTTGGGCCTTTTTCTTTGTTTGTTATACTTTTATTGATCATACACACTCTATAGCCTTGTCATTGTTTGATTGATTTATCTTTTATGGCCTCAAACACTAGCTCCTAGTTAGTACACTTACGTCCCAGGTTCTCTTGCCCTCCTCGGTGCTCCCGACCCTTTATCCCCTTTTCTCACTCTTTTGGGCATCTTTTACATCTTGTCCATCTTTTATACTTTTGGGTCAGCCTTTTAGTTGTTAATTACAAAATTCAAACAAGGGAATCATATCTATATATAGTTATATCTCTCAAATAAGGGACCAAGAACTAAGCATTACATACTATCACCCAATACTGCATCTAAAGGTACAAATATTATCTCAAAGCATCTATCTAGCACACTCACTCAAGGGAAAATGGTTTCATTCTTCTGTATACACAACATAGGAGGGGAATATTATTCTATTCCATTACACACATTTCTATCTAGAGAATTCTAGATATAGTATGTTATCTTAGTGCAACTTGCACAAGGGCATCCTAGGGAATCATTACACACACTCTCATACAAAACTACATCGATTTTGAAATGTAATGCATCACTTGGTACTAAGTTCACTCTTCAGTGACTATCAAATCAATCGACTCCACATTATGCATATTTTTTATTATATTTTATGTGGTTTGTGGACATGTGTAGGTAGACAATTTATTTTGCAAGTTATAGGTACATTCAGTGATCAAGGAGCAAAACTAGAGTGACAAACAAAGACTAGCAATGAATCTCCTCATGCACATAAGAGAAAAGATCCAAATCATTCACATAGACACTAACACCCAAAATGGATACTAACACCCACACATTCATGTCCTCCCATGGGCACTCCTTTCTTACACATTATTGAATCTCGAACCTCTAGCAAGAATTTATGAGACTCTTCTTAGTCTGTTTTAGTTGTTCACCTACCTAGATCACTTCCAAATTGCTTGAGAATAAGTGAAGTCTCTCTATACCCTCTTTCTTAGGGTTTCATATTTATACATGCTTGTTAACTTGCATATTATTGTATATTATCATTTGTATATCATTAGTTACAGTATTTACTCTGTAATTATATTTGATTTAATTTATATTAAATCAAAACTACTTGGAATCTAGGTCTACAAATTCCTAAGTACTTTTCATACCTAGAAATTTGTGTCATTGTGTTTTGGTATTTTTCTCTCACCTTAAAAATGGCTCTATAAACTCTATTCAAACCCTATTAGTGTAAGAATTTATTTCAAAACAAATTTATATGGGTTGTGGGAACTCCTATGAACCACTACCATTTCCAATAATCCAAATATGGCTCAAACCACATGTCATTCTCCTAATATTTGATATCTACATTAGTGCAATCAGATTTGAAAATTATATTATGACAATACTTTTCTTGAGTTTCACACTTACTCAAATAATTAGGAATGTTCGTTTTACTTTCTTGTAGGATGAACATGTAGAATCTTAGACCTCAAAGGAGACTTCATACCTATAAAGGGTGTTACCATAATGTATGTGCATGAGTTATTTCTCAATTTAGGGAGCTTTAAGTTCCTTTAGTGCTTATTTTTTCATGAGGATTTATTAAATGTTGTGTTGGTGTCACGATTTATTACATACTTAAAGGAAAAGATAGATGAGTGTGTAGAAAGACTTTTTCTCACTCACAATAACCTTTATAGTATCCTATTGTGTTGGTATTGGCACACTCCAAAATGAAACTTGCAACACAAAGTGTACTAAATGCCCAAGATAGGAAATTGAACTATAACTCAAAAATGTAATGAAAGTAATGAAAAGAAAAATCAAACAAGAAATGTCAAAAAGATGCAAAATATGAAAGGAAAACACCTATTTATTTTTTAGAGGGAATTTTCTCTCGTTCTTTGAGATTTTACATTTGTTGAACCTCGATGAAGAATTAGAGCTGATTAGTCCCCAAGTTGTGCCAAGGAAAGGTTGATATGTTAGGTGTACCAACCCTAACACAATGAATTCGAAGAGGAACCAAAAAGATGAGGATCTGAAGCACCCCCAAGGAAGAAGACTATGTATCAAATTCATATAGCAGATATGATATCTTCCCCTTAAGAGAAAGAGTATAGGAAAGTTTTCCTATGAAAAAATTAGTTGTTTTGATACCTTCCACAACCCCAAATACCATATCAATGCAAATAGATATAAGCCCAATTTTGAAAATTAAGACACACAGTATAAAATATAATAAAATGCACCCATGCTCTTTCCATGTGCCACACAACTAAGTAGAAATTGAGTATAACTGATTACATGCTTGACATCAAACTGTAGAAAGGAGACCCATGCCCCCAATGTGTCCAAAAATGACGATAAAATTGAGTATCATATAGAAAGAGAGTAAAATACTTCATGCACCCTGAATTTGTGCCAAACTGAGTTAATCTAGGTATGAAACAATATCAAAATGTTGTACCAATGATGAAAAACTAAGACTATTGAAAGATATGGAAAAAATTCCCATGGGAAAAAGCATATAATAGGGTCATAACCATCTATATGTTCCTCACCAGGCTATACATTTTTTAACATGTGCATATTTTTACTAATTCCTATGTCGAGTCCAATTCGAGACATTTCTTTATGTCTCTACATATATTTATGCCCATAAAATGTCTGTGTCAACCTGAAATTTAGAATAAACCCTAGATGGTTTTCACATTTTTAGGCGTGTGCGATGAATAATTTAAGTGTGTGGCTCAAAATAAAAAATGTATACCCATGTTTGAGAAGTTGATAACCTATGTATATAACCTTTGAAAAACTAATAGAGTTGTCACCAATAATAAATTATACCTGCAGGGGGATGTACATGGTAGAAACCATGGTGCAAAAAACAAGAGTAAAAATAACCAACAAATATGATAACCATAACAATGTCAATACAATAAAATAATAGTAACAACAATAGAGAACCATATATTAGTAGAAAGAAAGTGCATATAATGTATAAATAAGTGAAAATATGTCAATCAATGTCACACAAAAGGTGAAGTACCTACAAACACGGTACACCCATGGTGTTATAAGACAATCGAGGCCCTTGAGCTTGCAAATAAGAGATGCACAATCCCACACAAGGTATGATTCATGCAAGCATGGGTCAATCATGTTATCACAAGATAGTCAAGGTCCTTAGGCCACAAAAATAGTATAAAACACACACACACACACACACACACACACACACACACACACACACACACACACACACACACACACACACACACACACACACACACACACACACACACACTCATCAAATATGTATAAAAAGTAAGTGTATTCAAATATAATATAGTATATGGTATAAAATATCCAATAAAGAAATAACTATAAACATTTCACAAGAAACATGTCTTATTCTTTTTAGTCCAAAATATATAAAATACACGATATGTATATATAACCAAGCCAAATGAGGAAAAAAGGAACTATAATTGAAGTATAACACCTGAATATAGTATACAATAGTAGATGCCCCTAGAGGTTAGTATTTTGGGTAAAGGGCATGTTAGCACCTATCATATTGTATCTCTTTGTGTATGTCATGCATCATGATAAAAATAACACATGAAAACATGTGTGTAAAGAAGAAATTATATCTATCAAACCAAAGGAATAAACAACATGTACAATGTAAAGTGCAAACAATGTATACTTTAACACCAAGTCTTGATTTTCAATTTTTGCAAATATTTTAATGTAATTGTATTTTTGAAAATATTTTAGTTTTGATATAGTGTATGTAACTAAATATAGGAAACAAGATTGACCCATGTGTGTGTGTGTGTGTGTGTGTGTGTGTGTGTGTGTGTGTGCGTGTGTGTGTGTGTGTGTGTGTGTGTGTGTGTGTGTGTGTGTGTGTGTGTGTGTGTGTGTGTGTGTGTGTGTGTGTGTGTGTGTGTGTGTGTGTGTGTGTGTGTGTGTGTGTGTGTGTGTGTGTGTGTGTGTGTGTGTGTGTGTGTGTGTGTGTGAAAAGTGAGGTTTGGGTTTAGAACTAATCCCTCAATAGTTAAGTTGAACTTATTAACATCTTGGGTCATTGGAAAATAACAGAGAAATATCATGAGAGTTATCCCAAGAAAACCATGTGAGGATCAGAAATAATTATCTAATATAATGGAGGTTTAAGCCTCAAATAGGTCAAGTGCAATCGAACCATTGTGTTGATATACACGAAAGAAAGTCTATGAGGAGAACCATAAATAATAGAGCACTATGTATAATACAATGTGTTATACCTATGGGGTGGACTAGAAGAATTAGGACTCTTAGAAGGCCTATGAGAAATTGTAGAGTGATCCATAAAGCTATTAAACTTACGTAAATCCCTTTGAGAGTGTGATCCATTATAGATAATGTGCACAAAACAAGGCCTAAGAGAATACCTAGAGGCCCTAGAACTGTGTGATGTAAAATATGTAACCAAAGGCATATCATGATATTGGGGAGGACTAAAGCTATGTGAAGTAGTGTGTGAAATAATATACATATCCATGGATGCGGTATGAAGAGGGATTAAAAATCTAGATAACTAGGTATATTATAAGAATTACCTAAAAGGACTGCCTTGAATAGTGAAGACCTCCTGATGATGAATAAACTTGATATATTGATCAATGATGGATGGAACAACCCTAAGATCACATATTCAAGGGGGACCAATATGAAATACTATAGTAGCAATGGATTTATCAACTAATAATTGAATTTATGTAGTGATAGATCCAACTGTAATTTGTAGTGTAATGCATCAAAAGTGTGGATCAGAATTAAGCATAAGACTCTCAAAATAATGCCAAGGTACCAAAGTAATGGCCATATACAAACATTATCCTCATTATGTGAAATATCAAAGACACCCTTAATATTAATATTATGAATATAAATTGGAATAGATAATGTGTCAGAGATAACTGATTCATTTATATCATAATCATAAAAATAAATGCTCATTGTAAAATATGATGTGTGATTAATAGTGTTAATCATAACATCAAGTGGTTGATCATAAGAAGGCAATGGTGGCACCACATGATGAGTGTTATGAACTTTTGAAGTAGATGTGTCATTAGTATTCTTAGGAATTATATCATTGAAGATTTTCAACTTATCATTGTTATTGGTAGGTTTAGAATAATCAGTGAGCTCATCCCCTTCATTTACACTAGATTCAATAAGACATTGAATGATGTGTCATATCTTAATACATCTATCCATAGATTGACCAATACATCTATGATAATTATAATAAGCATTAACATCGAATCTATTACTTTGAGGCTTGCTTGTATCAATCTCAAATGGTGGAGGGAGAGACATGAGATTACACTCAAGTAATTACTTTAAAACCATGTGTGGAGGACAAGGTAACTATGTAAATTATTATCTTGTAGGTTGTAATTGTATCTTAGTAGGTTGAGCAACAATGTTGACAGATGTCTTTAGAAGAAACCTTAGGGTCATTATATTTTTCTTTGAAATTAGATTTTCTTTGGAACTTTGGCATTTGATGGATTAGGGGAGCTAGCATCATACTTGATTTTTTCATATGTAATAGCTTACCTTCATGCTCTTTCAATTTATGACATAGATTGTCAAAAGATTGAAACTTATCAAACATGACCGATTATTATAATGGAGGAAGAAAAATTTAAACAAAAAGGTCTTGTAACTCACCATCAACTAATATGTTTTTCATCTTAGTAAGCATTGGTCTATAATGCTAGGCATAATCATCGATATGCTCATTAGATCCTTTTTTAAGTTTGGACATTTATGCATAATATATCTTATCCCTAATGTTGACTAAAATTCATGCCAAAAATGTACTTTCGAATGTAGTAACAAAGCACAAAGCATGTGTGGGGAGATCATAAAAATGTTGCAAAAGAAAAGTCCTAAAGAATCCTATGGAATAGTTTAGTAAGAAATATATCATTAGGTGCATATTCAAAGCAAGCAACATGGAATTATATAAGATGTTCTTGGGGATCACCCTTTCCATCATAGATAGGAAGGTTAGGTGCAAAAAAACTGATAGGAAAATGATATGAGATAATTGTAGGTGCAATTGGATTATACAATAATTTAGAAGAGTCCATATCATTAAAATTATGAGAGACACCTTGTTGTAATTGTAAATTTTATGCTTGTAAATAATCAATAAGGGACTCAAGATCTTGTGTACTAGATGAATATGCATGTTATCCATTATGATAATAGATAGGATATGTAGTAGCAATAGTGGCTAAAAAATAGGCATAAAAACATTTTACATAGGAATTTTTGGTGCTCCCAAGGAGGTAGGTACAATAGATTTGGGTATAGTAGATGATGGCTAAGATCTATCGATAAAATATTTTTCATTAGAGTGATGATCATGAGAAATCTTATCATTAAGTAGATTTTTGATAATAGGCTCAATATGATGTGTATTAGCATGGAGTTGAACATGAAAATTATATAAGATCTCTTATTGGTCTTTATCTACATTATTTTCCTCATTATGGTCATAATCGTAGGAGTGTTCACTATTGGTCGCAATTTTGTGCAAGGGAACCTCATGTGCAAGCGGATCAAGAAGATAATTAGGAGTAGCAATAGAAGAAGTCATGACACTATGATGGTTGCATGAGTAAGAGGTGAAAGCTCAATATTCTCAATAGATTAATCATAAATCCGAGAACTACGCTAAAAGGGTATAGAAGGAAAACAAATAGAAACTACAAAGGGATAATAATAAAATAAAATAAAATAAAATAACAACATATGCTTCTAAAAAAGAAACCATAGGGTAATTAGGGTTAGAGATACAATGTTTGATTACGAATGCTCGGTTCATTAAATTATTTCACTTTTTGGAATTGAATCTCACCTTTTTAAGGTTTTAAATGTTTCAAATAATATATATAAAAAACATGAATGATGTTATAGGTGGATATTATGATTTAATTAACTTCCAACATTAATTATGCAAGTTAGAATAATGATTTTCCAAAGTGACGACTCGATCTAGAAAATATAAAAAATAAAATGGAAAGAGTGCACTTAGCTGATTATGTGTGGATTTGGAGGAGTCGGGATGGTCTGAGTGTAGGAATAGGTAGATTTGGAAGTGAAAAAAAATCATTGTTGAAACTTAGCCTGCTAAAATATGTACAAATTAGGCCAAAGTGTTCATATAGTCCTAAACCTTTTGCATGGTATTTGACATGCTTGGAATATGGGTCTAAAACTCCAAAATGTCTCTATAATCTCTTCCCAAACCCTCAAACCCTTGTAGTGCAAGGAGTTCCTACAAAACAAAGTTAGGTGATTTTTAGGTACCCAAGTGCATTACGACATCATCACCATTGCTCCAAAGAGGTCTCAAACCACACGTTATTTTCCTAGCATGTGATATCTACTGTAGTTCAATTAGATTGGAAAATCATGCTTTAACAATGCTTTGCTTGAGTTTCACACTTTCTCAAATACTTGGGAAGGGTCACTTTTCTTTCTTGTAAGATGAAGATGGAGAATCCTAGACCTAGAAGGAGACTTCAACCTATTGAGGGTGCTTCCCTAATGGATGTGCATCAATTATTTCACAATTTAGGGAGATTTGAGTTTCTTTAGGGCTTTATTTTGAATGAGGAGTTCTTAAAGTTCCATGTTACCAAATGAGGTATGATTTACTTGCTAAAATATGCTTTTGAAGGTTATTATGTTATGTAATTCTAACCAAGGGGGATATTCATTTGTAAGAATGTTATATAGAGTTGAAATAATTAACCCAAAACATGTTGTTCCAAAAACATATAATAGGGTCAAGATTAACATTTTACAATACTGACTGAAACAAACATTTTGGACTAGAGGGAGAAAAACATATTTTGATCTTTTGGGCCTAAGCACGGTCATTTCTAAATGTATTTTATGTCATTAAACTTCATAGAATAATGACAGATAGGTGTGCAAAGATAAGAAATTGCATGAATTTCTATCATGGTGTGTTAAGCAAAAGTGAGGAGAGTGCACTTTTCCATGCAAGTGTGCAATGTCAAGATCAACATAGTAAAATTATAGATTGCTGAATTGAGTTTCTATAGAGAGAAATTGATATTTTCCCACAAATTTAATATTTCTTTTACATTTATAGGTTCTAGAGGGATAATGAATTCATTTATTCACACACTTTTCAAGTTCATTTGAAAGCTAGAGTAGAGTTCAAAGAGAGAGAACATAATTTTTCACACAATCACAATTTACATTTACCATTTCAAGAAACAATTCAAAGAGTGAAACATCATATAGTTTGTACCATCGTTATTCTAATTCAATGACTTGTGGAATTCCATTTTGATTTATATAAGTATTTTGTTTTCTCGAAGGTTGATCACACCAAGGCAATTCATATTCTTGGAAACAAAAGAATATATTTAATTGAGTTATAAGGTCTCTAAGAGTGGCATTATTCCAAACCTCAAATCTCGTTTTACTCTTATATGCTTTATTTTCTACGTCACATTATGGTCTTATTATTAGCATTGTCTTGTAAAAAAGGAGTTACTGAAGTGTTTGTCTAACCTCTTGAAGACATATATGATTAGAAGACTTGAAGCTACACACAAAACCCTAAGTTAACATCCAAATCAACTAGGTTTAGATTAATTCCAACTTCACCTAAGGGTCTACCCCTTAACTATATATGAGTTTTAAGCGAGAGGACATATTTATGCTAAACCACCTTCAAGAAAGGACCAAGGTGTTATGTTGAGAGAAACCAAGGTAACACATTTAGCTGAGCGGAGCTAAGGGGTTCAATAACAAGAGTTTAAGACCTAGAACAACTAAGTCACAACCTCCATCTATGTCATCTGGATCCAACAGGATTTCATTCGATGAAGAAATTTAATTTTAAATCTATCTTTGGAAGGCAAGGTAGTCCTCTAGGATACGAAGGAGGAGTTAGCCCTACATACTCCAAAATAAAGTTTGACTATGTCACCTCTATCAGATAGGTTTATGACAATGTCACTAAACATATTGACTAAGGTGATAAACCCATTCTTGGGCTCTTGTTTACTCAAACTAGGAGGTTCCATCGAGTGCAGAGTTTAATTTCATTCTACGGTTTTCAATGTCTTCTACGGTAAAAAGAAACACACATGAAAACAAGTTATGCTCCGATATTATACAAGGGTAGAGTGTATTGATTAAATCTCTTTATTACATCTACAAAGTATGAATGCACAAGATGACTCATTAATCATTTATTGAACACTAAGTATGCACTACAGGATATTACTTCAAATTCATTTACCTTATATAAATATCAAACCTTTTTACCATGTGTACTATGAATCAAATTGAACCTATGATTAAATGCACATTTCCTAGATGTCCTTGAAACTAACATCTCATACATAACAACAAATTATCAAATCTAACCTTTTGTAACATAAGACTACATTATACTTTTATTCATTTAACAATGAACTATATAAATTACAATGATAATTAATGAATTACACATTGCCTTTTTGTCGTCATTCTTTCATCCTACAAAAACCACGTGAGCATGATATCAGTGATAAATCACTGGCATGGCATCCACCCTAATCTAACATAATTATCATTTTTCAGTTTCCCATTTACATATGATAATAATTACAATTTGCAATCGAAATAAAAGGTTTAGAGACATGTATTCATTACATTTCATTTTACTTCATTTTGTAACCTAGGAGAGAGAAAGAGAAGGGAAGAGAGAGAAAACACCATTTGTCAAAAGTTCTAATTCACACAACAAGTTACACTATAGAGTTTTAAACAGTTATTTACATGTGTCAAAAGTTTCCACGGTGGTTTGGCAACCCAACGAGGGTCCCACAACTTTCTATTTTTACATTTTCTTACTAGCTACAAAAATGTTCAAAATGGGCTCGGAGGCTAAGAAACTACTTCCAAAAGTTGTCTTCCGATGAGAACACACACCACGATTAAAATTATACGTGTCCACCTATATACCAGAGAGTTCATAGCAACTGAACGAAATTTGGAACTAACGAACGGTTTACGTTTGGCGGCTAGTTTTCCAGGGGCCACTTGGTCGTAGTTGACCTAGTTGTAAATGAACAAAAGTTAGCTCGAGGGCTCGGAAATCCATGTCAAAAATACGTTCGATGGATGAACGCACAACAAGAAACTTCCTACAAGTTCCCATATATAAGGAGAATTCATCAGAGTCATGGGAATTTGAGAACTAGAAAACCATTTTCAAATGGCGACAAGTTTTCTGGAGCGACTAGAAGAATTGGTCCAATTTGACCTTGTCAAACTGTGACCGAGGCCTACAAAATGGCTTTTCCAAACTATACAAAAAAGTGTTTTTTTCCAAACTAAATGTTCCAAGTAATTTTCTAGTAAAAACACTAGAGGTTTACGAAGACGGAAAATAATTTCTCTATCCAGGTTTCAAATGGCGGTTCAAAATGAAAGCCAACTTTCTAGATTTAACAACTTCCTACCACTACAAAACAGTGTAACAGGGCTCCTATAAGAGTGTCAAAAGATCACATATGTTCATTCGGGGTCAATCCAGAGGTCAAGGTGACTCCTCACATAACAAGGTACACGAATGAAGCTTAACATCTCATTTTCAGAGTTACGAAGGGTACTTAATGAGTCTCTGAAAAATGCAAAAATTATCTATTTAAACCGGGAGATGATCAACGTTATTACTGGAAGTCAATTTTGTCTGGTCGATAAACCAATATTGTAGTGATCTAGTTGGGTAGGAATTTTTCTAAATCACCTCAGAATGAGGGTGGAAGTTCATGTTTTAATGCAAACGAGTTATTTTGACTTCATGAGTTACGACATGACATTTCATTATTTTACAACGAGTTGATATAAACATTTAATTGTAATATAATCCTAATATTTTAAAATTATACCAAGTTGCAAATGAAAAACTAAAGTATGAGATTTATGAAAGATGAGGGAGGTGAACCATGCCTAGGAATGAAGCCGGTTGAAACTGCGAATTTGGTTCAGCATCTCCCTTACGCATTTTATCGAACAGATCATGAGCATCCACAATTTTTACCATTTCACCTTTTCTCGAAAATCCTCAAGCTTTCCCAACGAACCCATTTTGCACCGAACCAACAATAAAATAACATGTTTAAACGGTGTTGGCCAATACAGTTTGCAGCTCCCTCAAGATAGCCAACATGACTAAGAAATCCATACACACCACTAGAACTAGTCTTATTGCAGGCACAATACAACAAGAGTTGGTCATGCAAATACTAGAAATCCCTCCATTGGAACTACAAGATTTTGTCTAATACAAGAGAATAATCTTACATGTTTGGGTATATTCCAAATGACCAACAGATCGGTGTCCAACCTACTCAAATTTCCACCACTTTTCAAATTTATAGCGCCTTGGATTGCATGCAACACGTGGGAGAGTAATACCGGAGGAAGGTGAACTACCTAAACAAAGTGCCTCAAAGAGATGTGGTCCAAGTAGATGTCATGATAGGGATGAGCACAACAAGACCAACAACCAAACAAAAATGACCCAGATACACCATGACCAACTAACCACCACTCCACAAGGAATTATCAGCAGAGGTCTGACTTTGCAGCTTCAGAGTATAGACTGTTATCATCAAATGAAGAACCACCCTCCACAAGATCTCCCATCTCTTCTCCTCTGTGGTGAGTCAAACTCACATCATGGCAACTACAATGTATTTTACATACCGTTGCACCGTTCAACATACACGTCCCACACAAGGCTCCACTAGAATACTCCACGTAATCTTATTTTAGAATATGGCACTAGCAGGCATACACTGCCCAAGCCAAGGTAGAGAAGAAAAAAAACAAAAACTTCCCACCAACATAGAGATGTCTACCTAGCCTCCACAAGGGTTTCAAGCCACCACCAAACCATACACATGGTGTTTGCAGGCTGAAGAGAAATCCCACGCATACAATAAGAGGGGAAAAACAAATGGCATATGACCAACAACAAGAGACTAATTGTAGGAGACTTTAGAGGAATCTCTCACCCCAAACAATATTTATCCACTTGTAAAATCATTGATAAATTCTTATGCAAGGATGCACTGTACACATTTTTATTCAAACCTCCAAATGTTAATTCTTATGAAAAGATGCAATCGATCATACTTCTCAATCTACGTAAACTATAGCAACTTCACAGTATTCAAAGTACCCCATGGATGTCTATACTAATTCGGATGAGACTAATTGCAAGTCTGCCATCACGAGCCAGGGAGGAAGGAGAAACAACGATCCAAAGAAAAAGGATAGTGCATTAGAATACATTTCAGATTGAAAAAACAAAGCCCAATAAAATACGGGAAAAGACTACCTCTCCAGCCCATGAAGTACGGTATAAAAAAAAAAGAAAACCATGAAATAACCAGATGGCCAGCAGAGGTTCCATGCACCCATTAACCAAAAGACAAGGGAATAAGGAATCCAATGAAAAAAAAGGAGCCCACGTCTTGCTCATGCCAAGCTTTCCACATCAACATCTAACATGGGAGGCAAGGAAAGTGGAAGCAATACCTCAAATTTCATCCAAAATTTATCAATTAAAATAAGGCATGCATGTAGGCTCATGGTTGAGTTTTCAATCAAAAAAAAAAAAATTAAAACATGAATACCACTTCCCCAACAATGGAACCACCAACAAACAAGCTCTCCTTTTACGCGACTCGAGGATCGATCGATCGAAAGATAAAACTAAAATAACGTAAGGATAAATAATATTAATGTTGATAACATTCGACGATAGAACAAAATCATCGATCGACATACAAAATAATAATAATAATAATGATGTTATTATTATTATTTTTACTACACACAAATTTATTAACCATATTAATAATGATCACCCGTCAACATTGAGTAAAATAATAATAAGCACAAATCAACAATTCAATATAATAATTATTATGTAGATGTTCCTTCTAGCTGGACACACCCTAACAACATCAAGACATCATTAAAACCACCTATAGAATTCGAGAACAAGATTTTCCTTAACAAGGTAATAATGAAAAGGCACTGCGGAGGCCCTCCACTAGCAACATCGGCAAAGACACGGACACGGGAGGCCAGACGGGGAGGAAGGGGTGCTAATCATTCTCTGTGACACAGTCGAGGTCGACTAACGATCAAAAAAATCACACCCACCTCCTACCCTTGATTATCAACAGGGTCGTCAGAGAAAGGTTGGGGTAATGTCGAATGGGGCATTACATTCTCCTCCCCTTAAGAAAGCATCGTCCTCGATGCGACATACAAAGAAGAAGGAGAAATGGTAAGCAACAAGGAACAAATATGGGCGAAGGTACGCTCTAAGGTTAAGATTTCAGACACAAAATCATGGCCATGGGGTGGCCCTAGGAACATCTGGTAGAAATTCTAACTTTCAAGGTTATGTGAAGATTGGTAGTTCCAGTTTACCGTATTACTTTGTTAGCATTTTCTTTTACAATATTCCTTATCTCAAGATTATAATATTCATTGTTTAGAATTTTTCAGTTGTCTTAAGTTCATGGGTGCCCAACAATAACTAACATCAAGATGTCACACAAAACTTAACACAACACAAACAACCCATGAGACATCTTGCTACCTACTTTCATGATTATATCATAACACAAGGTCTTTTAATTCCTCCATGGAATGACAACAAGTAGACCACATAGCAAATAATTTCCAACAATTATGTCCTAGACATCGATCTAGTACACACATATGACTGACAACCATAATCATCACACTGATACATATACAACGAGTATCACAAGACCCAAAAAAATCCATGACTGTACCAACATAGTGCCAAGACAATATCCAATAGTCCATACCAACCAAGGGAAGAGTCAAGCCTCAAACATAACAAGGTGTCAAAAGGACTCACAAGGGTACACATAACTCACTATACCAACTCCACACATCTCAAAATATCAAGAAATAACTCCATATATCTCCTGAAGCATCATAAAACAACTCCATATACCTCCCAAACCATCACCAAATAACTCCATATACCTCCCAAGGAGAAATAATCATAGTGCCAAAACCAAGTCGGGTCACTCAACCATAGAGCCCCATCAAGAATATCAAGTCACTCAACCATAGAGTGCTATAAAGAATATCAGGTCACTCAACCATAGAGGCTCATCTCCTTTCTCCTTTTAATGAGGTCGGGTCACCCTATGGCCCTGGGCACATAGAGCCCGTCACCCCCAACCCAAGTGACATAATAACTCGTGGTTCAACAACCCGCTAGTTATCTGTAACTCCTTGGGGCGTACCCCCATACAATGAAGTGGGCCCATAGGTTCAACCACTCCATGGTTAATCCCATGACCCTATTCCAACACATTACGACATTAGAACCAGCATAACAATCCATTCAAATGCCAAGTGGAAAATCAAAAGCCTTGGGCAAGGCTACAAAACTTTTAAATATGAAAAGAAATTTTAAAACTAAGAAAAACAAATGGCTAATTAGCCATGGTTAGTGCAAAATCCAAATGTTAATGCAACAATCAAATAAATGCCCAAAATATAAGAACATGTCAATCAAGAAAACAACTAGTTCTAGCTAAAAGAGATAAAGATTAATTTACGAAATAAAATACGTATAGAGAAATAGCACATTACAATCACTATGTGGCCTCATACCACCACCAAAGGGGTACTCATTGAGTTTCTGGCACTCAGACATCGAGCCTCAAGCTCGTAAAAAATACATGTAACTAAAAATGAGTATATCAAATAATGTAACTATCATCATCTCTACTTGAATCATTCCTCCATACTCCCACAAGGATCAACATAGTCAAAATCACATAGGATTATTCAATGAACAATCCAATAGGAAAGAGCAGGGGACACTAGTTGCATAAGTTGAGCCTAAGGTGGTGTGCACCCACAATATACTGAGAAATCTCAAAGTATACTAAACAGATAGAAGTGGGTTTTCAGTCTATATAAGACTCCACTTCCTCACTCGTACTCAGCTCAAGATTATGAAAACCTGGTCCACGCCTCCTCTCTCCACACATACACTCTTGACAGTTTATCCCCTTAGGGTCATCTAGTGTAAGGTTCACAACATACACATAACTACATCACTAACACAATGGTGATTCACGCACATTAACCATAACATCTTACGCATGGTATTTATATACAGGGTATAACACAATCACTACTTTCACGGGTTACGATACATCACATTACCACATCCTGCACCCAAGGTGCAATCACTGTACACTAGGGATCATACTCACCATATGCCCCTAAATCATGACATGAACCATCACATATTACATGAATTATATGTATGAGGAAAACAATGTCTAACCTTACAACATATAGTTAATTGCAATACAACACGATGATGCACACAACTAATCACAATACAGTGATGACATCACAATAAACTGTGATTCACTTTACATCAATTTTGTCATGCAATACATCAATACACCTTCATATCACATAATGCCAAAATGCTCTAACACTCTGCAATCCACAATAACATTCTGTTCACACAAACAACAAGGCGGTACACCACACTCGAATTCCTCATTGGATCCACAAAATAGAGAGTGAATACTCTCATCATCAACACATCAACATGACAACAAATACGCACTAAGTGACATGCACAACATGTGCGTTCACAATTTCACAATTACGACATAGTTCACATCACGCATATATCACATTACTCTTCCAATATCCACCACCATCATGCAACACCATCACAACTCCAATCTGCCCCAGAGGTTCGAGAGCATGAACCTCCGCTCTGATACCATATGTAGTGCCCACATTTTACACACACAATTACAACAATAAAATACCAGGATAATTTTTTTTTACTTACATTGCTCACTACACACAACACAACAAGGGCTCCAAGTACAGAAACTCGACTCGCATATGACAATCACATAAGTCATCGACTCACATAGACACATGAAAACAACATAGGCATGTCGATGCCACACTTTTCCCAAATGAAAAGGGTACTAGCAATGACCCAACCACAAGAAAAATGACTTCAGAATGGTGAACCCACAACACCTCACTTCTTTAATTGTATTTTAGTTACGATCAACATTCCAAGAACATTAATGTGCAAGGATAAATTTCTCATTTTTCCACCTACAAATTCTTAAGTTTATTCCATGGTTAAATTACCATTCACCCTTTTTAAATTGGCTTCTTATTCTTTACAAAATTTTCCATAACTTGCATACTTATTTGGCATAATTCAAATGCATATAAAATACTTAATTATCTTGTTCTTATGTTAAGAATCTTCTTCTCGAACATATATTCAATGTCTACCTTTTTACTCTTACAACTCAAGTGAATGTGACTTGGTGTCCATATAGCGATATTAGGATTTAACGGAGATTTAGATACAAGATAGTTTTTACCAAAACATTCCTCGATCACGGTATAGTTATTTCCCTACCATAGTTATTCTAATTCAATGACTTGTGGAATTCCATTTTGATTTATATAAGTATTTTGTTTTCTCGAAGGTTGATCACACCAAGGCAATTCATATTCTTTGAAACAAAAGAATATATTTAATTGAGTTATAAGGTCTCCAAGAGTGGCATTATTCCAAACCTCAAATCTCATTTTACTCTTATATGCTTTATTTTCTACGTCACATTATGGTCTTATTATTAGCATTGTCTTGTAAAAAAAGGAGTTACGAAGTGTTTGTCTAACCTCTTGAAGACATATATGATTAGAAGACTTGAAGCTACACACAAACCCTAAGTTAACATCCAAATCAACTGAGGTTTAGATTAATTCCAACTTCACCTAAGGGTCTACCCCTCAACTATATATGAGTTTTAAGCGAGAGGACATATTTATGCTAAACCACCTTCAAGAAAGGACCAAGGTGTTATGTTGAGAGAAACCAAGGTAACACATTTAGCTAAGCAGAGCTAAGGGGTTCAATAACAAGAGTTTAAGACCTAGAACAACTAAGTCACAACCTCCATCTATGTCATCTGGATCCAACAGGATTTCATTCATGAAAAAATTTAATTTTAAATCTATCTTCGGAAGGCAAGGTAGTCCTCTAGGATACGAAGGAGGAGTTAGCTCTACATACTCCAAAATAAAGTTTGACTGTGTCGCCTCTATCAGATAGGTTTATGACAATGTCACTAAACATACTGACTAAGGTGATAAACCCATTCTTGGGCTCTTGTTTACTCAAACTAGGAGGTTCCATTGAGTGCAGAGTTTAATTTCATTCTATGGTTTTCAATGTCTTCTACGGTAAAAGTATCACACATGAAAACAAGTTATGCTCCGATATTATACAAGGGTAGAGTGTTTTGATTAAATCTCTTTATTACATTTACAAAGTATGAATGCACAAGATGACTCATTAATCATTTATTGAACACTAAGTATGCACTACAAGATATTACTTCAAATTCATTTACCTTATATAAATATCAAACCTTTTTACCATGTGTACTATGAATCAAATTGAACCTATGATTAAATGCACATTTCCTAGATGTCCTTGAAACTAACATCTCATACATATCAACAAATTATCAAATATAACCTTTTGTAACATGAGACTACATTATACATTTATTCATTTAACAATGAACTATATAAATTACAATGATAATTAATGAATTACACATCACCTTTTTGTCATCATTCTTTCATCCTACAAAAACCATGTGAGCATGATATCAGCGATAAATTCGCTAGCATGGCATCCACCCTAATCTAACATAATTATCATTTTTCAGTTTCCCATTTACATATGATAATAATTACAATTTTCAATCGAAATAAAAGGTTTAGAGACATGTATTCATTACATTTCATTTTACTTCATTTTGTAACCCAGAGAGAGAAAGAGAAGGGAAGAGAGAGAAAACACCATTTGTCAAAAGTTCTATTTCACACAACAAGTTACACTATAGAGTTTTAAACAGTTATTTACATGTGTCAAAAGGTTCCACGGTGGTTTGGCAACCCGACGAGGGTCCCACAACTTTCTATTTTTACATTTTCTTACTAGCTACAAAACGTTCAAAATGGGCTCAGAGGCTAAGAAACCACTTCCAAAAGTTATCTCCTAATGAGAACACACACCACGATTAAATTTATACGTGTCCACCTATATACCAAGAGTTCATAACAACTAATGAATTTGGAAATAATGAATGGTTTACGTTTGGCGGCTAGTTTTCCGGGCCACTGGTCATAGTTGACCCAGTTTGTAAAAGAACAAAAGTTAGCTCGAGGGCTCGGAAATCCATGTAAAAAAATACGTTCGATGGATGAACGCGCAATAAGAAACTTCCTACAAGTTCCCATATATAAGGATAATTCTTGAGTCGATGGAACTGAGAACTAGAAAACCATTTTCAAATGGCGACTAGTTTTCTCGGAGCCACTAGAAGAATTGGTCCAATTTGACCTTGTCAAACTGTGACCAGAGGCCTACAAAATGGCTTTTCCAAACTATACAAAAGTGTTTTTTTCCCTAAACTAAATGTTCCATGAAATTTTCTAGTAAAAACACTAGAGGTTTACGAAAGACGAAAATAATTTCTCTATCCAGGTTTCAAATGGCGGTTCAAAATGAAAGCCAACTTTCTAGATTTAACAACTTCCTACCACTATAAAACAATGTAACAGGGCTCCTATAAGAGCATCAAAAAGATCACATATGTTCATTCGAGGTCAATCTAGAGGTCAAGGTGACTCCTCACATAACAAGGTACATGAATGAAGCTTAACATCTCATTTTCAGAGTTACGAAGGGTACTTAATGAGTCTCTGAAAAATGCAAAAATTATCTATTTAAACCAGGGAGATGATCAACGTTATTACTAGGAAGTCAATTTCATCTAGTCGATAAAACAATATTGTAGCAATCTAGTTGGGTAGGAAGTTTTCTAAATCACCTCAGAATGAGGGTGGAAGTTCATGTTTTAATGCAAACGAGTTATTTTGACTTCGTGAGTTACGACACGACATTTCATTGTTTTGCAACGAGTTGATATAAACATTTAACTATATTATAATCCTAATATTTTAAAATTATATTAAGTTGCAAAATGAAAAACTAAAATACGAGAGTTATGAAAGATGAGGGGAGGTGAACCATGCTTGGGAATGAAGCCAGTTGAAACCATGGAATTTGGTTCAGCATCTCCCTTACGCATTTTATCGAACAGATCATGAGCATCCATCAATTTTTACCATTTCACCTTTTCTCTGAAATCCTCAAGCTTTCCCAACAAACCCATTTTGCACCAAACCAACAATAAAATAATATGTTTAAACTTTGTTGGCCAATGGGCAGTACACGAAGCTCCCTCAAGATAGCCAACATGACTAAGAAATCCATACACACCCATAACAATCTTATTAGGCACACAATACAACAAGAGTTGGTCATGCAAATACTAGAAATCCCTCCATTGGAACTACAAGATTTTGAAGAATAATCTTACATGTTTGGTATATTCCAAATGACTAGCAGATCGGTGTCCAACCTGCTTAGCCCACTTTTCAGCTATAGCCTTGGATTGCATGCAACACATGGGAGAGTAATACCGGAGGAAGGTGAACTTCCTAAACAAAGTTCCTAAAAGAGATGTGGTCCAAGTAGATGTCACGATCAGGGATGAGCACAATAAGACCAGCCAAAACCAAACAAAAATGACCCAAATACAACATGGCCAACTAACCACCGCTCCACAAGGAATTATCGGCAGGAAGTCTAACTTTGCAACATTCAAAGTATAGACTGTTATCATCAAATGAAGAACCACCTTCCACAAGATCCCATCTCTTTTCTTCTGTGGTGAGTCAAACTCACATCATGGAAACTACAATGTATTTTACATACCATTGCACCGTTCAACATACGCCATCCCACACGAGGCTCCACTAGAATACTCCACGTGGCCAACATACTCGCAGCAAGCTATATCCAAGCTAAGGCAAAGGAAGAAAAAAACAAAAAACATCCCAGCCAACACGAGTTGCACCTAGCCTCCACAAGGGTTTCAAGCCACCACTAAACCATACGCATGGTGTTTGTCAGGTGAAGAGAGAAATCCCATGCATATAATAAGAGGGGAAAACAACTGTGATACAATAAAGAATAAGAGACTAATTCATGAGACTTTAGAGGAATCTCTCACCCCAAACAATATTTATCCACTTGTAAAATCATTGATAAATTATTATGCAAGGATGCACTATACACATTTTTATTCAAACCTCCAAATGTCAATTCTTATGAAAAGATGCAATCAGATCATACGCTTCTCAATCTGTGTAAATTGTAAATGGTTTCACAGGCATTCAAAGTACCCCATGTGACATCTCGTACTAAAGGATGAGACTAATTGCAGCTGCCATCATGAGCCGGGGAGGAAGGAGAAACAACAATCTAAAGAAAAAGGACAAGCATTAGAACTAATTTGTTTTCATTAAAACAAAGCCCAATAAAATACGAAAAGACTACCTCCACCCACAAGTAAGGTATAAAAAAAAATTGAGAAATAACCAGGTGGCCAGGTGACTCCACGCACCCATTAACCAAAGACAAGGGAATAAGGAATCCAATGACAAAAAAATCCCACGTCTACTCATGCAAGCTTGCCACATCAACATCTAACATGGGAGGCAAGGAAAGTGGAAGCAGCAATAATTTCATCCAAAAATTATCAATTAAAATAAGGCATGTGTGTAGGCTCATGGCTGGAGTTTTCGATCAAAAAAATAAAAAAAATTAAAACATGAATACCACTTCCCAACAATGGAACCACCAACAAACAAGCTCTCCTTTTACGACTCGAGGATCGATCGATTGAAAGATAAAAATAAAATAACATAAGGATAAATAATATTAATGTTGATAACATTCGATGATAGAAAAAATCGTCGATCGACATACAAAATAATAATAATAATGTCGTTATTATTATTATTTTTACTGCACACAAATTTATTAACCATATTAATAATGATCACCCGTCAACATTGAGTAAAATAATAATAAGCACAAATCGACAATTCAATATAATAATTATTATGTAGATGTTCCTTCTAGCTGGACATGCCCTAACAACATCAAGACATCATTAAAACCACCTATAGAATTCGAGAACGAGATTTTCCTTAACAAGGTAATTGAAAAGGCACTATGGAGGCCCTCCACTAGCAACATCGGAAAAGACATGGACACGGGAAGGCCAGACGGGAGGAAGGGCACTAATCATTCTCTGTGACACAGTCGAGGTCGACTAACGATCAACAAACTCACACCCACCACCTACCCTTGATTATCAATAGGGTCATCAGAGAAAGGCTGGGGTAATGTCGAACGGGGCATTACAATTTCACTCCCCATCCATTCGGTGGTAGTGTCACTTAAAAACAACTTGAGGTGATATGAGGAGCATGTAAAGACATTAAGTGTCCAAGTCCCCTTCCCATGCTGAATTGACCCCATAACGCACTTAAAATATGCACCATTTCCCTTGGATTATCCCTAATATGTAAAGGGGACAAGGGGGACACAAAAGTGTGTTCCCATACATGGATGACTGGTTGCATCACTTAAAGTGATAATTTGTGTGCTAGGAGATGTGCAAGCTTACCCCTCTCAACCTGGTTCCCTTCACATGATGAGAAGAACCCATGGTGAATTCTTGAGCATGCCATGTCTCCTTGTATTGTCTCCAAGGTGCAAAAGGGACAATGGGTACACCAAATTGTGCTCCCCATCAACCCCTTCTCTTCGTAACTTGTCATGATCAAATTTTACACCTAGTGAACCTCAAACTTGCATGTTAACTGAAAATTTTGACCCCTCTTCATGATCATACCTCCCACGATGCATTTTAAAGTTGATGGTGTCCCCTTGGATTTTACCTTTTATGAAAAATATATGAGGGACACCAAATTGTGCTCTTCCATCCATTCGGTGGTTGTGTCACTTTAAACACAACTTGAGATGTTAGGTGGAGCCTTTGAAGACTTTAAGTGCTCATATTCCCTTCCCATGATGAGTTGACCCCATTCCATACTAGGAAGCATGCCATGTCCCCTTGGATTGTCCCCAAGGTAAAAATAGGACAAGGGGGATGTAGACACCCCAAAATTACTCACATATTCCCAATATTTTCCTAATACATCCAATTATGCATCCATCTGTGATTGATTGATTATATTGATTAATCATGTGTATTTTACCCCTTTGGATTAATTAAATTAGTCTTGGTACCCCTTTTGCTAGTTTAATGATCATTTATTAATTAAATAAATAATTAATTAGTGTGCACATCCTAGTCAAATGCCACTTAGATTCTCGGTCATGACCACTTGGAGACTCCACATCCTCATCATATTCAAATACACTTCTAGAATATATAAAGGTGGGGACAATTAAATTGCATGTACAACCACCTTTCCAGATGCAACTTCTATAATTAATTCCATTATTTCCTTGAAGGTCCCGGAACTATTGCAACCTCCTCAAATGTTATTTTTAGAATGTGCATTCAACCCATTTCAACCAATTTTTAACCACTTTTGTTTCTATAAAATGTAAGCTTACACTATTACAAACTCTCTTGGATTCACAATACAATTACTCTGTCAAATTTCATTCCAATATATACATATTAGAAGCTCCCAAAATTGTGTTAGTAACATTGGACAACCCACATTTGGAGGTCATTCAAGAGAATCTGCAAATTAGTTATTTTACAAGGTTATGCATAGCTTCAAAGCTCTCACAACCTTACTCGAGTTTGTTTGGAAGGGTACATGAGGTTTGCATTGTATTTATGCATCTTCCATTTCAGTTTAGTTTTCCATAGTTTACATTTTGGCACACCTGGTGGGACTGCACCCATCTTCTTCCATTTTTGTTTGATTAATTTGTTATTGGTTTATTTTTGGTATTTTTGTGTTGTTGTGTGTGTTGTACGGGTTCGTGGTAGCATTTGGAAGTAATAGTCAAAATCAACACACACACACACACACACACACACTTATTCCTCATGTTATAGGTTTTGCTATAATTGTTGAGTGCAAAAATTAGTTTTACAACTTGTGTCTACATGTGATTATCCTCCAAATTTAACTTGTATTTAGTTATAGATCTAATTGTTGGGGGTTGATTTCTAGTTTTTTCTCAACATATATTTGTGGGGATTGATTTAAAAAAATATTTTTCTAAGCCACATATCTTGTTGTAGATTTGTTTTCTGCAAAACACAAAACAAAGGGAAAAAAATATTTTTAACAAAAATAAAATAAAATAAACATTGTAAAACCCTACTCCCCCTTACCGATCCCTCCCCCTTCCCCCTACGTGGCCAACTTAGCCTGAGCTGAACTTCACCTCTCCCCAACTCCTGATGACCCTAATCCTCCCCACCCGACCCCAATGACTCACTAAGCCTCACCTAACTCCCCCTAACTCACTAAGCCCAACCACTACCTAGATGCCTACCCGTGAGCTGCGATCCAACCTAGAATCCCGACTCACTTAACCACACATAGCCCTAACTCGCCCACCCCACCCATCCCCGCAGACCCCTCCTCGCCACTTGGCCACCCAAAAATCTCTCGAAACCCACCCCGAGCCCACCCAACATCAATCCCTCCCCACACAACTCTTCCCAGAGCCCTAAATGACCCCCAACACACAACACCAGGTGCTAATCACCCTAACTATACCAACCCCTCCAATGCAACCACCCTGCACTATCCCCATGGATCCCTATAAACACCCCCTCCCCCATGCGACTTGTGAACCCTCCTACTAAGCTAGCTCACCTCCATCATCATCCGAGCTCTCCCTCAAACACCCCCACTTTGTAGCTCCATTTTCGTACTCTGCTTAAAATCCCTACACACAACCAAACAAACCACAAAACCAATAAGTTAGCCTCGCATAAGCAATCAACACTATGTTAGCTACGTTTAGAGTTTTCATATTCTTAGGTCATTTGGTTATAAAGTTTAGACTATAGTTTACGTTTATATTAATTTAATTTATAGTTTCTATTTATTTTATTTTAACCTTTTTCATTCTTATCTTTTTAGATTAATTTAGTTAGATAATAATAATTATGGTCATTTTTGTACTTAATTAATTAGTGTAGTTAATTGCATCTGGTTTTTTAACCTCAATTACGACTTTTAACTTATCTTTTTTCATCACTTTAACTACACTTAGACTAATTGTGCAAATTGATCGTGTAGGGTTCCTGAGCATTTTCGGTGCACTTACTTCACCTTTTTGAGATAGTTTTGTCAACATGTCCTTTCTTCGACCCCTTATTTTCTTAATTTCTCATCAATTTCGTTAACAAGCCTCATCGTAGAAGTTTCTCAACTATGGTTATTGGATGTTCCAGTCCAATTTTTATCACTTTTTATCCATTTTTCACATGTTTAATTGTTCTTGTATATTCGTTAACTCTTTGTGACTATTCTTTGCTTGCATTTTTTATTGTCATTTTTTTAGTTTTGTGAGACTAATCATGAAACAACCACACATATGTTCTTTCCTCATGCTTCTTAAGAGATCTTGGAAATCAAAAATGTGATCATTTCTATTTGTTTTTGTGAATTAATAATTTTCAATTAATCAAATTCAACCCACGTGTATGCTCTTTCCTCGTGCTTTCTAAGCAATCTTGTAAATTAAAAACCTAGGTTCGCTTCTCTTGTCTTGTCTTTTACCTACCTTATGCGAACATTATAATCCTTACTTATAGGACCCGCTCTCATGAAGGTTGATAAAACACTTAAAACTACTAACTACAAGGTTCCTTTGATCATGAGCTTTAAACTACTCATTCTTGTGTGCAAGAAATTGCAGCTAAATAAGATAAAATGAACTTTTTTACACATTGTATTTGTAGGTTAAAATAAGGGGGAAAAATTTTCCACATAACTATGGGAAGTTCCTTAACATAAGATATAAAACTCATTTTAGGATTACCACAGGAACCCCAAAGGGCCCAAAGTAGTCGTAAAATTGAAGGAACTGGCCGTGACAAAATGAGTACCCCCATCCCAGCTGTCTAGTAAAACCTGTGAGATTAGATTCACGGATACCCAGTAGTGGCCATCCCAATGTGATTCATTCTAAGAAATATCTTTTCTCAGGGTTTCAAAGTGTCTAAATTAAATCTGACAACTAGTAATAGCATTGTGCTCACTCGGGCATACTACTGACACATAGTTGAGTGAACCACCTAGGAAGCCACACCTTGTCCAAGAAAAAATAAAGTAGAGGCCAACTTTCACAAACATCATTTTTCATTTTTCTCACATGTTACACACTTGTGTTTCACTTTTATCATTCACATTTTCTCTCTCATCCACCTTGTTCACTTTGTAAATGTGTCTAAGTCTTGTTTTTCAGAAATCCATATCCAAACTTGACCACTTTCATTCTTCTTCACTAAGTATTGACATCGAGATACTCGCTTTATCACGGTTAAGCACCCTCTTGATCACCTTGATCTTTCATTTTCGTAAGTCTTAAAGTTTCACACTTACATCTTGTTGAACTCTAAGCATTTCATCTTACATCGTCACATTTCACATCCACTTTGTTGAATTGACGACCTCTTTCATATATCTCCCTATCATTTCACATCCACTTTGTTGAATTGACAACCTCTTTCATGTCTATCCCTATCATCTTACATTTTCATACTCCATAATCACTTTGTTGCATTATCTAAATCCTCTTCATTATCATTTATTCACTTCTCTCTTTAAAGAATTCACTTTTCTTTAGTTTGAGATCATTAATCATGCATTTCTTTCCCTTTGTCTCTTATCTCTACTCTTGTGAGATTCAAACCTTCTCACTTTCATTTTTTCACTTTGTGTGACGACATTCACTTTTTCATTCTTTAAGTGCTCCCATTTCTTTGTTATTGTCTCCTCTTTTAACACACTTTTGTTAAGAGTTGGCATCATTTATAATCTTCCCAAGTCTCTCCTTTTAACATACACCTTGTTAAAATTTTAGAAAAATCATCACCTTTCCTAAGTCTCTTCCCTTAACATGCTTTTTGTTAAGTGTTGAGCCTCTCTTATTGTGTTTTAAGTCTCCTCTTGTCATGCTTACTTTGTCACAAGTTGAGCACACTAACTTATTTTGTCTCTTCCATCTTTACGTTCACTTTTTGTAAATGGTTGGGAAGTCATTCAAACCTCTTCATCTTGCTTAACACTCATTTTTTTAAGAATCATATAAACTAACACTTCAATCCCTCTTCCACCTTAACATATCTCATTTTTTTAAGTGTTACGAAGTCCACCTTCTTTGTAATGAAATTACTTGTATAATTTAGATCATGAGCAAAATATAACACCAAATAACACAATATTCTAGAATAATAATCTCAATATGCAATTAGAATAGCTTCGCCACTTTGAGGGGGCAACCTCCAAACCATGTAATAATACTCAAATGCTCCAAATGATGATGAACTACTACCTACAATCCCCTATATATACTACTCATATGTTATGGCCATCACCAAGGCCGACCTACTAAGCATGAGAAAGTATAAATGATATGGTAAGCCACAAGTTGGCTACTCATATCCTAATACAAGCAATAGGTTAAGGGTGTAGCATGCCCTTCCCCTTCAAAGAAACATTTTCCCCAATGTTGAGAAGCTCTGGGTGTTCTTTGCAAGAATGTCATATCTTCCCATGTTGCATCTTCATTGTCCATATTCTTCCACTTGATCAAGTACTCAGTAATAACCCATGTCCTCAATCTTTTAGTGCATGTTTGAAGGATGCATTCAGGTTCCAAGATGACCCTCCCCTCCTCATCGAGCTCAGGTAACACTATTTGGGTTGATACTCTTTGTCCAATTACTTTCTTCGGTAAGAAAACATGAAAGACTGGATGTATTCTGGTTGATTGTGGAAGTTCTAATTTGTATGCTACAATACCAATCTTCTGCAATACTTGATAGGGGCCATAATACTTCGGTGAAAGTTTGTTATCCTTTTGTTGTTGTTTCAAAGACATTTGCTTATATGGTTGTAACCACACAAAAACCCAATCACCGACTTCAAAATGCCTTTCCATGTGATGTTGATCAACCTGTTGCTTCATGCGGTTTTGTGCCATGACCAAGTTCTCCTTGAGACTAGAGAGGACCTCTTGTTGATACTGAATGTGTTCTTCTACTGCTCTAACCCACGGTTTTCCTCTCAATGATGATGTGATGGATGGTGGATGGTACCCATAGAGTGCCAAAAAAGGAGACATTTTAGATGAAGTATGGAAGGAAGTGTTATACCACCATTCTGCAAGTGGCAACCATTGGACCCATCTTGCTTGTTTATCTAACGTAAAGTAACGAAGATATCCCTCCAAACACTTATTTACAACTTTTTTTCCCATCAAACTGGGATGATAAGAAGAGCTATGAGCTAACTGAGTACCCAAACATGAGAATAAATCAATCCAAAAATTACTAGTAAATATAGGGTCTCGATCACTTACTATAATCTTCGATGTCCCATGAAGCTTTGAAGGTTTTTTCTACCATGCTTACAGAGAAATGGGTGTGCCAAGGCACAAAAATGAGCATATTTGGTGAGTCTATCCACCACAACCATGATGACATTTTTTCCTTCAGATTTAGGAAATCCTGTGATAAAGTCCATGGAAACCTCTTCCCACCGCTGGCTAGGAATAGATAGAGGTTGTAGAAGACACGGGATCAAACTATTTCACCCTTATTTTGCTGACAAACCATGCATTCTGCCACAAATTTTGGACATCCCCTTTGAACCCTTCCCAAAAGAAATCTTGTTTGACTCGATGATAATTCTTCAAGAATCCAGAGTGCCCCCTACTGGAGAAGAGTGAAGCTCAGATAGAATCCTATTTTTAAGAGTGGAGTTCTTACATAGGTATAATCTATCTTTATACCATAAAGCATCCCCTTTCAATATAAATTTTTCAAACATGCTTGGATCATTCTAGAGATGATGAATGAGGTTTTGTGTGGTTGGGTCATTTATCCATTTGGACCTTGCCTCATCTATCCAATCTTCTGTAATATGGATATGGCACATAACAAGGCTATAGTTGAGTCATCTTTCTGCGATAGAGCATCCGCAACTACATTCTCCTTCCCTTTCTTATAGATAATCTCAAAATCATATCCCAACATCTTGGAGACCCATTTTTGTTGTTCTTCAGATGATAAACACTGCTCCAAGAAGTATTTCAGACTATCATGATCTGTCTTCACTTTAAAGTGTCTTCCTATGAGATATGGTCTCCATTGCTTTACTGCATGAAGTATGGCTAGCATTTCCTTCTCATAAGTCGTCTTGGAAATATTATTACCTTTGAATTGATGGCTCAAAAGGTAATAGGATGGCCTTCTTGCATGAGAACTTCCCCATACCCACCCCTAATGCATCACATTCAACAATGAATGTTTTGGAAAAATATGGAGTAGCCAAGACTGGAGTGGTGCACATGGCCTCCTTTAGTTTCTCGAATTCTTTGGTTGCATCCTCACTCCAATGGAAGGATTCCTTCTTTAATAAAGTTGTGAGAGGTGCAGCTATGCTTCCATAATGCCTTACGAATCTTTGGTAATAACTTATAAGCCCCAAAAATCCTCGTAGATTCTTTAGGGTTTTTGGAACCTTCCACTCCATCATGGCTTTGATCTTATTAGGATCCACTTTAACCCCTTCATGAGAGACAATGTGACCCAAATATTCAACCTCCTTGAGTCCAAAAGAACACTTAGAGGGATTTGCATAAAGTTGATGTTGCTCAAGGGTTTCCAAAACCTTATTTACATGATGCAAATGTTCCTCCCATGTTTTGCTATAAATTAATATATCATCAAAAAACACTAAGACAAACTTCCGCATGAATGACTTAAAAATAGAATTCATCAAACTTTGAAATGTAGAAGGTGCATTTGTGAGTCGAAAGGCATTACTAGGAACTCATAATGGCCTTCATGTGTCCAAAAGGCGGTTTTATGAACATCCTCATCCTTGATTCTGATTTGGTGGTATCCCGAATGAAGATCAAGCTTTGTAAAATAAACAACACCATGCAACTCATCAAGCAAATCATCAATAACAAGAATAGGAAACTTATCTTTGATTGTGTACTTATTAAGTTCCCTATAATCAGGACACATGCGCCACATGTCATCTTTCTTCCGTACCATCACTCTTTGGAGAAGAATAAGCACTCTAACTATGGTGGATGATTCCTGCTTCCAACATCTCTTGTAAATCTTCTCGATTTCACTCTTTTGCACATATGGTACCTATAAGGGTTGATGTTAAGCATTTGACTTCCTTGGTAATAATTGAATAACATGATCATGATCTCTCTTTAGAGGTAAGCCCTTTGGTATATTTTTAAATACAACAGAGTGTGCATCCAACACTACTTTCATATCTGATGGTATAATATCCTTAGAATGATGAGCCTCCAATGAAAAGAGTTATGCCACAAATCCCTCTGCACCCTTTTTTAGCATTTTGTGCATCTGATGAGAACTTACTATTTGTGGAGACTTTTCTCTTAAGCCTCTTAGCTCAAAATCCTTCCTTCAGAGTGAAATTACATGAACAAGTCTTGGAAGTTCATCTCAATGGTTCCCAAAGTGGTAAGCCATTGAACCCCTAACACAATGTCTCTCCTCCCATATAAATGGCATACATGGGACTATTTAGTATGTAATCTCCCATGGAAAGCTTAATGCTATGGCATTTTCTAGAACAAGTAACAGTACCTCCATCAACAATCATTACTTGACATTCAGGAGCTGGATAAATGAAACAGTTTAGGCGCACTGCTAACTTATGATTGATAAAGTTGTGAGTACTTCCTGAATCAATCAACACTATGACCCTCTATTTTTTAGGAATCCAACCACCTTTAGGGTTTGGGGGGTGCTAATACCTAAAATTTCATGGCATGAGATCATTGGCTGAGGATCTCCTGACTCCTCCTCTGGCTCAACCAAGACCTCTGACTCTGAATCTTCATTATTCTCTTCATCTTCACTAGGCCCATCAATGTAGAACAACTTCTTTTCAGCACATTTATGTCTGGGTCCAAATTTACTGATCACAATTAAACATAACCCTTTTTCTCTTTTTTATTCAATTTGTTGAGGTGTCAATCTAATCGGTCGAGGAGTGTTGGGGCCAAGGTGTTGCGATCTCTGATATAAGTGAAATGTTGTCTCCTACTTGAAACAATTTTCTCCTCTTCCCTTCTTGCCATAATCATAAAATTAGAAACCTTATGAGGATTAAACATACGCACCTCATGCTCAATGTGATCCTTAAGACCCCAAGAAATAGGTCATTCAATTCTCTTCAGTAATATTTTCCACCTGCAGAGAAAGGTTTTGGAAGTGATGAATGTAATCCTTAACAGATCATGTCTTTCTCAACTTTGCTAATTGGCTGAAGTAATTATCTGACACACTAGAACTATAGTGCAATTGCAACTATTCAGTGAAGATTGTCCATGTAAACTTAAGACCACTCTTCTACCTTTGAGCACATAACCATCGATACCAGATGAATTGGTCAGGTTCGAGATACAAAGATGTCATGGTCACCTTTTGTCCTGATGGAATCTGATGTAGTTAAAAGAAATTCTCCATTTTTTTGATCCAATTGAGTGGATCATTTCCATCAAACTTTCACAACTCCACTTTTGGAAACATAATACGGGCTGCACAGTGCTCGTATTTGCATTATGCACACTCGAAGATCCACTCTAGCTCATGTGTCTATTATGTTGACTTGAGGATCCACCTTGATTAACATAAGTATGATTACCCATCATATGCGTACTGAATTTTTCATGAAATTCTCCAATATTTTCCAATCCTATCCACATCTTCTTTTTGGCCACCCTAGATTCTAGGTCTCTCGGTTAAACTCAAGTTGGCTTAATTTATGTCTATCAAGTAAACCCTAACCCCGAGGAATCATAGTTATATCTTATGTCTCCAACTCCTCAACAACTACTATCTCATCCTTTTTTGTGTTTTACCTTGAGTGATGGGATTGTTTTTTCCTCTTGTGGAAGGCCCCATGCCATGATGCCCCAAAATAGTAGGATGTGGAATCACGGTCAAATTTTAGGGTTTTAGATTTCGATAATAATTATGTCAAATATAAAAAACGTTAAGAAAAAACCCCAAATAATTTTTTTTTCCTTTCCGAAAATGTAACGAATTTGAAAAAATTCCACAATTTGCACCCTAGGGAGCGATTTTATGAAAAACCCTAAATTTGTAATAACTTTTGTAAAATAAATCAAAAAAGTCTGAAATTTTTAAGGACTCTTACTTAAAATGTTTTTCAACTATGGTAAAAATATATCTTTCCAATTCACTTTTGTTCACAATATATGGTGGAAACAAAAATTAGGGTTTTTGTCCTAATTTTGGCCCAGATCACAGCTCTGATACCACTTGTAATGAAATTACTTGTATAATTTAGATCATGAGAATAAATATAACACCAAATAACACAATATTCTAGAATAATAATCTCAATATGCAATTAGAATAGCTTCGCCACTTCGAGGGGGCAACCTTCAAACCATGTAATAATACTCAAATGCTCCAAATGATGATGAACTACTACCTACAATCCCCTATATATACTATTCATATGTTATGGCCATCACCAAGGCCAACCTACTAAGCATGAGAAAGTATAAATGATATAATAAAATGATATGGTAAGCCATAAGTCAGCTACTCATATCCTAATACAAGCAATAGGTTAAGGGCGTAGCATTCTTCGTCACTCTTATCACTCACTTTGATTAAGATTTGATCACATTAACTTTGTTAAGTCTCTTCCACCTTATCATCACTCATTTTTTAAAGTGTTGCGAAGTCCCCCTTTCATTCCTCTTAACACTCATTTTGTTAGGAGTTAACCTTTTCACATCTCTTTATCACTCTTATCACTCATTTTGATTAAGAGTTGATCATGTCCACCTTGTCAAGTCTCTCTTCCCTTAATAGCCATTTTTAACTCTCATTTAGTTCCATTTAGAAAATAAACTAACCATTTTCACTTCTTCCCTCTTAGCACTCATTTCACTAAAGGTTGGTATTTTCATATTCTTCCCTCTTCCATTTTAGCATTCACTTTGCTAAGGGTTGAGTTTTTATCGCACCTCTTCTTCTCGTCCATTCCTTATTCCAAAAATGGTGGGAACATGACATCATGATTATACCCCTTTTCATGGAAGGAAATAAATCGTTTTACATTATCTCTCATGAAGAGGATGAAGACCCATGACATTAAAATTTTCCTCCGTAATTTCTATTTTATTAATGTATGTATTAGGAATAGGATGTTGTTAAGTATAATTAGTAGTGGCATCCAATAGAAGATAATGGCGCCATCAATACGGTGCCGCCAATAAAGTAGAGTACGGTAACAATCAAAGTACAATAAGAATGTTGTAAAAGTAAATATTTGTCGTAAGTGGTCCGGTAATGTTAAAATGTCAAAGTTTGGGTAAGTAGAGAAGTAGGGTCTACATGATTAGGAATTAGAAATATTATATTTGTAATAAGGACAAATAATGATGTCATAAATATTTTGTTTTTTATTTGTGGAAAAGTCTAAAAAGGTGGAACCCATGTGAGATGATAAGGTTTATCTTATCTTAGAAGATAAACCTACATGTAAAGGCAAGAGTTTAGGCATAGAATATGATTAGCCGAAGAGATTTCCTATCCTATCTTAGAGATAGGGTGGATAAGCCTAAATTCCTATAAATAAAGAGGCCACCCCCTCATTTGGCATAGAAGGAAGTAGTGAGAAATATTGTATGAGTAAGTGTGTAAAGGAAGCCATCATTTTGAAGGTGTGGTAAAGAAGCCATTAAGAGGTGTAATTGTGAAGTTTCTCCCATAGTTATTATTGGAAGGCAAGTGAAGTCGATGAACACTTGAAGTACCTCATGGGTGAGATTGTAACAATTTCATGTTGATATTATAATTTACACTTATATTTCAGATTTATCATCATTCCTTCTTATCATACTCTATGGTATTCTTGTGTTATGTTTGTTGTTGTGTTTCCAGATTCCATCCACCAAACTAAAATTTATGCATTAGTAAATAATCATAGCACGAGGAATTACCGGTGAAGAATTATCATAGTCTTTGGATTGGTGATGACATTTTGGTTCCGTTGCCAGGACCATTCCTCGTTGGTGGATTTTCGGAGAGATATTCCCACTTAGTCATAAATCAATAGGAGGGTAGCCTTGTAGTTACCATGGTAAATTCACTTTTACCATGCATAGTATTTACCACAAGAACTTCAATTTTTACCATGAATAGTATTTACCACATGAACTTCAATTTTATTGTGAGCATAGTGTTTACCCCAAAGAATCTTCAACTTTACCGTAAATAGTGTTTACCACGGTAAAGTCATTTTTACCGTAGTAAGTCAAGATTACCGTGGTCATTCCTATTTTACTGTAGAAAGGTGTAAAGTCACTTTCTATTGTAGTGATTCCAATTATTTGTGCACATAAGTCTTACTAATTGTACTTGTGAGTTGGTATTTCACTATGGTTACATCAAAAATGGGGACGATTCCTATTTTTTCAGCCCAATCTAATGAAGATGCATCCTCTTTCATTCAAGAGTTTAAACAATTTTGTATTTGTAATGGCCTCATAAGAAGGGAACAATGGACTGAATTTTTTCCTACCTTTTTGGATGGTTCAGCACTTAGGTGGTTTGAAACACTAGGTGATAATGTGAAAAACTCATGGGATTTATTAACTCGAAAGTTTTCTTGAAGAATTTTTTGAACAACAAAATTATGCAAATCTCATTATCAATATCACAAAACTATCCCAAGGAGAGAAAGAGAAGATAAGGGATTATTATGCTCGTGTTTTAGAGCTAAGGAGGAAGCTCGATGCCCAAATGGAAGGAAGGATTAGCAGATGGGTTGATAAATGGCATTGATAATCTCCTCTATAAGCACTTCATTCTTGGGATGAATCTAGAGATCGACAACGAGTGAATTATGACCACCCATTACCATTGAATAAGAAAATGAGATTGCAAGAAGGCAAGAAGAAATTATGGAAGAGGAGCCCAAGAAATTATGGAAGAAATTGTTGCTAAAGTAGAGCCTACACAAAGCACCTTTGGTCCAGAATCCACAACCACTCTCGGTGAGAAAAATATTTCTCCTAGTACATCTACCGAGTATGAAGATCTCTCAAGAAAATGGGCCGCTTAACTATTTATCTTCTTCAAGGAAAGGAATTTAGTTCTCGGGAGGAGATAGAGGTCCAAAAAGAAATATTTCGAAGTTGTATGTTATGGTTGTTACAAAAAGGGTCATTATAAGTATAATTTTCCGGATAGAGCTTCTACATCTGGTACAAGAGATAATGATAAAGGAAAAACACCTATGAATTATTTTGATATAGTAGATAAGAGCATAAATAATGAAGTGGATGTGTTTGTAACAAAAAGAAATAAAGAAAAAGATAACCAAGATGGAAATGATCCTAAGAAGATGAAAGGAGAAACTAGTAAGAAACATAGGAGAAGAAAGTTGGGTGGCGGGATTTTCTTCGATTTCACGTGGTAAGGACCATACTCCATCTTAGAAGATCTATCCAAAAGGCCTGTAAATATTACATATGGTCAACTCTTGGCTATGTCTTCGAGAAGAGGTGAGAACTGCAAAGTGGACTCAATGCTCGACAAAGGAAGGAGGTTGAGGTCCTTATTTTGGAGGCGGAGGTGTATCCCTACGCTCCACAAGCTAAAGTATAATGTAATTGTATTTCAATTCAAGATGTTTTAGTTGATGGAGGTGTTGCGAGTTAATGTAATGACCGAGTCTATAATGAATATGTTGGGTTTGAAAATTGATCACCCATAAAAACTTATGTTAAGGTCATTAAATAAGGGAAAAACTAAACCGAGAAGGTGTAGTTTCAAATGTAGCAATATCTGTTATGGGTGTTGTATGTGTGGTAGAATTTCGAGTGATGAAAAATGGTACATTGCGTACCCAATGTTGTTAGGAAGACCATGGCTAAGGATAGTTCATGCAAGAAACTCTGGAATGAAGGCTTTATGACACTTAGATGTGGTAGAGAGAGGGTGAAGATAAACGTGATCCCTCGGCATCATAAGGCGTAACTCATGTAGATTTAAGTGATGAAACCTGATGATTAGACATCCTCTTGATTACTCTAGCACTGAAGTGGGACACAGGAGATGAAGAAAGTGAGGTTGATGTTTCTCATCATGGATATCCTTCCAGTCACACCAAATCATGAACCCATAAAATTATCTGAAGAAGAAATTGATGATCGTCTCCAACAAATAAAGATTGGTGATGTTGTGATGGAGAGTGAGAAGGAATCCTACCTCCAGCTCTTTCGAAGGTACATACACATATTCACTTTTGATTACAAGGAACTCCATCAAGTAAGTTGGGTAGAACATTCTATTGAGCTGGTAGATGGTGCTAAGCCCATAAAGCAAATGCCATATAGAATGAATCCTAATTTTTCCAAGACGTAAAAGAAGAAATAGATAAGTTTCTTGATGCAGGATTCATATTTGCTGTGGAGAATTCAAAATGGGTTTCTCCCATTGTGATCTCAATAAAAAAGAATGGGAAGCTACACATTTGTGTTGATTATAGGAAGCTCAATAAGGAAACAAAGAAGGATCATTACCCTCTTCCATTCTCAAATCAGATTTTGGATGAAGTAGCTAGCCAAGAGTGCTATAGTTTTGCTGATGGATATAGTGGATACAACCAAGTTTTGTATAATAGAGAAAGATCACCAAGACCACGTTCACCACTCCTTGGGAACATTTGCTTATAGAGTTATGCCTTTTGGGTTGTGTAATGCTCGAAACGTTCAGCGCTTGATGAATAGGGTATTTGAACCCTACATTGGGAACTTCATCGAGTGTTTACGGATGATTTTTGCATCTATGGGAGCAAGATGGACTACCCGCACTTTGAGATGGAGATAGCATTTCAAAGGTTAGATGAATCACAAGCCTCACTAAACCCTATAAAGTGTGTCTTTGGATGTTCTAAAGGTGTTTTGTTAGGGCATGTTGTATTCGAGAGATGGTATTGGTACGATCTTAATAAAGTTTCAAAAATCAAAGAGTTACCATTTCGTATAAATAGAAGTAAGTTGAGATCATTTTTAGGCCATGTGGGTTACTATAGAAGGTTCATCAAGAATTTCTCAAATATTGCACATGCCTCTAACCCAGTTCTTGAAGAAATATGTTACTTATGAACAAGGAAATAAGGCGCATGTGAAGCTTTTAACAACTCGAAGGAAGCCACGGTGTCTTCACCTATTTTAAAGAATCCAGATTGGAGAAAGCCATTCATTGTATATACTGATGCCTCGAGATGCAACACTATGAAGTATTACTCAGCCAAAAGGATGAAAATGGGAATGATCATCCAGTTTACTTTGGGAGCGAGACAAATGAGCAAATCTTAAGGTAAATTATACCGTAATGGCCCGAAAAAGAGGCTCTAGCTATCATTTTTTTACGTAAAGAAGTTTAGAAATTACTTGCTAGGGCAGAAATTTATAGTTGTAACAGATCATCAGGCTCTAAAATATATTGTAAATAAGCCTAACCCATCAGGGAGGATAGCAAGATGGATAATTTTGCTACAATAATTTGAATTTGATATTATAGATAGGCCAGGAAAGAAGCATGTCAATGCAGATGCACTTTCTCGAGCCTATGAGGGTTTAGGTTCATCTTGTGATGATGATGATTTCCCAGATGCAACATTGTTATCCCTTGACACAATCCCTAGTGAATACATAGATATTTGAAATTATCTGAAGGAATTCAAGTTTCCTAATGGTGCCAATGCAAAGACTAAGAGGAAGATTACTCAAGCTAGTCATCCATATTCTATTCTACATGGAGTATTATTTCGGATAGGACCTCGATGGACAAGACAAGAGAGCGAATGGACGTGATCAAGGGAAGGAGCTGATAGAATAATTCCACAATGGTACATGTGGAGGACACTTCTCTGGACAACTTACAACGCAAGAAGGATCTTGGATGCAGGTTATCATTGGCCCACTCTTTTTAGAGATTTTTATAATTATTGTAAGACATGTGATATTTGTCAAACACATGGTAACCGTAAGACTTCATCAGCTCCATTATGTCCTATTCTTCCACTTGGTCCCTTTTAAAAGTGGGGAATAGATATTATAGGTCCACTTCCAACTACCCCATGCCAAAATAAGTATATTGTAGTTACCACAGATTATTTAACCAAGTGGGTTGAAGCTAGGCCATTGAAAACAACTTCCATGGATGAAGTGACAAGGTTCATATATGAATGCATTGTCACTAGATTTGGTTGCCCATTAGAAATTGTAACAAATCAAGGAAGCCACTTCATTAATGAGGTGGTAGAAGCCCTAGTCAACAAGTTTTCTATTAAGCACAGGAAGGCAACAACATATAAGCCAAGCACAAATGGATAGGTGGAACAAATTTTTTTGTGTTGTGTCAAATTCTAGCAAAAGATGCAGCCTTGCAGGTACATAAGTGGGATAAAAGGATTCATGCAACATTGTGGGCATATAGGGCAACATCAAAGTCAGCAACAGGATACTCCCCATTTCAGTTGGCTTATGGCATTGATCCAGTTCTTCCTATTGAGTTTGATATTCCCACTGTGAGAGTTATGAAAAATGAAAGGATGGATGAAAGTGATTCAGTAAAAGAAAGGTTGGTGCATCTTCATTTGCTAGAGGAAATGAGGGAAATAGTGAAGGATACAAGCTATAAGAAGAAAATGAAGTAGAAGGAATACTTTGATCAAAAGATCCGTTGGTCTCCATTTCATGTGAATGACTTGGTTCTAGTATATGATTCCAGATACAAAAAAAGAAGACAGAAAAATTTCTTCCCAAATGGATGGGGCCCTACAAAATAGCAGTTGTGCATGAAAATGGTACATATCAACTGGAGGAATTAGATGGCACCCCATTACGAAATGGGTCAACCATGACAAGTTAAAGATTTTCCAAGCACCAGAATAGTCTACTCTAAGGACGGAGTAGAAGCTAGGAAGGGGGAAAATGTCAACATTAAAATTTTCCTCCGTAATTTCTATTTTATTAATGTATGTATTAGGAATAGGATGTTGTTAAGTATAATTAGTAGTGGCGTCCAATAGAAGATAACAACATCGTCAGTATGGTGCCACCAATAAAGTAGAGTACAGTAACAATCAAAGTACAATAGGAATGATGTAAAAAGTAAATATTTTTCGTAAGTGATTCGGTAATGTTAAAATGTAAAAGTTTGGGTAAGTAGAGAAGTAGGGTTACATGATTAGGAATTAGAAATATTATATTTGTAATAAGGACAAAGAGTGATGTCATAAATATTTTGTATTTTATTTGTGAAAAAATCTAAAAAGGTGGAACCCATGTGAGATGATAAGGTTTATCTTATCGTAGAAGATAAGCCTACATGTAAAGGCAAGAGTTTAGGCATGGAATATGATTGGCCGTGGAAGAGATTTCCTATCCTATCTTAGAGATAGGGTGGATAAGCCTAAATTCCTATAAATAAAGAGGCCACCCCCTCATTTGGCATAGAAGGAAGTAGTGAGAAATATTGTATGAGTAAGTGTGTAAAGGAAGCCATCATTTTGAAGGTGTGTTAAAGAAGCCATTAAGAGGTGTAATTGTGAAGTTTCTCCCATAGTTATTGTTGGAAGGCAAGTGAAGTCAGTAACACTTGAAGTACCTCATGGGTGAGATTGTAACAATTTCATGTTGATATTATAATTTACACTTATATTTCAGATTTATCATCATTCCTTCTTATCATAGTCTATGGTATTCTTGTGTTATGTTTGTTGTTGTGTTTCCAGATTCCATCCACCAAACTAAAAGTTGTGCATTAGTAAATAATCATAGCATGAGGAGTTCCCTGGTGAAGAATTATCATAGTTCATTGGTGATGACAAGACCGACATAAACACCTTTCCATAGATGACACTTTACGAAAAAATAAAGACCAATTCCTTCTTCATCTCCTTGCAATGGGAGTAATATTTCCCTTGGAATTTGATGAGGATGAATTGAAATCCATAAAATCAAAACCTAAATACCCTAAGGGTTCTCCACTTGGGTCAAAAACATGATGATGAAGGACCAAGTAAAAAAATGATGATAATAAAGGAAAATATAATGCTTCATCCTCTAATCCCAACCAAGCCTTGCTTGATCAAATCAATGCAATGGAAAAACAATTGGCTCATCTATCCTCTACAGTTTCTAAAAATGATACTAAAGGTATCGAACACATGAAGAAAAGTGACGACACATTCAAAAATCATTCTAATACCAATAATGAGAAAAAAAAACATACGAATGATAAATCACCATTCATCCCACAAACTAATTCACCATTTTCTCAAGAGTGGAAAATGATGAAGGACACCATTTTGATTATTTATGTCCATACCCTTTCAATATGGAGATCTTATGTATACCCTTCCCATGGTATTTCAAGATGCCAAAATTTGACAAATACAAGGGAAAAAATGATCCTAGAGACTATGTCAAGGAATTATTCATGACATGCCAAAAGGTGGCTTACAATGATATCTTTATCTTGCACATTTTTCCTAAGAGTCTATGAGGACAATATTTGGACAGGTTCTTACACCTTCCAAAGTGATTTATTTCTACTTTCACAAAAATTTCAGAGAAGTTTTTCAAACACTTCTCTTTCAACCTTGATTATGAAATAAACATGATGGACTTGTGAATTTCCAAACAACGATAAAATGAGAGATTTATACGGTTCTTACAATGATGGAAAGGAATTGTAAGTCGATTCCCATGTTCAATTCTTGATAAACTAATGGTTAGCATCTTCATCCCTAACCTTAACAATGAGTTGTCCTTTCACATGCAGATGCACTACCTAAATAATTTTGAGGAAGTTATCAAAAGGGAACTCAAATAAAAAATCCTCTTTTTTAAAGATTTGGTCAAGCCTCGTTATAAAGACAATGGGTACAATCATAATCGTCACAAAAATAACAACAACCTATCACTTATCATGATAAATCTAGGTACATCAACCGTAACCTTAATGTTTTCAAGGATGATGTCACGAGATAATAACAACATGCAAAATTTACAGAATAACAAATTAAAACATACTAAGTATAAACCATTTGTCACCATTCCAAAAAGAGAAATTTTCCCTCTTACTTGTGATTACAATTGAATACAATATAACTCTTTAGGGGAATCTCTTTCAAGCATATTAAAACAATTGGCAACTGCCAATATTGTCACTTACCCTATCATACAACCCTTCCTTGAAGGATATCCTAAGTCAGGTTGGTATAGACCTAACACATATTATGTTTTTCATCATACTGATGGTCATAAAATGGATAAATGAAAAAAACTTCACAACTACATCCAAGACCTCATTGACAAAAAAGACATAGTGGTTGGAGACCTACCACCTAACCATGATACAAAGGGTCAATCTTACAAACATGGTTAATTTTCAAACAACGCTTGATTATAAATCCATCATATCCTATATTGATGACATTACTCTATGCACCGTTGAATGTTAATTTACACCCCTCAGAGAAATTCTATCCATTTCCTTTCAACAACTAGTGAAGGCTAACATGAGTGAATTTCCACCTACGAGACCATTTTCTAATGGGGAACCTAATCTTACGTCATATAATGTATCATAATATTTTAAATACCATCACATGGAAGGTTATTAGACTGATAATTGTACACCCATTTTTCATTATTTTCAAGACTTAATTGAATATGGAACCATTTTCATAAATCTTGACGACAAAGCTCTCACAACTGATGACATGTCAAATTTCAACACTTCAAACTAAGAGTTGATTTTTTTACCCACTTCTATTCATACCGACATTCAACAAGATCACAAAATAGTCAATTATATCTCCCTCTAAACTAATCCATCTCTTCTATATATTTTCTTCTTATAGTCGCAACGGACATTGAATCTATTTCGATAACAATATTCTAACACATAACGAGAGATTGACCTTTATGTTGGACCTTTTCATTGTCATATGTATTTTCATTAATGACATGTTACAGTGATGGAAAAAAGTGGCAAAAAGGATAGAGTTGTGGAGGCATCTCAAGATCAACCATGTATGGAAAGAAAGACTTAGAAAATGAAATTTGAAGGTTGATTGGTAGTTTCAGCTCTCAGAGGCCTCAATATATTTAAGGCTAAGTTCTAAGGGACTTAATCATCTTGTGTGCAAGCCACGACATGAGGACATAGCCACCGAAGTCTAGAAGAAACACGTAGGCTTAGCAAGATCCGTGAGTAAAAGGAAAAATCCACATAGTGAGAAAGGTGAAGCCATGGATGTGAAGGAAAATCCACGGGAGTAAGGAAAGTTGGGAGGAAGCCACAGATAAAGATAAAAGCTATGAAGGACTAGAAATAACTAAAGAGAACTATAAAAATTGTAGATAAAATAAAATAACCATGAACATGGAACAAAGCCACGAAATACTAAAGAAGGAAATGAAAAAATGGAGGAAATCTGTGAATGACTGAAAATTTGGCCATAAAAAGAGAAAATTCGCAGATCAAAGGATATTTCTACGATGCAAAGAAGAAAGTCACAAAAGCTAATGAAAGCCACAGATTGAACAAATGTGGACTATACAGGGCTCGAGAATAATCAAATTATTTTTAATGTGGTCAAATGGTACTTTTCTCTCAAAATCGATAATCATTTATATATCAAATGAAAGATAGTACAAAATGGTTGTGCTCCACAAAAACTAAGATTCGATAAAATAAATCTCCAGATCTAGCTATCAACATTTAATGCTCTTTGACTTTGTACATTCTTTATGAAATTCTTGATTTCTAGGTGAAATTAAATATTGGAGAAGAAAGCAGTTCTCCCATCTTATACAGTTGAAAATCCTAACAAGATGAGAAATCTATTTTTAGAATTTGGCTCATAAATGGCTCTTGAATTAATGCATAGAAAATGGAAAAGTCAAGCCAAATATAGAAAGAGTAAATTTGGAGTTTACTACATGCATTTAATAAACCAAATTCTCAGGAGACGCTTAAAAATGTACATGACACACCAAGGAAGTGATGGGGGTGTGTTAGTTTTCTATATAGAGACAACTCAATGCTAATACGTAGTTGCTCAAGTGAGAAAATGAGATATTCAAGTTGAAAGAGCTATATAAGAAAATAGAGAGAAGAGGAGAGAAACAGATGAAGTGTTAAAGATATATCAAATGAGAAGAGCATCAATCATCAATAGACCATTGATTGAAAAAGAGTTTGAATCAATGAGAAGAAGAGAGTGACAAAGAAAAAATACATCTACAGATAGTACAAAAAATTGATCATAATCCATTGTGTTTGCAATCTTGATTATAAGTGATCAATTTATATGTAATAAAATTGTATTTCTAAGTGGGTTCTTAGATTATATAAGTGAGTGTTTGCTAAAATTTGTTAAGTGGGTGCTCGGTTTATCTTTGAGTGGGTGTTTGAATAATCTGGGTAGGTGCTTCAGGGGTTGAGTGGGTGCTCAACCAAAACCATTGTATGCTTTGGAATTGGTGTTCCTAATAAATCCTTGGTTTCAAAGTGCATTTTTCTCCCGAAAGGGTTTCCCACTATAATTTTTGTGTTATGTGTTATCTTCTCTTACATATTTCTGTGTTTTGTGTTATCTTCTCTGGCATATGTTTGTTTAAATGCTCATGGTACATTATTGCATACTTCTAAAGAATTCTTTGGATTGACATTGATTGTAAAAGTTTTAATTCACATTGATTCACCCCTTCTCAGTGCTTATGATCTCTAACAATTGGTATCAGAGTGAATCCTTTTAACATAATCTTAACATCTTCAAGGATATCCTCTCTTCACAAGCATGGCAGAAAATTAGGCACAAGGTGGTTTATCACTATCAAGATCACCTCTCTTCACTAGAAAAAACTATGCATTCTAGATAATATGGATGAAAACATATCTTATGTCAATGGGTTTTGATATTTGGAATGTGTTGAGAAAGGATACAATCCTCCAGCCACACCAATCACTTCTTCAACAGACAAGGCAAAATATGAGTGCAACTCAAGAGCCATGAATGTCATCCTATGCGGCTTGACTGAAAACATAGTTTGTTAAAGTAATGCACTGCACAACAAAAACAAAATTTGGACCAAACTACAAAGCATTTATGAAGGAGATGATAAAGTTAAGTTAGTAAAATTGTAGACATATAGAGCTTAGTTTGAGAATATGAAGATGAAATATGATGAGAGTATAGTAGCCTACATGCAGAGAATAGATGAAGTTATCAATATGATCGAGGCATATGTGAGAAACTAGAATAATTTTTCATAGTCCAAAATATTCTAAGATCTTTCAAAAAAAAATATGATGCAAAGGTTTCAGTTGTGGAAGAAGCCAAAGATATGAAAAATCTCATAATAGATGAATTATAGTGTATTCTTTCAAAGATACTACCAAGAAAGAATTAGCATTTAAATCCAAGAAGGAAACTCAATCCAAAAAGAAACAAAAGAATCAAATTCAGAGGATGAAGTTGATGATGAGAAGATTGAAGCAATGTTCTAAGGATATTAAGAAGAGGTTCAAGTAAGTACAAAGGAAAACTTCCTTTCAAATGTTTTGAGTGTGGACAAGTAGGCCATTTCACTACTAAATTCCCAAATAAAAATAAACAAACTCAATCTGATTATGATGAAGAAAGTCACAAACAAAACCAAAAAAGCTAAACTTCAAGAAGAAATATGGAAAGAATAAATTATTTAAGAACAAAAGGAATTTCTATTCAAAATAAGAATCGAGTGAATCTGATTCAAACAACCCAGGTAGCTCTAAAAGCGATGATAGTGAAGCTCATCTGAATGTTTTTTTATGGCTATGGATGCATATGAAGAATGCATTTCAAGAGGAAAGAATGTTGTTGATTATGAAGACTCTGATGAATAAGAAACAAGTGTAAATCTAGAAGTTGAATTGTTTTGTGCTCTTAAAGAACCGAAACTGTGCAGGAGGAAACATAAAAAGCTTAGATGTACACTAAAATATTATGAAGATAAAATCCATGTCTTTGAGAAAAGAAAAAGTTTAAAAGAAGAAGAAGAAACCAATGAGCTCAAAGAACTAAAACTTGGCTAGAAAATATTTCCATCTCTTACACATCAAAGGAAGATGAATGCATGAAACTAAACTCGGAATTGTAACAATTAAGGATTGAGTTAGAACAAATAACCAAAAGCTAACAACATATGAAAATATGGAAAAGAGATCAAATGCCTTAACTGATATCTTGAGTAGTCAAAGAAATACAAATGACAAATCAGGAATAGGTTTCAAGGAAGAAAGAAAAGAAAAGGAGCCTGCAAAGAATGAAGAAAACAAGATTGTATTAACATCGAGCACGTCTTCTCGTGATAAATAAAGAATTCATCAAATCCTCTAAGAGAAGGACTATTGCTCCTAGAATCACCTATGCCATGAGGTACACACATTCTTTCTATGGTTATTGTTATTCATGTAATCAGTTTGGACACAAGGCTACTAAGTGTAGAAAATTCTCTAGAGGCTATAGAAGAAACTTTGGCCCATCTTACACTAGAATGAACTATAATGATGTTCACTAAAATTATTACAAGAAAATAAATGAAGCATCAACAAGTAAACAAAAACCTCCTAAAAAAGATGGGTGTATGTTGTAAAGGAAGAATCCAACAAAGGAAATGAGTCTTGCTCAGTAGTGCAAACCACATTTCATGTACAAAATGAAGATAAAATCTAGTATCTAGATAGTGGCTGCTCTAGTCATATGACAGGTGACAAAAGAAAATTCATCTCTCTAAAAAAAATGCATCGGGAGCTATTAGATTTGGTGACAAAAACTCACCAAACATAGTTGGAAAAGGAACCTTGAGTCTAGATAACGAAAAGACTATCACCGAAAATGTCCTATATGTTGAAGGTCTCAAGCACAATCTATTAAGTGTAAGTCAAATGTGCAAGAAAGGATACAATATGATATTCCATGACAAAGGTTGTGACATTATCAATGGAAAAATAGGAAAGAAAGTTGTAAAATCCAAAAGGAAAAAGAACAACATGTATGTTCTAAATGAAATCAATAAATAAAAATGCTTCATAAGTAAAGTTGATCACAGATGGCTATGGCATAGAAGATTAGGAAACATGAGTTTTGAAAATATGGGAAACTGAGTGCTAAAGGTTGTGTCAAACATATGCCAAATATTATAAAACCAAAGAGATACACTTTGCAAAGCATGCCTGCATGGTAAACAAATAAGAAGATCATTCAAGTCAAAGGAATATTCTACAACTAGACCTCTGGAATTGATTCATATAGATCTTTGTGGGCCTACAAGAACTAAAAGTATACAAGGTGATGTGTATTTCATGTTACTAATAGATGATTACACCAGAATGACATGGGTAGCATGTTTGAAGAAAAAATCAAAAGCCTTAGATAGATTCAAGAAATTCAAAGCACTAGTGGAGAATAAGAAGAACAAAAAAATCAAATGCTTAAGATCAGATAGAGGGGGAGAATTTTGGTCAAATGAGTTCGATGAGTTTTGTGAAGAACATGGGTAGCATGTTTGAAGAAAAATAAAATCCTTAGACATATTCAAGAAATTCAAAGCACTAGTGGATAATGAGAAGAAAAAATTTATTTCGATGAGTTTTGTGAAGAACATGGAATTAGAAGACAATTCTCATCCATCAAGACACCTCAAAAAAATGAATTCATTGAAAGAAAGAACAAAATTGTACAAGAAATGGAAATAACTATGTTATATGAATCCAAAATACCAGACAGATATTGGAGTGAAGTGGTACACACAAAGTGGTCTACATTTTAAATAGAGATGAATTAGGAGTAAACAATGACAAGACACCTTTATGAATTGTGGAAAAATAGGCCTACAAATATGAAACACATAAGATTATTTGGAAGTAAATGTTACATTAAAAGAGATGAAGACAACTTGGGTAAATTTGACTCTAGGTGTGATGAAGGCATGTTCCTATTAGGAATATTAATTAGTGCTTCATGGATAATAACAAGTTTACATATTTAGTATTTTTGGTACGAGTAAACTCTAAATGTAATATTAGTGAGTTGTTTTAACAACCCACCTATATAGTGAGTTGGTGGAGAGTTGTTATAGGAGGTTTCCTATTTTATAGGAAACTCTCCCTCTATATATTTTCTTTGTATCTTGGATTGAATAGAAGAAACATTATAATATATTTTTGGTGTTATTTGATTAAATTTGTGTTCATCTTGCACATAATATGAACCAAAATAATATTTGTATCAAAGAGGTATGTCATCTACCATTGGGAAATTCTCCAGTCATTTGTTCTACGAATTATTTACATTGGCCAAAGCAATTGGATGAGTAGAGCCACTCGTGCACTATTCTTGGAGATTTCTGCAATCATTCCCAACCATGTTTTTAATCATTCTGTGATTATTATGTAGTCAATAATTTCATATTAAATCTGATGCAAGATAAGTCTATACAGATTGTAGGAGCATGAAAATATAGATTAGCTTGAGATCTATAAAATTCCATGTTTTGCAGCTATAATCACATATCAAGAAAAATAAAGGGTTAGTGGCATCCATTAAAGTGAAGATCTTCTTGATCATTAATATATTGCAATTCTGACAATGCTTATGTGTGAATCTCCCTCACCTGAATCATGTTGCCACATATGAGATGCACTCATTACCAAGGCATTAGCATAGAAGCACCAATTCTAGTTAGAACAGAGAAGAAAGGTGCAGGATATTATTTTTCTTTAACAGTCTAACTCTAAATTCCACGTGTGATATCTCAACATACACATAGTTTTCCTTCCAAAAACATGCATCCATGATCTTCATTGCTGATTTTGTGCCATCATAGATCAATAAAGGTAATACTGGCATGATTCTCACGATTTCTATATTGGCTCACGGGATTTGGCTTCTACATTGAAAGTTTTGTTCAGTTTTTAAGCTTGCATGCAAGTTCTGATCTTTGGGAAGGATCTGGTATATAACAAGAAGAGTGGGTTGTTTATTACGACGTCCCAGTCACTAATTTGATCAAAATCCTTTTCTCAGCCCTTGGCTTCTAGCACTTCCTACTCCATTCTTGTCTCGTCAAACTCAAAGGAGGACATTTGGTAGCTCGCATGACCTAACTTCAAGCTCCCATCTACTCAGCATACATGGACACGGTTTTCAAGTCTACTCAAATCCTATAGATTTTGCCAGTATAGTTATATCTCTGCAAAGTGCTCCACATAGACTCCAAAATGCCCTCCTAATCTCAACATTGCTCGCTAAAGACTGCATCCTCCTCATTCCATGTTGCATAGATGAGATATTGGCATCGATTAAATGTACATCTGATCACTCAAAGTCTAATCCTATGCCATAAAGTATTGAGTCGAATAGGTAGAAGATATTCTATATTTATTGTGTGTTACCAATAAAAATTATTTGTTACATAGGTTTTGTCTAGATTATTGTTAAAATGAATCAAAGTCAATGTTTTATTGTGCATTGTCATTGTTCAACAGTGAGTCAAAGTTGCCATAATGTTATTTAGTCATCTTTTCATGTTTATCATTTATTGTGTCTAAGCATATTATCGTAGTGTGTTTTGTCAAAAGTCATTGTTCATTTTGTCTTGTCATTCCATCAAAAAATAAAAAGAGAGAAAAGTGTGTCATTGTCATATATATTATTGCAATAGAATAATTAATGTCATTGTGTTGTCAAGTTAGTCAAATAGGTGATTTTAGGATATTTTTATTAGTCAAAATAGTCAAAGTGTCAAAATATTATAAAAATAAAAAAATTGCCTCACGTTTCAATAATTAGATGCATTTTCTCTTATACGCGACGTCCATCCTGTGGGGATAAATTGTAAAATGAGCTTCATATCTAAATTCAGATGAGTTAGCAACACATGTCCTGGAATCATGAGGAAACAGAGGATGGAGGGTGATCAACGCCTCTCGTCAGTCACCAAAGAAGAGATCGCATATAGCATTGGTGGCACTTTTTTATAATATTTTTAGTTGTTTACTTTGAGAGATGTGTGTAGAAATAATACATGTTAGACATTCCTTTCCAAATATTGAAAAGAGGAGGATGTGCATTTTGGAATATGAGAATAGTTATATAGGAGGGCAGCTAAACTGGAGTGATCCTTTGACTGCAGAGATTCTTTGATTGTCATACTTCTAACATCGATCAGCCGGTGAAATCTAGCATTCACTGGAAGTGAAAGCAAGAACTATTGAGTTCGCGTATGTAGGTGAATCGGTGGAAGTGTGATCATCCGGTATGGGTTTCACTGTGGTGAAGTGGATTGGTCATATGCAATAAGATCCAAGCTAGCAGTATGCAGACCTAAAATTATGCGGAGGCATATGATTCTGTGTCTAGTTTTTCAGATGTTCTTTATTCCCATGTTCGCACTAAGGGGGGAATGTTAGGAATGTTAATTAGTGCTTCATGGATTATAATAATTTTACATAGTTAGTATTGTTGGTATGAGTAAAATCTAAATGTAATATTAGTGAGTTGTTTTAACAACCCATGTATATAGTGAGTTATTGGAGAGTGGTTATAGGAGGTTTCCTATTTTAAAGGAAACTCTCCCTCTATATATTTTCTTTGTATCCTGGATTGAATAGAAGAAACATTCTAATATATTTCTAGTGTTATTTGATTAAATTTGTGTTCATCTTGCATGTAATATGAACAAAAATATTAATTCCTTGGTTATTCAACAATCAACGTGACCTACGAGATGCTACTGATAAGAGGTTGCATAAGGTTGTTGAAAGAAAAAATGTAAAGGTAGATGATTCTTCCAAGTCCAAAGCATTGAGCACAATGATAGTCATGGAGAACAAGAAGATAATGAAGAAATGGATAGTCCACGTGAAGAAGTAGATGAATTAGAAGAAAGACCAGAGACTAAGGCACCTTCAAGACAAGTTAAGATGGATCATCAATCAAATCAGATCATTGGAAACAAATAAGGTGGAATTCTAACCATAAGAATACTAAGACATCAACACAATCATGAACATATAGCAGTCCCATCCATGATAGAACCCAAAATTGTTGCGAAGCTAGTAAGGATCAATATTAGGTGGATGCCATGAATTAAGAATTGGATCATATTGAAAATAATGAAACATGGGAGCTAGTACAAAGACCAAAAGATAAAAATGTGATTGGAACTAAATGGGTGTTCATAAACAAATTGAATGAGAAAGGAGAAGTCACAAGAAATAAGGAAATACTTGTGTGTAAAGGCTATGTGCAAATGGAAGGAATCAACTTTGATGAAACGTTTACACCTATGGCAAGATGGAAGCATTCAGACTTTTCCTAGCGTACACAACTTACAAGAAGATCAGAGTGTTCCATATGGATGTTAAATCAACCTTCCTCAATGGATTTCTGAATGAAGAGGTATATATTGAACAAATTGATGGTTCTAGTCTAACATATGATGAAGATTATGTGTGTAGGTTAAAAAGGATTTATATGGGCTAAAGCAAGCTCCTAGAGCTTGGTACAACAGCTGGAAAAATATCTCATTGAGCAAGGTTTCGAAAAGATGTTGTTGAAAGTAATATTTACATCAAAGAAGAAGGTGATCATTTGCTCATTTTCATAGTCTATGTGGGTTGTTGGGGTTAGTAGACCGATTATACAAACAATATATCAGATCTAAGCATACATGCAAATAAAAGCAGATATTCTACTAGAAGAAATATACAAAACAAGAGACATAAATCAACACCAAATTTAATGTGGTTCACCTAGTGTGGGCTACGTCCACCAAGAAACAAGTCAATCTATTATCCAAAGCTTTAACAAGATATACAATGAAGATTTACAATCTTCCACACCTCTTAGATGTTCAGTACTTTCTTTCTCTCAAGATTTTTCTCTACCACCAAGAATTCTCTCTCACCAACCTTTTCAAGTTCTCTCTAATTCTTGTTGATCATTACTTCTAAACCCTAGCTTTTGTGCTTATATATTCATTTATAGACTTAGGGAACTTAGCCATGCAATTACAATTAATAAATCTATTTTAATGCTAAAAATAGATATAATTCCTAAGAGTTAATTAAAACTTCATCACACAGGTAACCAATGTCGGTTTTTCCTAACCATCATTAGTTCCTACTTTCCCTTGACCGATGTTAGTCTTCCCTGACCGATGCCGGTCTTCCCTTAACGATGCGATTCTACCATGTTTTTTCCAGCAAGTTCCAATTGTATGCTAAAATGAAGTAATTGAGCTCCACAACTCAATAATCTCCCACTTGGAGTTTAATTACTACACCATACCTATACAACGTCATTCTTGGATTCTTCCTTAGCTTTGTTTCTTCCTCTTCAAGTCTCAAACTCGAAGACCAACAGAAGTGGAGTGTAGCTCCAAATTCTCTTTTGCTAATGGCTTTGTTAGCATATCCATAGGGTTCTTGCTCATATGAATCTTTTCCAGATTCAACTTTCCATCCTCTAATACCTGCCATATGAATTGATACCTCAACTGAATGTGTTTTGTTCTCGAATGAAACGTTGAGTTCTTTTCCAAATGAATTACACTCTGATTGTCACTAAATAGTTTACAATCACTTTGCTCCTTTCCCAACTCTTCCATGAACCTACTCATCCATATCATCTCCTTGCTACCCTCTGTAGCTGCAACATACTTTGCCTTTGTAGTAGACAAAGCCACAACCTTATGCAATCTCGAAATCCAGCTAATTGTCGTTCCACCTACTGTGAAAATATATCCAATAGTGCTCCTCCTACCATCCAGATCTCCAGCCATATCTGAATCAACATAGCCACGTAATGAAATATACAAACCTCCATAGTATAATTGTATGTAGATGTCCCTTTCAAATACCCGAGTATCCATTGGATGGCTTTCCAATGCTCTTTACTTGGATTAGCCATATATCTACTCACAACTCTCATTGCTCATGTAATGTCTAGTCTGTACAAACCATAGCGTACATGATACTTCCAATTGCTTGAAGCATATGGCACTCGTGTCATGTATTTTACCTCCTCATGTGATGAAGGACACTGATCTTTGCTCAATTTAAAGTGTCCAGCCATAGGTGTGCTAACATGTTTTGCATTATGCATGTTGAACCTTTCTAACACCTTGTAGATATAATCCTCCTGAGACAAATACAATTTCTTGTTTTTCCTGTCTCTATGTATTTACATGCCAAGGATTCTTTTTGCAGCTCCTAAATCCTTCATTGCAAATGTGTGAGCTAGCTTTCTCTTAAGCTCACCAATGTCTTGCATACTAGATCCTGCAATAAGCATATCATCCACATACAATAACAAAATAATATAGCTCCCATTTTCAAGCTTCTTGAAATAAACACAATGGTCAAATTCACATCTCAAGTAACCATGCTCATGCATAAAACTATCAAACCTCATGTACCATTGCCTTGGAGCTTGCTTGAGCCCATATAGGCTCTTTTTCAACCTACACACTAGTTTCTCCTTACCCTTGACTTCATACCCAAGTAATTGCTGCATATAAATCTCTTCATCCAAATCACCATGAAGGAAAGTCATCTTCACATCTAGTTTCTCTAAATGTAAATCTTCTACTGCAACTAAACTCAATACAATATGAATAGAAGTCATCTTAACAAAGAGGGAGAAAATATTTAACCAAAGTCAATACCTACTTTATGTGCAAATCCCTTTACTACAAGCTTTGTCGTGTACCTTTTCTCGTCCACCCTCTTCTTCCTTAATCTGTAAACCCACTTGTTCTGTAATGTTCTCTTTCTTCTGGAAAATTAACCAAATCCCGAGTCCGGTTCTGTTCGAAAGGAGTTCATATCATCATCCACACCATGCTCCCCACCGAACATGAGTCTTATCCTACATTTCTTCAAATCTCTTCGATTCACCATTATCATCAATAATAAATAAAATAGAAAAGGTGTAAATCTTTCTGGAAGTTTACTTACCCTTTGTGACCTTCTCACAGGAGTTTGGGGTATCGAAGACTCAATCTGGGCCTCCTGGACATTCCTATCCAAATCTGATAGTGACCAACACCGGTCACCTCTAACCGACGTCGGTTACTGCTTAACCGATGTTGATTCGATCCTCTGTAACCATCGTTGGCGTTCATCGATTGATGTTAGGTCAAGGACTAACCGACCACGATTATTGTGTATTTCTGTAGGTGTTTCTTTAAAACCTGAGAGTTCATTTTCATCAATAAACTTCTCAATTTTCTCATCCTTAGGTACCAAAATTTGATCCCTGTACATTCTCTTTTCATTCCATTCAACATCACGACTCCTAATAATTTTAGAATTCTCTAAATCCCAAAAATAGAAACCGAAATCACCAGATCCATAACCAATGAAAGTGCACCTCTTGGATTTTACATCCAACTTTTTCCTATTTTCCTTATCAACATGCACAAAAGCTTCTGAACCAAAAACTTTAAGAAAAGAAAGATCTACCTCTTTTTTCGGTCCAAGCTTCCTCTGGTATTCCTCCATCTAGTGAACTTGAAGGCCCACAGTTAATCAAATAAACCATTGTATCAACTGCTTCTACCCAAAACTACAAGGGAAATCTAGAATGTATCCTCATACTTCTAGCATGTTCCATGATTGTCATGTTCATTCTTTCTACAACACCATTCTCATGTGGTGTTCTTGGAACCATTCTTTCTCTACGTATCTCATTCACTGAACAATAATCATTGAAATCCTTGCTACAATATTCACCACCATTGTTAGATCTAAGGCACTTTAACTTAGAATTTGATTCATTCTCAACAAGGGCTTTCCATCTTTTAAAAGTCTCAAAAACATCATATTTACGTTTAATACAATAAACTCATACCTTTCTTGTAGCATCATCAATGAAAGTAACATAATATTGGGATCCTCCATGAGAAGCTACCTGAGCTGGTCCCCACACATCTGAGTGTACAAGCTCCATTTGCGCCCTTCTTAGTTGCCCCAACTTTGAGAAATCTCATCTCTTTTTCTTTCAAAGATACAATGCTCATAAAAATCAAGATCTAAATCTTTCAAATCTAACTTAGTTAGCCTTTAAGATCTACATTCCTTTTTGACTCATATGACCCAACTAATTATGCCACATGCATGCATATGAATCTGAAGTAGATAATGTAGAAAAGGAATCAGTAATATAGGTAGATAAATATAATGTTCCTACCTTCTTACCTTTTGCCACAACAAAAGCACCCTTGGTGACTTTCCAAGAGTCTCCTGTAAAAGTAACCATGCAACTAGATTCACCTAGTTGCCCTACAGAAATAAGATTCCTCCCGAGGCTTAGCACATGCCTCACATCTTTCAATACCCAAGTATTCCATTCTGTAATTTTAGATGAACTTCCCTTTACCAATAATACTGCAAGGTTCATCATCACCCAAATAAACATGCCCAAAATTGCCTCTGGACATAATTTCTGAAATAACCCTTATTAGGGGTTGCATGGAAAGAAGCTCTTGAATCTAAAACTCATGATTCAATTCTATTGTCCAAAGAAATAATAAGAGCATCTTGCATTACCTCTGATGAAGCAAGATTCACCTCTTTACCTTTGTCTGGTTGTTGATTCTCTTTATCCTTTGACCAACAATCTTTCTTTGCATGTCCTTTCTTTCCACATTTCCAACAAGTAATTCCCTTACTTCTGGATTTATATTTGTTATCCCTTGACTTTGATTTCTCATTACTCTTACTCTTGGATCTCTCCTTCTTCCTTCCCCTACTTTCTACATTCAAAGCATTTCCAGATGATGATTCCTCTATGTACTCTTCCTATGAATTTCTTCATTCAAGATTATACTAACCACATCATCAAACTTCAAAATATTATTAGCAGATGTTGTATTACTAACACCATTACCAAGTTGTCCCAACTATCAAGCAAAGAACATAAGAATAAAAGTGTTTTTACTTCATCATCAAATGGTATAGCAACCAATTTTAACTGATTTACAATAGATTGGAAAATAATTCAAATGACTAGAAGCATATTCACCTTCATGCATCTTAGAACTAAATAGTTTCTTCATCAAATAAACTTTATTTGAAGCACTAGGTTTTTCATATAAATTAGCAAGATATTTCATTAAGTATACCGTAGAAGTCTCTTCTGTAATATTGGAAGCCACGGATACTGTCAGGCTCAATCTTATAAATCCCAAAGCCTTTCTATCAAGAATCTTCCATTCTTCATCAGTCATCTTTGTACGTCTAGACTTCTCATCCAACGGTAAATACAAATCTCTTTGATACAGATAATCCTCAATCTGCATCTTCCATAATTGATAATTTCGGCCATCAAAATTCTCTACCTTGTATTTTTATCTTCTTCCATTGTTGTAGCTCCCACTCAATAAGAAAACCCTCTGTGAGTAAATCACAACACACAAAACCCTCAAACAAAGCTCTGATACCAGTTGTTGGGGTTAGCAGACCGGTTGTACAGACAATATATCAAATCTAAGCATACATGCAAATAAAAGCAAATATTCTACCAGAAGAAATATACAAAACAAGATACATAAATCAACACCAAATTTAATGTGGTTCACCTAATGTGGGCTACGTCCACCAAAAACAAGTCAATCTATTATCCAAAGCTTTGACAAGATATATAATGAATATTTACAATCTTCCACACCTCTTAGATGTTCAGTACTTTCTTTCTCTCAAGCTTTTGCTCTACCACCAAGAATTCTCTCTCACCAACCTTTTTCAAGTTCTTTCTAATTCTTGTTGATCATTACTTCTAAACCCTAGCTTTTATGCTTATATATTCATTTATAGACTTAGGGCACTTAGCCATGCAATTACAATTAATAAATCTATTTTAATACTAAAAATAGATATAATTCCGAGAGTTAATTAAAAATTTGTCACACAGGTAACCGACGTTAGTTCTACCTAACCGTCGTCGGTTCCTACTTGCCCTTGACCGATGTCATTCTTCCCTGACCGATGTCGGTCTACCCTTAACCAATGTCGGTTACTATGTTTTCCAACAAGTTCCAATTGCATGCTAAAATGAAGTAATTGAGCTCCACAACTCAACATGGATGATATTATTTTTGGAGGAGATCATGATAAGATGACTTATGAATTTTTGATATGATGAAAGAAGAATTTGAAATGTTTATGCTTGGAGATCTCTCATTCTTCCTAGGCTTACAAATCAATCAATCAGACCAAGGTATCTTCATATCCCAAACCAAATACATCAAAGAAATGCTTAAAAGGTTTAAGATGGAGTAATGTAGACCAATAAGAACACCAATGGAAGTAGGATGCAAACTGAGCAAAGAGGGCATGTCACCAAAATTAGACAAAACGTTGTATAGATCCATGATAGGAAGTATACTCTACGCTACTACATCAAGTCTAGATATCATGCGGGCAGTGGGCCTTTTTAGAAGATTCCAAAAGGATCCAAGGGAGACACACTTCAAGGTGGTCAAAATAATTCTAAGATATCTCATGGGAACACTTGAACATGGATTGTGGTACCCCAAAAGCAATGACTTCAGCATAAAAGTGTTAGGAATATAGTGTTCACATGTGGTGATTATATTATTACTACAGTGATTAGTAAATTAATAGTTTGTTAGTATGGCTGGTTATATTGATAGTTGGGTTTTTTGTAATGTTGTTAGTAATATTGTTGTACTTATAACAATATTATGTAGATAGTTCACATGAATATTTAGAGGATAATTTGTTATAAGCAATCCTTAAATATAGGATTTTCATCCCTATATAATTGTATGTTGTTTACAGAATTAATTAACGAAGTATTTTTCTATATTTTGTTGTGCATTCTCAACCAAATTCAAGACTTGGTATCAGAGCAAACTATTCATTGGTATGGATTCAAAGTTTATGGAGGGGAAAATTTTCCATTCTCTGTTGTCCCAAATCATGTTGGGGAATGAGAGAATTTATTTCTTTTAGTTAATATATACTTGGTAAAATATTACACCTGTTGCTAAATGAAAGGCATTGGAAGGAGTTTTTATTTGGTATGAATCTGATTTGCATAAAAGGAAGGTTTTATTGAATAAATAGTTCTTCATGGCATTTCCATTCATACTACTCTCTTGAATTGGCATGTGGTGTGTTAATTTTTATTGACAAAAAAATAAAACTCTTGCATCTCTCGCGCCCAATAAGATCTTGATCAAGTTCTTCTTTGTTCTCCAAAATCTCGCCAGCTCCTTCAATCTCGAGGATGATAAAATCAGCATTGACATTTGTGCACCCTTCCACTTTTATTGAGGATAGATTGCCACATTCGATCAATATATCTCTATTTTTCATCAAAACTGATCATGGTATTATTTCATGATGTTTTCCATGTATTTGCTTGATTGTGGAGCATATAGATCTATCTAAAAATTGATGATTTTTAGCATATAAAGGGTGGTGATCGGAGAAAAGCATAATTGAATCTACCACTACTATGTCATCACTTTACTGATGTGTTCATTCTTGTGATCATCAAGGATAAGAAGGGACTTTGCAAACCATTTTCATGTATAGATCCATTTTTTGCAGATGTCTTGTAGTTCCTACAGTTGTAATTACTTCCGAACATCCAAATACGGCCCAAATTTTTAAGGAATTTTGTCTATTGTTCCATGTTGCATTCTATTCATCTTCGTGCAATCAGAGTGTTACATTAGACTCAAGTTTTTGTGAGTAAATGATTGAATTCATTTCGAGCTCCCTCTTTCACCTGTTTGTGATCTGCAACAAGGATTCGAGGTATCCTACCGTGATGTTTAACTCTTCAAAATATCTATGGTTAGATTTATTTTTATAGTCTACATATTTTTTTTCAAAGTAATTAATCATTACTTTTTGTTATTAGGTTTTAGTCACTTAAGTCTCATAGGTATTTTTGTTTATTGATATATGCCACGTGAATTTCATATGGTTAGTCTTGAGATGATATGTGTCATTATAATAGTAGTTTTATATTTAAAATATTGAGTCAAAAGTGTCGATTTAAAAACAAAATTTTCATCTTGTTAGTATTAACATAAAATTGTCAAATTATTTTATAGAGTCTTTGTCGTCATCGTATTGTCAAAGTATCCTTTGAGTCAGTTTTAAAATGTGTCATTTTTCATCAAAAGAGTCGAATAATTACTAAAGTCATTTTGCATCATCAATTGTCAGGTTACTCAAATAGGTGATTTTAGGGTATTTGTTTGTTGTCATTTTTTATTGTCATCAAAAGTCATGTCATTGTAAAAGTCTGAAAAAAAAAATCCTCACATATGCATTTTCGGTGTGTTACCTAACGTCCGTAAAATAAATTATTTCACATTGTGTGGGGAGACAACAAACCCAATGTGGAAATTATTGAGTGTCAAAGAAAAATCAGCTGATTTAGTAGATGTATACTAGAGGACAAAGGCAATGGAGGCTGGAGGTCAAACAACGACCTCTCGTCAGTCACCAATGACGGGGCCGCACGAGATATGGTGTCATTTTTGGTGTGAGTTTTTTTTAGTTTTTTGCTTCAGTTTCATACTACATGTTTTGTAAAAGATACGTTCATGTTTCTAGTTTCTAATGTGTTATTTTCAGCTTGTCAGTGTGGTGTGAAAATAAGAACAGATGTGGTATGTTCATGTTCACTTGTATATGTGGTTATTCCTACATTATTCCCTAATGTAATAACATAGTGAAGAACATATAGCACAAAGAAATGTAGCATCATGAGTCTTGAAGAGGTTAAATAGTCAGATGTGTTCCTATTCATACCTAGGTTTTGGTTAGCCTCTAGAAAACCATTGAAGGTTGTTCAAATGTGTTCCTACTTGAGTTCCCACACTACTAGGTCATATGTGTTCCATAGAGTGATTGGTTGATAAGTAGATGATTCCTAAGCATGTTCCCATCCTCTTCGGTCAGATGTGTTCCTGAAAGTGCATGGTTAATAAGAATTTGATGTCTTCCTTCTTCTATCTTCAGTTTGAGTGTTGTACCAAGATCATGAGCAAGCACGGGTAGCAAGCTGCAGAGGAAGTGTGAAAGTTCTTTTGCTACCATGTAAATACTAAGGGGGAATGTTAGGAATATAATGTTCACATGTGGTGATTATATTATTACTATGGTGATTAGTAAATTAGTAGCTTGTTAGTATGATTGGTTATATTGATATTTGGGTTGTTTGTAATGTTGTTAGTAATATTGTTGTGGTTATAACAATATTACGTAGATAGTTCATGGGAATATTTAGAGGGGTAATTTGTTATAGCATCCTCCTTAAATATAGGAGTTGCATCCCTATATAATTATATGTTGTTTACAGAATTAATTAATGAAGTATTTTTCTATATTTTGTTGTGCATTCTAAACCAAATTCAAGAAAATCATATACATATGCTAATTAGGAAGGAAGTGTTGATGACGGAAGAGTACAAGTGGCAGAGAATTCTTTGTTGGAAATTTTCTAGTATCTTAGTTAAGCAAGAAGAAATCATCAGTGGCACTCTCATCATGTGAAGTAGAATATATAGTTGTCACAATGTGATGTACTCAAGTTCTTTGGATGAAGCAGACACTGGAATATTACAAGGTAAATTATGATAGTCCAAGGTAAATTCCTTGTTTTGTGATAGCACAAGTGCAATAAGTGTCTCCAAGAATCTTGTGTTCCACTTAAATACTAAGAATATTCCAATAAGATATCATTTCTTGAGGAACACATAAATGACAAGAAAATCAGCCTAGAATATGTGAGCACTAAAGAAGAAATTGTAGATATCATGACAAAGCCACTGCCACCCAAAGCTACATTAGATCACTTAAGGAATGAATAGGGGGTCATTCTTGATCCCATCAAAGAACTAGAAAATGTGGAGATGAGATAAGGGAGAATTATCATGTAAATATCATATCCAAAACAATGTTCATGTGAGGGGGAGCTAGTCTCCTAGCTCATTCCATTAAAGTATGCATTACTCAAGGGGAGTATTGTCACGAGTATACCATGTCATATGGATCGAAGCATGATTCGAGGGGGAGCTAATCGAGAAAAGAACATGTAATCATCTATCTTACCTACATCTTCATTGTTATGCATCATAGATGGCCCTTTATCATTGTTGTCAAAGTAGGAGAGAGATTGAAATTAGAAACCAACCGATAAGGGAGAAAGAACTCTTTTTGGTAAAAACAAAAATAAGAAAGGGGAGAGATTACCATCAAGGGTTCAATGTAGTGTTTATGTGAAAATTTCCATCAATGAAAAAGGGGAGTTTGTTGAACCTTTTTCATTTTCATATGTGTTGTCATTGATGACACGTTACATTGATGGAAAAAATGGAAAAAATTATAGTGTTGTGAAGGCATCTAAAGATCAACCATGCATGGAAAGAAAGACTTGGAAAAAGAAATATGAAGGTTGATTGCTAGTGTTAGCTCTCGGAGGCCTCATGATGATTAATGATAAGTTTTGAGGGACTTAATCAGATTTTGTATAAGCTACGAGACATGAGGACATAGCCACCAAAGTCTAGAAGAAACTGCGGAGGCTTAGCAAGATCTGCGAGTAAAAATGAAGCCACGGGTGAGAAAGGTGAAGCCGTGGATGTGAAGGAAAACCCACAGGAGTAAGGAAAGTTAAGAGGAAGCCACATATAAAGATAAAATATGTGAATGACTATTAATAGCCACAGAGAACTATAAAAGCCGCAGATAAAAGAAAATAACCACAAACATGGCACAAAGCGCAAAATAATAAAGAAGGCAACACATAAATGAGGAAAGCCACAGATGAATGAAAAACCTGCCATAAAAGGAGAAAAACCGCAGATCAAAGGATATTGCCATGATGCAAAGAAGAAAGTCACACAAGCTAATGATATTCATAGATTGAACAAATGTGGACTAGATAGGGCTCGAGAACAACCAAATTATTTTGAATGTGGTAAAATGGGACTTTTCTCTCAAGAATCGATAATGATTCATATATCAAATGAAAAATAGTACAAAATGGTTGTGCTCCATGAAAAACTAAGATCCGAATTGAGAAATCTCTAGATCTAGCAATCAACATTTAATTCTCTTTGACTTTGTACATTCTTTATGTAATTCCTAATTTCTATGAGAAATTAAATATTGGAGAAGAAAGCGGTTCACCCATCTTGTACATTTGAAATCCTAAAAATATGAGAAATCTATTTTTAGAATTTGTATCATAAATGGATCCTAAATTAATGCATAGAAAATGACAAAGTCAAGAAAAATATAGAAAGAGTAAATATGGAGTTTACTACATGCATTTAATAAACCGATTCTCAAGTGACACTTTGAAAAATTGTGCACGACACACCTAGGAAGTGATGGGGTTGTGTCATTTTTATATATAGAGATAACTAGATGCTAATATAGTAGTTTCTCAAGTGAGAAAATGAGATATTTGAGTTGAATGAGCTATAAAAGAAAAGGGAGAAAGAAGAGGAGAGAAAATAGATGAAGTGTTAAAGATATATTAGATGAGAAGATAATCAATACAACAATAGATTGATTGATTAAAAGAGTTTGACTCAGATGAGAAGAAGAGAGTGACAGAGAAAACACATAAAGATACATAAAAGTGATCATAATCCATTGTGTAAGCAATCTTGATTCTAAGTGATCAATGTATATGTAATAAAATTGTATTTCTAAGTGGGTGCTTAGATTATAGGGGTGGGTGCTCCTTGCAAGTGGGTGCTTGCTAAAATTTGTTGAGTGGGTGCTCAGTTTATCTTTGAGTGGGTGCTTGGAGAATTTGGAGTGGGTGCTTCAGAGGTTGAGTGGGTGCTCAACCAAAACCATTGTATGCTTTGGAATTGGTGTTCCTAATAAAGCCTTGGTTTCAAAGTGGGTTTTTCTCCCAAAAGGGTTTCCCACTATAATTTTTGTGTTATCTTGTCTAGCATTTGTTTTTTAAATACTCATGGTACATTTTTGCATACTTCTAAAAAATTCTAGATTGACATTGATTATAAAAGTTTTAATTCATAGTGATTCTCCCCCTCTCTTCTCAGTGCTTGTGATCTCTAACACTTTCTCCAAGTATCTTTTTCAACCCTTGATATAACTATAGACACACTACAAAGGAGGGTATATCATCAAAGCACCTTTGAGCTTGATTCTATTCTTTCTATTATGGATTCTAATCTTGACATCTCTAGTCTTGTTGTCAAAATATAACCACGACAAGCTTGGACACTTGCAACAATGCAGCCTTTTGTGTCCATTGTACCTCACATGATTAATATTTCATGCATCTCATCAACGATTTTTCCTACATGTCAAGAAATTTACATGTGTATAATCATCGAGGTGTGTATACATAGGAATATCCCTATATAAGCCTTTACAAGCTTTAATTACAAATCTTTCATGAAATCAACTAGTTCACAACCTAGGAGCAACATTGAATATCTCCTCTCTATGGCCTCTGAAGCCTCGATGTACATCTAGAGATCAATCCTTCTATCTTCACACTCTTTCACTCATGGGTGAATATGAATCTCAACATATTCCCTACATTGATAATCTTCTTCTAACTAATTAAACCAAAATGGAAATATAGGGGCCTAATTTAGTTTAATCTAAATGCTATGCACAAATAAGAAATGATAGCTAAATAAATAAAGGAATCGACTCAAGAAACTAAGTAAATAAAAATTTGAAACCCTAATGTGTAAAGAGGGTTAGAAAGAGCTTAGCTGATTTGACAATGCCTCAAGGGACTATGTCACGAGAATAGACTGGATAAAATAAATGTAAAAACGACCACACAAGAGCTCAAAAATGTAGATATGAGTTGTCTAAGAAGACTAGGGAGATTAGAGAGGGATGGGGGCACCAGGGTACCCTAGTATGAGATATTGGCACCTGGTCTATACAAGAGGTCCAAAAACAAATTTCGTAGGGTTGTTGAATGATGTGAAGTATTCGTTTCTGTCATGTGTATATCACTAAGTTGTATTAGATGTCACTGATAATCACAGATGAAGGGAAGACCTATAAAACCCCAAACCAAGCATCAAAACCGTAAAAAATAAATATGTATATGAAGGGGTTAGAATGTCCTCGGTGGCCACAATGGTGGACTTACTAATTGAGTGTTGCACTACATTTTAGACCCAAATGTAGTTCTAAGTGTGTTTATGTAAATCGTGCCCTAGGTTCTCTTGTGCTAGTCACACTTTATAAGTAGCAATAATAGCTAGATGTAGAAATGTAATTAAATGGTAGGTGAAATAGAATAAACTCTCATCTTATGAAGTGTGATGCAGATGAACCAACCTTTTCCCTTGTGATGGAGCTAGATGGATGCAAAATAGAGATCTAAATGCCTTGGATGGATGGAACCTTAGGTGGATGATAGTATTGCTTAGTGTCCCTCATTATGGTCTCATAACTTTATATTTATATGGTTCTCTTATTCTAATTTCATAATTAACCCCAAAAATTCGACCACTAAAATCCCGAAAGCTCAAACGACTAGAAAGTGCCCAAAAATAAGAGAGTAAAGTACAAAGAGGATTAGGGTACCCATATGGGACCAAGACACACAGGGCACCCCAATTCTAGCTGAGCACCCCATTTGGGGATAAGATGAATGCAGGGTGATAAAACAAGTTGGGAAAATATATGCAGAAGGTCGGATATGAAGAAAAAAATCAAAGTAAATCTACTAAAGGACATGGGTTAATTAGTACTTTCTTCAATCAAAACCATATGAATAATAGTATGAGACTAGGACTAAATAATACTCAAAGTGCATAATTTAGTGTCTACATTTTCCACCACTTTATGTTGGTGATCGGAATGCTCAATAACATAAAGTAGATAGAGATGCACACCTAATATCCATGTAGAGTGATGTAGAAAGCATGTGTCGGTGGACTAGACCAAATGTGGAGTGACAAAAAGATGGAGCGTGGAGACTAAAGATGTAAAAGAGTAAAAGATGATGAGAGTGAACCTAGGGTGGAAGCACGTGTGTATCTATCGATGTGTGTGATGTACCTACATGTTAGTATGAGGTACAAACTATCAAATGATGTTGTTGTTGTTAAAACCTTTGTTGTTTTTGTTGTTGACTTCTTGTTTCCCATACGGATGGAGCTGCAAAGGAGAAGATGATCAAGTAGTCAAATATACATGTATATATGTAAAAACCACATATATATAGTAAAAATATTGTAAATGAAAATATGGAAATGCAAAAGGATCATGTGCACCTGATCTGTGATAAGAGAAAGGGTGTAGAAAGGATATCTTGTAACCATCAGTGAAGTGAAAGTTTTTTGGGTGATCTCATGCCACTGTGGTTGAAGAAGTGTAGGGAGAAAGTTGTGTTATTCTCTAACCTGTAACTACTTCCCTAAGAAAATGAAGAGATCTCTGTACTACCTGGTTTTTTGGGTGATTCAACGCTTCTGGCTGAAGTAGTGTAGGGAGGAAAGTTTGTTGTATTTGTAGACACCTAAAATTTGCTTACGCAGGCTTTAATTCTAAGATTGCACTAATTATCCTCTTTCTCTTCATTTTCGTAATAATTAGTGTTTTTTTGCTAATTAGCTAACATTCCTCTTCATATTCGTTAATTAATGACCTTTCATTAATTAATTATCCTTCCTATCATTAAGGATTTCAATTAACAAATTTCACTATCCCCTTCTACTTAGGTTAATTAATTACACTCTCTAAATCAATAAATTACCATTTATTGAATCAAATTCCTCTCTTACATCCCACAAATCATACTAATTTTCCTCTAATTAGCTTCTATAAGCTTACCTCTACCTATTAATCAATCACCTTTTATTAATTAAAACATCCCCAAACTCCCATGACTTACTAATGATAAATTAAACTCTTCTAAATCAAGATTACCTTTTATAAAGCAACATTATCCATTCCTAATCTTGTTTTACCTTTATCCCACATTCATCAATTTGCTATCCTTGCCTCTTAATATGGGATGCAAAAGCTATATAAAGAACCCTCCTTACATTTCTTCTTTTCATAGCACCATGCTTTGAATAGTGCAAACTATAAGCATTTTGATCTTGAGTCATTCTCCATTGTTGGAAATAGCTTTCTCCATCTTGCATCCTTTCACTCAAAATTGAGTAATATGGGAAGATCCAAAAGGGCATTGTAGCCATTTTTGGTGAGATTCCATTCTCAATCCTTGAAGATCAAGCAACAATCCAATTTGATTGCTTATGTTATTCATATGTTCATAGTTTAAGTTAGCAATCATAGAGAGTAGAAATAGCTTAGCATGTAGTTTCATTTATGCATTGAAAATTTGTTTTTGAAGTTATGTAGATATTAGTTTCAATTTATAGCTTAGTTAATAAAAAAAAAAGCATTGAACATTTGGCACCACCTAGGAAATCCATTCAGTCTTTAGAGCCAACTTGACCAAATCATTGTTGTAAAGAGCCAACATTCATCATGAAACGTGTGAAGCGTTACTTTTTCTTAGTTTTTCACTCACCCTAAGGTGAGGTGAAACTCTGCCAAATTGAGGCCAACATTTTTCATCCCCACTTGTACTACTTCCTTCACTTTCTTTTGACACTTTTTTGATCAAAAGAGGAGTGACCACACATGTGTTGCCAATTGATGGTGTCACCACTTTTATGTTCATTTACGCTCATCCATGTTTGCAGCTAGGTTGTTAAATGTCTAAAGTGTGGGCACGTACTCATATCATTAGTAACCATTTGATCTTGATACCCAAGTCAAGATCATCATCATAGTTAGGCTTGATTCATCACTTGATTCTCTTTTGAGGTGTTATCTTGCTTGTATCATATTGCCACAATTTTTGATACTTACGTCTTGTTTCTTGCAAACTCGACCTAAGTGTCTAGATTGTAACATTAGGCTACACACATCATAATAATTCCTTGGTATACTCTAGCCTTAGTTTTCCTTCAAACATTACCTTGATTTTGAAAAGTGTTGTTGTTACCTTTATGCATGTTGTAATAATATTATTTCGATACTAATACCTTACTTTTCCATAAAGTTTGGTTAACATATCTTAGTGGTATTGTTGTGTCATTCATGTTTGTAACTTCTACTTTTTGAGATTTAGGTCTTGATTGGATCTAAACTCACTTTTAGTATACCTTGTTTGGAAATCATATCAACCTTTTGTTATTACTTACGTCTTGTTCGTTTTTAACTTGGCATAAGTGGTGACATTTTGTTGGTCATCTTACGCATCAAACTATTGATTGATCGACACTTAGGAATTAATCCATTTGATTGATTGGTTTACAAAAAATTTGCATGATTGTGCCTCATTTTCACATCGATTTATCCATTTTGGATAATCACTTTGATCCATTGATTCTTTATCATTCATTATTCTCTAGTCATTAATTTGGCTTTGTGTTTTGAACCCACATGATTGTTCCTTATTTTTATCTACCTTATAAGCTCATTTCTAAGACAATCCTTTGGGTATTTGATTCTCTTGATCTTCTTGTTTTTTCCTAAGTTCATGATCATTTTTGAATACATATTTCAAACCTTGGCAAAAACATTTCCTATCGAGAAACTTCTGCATCAATCAAACATAGGAAATCTTTCCTTTGTATCCTTTATGTTGCTAATTTTTTTATCAATCCTTTAACATTTACACCTCCAAACCTTGTTGGATTATCAATCTTGAGTCATCACGATGTATGTTTTCCTTAGCTTCCCTTTTGGAAAATCACACAAGCATCCCCATCTTTATGAAATGTCTAGTTGGTTGTCGTTATGTTGCCCAAATCAACATGAAACCTTCTTCGCTTTGAAGAAGTTTGATCATACAATATAGGTCTAGGCCTTTGAACCCAACACACCAACAATGATTGATTATTGCAAGGTCCCTTATACATACAACAATAAGGAATCAAATTTTTGGCAGCGTTCACATCAAAAGACACCCATCATGACCAAACCTCGTTTGGTTCTTCACGCTAGAGAACCCATCCGGGTAACCCATTCCTCACCTTCATCTCATAGTCGGTGGTATGGTTTGGACACTTCTGATCCAAATTATTATTCGGGTTCCCCCACTCTTCTTTTGATTCTAATCCAAACATTTCATCTCTTCTTCTGAGGATTCCAATCCAAATATTTCCTCTAACTCTTCTAATGATTTGGATCCAAACTACTATTCAGATTCATCTAATCAACTCCTAAGTCGTGGTCCTCCCCTTCTTCACAGGACCTTTATTATCAGTCACCTAAACGATGCTCTCCTCCTCTAAATATTTTTGTTTCCACAAATCCTCTTCATCATACATTTAATACGACTCCTACGTCACGGTCCTCCCTTTCTTCGTAGGACCCCTTTTATCCATTTCCTCAACGACGTCTTATTCCGTTGAAGATACGTGTGACTCCAAATCCCTCCAATCAAACATCTAATACAATTATTGAATCACGGTCCTCTCTTTCTTCACAGGACCCTTGTTATTATTCATCCAATATGATTCTTGAATCACGGTCCTCCCCTTCTTCACAGGACCTTCTTCATCAATCACCCCCATGAAGTCTTCCTTCTTTGAAGATTCATGTGACTCAAAGTCCTTCTAGTCAAACTTCTAAATTGACCCATGCATCACAATCTACAGACTTTGGACTTAATCCTACTAGTTTACAGATGATATACCATCGTATAGGTAGGTCCACACCACCTTCTTCTACTCCCGAGACATCTAGCTCCACATCTTCTTCGTCTCTTGAGTCATCTTCTTCTATCAATCATAATCAAACATATTCTAAGTCTTCCACACCAATTGAACCTTTTTCATTCAATCAAACCCTCGTGGTCGATCGAAAAACCCATACCGATTGATTTCTTTCAGAATGAAGGAGTGATCATGGCATTTATAGGGGCACATGAATATATCCCTCTAACAAGTTACGAGTAAGGATTGTCTTTAGAATTCAATGCATCCACGTATTGTGAGGAAAAGGTTGAGTCCTTTTATCAAGAAATGGAGGAAGAGCCTAAGATCATGCAAATTGATCCTCATCTTATTCTTCCATCTTCACATTCTTCATTATGTGATGAAACTCCTGGGTCTTGTATTGATCCATGGTCTATCTTCTCATCACCCAATCACTCTTTGTCTATTACAATTCCTCAATCACAATCTCTTATGGGGTCAACACCAAGTAGCCCTTCATCTTCGTCTAGGTGTGGGTCACCTTCTAGTAACACTCCCTCTTCTATTTGTGGGACATTTTTGAGTAGTCCACTATCTTCTATTCTTGGGGCACGTCCAACTAGCCCCTTGTTTTCTATGTATGAGTCACCCCCGGGTAGTCCATCATCTTCTATTCTTGGGCCACATCCTAGTAGCCCATCATCTTACATCTATGGGTCGCGTCCTAGTAGCCCTTCTTCTTCTATTCTTGGACCACATCCTAGTAGCCCTTCATCTTCTATTTGTGGCTCACCTTCTAGTAGCCCCTCTTCTTCAATTCTTGGACCATATCCTTTTCATCCATCACATTATTCTTCTACCAAATATTGTGGCAATCCCACCATCATTTCTCACATCAATTCTAAATTCCACATTCTTCTCCCACTTCTCAAGATCAGACAAAGTCACACATTAGCTTATAAAAACTCAGACATGTTCTTTATCAAGCCAAGATCAAAAATCTAAAGAGCTCCAAAGCTGCCAACAACTCAAATGATCATAAAATCCAAAATCAAATGTGATTCTAGAATGCACACCAATGCACCCATCAAGTATGGTGCAAAAGTGTTTAAACCTATGGATAGGGAACTCAAGCTCCCACATACAAAACCCATGTTTCAAAACAAATCACAGTCATTTTTGAGTGTGAACTCACCATGATCTTTAAGATCGAGGATAATATCACTCTTGATAAAAAAACGCGTTTAGTCTCCCTTATTAAGGAACTCACACACATCGTTGTTGGATCCTATTACGCAAAGTGACAATGTTGGTCCCAACTTCCAAAAAATCTAAAAATCAAAAAAATCATAAAACAATTCAAAAATACAAAAAAATGAGAAAACATTAAAACATTACAAAAAAAAATCAAAGGTACAAAGATCAAACATTGCAATCAGGTATTGCATACACATGGATGTTCTTTCTTCCCTTTCTTTCATATTCCTCTGCAAGTCATCCACCATTTTCATCCCTTCGATGTTATTGTGGTTAGCCTATTCACACGCATTTTGTGACATTTATCTCTATGGTATCTGTTTGACCTTGGTCTTTTATCACCTTGGTAAATTAAAGAACGATTGACCTCTTAGAGATCCTATCAATATCTACATATAATAAACTTGTCAAGAAGAATATTTGGGCATATTTTTTTATACTAGCCAATTTCATCATCATAATCACTTCCACATCCTTCCATTAAGCCATCAATGGTTCTTAACCCCTTGTCAAACAAGAGAGCTGAAATAAGTTTTCAAAAAGCAAAAGAATCAAAATCAATCAATATAAAAGCAAAAGATAAAGCAAAAGAAAATTGATATATAACTCTCTCTTGGGGTATTTCCAATAATCTCTACCAAGGCTATGGATGCCTGATTAAATAGAGAAATGTTGTGATTAGAATCAAATGCATCTCCATCGGGGCTATGGATGCATGGTTGGAAATGGAGCAATGTATGGCTCTCCTTCCATAATCCATTCACAAATCACCTTTCAAACTAAATCATTCCTACACATTGGCTAGTGTATTCACTTACTGTCTATCAACTCTTTCCTTCAAGAGGTAATTCATTTCCATGTGCACACACGGGATCTCGATGAGTAAACAGGATTAGTATGTTATCAAGTGTTATCATTTAGACCTTATTCAAACTCTTGCTTTAGCGCATATCTTGTCTCATGATTTCTGCCTTGGGCTAATCACTTTTTCATCAACCTCCATCTAAATATTTTCATAGCATCCTTTGTTCTTTGAAAATCATTTAGAACATCCATGTGTATCAGATGTCCTCTTTGCCATGTTTGCATGCACTTTTTCCCCTTTTATAAGACAATTTTCTACTTCCTTTCTCTCATGTGTTTCTTGCCCGCTTACGTTGGGGGCATCCTTGCTCCCTCATAATTGAACCTATTTTATAATTGCCTTGATCCCCCTTTAGTGCATGAAGATTTTTCCTTTGAATACTCCCACCTAATCGTTGGGGCATTTTCACATATTTACTTTCTTGCACATATGTATGGCATTCTACCCTTGTACATCCCATCTATCGTTGGGGGAATCCATGCTTCTTTTTCTGTACATAGTTTTAGAAAACTTTCAAAATAAAAACATTCAAATATGTTTCTAAAAAATCAAAAACAATAAAAATCATCCTACAAACCGTGCTCTTTGGTTCTCACCTATTATTGTGCGTGACTCATGGATCATCTTGATCTACCTCCATTAACAAAGTTGGTTTGCTTACTATGTCTGTACTCTGGGGCACAATGAGTTGCTTGGTATTGTTTCATAGTGCACTTTTTTTTCATAGGACCCAAGTGTCCTCCATTATTCCCCTTGCATGTATCCTTGTTTGGGGCACCATCTTTTAACCCTTGTCATTAATTCACACAGGTCGAATCAAAGCTTGATAACAAAAACATTGTATTATGTTTCTCTATTAGGTTAGCTTGTTTACTTTCTCGTATTGCATTGCATTATGTATGTTGCAGGGAGTTAGGCATCTTTTACTTTCTTGTATTGCATTGCATTTTGTATGTTGCATAGAGTTGGTGTTTTTAGCTATGGACATTTGTTCGTATATGACTTTTCATGTCATACTACACTTATGTTCATTCTTTTTAATAAGGACCGATGACGTCGATCATAAGAAAAATGATGAAATAAAGTTGGTTTTTACATCGACAAGATGATAGCTATATCCATCTCTTTTCATCTTCATTTTTCTTCCATATCACTCTCCTTCTATCAACACTTTTCTTCAAAAGTAACTTGGGGCAATAGGGATCAATTCTTCTACTTCTTCTATTATGTTCTTTCATCTTTTTGATCATCGATCGCCCTCTTTCATCACCCCATCGACACTCGAGGGGGCATCCTTCATTATATTAATTTTTTCTTCTATCTCTTCAAAAAAATTATTTTTTGTACTTGTCTACTATCTTTGAAGTGGCGTCACTTACACCACACCAAAGAGGGGAAAATGTAGACACCTAAAATCCACTTACGCAGGCTTTAATGCTAAGATTGCACTAATTATCCTCTTTCTCATCATTTCCGTAATAATTAGCATTTTTCTATGCTAATTAGCTAACATTCCTCTTCATATTCGTTAATTAACGACCTTTCGTTAATTAATTAGCTTTCTTATCATTAAGGATGTCAATTAACGACCTTTCGTTAATTAATATCCACTTCTACTTGGGTTAATTAATTACACTCGTAACTCTAAATCAATAAATTACTATTTATTGGATCAAATTCCTCTCTTACATCCCATAAATCATACTAATTTTCCTCTAATTAACTTCTATAAGCTTACCTCTACCTATTAATTAATCACCTTTGATTAATTAACCCCAACTCCCATGACTTACTAATGACAAATTAAACTCTTCTAAATCAAGATTACCTTTTATAAAGTAACCTTATCCATTCATAATCTTGTTTTACCTTTATCCCACATTCATCAATTTGTTGTCCTTGCCTCTTCATGCAAATTATATAAAGAAACCTCCTTCTTACCTTTCTTCTTGAACCATGCTTTGAATAGTGAAAACTATAAAATTTTGATCTTGAGTCATTCTCCATTGTTGGAAATAGCTTCTCCATCTTGCATCCTTTCACTCAAAATTGAGTAATATGGGAAGATCCAAAATGGCCTTGTAGCCATTCTTGGTGAGATTCCATTTTCAATCCTTGAGATCAAGCAAAAATCCACTTTGATTGTTTATGTTCTTCATAGGTTCATAGTTTAAGTTAGAAATCATAGAGAGTAGGAAATAGCTTAGCATGTAGTTTCATTTATGCATTGAAGAAGTGTTTCCTTTAAGCTCTTATCTTGATGGTTCATTGTTTAATTAGCATTTGTTTTTGAAGCTATGTAGATATTAGTTTCAATTTATAGCTTAGTTAATAAAAAATGAGCACAGTATCCTCCAACCTGTAACTACTCCCCAACATGGTAAGGACAACATGTCCTTTAAAATCCTATGTGTATGGGGTTTGTAGACTGGTATGAACCAACTCATTGTATAACCCACAATGTCAAGGATGGAAAATTGAATTAAACTATATCGGTGTAGAGCGTTGTGTAGTGTGTAAACCCCAAATGATACCCACCTCTTTGGGGGTACATGCGACATTGCGGATAGGAGGATGCGGCCCCAAAAGAGGACCAACCACATAAATTATAGCCTGTAGGGGGAAGGGAGTGTGATTGTTAAAAACTAAGGTGCTCACAAATAAGTGGCTAGAAACAAGTGTTAGTACAAATAAGTATGCATGTAGAAGACAAGTGTAACCTACCAAATAATGTAGAAGCTATAAAACAAGTAAACACATAGATAGACCACCGAAGCGGGTTGTAAACATGGTACATCACTCACAATGTCGCAAGACACTCAAGGCCACAATGGTCGCATAGAAACAAACAAGTGTGTATACCAAACAAAGGGCAAGGCCCACATACAATAGAAAACAAGAGACAAACAATGGTAGACAAACAAATAGATAGTTATGGAAGCAAGTAATCTTGCAAAAAAAATGTTGCACATGAAGCACCCATTAGCATGTTAGAAAGATAACCCATATGTCAAAAGCGTGTGTAACCAAATAAAGTAATGTGTTATGAAATAAAATTAAACAATAACACCTGTAAGAGATGAATGTAGATTCCCCCAGCAACCGTTTTGGGACTGGTAGGAGGTGAGCATCCATGTTGCATGCAAAATACATGTATTTGTGATCACAACTAGAGAAGGATGTGAACACGCATGTGTGTATGATAAATATAATGACATACAAGAGATCTATCTAACATGTGTAATAAGATGAAACATGTAAAAGAAAATGCAAACAAGAGTAAATACGACCAAGATATGCAACATGTTGTTGATGGATGGAATGGAATGCAAGATAGATGATAGGATTTGCATGCCCCCGAGTGAATGGATTTGTATGCAATGATGTTTTATTTGTTTTTCCCTCGGAAATCAAGAATGAACCGTAAATGAGAGTACGTCATCGGGAAATGGTAGAAGTGTGTATTGTGTTTAACCTATTGTGATGAGTGTGTATGCGTAGTGACGAGATGCAACCTAGAGATGATGTTTGTGTGACCCTATAGTCAAAGCATATATCACGACAAGATGAGAGTAGGAGTGATGATTTTAGCCTAAAGCGTATATCACTACAATATGAATAGAGGGAGTGGTGATGTAGCCTAAAGCGTATACCACTACAAGATGAAGGAATAGGTGACCATTTAGCCTATAACGTATATCACTAACCTAGGAATGTCAATGAGAGAAGGTTGAATGAGGAACATGTAAGTGTGATGAGGTCCATTCGATTTGTAAACCCTCGGTAGTCGAGTATGGACCTTAGAACTAGAATGTGTCATAGGGTAGTGAGTGCAGTGCATGTGAAGAGATGTAGTATATGCGATGATTATAGATGACCACGTGATGAGTAAAATGTGCAAATATGCGATGTGGAATGTACAATGCAAGATGTGTAAATATACTAACACTATGAAATGCACAATATGTAGTATGAATAGTATGTAAATGCAAGACTCATAGATAATAGGAGTGTGAGACATATATGATGAACACTAGTATGGTGTGTAGAGTATGTCTGATGTGTAGATGCATAGATGTCAAGACATGAATGATGTGGAACAAATGTAAGATGTAGTAGGCCAAATTCAAAATGTGTGAATATACGTGATGTGCAATGTCGAATGTGCAATATGTGTGGTTCATGTGTAGTGTGCCCTCAATATTCAAGTGTGAACCAAAACACAAGAGTTTTTCATCAGTAATGATGACACTAAAGTGTAGATAAATATGCATATGATAAGAGATTGATGTATGACTATGCAAGTATGGGAGATGTGTTAATGCTAGGGGGAGGAAGTAATAAGTGCAATGCCCCCCAAGCATGTCAATGATGGATATTTATGCAACGACACGAGAGGTACCATGCCATTATGGGAAAGCATTATATGTGTCGTGATAATAATGAGGGCCAACATAATGGTAGGCCGAAGCGATAGTAGGAGCATGCGATGGTGGTAGAATTTGAATTGTGTCTTGGCCATCAGTAGGAGAAGTTTCTTTGACAAAAGTGATGGGTTGGAGCTTATGTGGAATTGATGACATTGCAAAAGAATTGATAGGAGAAGAAGGTGGATTGATTATGAGAGGAAGAGGTGTTGAGCTACTTTTTAAAGGAGGTTGTTTATGTTGACTGTTGATTCCGTAGATGACACGAGAGGAAGTATTGCATTGATTTTGAGGGGTGGTTGCTTAGGCATCTCTTGAATTTCTTTAGAAATGATGGCATGATGCTCATTAGAAGAATCATATTTAAGAACCCATTGAGATGTAACAAGTGGAGAGGACCATGTAGCAAAAATGTTGTGCAGTGAATGAGATGAAACCTTGATGCTCAAGATGTTTGATTCTTCATTATAAAGCATAGCAATCATTGTCACTATTTCCATTGATTCGATGATAATTGCAATATAGATGACCTTGATATTTTGTAAGCCGGTAAGGAGGATAGCAATGAGTAGGTGACAAGTTGATTAATTGATGATTTATGAGTTTTGGAAGAACGTCTTGTTGCTTAGAATTAATTTCAAACTTGAGAGGCACAGGGAGTGGCAAGATTTTAGGTTCACTAATATGAGCACATGTAGAAGACATAGAATGAAGATGAGATGTAGAAGGAGAAACAAACATGATCCTGAGAAGCATCCTTAAGATGTTGGATTTCATATTTTAGAGATGTAATCATGGATTCCATAGTTTGAAATTTATCTTGAAATAAAGAATGTAGAGCTTGAATAGATTGGAAAATATATTGATTGAAATTTGATTCAAGAGAGTCATTATAAAGATGATCAAAAATAGTATTGATTTGAGCATGCAACATGTTGATAGGAAAATATAGTCTCTAGGATTTTTGGAGAGCATCTTTACAAGATGGGTACATTTGAATCAATTGAAGCAAAGAGACTTCATAGACCTTAGGAGCCATGATGGAGGAAAAATGAGGATCCAAAGCATGAAGATCGAGTTCAAGTTCACTAAAATGATTAAACTAAAATGGAAATATAGGGACCTAATTTAGTTTAATCTAGATGTTATGCACAATAGTAAATGATAGCTAAATAAATAAAGGAGTTGACCCAAGCAACTAAGTAAATAAAAAATTGAAACCATAATGTGTAAAGAGGGTTAGAAAGAGCTTAGTTGATTCGATGATGCCTCACGACTGTGTCGCAAAATAGACTGGATAAACAAAATGTAGAAATAGCCACACAGAAGCTCCAGAAAGTGCAAATCCAAGTTTTCTAAGCAGACTGGGGCTTAGAGAGGGATGGGGGTTTCTGGGGTGCCCTATTTTGAGATTTGGGTGCCCTAGTCTAAGTAGGAGGTCCAGAAACCAATTTTGTAGGGTCATTGAATGATGTGAATCCTTCGTTATCTATCACATGTATATCGTTGAGTTGCGCCATATGTCACTGATAATCACAGATGAAGGGAAGACCTGTAAAACCCCAAACCAAGCCTCAAAACCCTAAAAAGAAAGATGCATATGAAGGGGTCGGATTTTCCTCAACGACCACAATGGTGGACTTACTAACTAAATGTTGCACTACATTTCAGACCCAAATATAGTTCTGTGTGTGTGTGTGTGTGTGTAAATCATGCCCTATGTGCTCTTGTGCCAGTTGCACTTTGTGAGTAGCGAGAAATATATAGATGTAGAAATGTAAGTAAATGGTGGATGGAATAGAATAAATTCCCCTCCTATGAAGTTTGTTGCAGATGAACCAACCTTGTCCCTTATGATGGAGCTAGATGGATGCAAATGGAGCTCTTGATGCCTTGGATGGATGCAACCTTAGGTGTATGATAGTAGTTCTTAGTGCTTGGTCCCTCATTATGGTCTCTTAACTTTATATTTATATGGTTATCTTGTTATAATTTCATAATTAACCCCAAAAAGGTCGACCACTAAAAACATGGAAAGATCAAATGGCTATAAAGTGCCCAAAAGAAGAGAGTAAATTAAAAAGAGGATCATGGTGCCCAGATGGGACCAGGGTGCCTGGGGCACCCCAGTCCTGGATTGGGCAACCCATTCATGGATAAGATGAATGCAGGGTGATAAAATAGACTGGGAAATTATATGTAGAAGGTCATAAATGACGATAGAAAGCAAAATAAAATGGCCAAAGGACATGGGTTAATTAGTACTTTCTTCACTCAAAAACCATATGAATAGTAGTATGAGACCAAGACTAAACAATACCCAAAGTTCGTGGTTTTGTGTCTACACTAACATCACATAGGTATTTCGATTTCATCAAATACTTATCTAATCACACGTCCTTTGACTTGGAACCTGTCTACCCAAGTCTTGTACTTCATGACTCATTGAATCATTTGGTTCATTCCTTTGACTTGGACCCTATCCGCCCAAGTCTCGTATTGTAGGACTTATCAAATATTTGGATTTCCTCCTTTGACTTGGACCTTTTCTACCCAAGTCTCATATTTTAGGACTTATAAAATCTTTTGATCCCCTCTCTTGACTTGGATTTCATCCACACAAGTCTCATATTTTAGGACCCTTCAACTTTAATGAACATGGATCTCTTTCTCGATGAGTCCATTTCAAATTCTCATCTACCAAAATTTAGAAAACTTAAAAAGCATAAAATGAGCATAAAACTTCGTGTTAAAGCATTGTTTGCAAATCGAAATGGTATTGCATACAAATAATGTTAAGCATTCCATCTATTGGTAAATATCTTAATTATACTATTATCATATATTCACATTCTTCACTTATCACAACACAATTTAACCTTATTCCTATTAGGCATTGTGTGTCTAATTTTTTCCATGTTTTTTACCATTTCATATATTTTTACCTATGGTTTTGTCTCGAGCTTACTGATGGAAAATATTCCTTTTAAATAAGCTCTATTTTTAACAAAAAACATTGAACTTCTTTACCCAATCCTTTTTTACTACTCATCTCAGTCTACAGTGTTGAACCCTTGCGTCCTACTAGTCACATATACGGCTAAGACTTGGGGACAAAATGTTCCATCCCAATAAACACACTATCAACATACAAGGTAAATTTAATTTTTAAAAATACAAAAAAATATTAAATCATTACACCTTTCATCCTTACCAGTCTTCGGTGATAAGTCCATACTTCTTACTAGAAATATGAGACTAGGAATAGAGAAATCCCTCACTCACCTACATTTTGTTTTCAGTGTTAAGCCCTTTCCTTTTACTGATGGCATGGGGTAACATGTAGGGGGTCCTTAACAAAAATTAATCAACAAATAAATCCTTTATGAAATCTTAATTAAAGTGCTTAATCAAAAATATCCCAAGAATTAATTTAATTTCTCATGTTAAAGAGAGACAATAATTACTTCAACCGGATTTTTCCAATCAGTCCTAGCCATCTATGGATCTAAGTTGAGTCAAAACCTATAAAGTGGAATCATCTTGGAATCAGTCTAGAAAATATTGACTGGAGATGAGTTACATTTTTCTCATATCAATCATTGTTACATCTTGTGTCTTCGCATCCATTATCTTCACTTCTATATCATTATTCATTTCATTTTCACATCCTTCTTGACTCTCGGTGATGAGCCCTCTCGTCTTCCTAGTTGCATGGAGTCACGAGCGGAGTGAAACACCCTATCATTTTATCATCTACATTTTTTCCAATGGAATGGAATACTTCTAATTATTTGCACCTGCTTTCAAGCAATGTACCCCTTTTACTGAGGTATAAAATACCAAAAACATTCAAAAATGTTTCACAAGACTTAAAAACATTCAAATATGTTTCTCAAACAATAAAAAAATACAAAATTGTTCAAAAATAAAAAACAATATAAAATTGTTCCAAAATCCAAAAACAACATACAAATGTCAAAATCAAAACATTCACAAAATATTTGACCAATTTTCAGCAACTGGATAACACAGTCCAACAATTTTTCCATTTGATGGCACTCCTCATGATCGCTCCCGATCATGTTTTGACAATCATATTTATTTCTCGTGGTGTATATCTATGCTTGAGGCTATCATTGATCCAAAACTCAAGAGGCGTTTCAGAATTAAAGGACATAATAACAATTGTGCCAAATGAAAACAGAAATTCTCTCTAAGAAGAGATGTATAGTGCTTAAAATTATCTTTGAAAAGAGATGTAAATATTGATCAAAGACTATATTTACAATAGATATCGCGGTGAGGATATTTATTCCCTACCCTTACATGTTACATATGCTTTTATACTATTTTTATAAATACAAAGAGACACCTAGAATAATGTGGAAGGTCACCAATCTAGAGGGAGACAAGGTGGTTCATCTTCGTGAGTTACATAGGCGCCAATTTCATGAATTTACTATGTTTAGAATTTACTATTTTTAGGCAACACTACTAAAATTACAATTTTAGGCCTTTACATACGGATTTCGGGGGCCAAACTTTATCAAAAAATTCCTCACCCTTCCATCATATTCTGCGCATTCCAAACTTTCTATTGCATTTTGAATGGATTCAATTGGAGCTATGGTACAAAATTTATGGTTCCCAGAAGTTGCTCCACTATAATTGCCACTTGGGTCATTGTCTGATCAATCATTAACCCTTTCGCAATATAACTTTGCTTGGGGAAAATTTGGATTTTACATTTTAATCTACTACAAATCAAACTTTAATGGGATCTGAAAATAGTATCTTTTGGAGTATCTAAATATCACTCCACTCTTTGGCCCGATCCAATCCTCTCGCGTTCTAAGCTATCGCTTGGGGGCATTGAAATTTGTTTAGTTCTTCAATGTCGAACACATTCGAGTGTCATTAGACGTCGTTTTTGCACATTTTGTTGTATTGTTATGGTTTGTCAACATTGTGGTGATGTTTTTTCTTCTTTCAGTTTGTTATTTTGTTGCACTTTGTTTACCTTTATTGTAGACCAATTGTAAGAAAATCTATTCACATCTTAGTTCACATATAACTTTGGTGTGGTTCCTTTCTGTTCATATTGGGTTTGTTTGCAATACTTGTTTCATGTTTTATTGTCACTTTCATGTGTTGTGTTTTCCTCCTAGTTTATTTAAGCCATGGAATGTTTTCCTTTTTGCTATGTATTCATGTATTTTTGCATTTGTATTTCAAACTTTTAAAAACTCACAAAAATTCAAAAAAATCATATATTTCAAAAATCCAAAAACATCAAAATTATTTTAAAAATTCAAACAAACATTCACTTATCACATAAATCCTATGATTGAAAACCCTTGAAGTAAACCTTTCAACATTTCAACATAGTATCGATAAATTCATACCTTTATCTACTACCCTAGTGATTGTTCCAATCTTACAACTATCACTTTCTTCCCTTTACATGATATGCTAACTCTACTTCGAGCAAGTCACAAAATTGTTTTTCCTTCACAATATAAATTCTCTTGGGGAAATTTATTTTCGATCATTTGCACAACGGATTCAACAAGAGTGTTATAAGGAGTCATTTTAATCCGCTCTTCCAGTCTGATCCTATTCCCACTTTGGGAGCATTTGCATCTACTTAATCATCATTGTGGCACACATTAGGGGCATAATTGATTGTCTTTTTTATCAACTTTGTGTTGCATTGTTGATGTTTACTTTTTAGACCACTTGCAAATAGTGTGATTACATCTTGGTTCCTTTATAACCTTGATGTCTGCACCTACTCTGTATATTGGGTTTGTTTTCCTTTTTAATATTTTCTTTGTTTTGTGTGTTTTTTATGTGCATCTGGGTTAACCATCTTGATTCCTTCATAACATGGTGACAATTCTATTGCGCATCAGCAAAAATAAGGTTTCTCTAAAAATATTCTTCAAATGATGCTCATGCTACAAATGCAGTCTTTTTCCCATCCTTGTTGAAATCCCTTGTCTTATTCCTATCAAATGGTTGTCCACCACTTTTATCCATCACCCACCTACTTGAGGGGGCATTCCTTTGATATCCTACTTTTGGGGCATCATAATGCTTCATTGCTTTCTTCTTGCTACTCTACATACATCTACTATCTTTAAAGCATTATTACTTCACAATAGCACTTTAAAGAGGGGCAAATGTAGACACCCCAAAATCACTCACCTATTCCCAGTATTGTCCTATTACATCCAATTATTCACCCATTTGTGATTGATTGATTAAATTGATTAATCATGTGTATTGTACCCCTTTGGATTAATTAAATTAGTCCTTAGTACCCCTTTTTCTAGTTTAATTATCATTTATTAATTAAATGATTAATTAGTGTGCACATCCTAGTCAACTTCCACTTAGATTCTCAGTCAACACCCACTTGGACTCCACATCCTAATCTTAGTCAACTACACTTCTAGAATCCTAGAAAGATGGGGGAAATTAAATTACACATGCAACCACCTTTGCAGATGCAACATCTGGAATTAATTTCATTATTGCCCCTAAATGTCCTGGAACTGTTGTAAACCTCCTCAAATGTTATTTTTAGCATGTGCATTCAACCCATTTCAACCAATTTATAATCACTTCTTCCTCTATAAAATGTAGACTTACACTCTTACAAACCCTCTTGGATTCACAATATAATTACTCTATTAAATTACATTCCAATATCTCGCATATTAGAAGCTCTCAAAACTGTGTTCATAGCATTGGTTAACCTACGTTTAGAGGTCATTCAATAGCACCCATAAATAAGTTCATTTTACAAGGTTACACAGCTTCAAAGCTCTCACAACCTTACTCAAGGTTGCTTGGAAGGCTACAGGAGGTTTGCACTATGTTTGTGTATCTTGAATTTCAGTTTAGTTTTCCACAGTTTACAGGGGACACCAAAGTGTACTACCCTATGTGGATGATTGGTTGTGTCACTTAAAGTGACAATTTGTGTGCTAGGAGATGTGCAAGCTTACCCCTCTCAACATAGCCCATTCCCATGATGAGCATGCCTCATGGCACATTCTTGACCATGACATGTCTACTTGGATTGTCCCCAAGGTGCAAAGGGGATAAGTGGGACACATAAGTGCACTCCCCCATCAACCCCTTCTCTATGCAACTTGTCATAATCAACTTTGAACCTAGGTAACCTCAATCTTGCATGTTAACTTAGCTCATTGACCCCTCCTCATAATCAAACCCCCCATGGCACATTTTCAATATGATGGTGTCCTCTTTTATTTCACCAATAGAAAAAGGGACATGCAGGACACAAAATTGTGTTCCCCATCCTTCCACTCAACCATAGGACACATGGAGAACCATCTTGTATCCCCGGAATCCAATTTCAGCCCCTTGCATCTCCCTCCCACTGCATCACAAGATAACACTTGGCATCATCTGGTTCAAATTGCACTTCTCTTCCACCATTTTCCCCTTGTAGCTTTACACCTATTTATGGTGCAACCACACTCAAACCCATCTCTCAACCATAGTTTAGCTCCATGGTTAAAGATGAGTTCAAATTTACAAGATTGAATGAGTAACTCCCAACTATTGAACACTTAATCATTATTTGAAATTCAAGGTGTTGTTTTTTACCTCCAAAACTTGATTGTTTCACAGTGATGTTGTTATAAATCTTTAGAGCTATCAATATTGAAAAAAAAATTTTTCTCGTGTATCTTTAAAATGGTGCACTCAATTTCTACCAAAATTTTCCACTACAATCCTCCCAAAAATCCTTCAAGTTGATTGCAAGAGCACTGTCATTGATGCTCTATACAATTTACAATAGCCAATAGAAATTTTCAGCCCCTAGAGTTTCCTTTTCAGATTTACAAGTTTTGGCAAAAAAACCTCAAAACCAAAGCAGAAGGTCCTAAGAAAAACCTAAACATTTGAGACCAGTTTCGTTCCAATCCGATATCCAAAAGATATCCATCTAAAGATAGTAAGTTGTGTAAGGTATCATATGTCTAAATATAGTAATTTTATAATACACTAAACTCTCAACATCCTTGTTACTCCAAACAAGTAAAACCCGTGAAAAAGTGAAAATTGTGAAAACTTACTAAAAATAGCCATCTTAGTCAAGAACTTCCAAAAATAGAAAGTCTCACAATTAAGCTCAAATAGCTTGTATAAACTCACGTTTTTCCTATCTCATTGCTTCTTATGACAATTACAAGGCTATAAAATTGTCTTATGGTTCAAACAAGAAACAAATCCCTCACATATCTCAAAAACTTAGTCTCAAGGTGAATTCCAAGACTTTGTGTTTCAATCCATCCTAGTAGTCAAGGAACACGGGTCATAATTTGGTGGATGTGTTACAAATTTTGAATTTCTCTAAAACTCAACTCTTGTCCTGAATTACTTGTAAGCCTTTCAATTTATAGGCTTGTCCTTACTATTCATTGTTCCTAGGTTGACTCAAGATATATTGTAATCCCTAAAAGATAGATGATAGCCTTGTTTAAATGTTTAATCAATCCTTTTCTTAAATTCAAGCCCAAATTCACTGAAATATGTCTTATACGTTCTTGACCATCTAATCTCTCCCAATTTTGTCCCTTTTTTGTTCTTTGTTCTAATATAACTAAATTTCCCTGATAGAAGATTATTCTCACTTCTATTAACAAAATTCCATGCTTTACAACACTTACCTCGACTCCCTTGAAGAACACAGACCTCCAATTTGTGATATTTCTATCAATTTTGCAATAAAACGTTATCTCGGATGCCTGCCATGGTTTCTCCAATTTTATGGTAAGTCGTTCTCTTTTATTAAGCAACCATTCGACCTAATTATTTTTGCAATAGTTGAACGATCCCCAAGCATACTTATTCTTAAAATTTCAGGATTTTTTGGGTTAGATTGAGAGAATGATGAGATTTTCATTTTCGAACCCTAGTTGCAGATTTCCACAACTGTGTCTAAACAAAGGCACAAGAATGTTCGATTCTTACTAAATTTGAGGCCTTTTACGAATTTTCTAACCTTGGAGGATTGATTAGACTATGAAAAATCCCTTCCAATCTTTGAATTCATATGAATAACCTCTGAATTTTTTCATGCAACTTAATCTACATCTACATCACACTTTATTCACAGTGGTCTATAACAGTTATATTAATTTGAAATTTTCATACATGTAATCATTCACACAAAGAAATTGGCTTCAAGGATTTAATTGCTTCCCATAAACATGATTGAGATTTTTAAACTTATTAGGTACAACACTATACTGATCTCAGTCAAGAACCTCTGAACCATTGCATTATTCCTTCATTATTTATTATCAACCTCTTTTACATCTTGCTCCTCTATATTTCTCATTGACCTTCGTAGAATGATCTCTTATATTTCTAACTAGAACACTAAAAATGGTTTATTCTAGCTCCTTAGAGAGCTCAACAACATACCATAATTAGATTAGGATGAAACCACATCCCCCAAAACTCTCAATTCATTCACACACCTATTACAACTCTATGGAACATCCTTATATCCAAATAAGGCTTGAAAACAACTAATTCCAACCTCTTACACACCTAGTTGTTACATTTAGAAGCATAATTACTCTTTACACAAAGAAATCACTCTTCCTACAAACATGATTCTCTGACTTCTTGATGCTCCTGCATCAGGCTCCCCTGATGGGAAAATTTGAGCTCCTACTCAAATGCATGCTTAACTTTTCTTCCTTCTTTCCTTCCAATTTCTTCTTGCAATCTTTCCTGATTTTCCACCTTGACATGCTTGTTACACTTGGTTACCTTTTTTCTTGTCCTCCTGCATCTGCACTTGCATTTTTCCTTCATTTATTTTTTCTCCCTATTGGTTTCTTGTTCTTCTATGTTCTCCACCATGATTTTACTTCTACCTGCATGCCTCATGGTTGTTTGCTATCATATCATCACAAGCATTGTTATATACAGAAATATAATGCATGATTACCTTCTTAACCTATTCCAGTATCATTCTCTTTCCATCTTCACATTTGGCCTCTTGGTAGGCTTGTTTCACTTTGTCAATGAAATGAAAATCTTCAATACTAAAGTCTAACATCGTTGCATCCTTTGAGAGTTCACCTGCCTCCTTGGTTGTCTTCCACTTTGTAGTTGATTGTATAAATCATCCTAGTGTGTACTATATCCTTCATTTTGAGACTCCATAGCCTCACTCCACTTGTCTTCATTTATGTTATTCTCCGGGTTCCAATTCTTCAAGTAGTTGTTCCATGCTGATGTAAACAAATTCATAATTTGATGCTTCTTCATCCTCAAGGTTCAATGCCTCAAACTGGAATTCTTCCCATGTGGCCTTTTTCCTGCAATCACCCATTTAGAGAAACAGTTAGAAGAAATATTTTGAGACCCCTTGGACTCCATGGATGCCTCTTCCTTTGCATCTCTTCTCTCTCTTGTTGCATTTCTTGCAAATTCCTTCTTGGTTTCTCTCCAGACAACTCTTCATATTTCTCTCCTCTTGGAAACATTTCATCTCTTTCATTTTTCTTCTCCAAACCAACTATTCTCCTTCTTCTCCTTATTTTTACAGTTCTTTTAGCAATAAAAACACAAACGACCCATTATTTTAAAAATTTCGAAAAATTTTCGGATAGGGTAGTCGCAGATTTTAGGATGAAATTTGGGTGAATAACTAAATTTCCACGATGAAGATTATTCTATTAACAAAATTCCATGCTTTACTCACTTACCTCAACTTCCTGAAAGAGCACAAGTTTTGTGATATTTCTATCAATTTTGCATAAGCGTTATTGCACTAGCCATTTGAAAAAATTCCTAATGGGAATATTCCATCCATGTACCTTGAATATAAGGCTTCTCATTTCTTCCTGCATATTTTACATCATCTTTTCAAGGTCCTCTTTTATGGACTTAGCTTCTTGTTGGAGCTTAAGTTGTCTTTGCTTCTCAATCTCACTCTTCTTCATCTCTTGTCTACCTAGAACCATATGCATACAATCTTTACAAACTTTCTAAATATTAGTTATTCAAACAATTTAAGTATTTCCCAAAGATCTCAGTGATCTGATACCACTAATTGGTGGATGTGTTACAACTTTTTAATTTCTCTAAAACTCAACTCTTGTCATGAATTACTTGTAAGCCTTTCAATTTATAGGCTTGTCCTTACTATTCACTGTTCTTGGGATGATTCAAGATATATTGTAGTCCTTGAAAGATTGATGACAGTCTTGTTTAAATGTTTAATCAATCCTTTTGTTAAATTCAAGCCCAAATTCATTGAAATGCGTCTTATACATTATTGACCATCTAATCTCTCCAAATCTGTTATGTCCCTTTTTTGTTCTTTGTTATGATATAACTGAATTTCCCTGATAGAAGGTTATTCTTGCTTCTATTAACACAATTCCATGCTTTACAACACTTACCTCGACTCCCTTGAAGAACACAAACCTCCAATTTGTGTTATTTCTATCAATTTTGTAAAAATGTTATCTCAGGTGCCTACCACATTTCTCCAAATATCCGGTAATTAGTTCTATTTCATTAAGCAACCATTCAATTTAATTATTTTTTCAATAGTTGCACGATCCCAAACAGACTTATCCTCAAATTTTCAGGATTTTTCATGGGTTAGATTGAGAGAATGATGATATTTTCATTTTTGAACCCTAGTTGCAGATTTCCACGACTGTGTCTAAACAAAGGCACAAGAACATTTGAATCTTACTAAATTCAAGGCCTTTTACAAATTTTTAACCTTGGAGGATCGATTAGACTATGACAAGCCCTTCCAATATTTGAATTTGTATGAATAACCTCTAAATTTTCTTTGCGACCCGATCTACAAGATACTTTATTCAAAGTGGTCTATAATAGTTATATTAATTCAAAATTTTCATACCTATAATCATTCACACAAAGAAATTGGCTTCAAGGATTTAATTGCTTCCCATAAACACGATTGAGATTCCTAAACTTATCAGGGACAACACTATACTGATCTCAGTCAAGAACCTCTGAACCACTACATTATTCCTTCTTTATTTATTATCAACCTGTTTTACATCTTGCTCCTCTATATTTCTCATTGACCTTCGTAGAATGATCTCTTATATTTCTAACTAGACCACTAAAAATGGTTTATTCTAGCTCCTTAGAGAGCTCAACAACATACCATAATTAGATTAGGATGAAACCACATCCCCAATACTCTTAATTTGTTCACACACCTATTACAACTCTATGACACATCATTATATCCAAATAAGGCTTGAAAACAACTAATTCCAACCTCGTACACACCTAGTTGTTACATTTAGAAGCATAATTACTCTTTACACAAATAAATCACTCTTCCTACAAACATGACTCTCTGACTTCTTGATGCTCTTGCATCATCATGTTTAAGTGATGTGGACCATGAAAGGAAAGTGATATCAAATATGGTCTGCAAAGGTAAGCCTTGATTTTCAATCATCTTCTCAAGAATCTAGCATGGGAATGTGTTTGATGAGTATGATGGTAAATGTGGAGTTTCTTCTTTCCTCATTTATAGCATAATACATTTTCAATAAGGAACAAGTGAATAAGAAGGTACTTTGGTCTCTTGAGGTTGATTCCATCCAAGGAGGAGATATCTTTGTCACTAAGGTGAATTGTGAAGCTCCAAGAAGTCACGAGGAGGAAGGTAATGATATCCATATTCCAACTCGACCTTGTGTTCAAATATCTTTCCAAGAGGAGAGACATCATGTTAATCACATTGTGGAAAGGAATGAGTCAAATGAACTAGTGTGTGTAAAATATTGTCACTTGAACTATAGGATATCGAGGTACCCAAGACCATCATGTTTTTAGGATCAAGATGTCATCACAGGCCACTCAGTGGAAGTATCACAATAGTGTTTTTGAACACTTATTAAATGCTTTATAATGTGTTTGCACCTCATAGAAAAAGGAGATTATAACCAAAATGTTTCAGTCCAATAAGAGGTCAAAATCCAAGAATCTCACTCATGAAGCATTTCCTCAAAGGTCCATCAGAAGCATCCTTCATCAACAAGAGGATTTCTTGTCTTCAGATTTTTCATTCTCTCTCTTCTTCTCTCCCCCTCCATCTCTCTCTAAAATTCTAATTCTTCACTAAGAATGTACTTTTTCACTATGTTTTCTTATTCACTTAAGTGACATTTAATTTGACATTGTAAGAGTTCTCTTTCATCAATAATAAAAATGCTCATTTTTATTCCCTAAAAATATGAAAGGTCATAAGTGATGGGGAATGTGAAAAGTCATGTGGGAGGGGAGATGAAAAGATAATTTGTAAGCTATAAATTGGAATGGCTTCTCCATTCCAAAGGGTTGGTAGTTTCTGATTGTTGTTAGTTTTTGGTTTTTATATCACTATTACTATAAACAATAAAGCTATATTTTTTCTATCTCTTTACCTATGATTTTCTACGCTCTCTCTCTCTCTACCCTCAAACTTTGCAAGCATTGCAATCTTGTAAAACCAAGAAGGAACTTTGTGTCTTTGATTAATGAATCCATAGAACTTTGTGTCTCTATTTATTAGTCTTTCTATTGCTTACATGGTTGATTTATTCCTATTGAATGTGGACCTACTCTAGCTAATGTGTGTGAAATTTGTAAGTCTACTCAAAACATTAACCCCCTCTCTCTATTTCCCATCTCATATTTACATCTCTTCAAAGTAAATTCATCCCTTGTACATTGTACAAGCAATTTGCCACAAGTTTAGTGGAATATTCATAAGTGATCCCCAGTCTAACGACCACCCCACAATTCTAATTATTTTGCATTCAATAAATGGTAGCCTCCCCATACCCAAGGAGGGGCTTAAGTCATGACCATTGGTGAAAACCAATAATCTACACAACAAATTATTTCACCAACAGATGGACTACAGAAGAGGAGTATGTGATAGCCATGAATCACCGCAAATCTCCCATTTGCACATGACCTGCAAGAAACACACACCCATTTTATACATATCCTACAATTAAAGAAGTCCTTAAGGAAACATTTCTATTAGAAACTTAGTCGAAAAATTCACATGCCAAGAGCATGTTCACACATTTTGCATACATGTATGTTAGGGAATTGTCATGCCCACAATTTTGACACACAAATACAACAATAAAAATACCAGAATAATTTATTTATTTTGACTTACATTTCTTGATACATGACAACACAAGGGATTTCTTACGACAACACCTATTCATGAGACATTTACACAACCATTATCCCACATAGGTAACATGAAACACACATGAAATACATCGAGGCCACCTTTCCCAAATGATAAGGCACAACACAATAATTCCACTACAATATAAACTCTCATATAGGCACCATCCCTAACACAACACTTTCCTAGTTCATACATTTATTACAGTCATATTTTTTTATTGACCTTACTTATTTGACAATCACTTGTCATGGAGCCCTTCATTCTTATTTATCTAGGATACATTGTTTTTATCTTACTTAACTTTTTACTTGCAGTGGTTCCATCTGACTTTTCTCTTTTATCTTATCGCAATAGAATGATGTAGCTTGATTGTTGATAGGAACATATGAGCATACATGAGGCTACTAGTGTTTGTTCTAAGGATTTGTATTCTAAGTTGTATGTTTGTTTGGATTTGTAATTTATCTCAGTTGCAACAAGGAAGGTTCACATGAAACAAAGGAAGTTTATTAGTTAAAGGGTAAATAGATGATGCGTTGTTTTCATATTAGCATTTAATTTCTAGGGTTTCTCTATTTTGTTTTTAAGTTATTACAACTAACCATATATCCCATCTATTTCACTTAAATTTTAATCATAAAGGTCCCAAGGAGTATGATTTCACACTCGACCAAGTTTGGATTCTTGAGAAATTAAGTATTAGATGCATGTTACAAGGAGACATTCATTTATAAATTTTACACACCTTACTAAGGTCACAACTAGAGTGATTAAACAACCTTATCTCCAACAATCTTCATGTAACTCTAGGTAAATTCGATACTTCTTGTCAAGATGACACTCTTGTGTTGAAAGGGGTTAAAGGGGATTCACACTCAAGTTATCATGTGTAGGTAACTAAAACATAGGATCCACTCAAATCATTTACATTCATCTTAAAATAATTTCACTTAGTTTGATTTAAATAGCATTTTGAAATTAGTTGTGTAACCCATTTGATAATAAGGAACATTTGCATGCTCATGAGACTACTAGCTCTCGTCCTAGGGAATGCCTCAAGAACATGATTACCTAGTGTCACATCATACATTCATTTCACAATGGGACAAGTGGGAGAACAAGAGGGAGTAACTCTTCGTTTAAAGATTAAGGTTCACATTAAAGTTTACGTGCCATGGATTTTGTTTCTCTCAACATGATGATTTAAACACGTTACAAGAAAGATCAAATTTTGTTTTTCTCCTAGCATACCATCTCATGGTTACCCTTCCACAAACTAATCATAAATTAAAATGTTGTTAAGTTCCACAATTAACTCTTAACATTGTACCATAGACTCCCAAACAATAATAAAAATTGGGTGTCGAGTTCATTTATAATCCCAACTACTAAAGGTGACTTTCAATAGTAGTTGGTGATCTTTGACACCTAACACCCTTCACTCTACACGTGTGTCGGGCCAAGAGGGTTTTACATTATGTTAAAGGTTGGTTTCCCATGGAGTACTACCTTAAGAAAACACATTCTCCTTACAACACACATGACTACCAATCCTAGGAGGGAACCCCATACTCAAGACAAAGTTTAACCATGTCGTTCCTAACTATTGGGTTCACGACAATGTCACTAAGCATACAAGCTAAGGTGATAATCTCTAACTTGGGATTTTGTTTCCTTAAGCTAGAATTTTCCATCGAGTTTAATGATTTAGGTTCACCCTATGGTTTTAGTTTTCCGCATTAAGAAGGATCACGCGAGAAGGTAGTTATGTGAGAGTTTTATACCAAGGGTTGATTATTTTATTTAGATTTTCTTTCTACATTATCAAGGAAAATAACACAACACGCCAGAGATTTAGTCATCAATTTCACCCTAAAAGGGCACTATAAGATGTCAAACTCAATTACATTTAACATATATATTAATGTGTGATTCCTCCTAATTACAATCATATATGCAACTAAGTTTAATAAACTACCTTGCAACATCTGATGCAATTTAACACACAATGATTATATGAAAGCCTCTTATTCATTTCTTTAAAATGAGATAAAACATATTTTCTTGAATACAATGTAAGTCTTACAATTTCACTTTTTGGAATTAATACATATAACTAGGCTAATTGGCCCTCATTAATCAAAATAATACAATGGTACTTCATTTATTGATGAATACAACAAGTAATACAATTCAACTTTCTTCAATCAATAGAATAAATGCAACATTTAAAACTTCATCTTTCAAGTAGTCCATCTGCAAGATTTATTAGTGATCTGTCATTTCATAAGAACTGGCATGATAAGATCTATACCTCCTATAATAACTTACGCCATCTAGTATTTGCATATAGGAAATATTGCATTAAGTTAAAATCACATAGCTAACAAAAAGGACACAGATCATGGTTGCAACATTTCTTGAACTTACTTGCATGTACATCACTAACTACAACATTTAAATATAATTACTTTCATGCATTAATTCTATACAAATAACATAACCATTTAGGTCAATCAATCAATCATTATTACAAAATTGAATAAATAGGTAATATTATTACTTTTATAACTTATCATTATCCAAATTCTTGATACACTATATCTCTCACATAACCTTTACAAGATCCCATTGATCTTATATTATTCAAATAGATTTTTAACATTGACTAATACCAATCATTATAACTATTTATGACAAATAGTTCTTGTATCCTTCATATATCATATATCGAATTATACTCAAGCATTATAACACTACAAGACAAACAAGTCATATTCCTTCATATATATAACAATATAGAATAATACGCAAGCATTATAACTATACAAGTATCTTTTAATATATGGTCTTCATTCTAGGGTATTGAATAGTCTACGTATTTGTCCAATAAAAGGAATATCATTGTTTGTGTTAGCAGTGAATATCCTTAATAATACGACGACATAGTTTTAGGTATAATAATGCTCAACATACAGATGTATTGACATACAATTCCATACTATTATTTTTGGTTTCCTGATTAATCAAACATCTTTGAGCTCGGTTTACCTTAATCATTCATGAGTTGATGAAGTGAAAAAGTCATTGTTGAGCTAGACCGACATAATGAGCATAGATCGACCAAACGTTCCTTCAATCGTTGGTCTACAACAGTCAAACTAGAAATATTTAATCGACTGGAGGAGTTAAGGAGTAATCATTATAAGGAGAAATACCCACAAAAGTTAAGTATTAACTTACGAAATTGATATGATTGCATTCCAATAGTGTCATATAACTAGCACGATTTCAAACAAAAATGATGAGACCCAACTCCGTAGACATTAGAACTTATAGCTTATCGGAATATTACAACATTGCCATAAAACACAATTGATAAAGAGTTCCCCAATAACCCAACATGTCACAAAGTTTATGACAAGGTCCAGGTCGATACCACATACTGGGTATTTAAATCTTCAAGACTTTGATTTTCAAACCGGTATATAGTCGCATCGACTTTACAAGTAGATTTGGGTATGGCTATATAACCCTCTAACCGACTTTCACAACTAAGGAAATAAGATATACCCAAATACATTAGATATCACACCATGATAACAAAGAGAGGAGTAATAAGCTTTAACCATTGTATCGAATACCTAAATGAAGTTCGCAGAGTTTTAATATAACTCATAATATTAAAAACCATATCGACTATACATACACAAATCCCTCAAAGAAGAAGGGATTTGATATACCCACATAGATATAAGCCCCAATAAAATAAACCTCGAGTTTAAGTTCATACCAACATAAAACATTTGTGTTTAACTTAACGACTTCAAGTATAATGCCATAAAAACACATTACAAGCAAACCTTCTAAATAAATACCATACTGAATCACTGAAATAGTATTTCATTTACCCAGATTGTTCATATACGAAGATAAAATGATATAATTTCCAGATTTATACAAAATAACTAACACCCAAAACCACTTAGCATTAACAAGCTTAATAAAAATTTCGTACATGAAAATAACAAATGGAGAAACATATCAAGGAAGGGATAGAGCCTATCATGCCTGGAGGAATGAAGTCGGTCCAAAATTGTGGGATTTGGTTTAGCATCTCATATAGGCATTTCGTCAAGCGGTTTGCATGCATCCACAATTCCACCATTTTGCATTTGCTTGAAAGTTTCTAAAGCTTTTCCAATGAACCCATTTACACATACGCAGTCGTGGCACTCCAAGGGATAATATCTGGCCGGGAAATTTCTTGAACAACCTTTAAGTCTCATCACGACCACCATTGTGAGCACTTCCAACAACTATGGCATTTAATAAAACAATCTTCCTTCAAGGCGTTTTGTCAAATAGTTCACGTGCTGAGCATAAATCCACACTTTTACATATTTCTCTACTAATACCAAGTCATCTACAGATCCAACCTTATCACTATGATTTGAAGAGTAATTGTACATTGTTCCAAGATCTTATTTTACCAGGTTTGGGAGGAGCTTAAACTTTTATGGCATCCGCTTCACACCCAACATTCCCATTCTACAACCACTAAGGAGATGCTAAAAGAGGTTGTGGAGTTTGGTTTTAAAACCTACCAAAAGAATTTTTTTGACAGTTCATAGGCTTTTTCAATGAACCCATTTTGAGCATACCTGCAATCAATGCATTCCATGAAACACATTTCTTTGTGGCACTCTGTCAAACAATTCACATGTGCCATGTGTATGCTCCCACATTTTGCATCCATGTCAACTAGGGAACTTGCAAATACAACATCTAACAAAAACCCCCTTTTCATTATGTGTTGACGGATACCCATGCCTTGTTCCAAGCTATTATTTAGGCACATGGAAGGTGAAAGAGACAAATATTTTAGATCCATATGTGGGATGGCAGGAAAGGCACTTTCTATGTCTTAATCAACTCAACAGTGACTCGAAATAAAAGAAAAAGAGTAGGAAAATGAAGGAGTAGTTTGTTGTCTACCACGAGAATGGTGCAGCAAGGTTACAATGCACGTAGCACAACTTAGAACATCAATATATCCAGATGATACGCTCTCATGAAGTGCTTCATGATCCTCAATCTCTTTTTTTTCAACATACAAAAAAAAAAACCACGACAGGGGAAAAAACCTCTTTTGAAAGACAAAATATCTTGCTTCAGATGCATATACAGATCCAGATCAGTCAAATTTGTGTATAGTAATGTGAGGAGATATTTAGGTTTTGCTTTATCAACTTGTGCAGGACTGATTAAACCCATCATGGTACTGATTGAAGGACGACTACAGTTGGGGCTCCATTTGCACAGTTCCCATAACATTCTGAATTCGTTGTAACTAACCAATTACTGCTAACTTCATATGTTAACTTGGGTTCCATCGTGGGTAACGTCTCTGGACCTCAAATAAAGTGCTTGTATTATTATGCAAGGAAAATGACAGGTGCATGCCCTTCCACCTACCACCCTTGACAAAGGCGGCTCAATGTCTATAATCGAGGGGGCATTACAGAACTTGCAACTATCTTCAAAAAAGCTTGCCATCCATTATCCTTTGATTGATTCTTGTACCATGTTCTAGAACTTTCATTTCTAGGCTTGAAGGATGCTTGCAAAGGTTGAGGGTAGCTTTACACCAGCCAAATGCATTTACTTGAAAGGTTCCAAGTCCTTTCAAAAAACCCATTTGTGCCCTTTCAGACATAGTTACTAGATATGGTGTTTTGTAGAGCAATCATCGTTTTTTTCCTATTTTTAAAGCCACCACAGAAAAACACTAAAAAATGATGTTTTTTTGAGTTATGAAAAAATATAATTTTACATTAAACAAATATACTTTATTATTAATTTTAATTAAATTTATTTTTGGCAGCACTAATTTAAGTTATATATGGGAATAATTTATTATCTATATGATTTTATCAATGAAAATAATTGTGATATTATTATAAACATAATTCAACACAAAGCATAAGGTGAGGAGGAGCATGAGTGGTAACACAATTACTGAAACCAAAGCTCCTTGAAGGCTACTACTACATTGATCAGAATCCTCCGATGAAAGTCCCTCCAAGAACAACATCCACCCAAATGCGTTATAAGACAAAATACCTATCATATGTTTGATATGGCCGAAAGGAAACCATGTTCATTTCTATGCCCACCGAGCTCTTCTCAGCGTATCTTGTCACCATTCCCAGGGGTGATTCCAAGACTGAGCCAAGAAGCCATTAACGTTCGGCACAAGCACACGGCCAGAAGGAGCATGCAGAGGCAACACAAATTCGAAATGCATTAACTCCATTTAAGCTCCTTGTAAGCGATGCATGCACAAGTCTGGTAAGGCTCGAATCAATATCAAATTCTATTTTAAAACAACAAGTTCCTCCCGAGCTCATTGCTGAGTTTCTCGCCGAGCTACTCGCCCAACTCCCTTGCCAACATTGCCACCGAAAGAAAACTAAAATTCCAATCCTTTTGTTCTGCATTGAACATGATGGGAAGGATCACACGAGGAAGCACAATTTCAAACATAAATTCCTTAATTCCAACTCAATATCCTCGTTGAATGCTACCTAAGGTGACTTTGAATAAAGACTTTTGGTGGGAAGATTCATGTTCACAACAATTCCCACCAACCATAGTTAAGGTGAAAGGACATTTGTATGTCTAATGAATGCTAAGGTGCGTGTGAATAAAGACTTTTGGTGGGAAGTGAGAACAACCCCCACCCACCGCAGTTAAGGTGAAAGGAGGTGTGTGTGAATAAAGACTTTTGGTGGGAAGCTTCATCTTGACAACTCCCACCCACCGTAGTTAAGGTGAAAGGACATTTGCATGTTTAATTTTGGTGGGAAGCTTCATCATGTTAAGGTGAAAGGACATTTGCATGTTTAATGAGGGGCAACATGCCTTGTCACACACCACCTCTTACTAGCCATTGCCCCTCCATCTCTCATCAATGCATAATCAGTCCTAAAGACTATTTTTACTCCACCACCTGTCACCCCTTTTATCATAATTATATCATATGAGAATTTAAGTGAAGGGAGGGGTGGGGGGGGGAGGGGGGGAGGGTCGGGTCGGGTTGGGGGTTACATGCCTTGCCAAGGCCTGCACACTCCACCTCTTATTAGCCATTGCCCCTCCATCTCTCATCAATGCATAACCAGTCCCAACAACTACTTTTACTCCACCACTTGTCACCCTTTTTATCATAATTATATCATATGAGAATTTAAGTGAAGAATATATATATAATGCCTTGTCAAGTACTTGCACACTCCACCTCCTACTAGCCATTGCCTTGGGCTAGTTGTCTTGTCAAGGCATGCACACTCCTCCTACTAGTCGTTAACCCTCCATCTCTCATCAATGCATAATCAATCCCAACGACTACTTTTACTCCTTTTATCATAATTATATCATATGATCATAATTATATATATATGATATATTTATATATATATAATATATATATATATATATATATATATATATATATATATATATATATATATATATATATTCTAAATTCTCATATGATATAATTATGTTATATTGTTAATACATCTTCGAGTCGATTAACTTATGAATCTAAATCTACACCAAAATACCGGTAAGGTGTTCGATAAGACATTTATAAATTTTGAGTTAAAGAAACTCACGAATGTAACCCCACATCAATCGTTGTCCAAAGTAAGGTGGCATAGGGCACGATAGACTTGTTCTACTAAACCTTCTCAACTAGTAATGATTATTTTTATCATAAGAGGAATCTTCAACCAAGATACAAGGTGATGTGAAAGAAAACAATATGCCATTTTAAAATAGTGAAAGCAAATTAATGTTACTCGTTTTTTTAGAAAATTACTTTTAAAGAAAAGCAAAATTACACTAGAAGAATATCGCAACCATTCATATGGTGTAAGAATACAAGTATTTGCAGAAAGGGTATAGTCATGAAGAAGAAAGTGTAGGTCATAAACACACTATGTTTATTAGTTCTATCATGTGTTTTACAAATAAAAGTGGAAAACACATTTTTGGGAACACAAATCACATGGTCATTTGGCTCTGCAAAAACTACTAACTTCAAAATTACAAATTCCAATTGAAGAAAGAATGAGTAATAGTGAAACATATAGAAATGCAAAGCTTGCAACTCATGTCAAAGGCAATAGAATGGTTGGTGGGGTATCATATGGACTGGACAACACTTTAGTCACAAATGTTGTAAGAATTCACTATGTTATATGCAGAGAATTTGGTTATCTTTCTTAACTACTTAAATTGTTTTGTTTCGGAAGATGTAGTTTCATTATTGTTCTTGTAAAGTAAGCATTACAAGCGATTATATGTGGGAAGTATTAGATGATTAAATGTATTTACCACATGGTCATTTAGCTCTGCAAAACTACTAACTTCAAAATTACAAATTTCAATTGAAGAAAGAAGGAGCAATAGTGAAACATATAGCTCCTAAATTTTAGTCTTCAATATTATGACTTCCTTGTTCCCCTTTCTTAATTACTTAAATTGTTTTGTTTCGAAGATGTAGTTTCATTATTGTTCTTGTAAAGTAAGCATTACAAGCGATTATATGTGGGAAGTTATCATCAAAATGATATGTAAATTGTTTGAATACATAGATATCTAAACTCACTTTTAAACATCCAATGCCATTTTTTACATTTGGAAAGAGATTTGTTTCTTGTTTGTTTATATTTGGTTTGAACGTGTTAGTAGGGGAAGCAAGAGATGTTTAATTAACACATGTCACGCTGATTATTCCAGCCAATTTCTGTTTACGATGGTGTCATAGGTAACATTTACTATAATTTACTTCACTATCCCACACAATATCCTCAAAGATCACCTTTTTCCTTTCTCATACCAACATCAGATAACTCATTTTCCATCTCAATTCTCATTCGATATCCATTTTTAGTCAACAATATTTAAAATGTTGGTCTATCAACCTAACTTGTCATGGTATCGATGGCATACATATGTGTCCCTAGGATGGGGCAATGTTATCATGAAATGTTAGATAATTGTCACCATAATTGAATCGATTGCAGGAATATTCCTCTCATCACACTCAAAGGTCATCTATGATTAGTTGTCATAGAAAACTACACCATCATTCACATAAATTCTAAGATGTCAGGGATAATACTAGAAATCATACTAAAGATGTGCAATGGAAACATTAATGGGTAAGTGCACAAAGATTGGGGCCAAAAGGGGTCAAAAAGGGAAACCTTTTTCTTGAAATCAACAAAACCTGAACTTCATCGAATAATTCGGCATGCCTATGCTCAAAATTTGACAAAGTGATAAGAATAAGTACCGTAGAGCTCGGAATCTAGTTTCTAAACTACTATTTTTTTTAAATGGTTGAGATTAAGAGGCTCAAATGTTGTGCACACACAAAGTATGTCTATTTTTTGTAAAAAAGATGAGAAACTATTGTGTGTGTGCGCTTCCCCCCTCCCCAACCCCCATTTTTTGAGTTGTATAATTTTTTTTCAAATCCCTTTGGTAGAAAGTTAGCTAAGACCATGTACGAGGTCCCACTAAATTTTCATAATTTTTGGATGAATAGATAATTTTTTATTAATTTTCAAAGTGCACATATCAATGAAATATTTGTGTGTGCACCCCCATAACTTTGAGAAAAAAGTTTTTTTAGTTTTTTTTTTTTTTAGTGCGTGTAGAATGGAGTTTAGAAAAAATCACATTTTTTTAATTTGGATGAAAAAATCATAAATTGTGCACCAAAACGTATGCATAGGTTTTTGTAAGAAAACAAGGCACTAGTAAAAGAAATTATGGATGAAAGCCTTAAACTAATCATATTTTAGAAAGAATTATATCATCATCAAGGTAAAAACGAGCTTGACATTATAGTATAATTTATTTTTGAATATTATGTTTTAATGCATGAGATATTGGGGTGCACATGTGAAATTTTGATGTTTTTCTATCAAACACGGTTTTAATCACGTAATACATAGTCCAAACCTCTGGTTTGGAAATCCAAGCCTTTGGATTGGGTATTCCAAACCCCAACAAGATGAAATGTGAGCGCGTTATAATGCGGTCATGTTCCTATTTCCAATGCAAAATATATCCATTTGGGAGGGATAATGTGAAAAAACACATAGAAAACCATAACGCGAATGTGTTTTTGGATTGTAAAACCGAGTCATAACGCGATCACGTTATAACACGACCTATATTTTCCCTTTTTGTGTTATAACGCGACAGAGCCATAACGCGAGTGCATTATGGCCAAAATGGCAAAAAAACATATTTGTGTCCGCTTTTTGGCCCCCATCTTTGTGCATACGCCTAATATGGATACAACAATGAAGTTAAATTTGAAGGATTGAAGAATATTTATTGAAGGGGTGAGTTGTAATGAGAATTTATCGGAGAGAAAATGGTTTATGAAATTGAGTCTTAAATGTTGTACTTTCCCATCTTGGCCAAGATTCCTCACGAAGGTGCCATCTCATGATGGCTTGGTCTACCTCCACATTGGCCTCACTTCATATGTTGTACTTGATAAATTACGAGTTGCATTCCCAAATGTGACACCTCCTGCACATCATCCATCACCACCCTTGTGTTATGTGTAGTATCCTCCCTAATGGTTGTCACTGTTATCACCAAATCAAAGCACCCCATGAATTGCTAGCTTTTGTGACTAAGGCATTTGGTGTGATTGATAACATTGGAACATCTCTCAAGTTGTGGGACCTACTACTTGAGATGGACCTCCAGAGAAGGTCGATTACTCTTCCTAAACTAATGCAACAACTACCTCTAATGAAAGGAAAACTACTTTCTAATCCTACCCTATCAGCTCCAAGGGACCAAGGATGAAAATGAAGAAAACATACACTAAAGAGGTGATAAGCACCAAGAGAGGGGTGTAGGGAGTCTCCCAATGAGTGAAAATGGAAGAAAATGCATAGCAGAGAGGGTGGAAATAATCACCACATTCTAGCAACAACACTCAACCCACCATTTTCATGAAGGAACAACAATAACATACCCTACAAGACAAATAAAATTGGCACAATACAGCTACAGTTGAAATGAAGAGGTAGGAGAATGCAAAGACAAAAGCAAGGGAAGAAAGATATCCACAAACTCAAATATATTGCTTCATTGATATACATAGTTCATTACATTATAAGAGAAAGGCCAGGATCATCATGCAAGATGTCCAAAATGGATGCCTGCAACACATTGGCTTTCATGAAGCAATTTTGGCAGAGCTTCACTATAATGAGAATCCCCATTCTACAAATGAAGGGGCTTTACAATTTATAGAAGTTGAGAGGATAAGAGAGAGAAAGTTAAATTCCCGCATGCATGCCTCTATCCACCTACCAAATGTAATAATTAATTTGAAAACATTATGGGACACCTGCACAACCCATCCCTCTTATACTCTTTCTTATTGGAGAAGAAATTGGTCTCCATGCTCCATTAATGGTGGTAGCTGGTTGTACAATGCATTGGATTACAAAAGAAGTTTTTCCATTTTCACCACTTTTCCCTCACCAAAATTTAAAATTTGATTTTCTACTATGTAGAGGCTCTGAGACCTTTCTAAAAGTCCAATTTTGTGCAAAATGGAGCTCCCAGTCAAAATTTATGGTCATTTCTTCATCTCCAGTTCTACGAAACTAGGGGGTCATTTCTTACTACTTCCCTACTTTGCAGGAATCCGACCCCCAATTATTTCTACTTGCCCATCGACCTTTCAAACTACTTTACTTCATGTTTTGAGAAGTTAAATAATTTCAGTTTACCGCACTACTTCTCTTACTCATTTGTCTTCTTTGTGGTGTTTAGGGAGTTCATTACTTATGTTGGAGTGTGGGTCAACTTTCCCCTTAGCTCGCCTCACAACTCGCTTTATAGCTCATGACATAGCTTTCCTTGCATTTCATCGGGTTTCCTTCATGCTCCAACTTGGTCTTCTCATTTACTTTTTCTTCGATGAATGGCCCTTCGCAACTCAAGACTCCTCCTCCAACATCCCCGCAACTCACCATTTGGCTCGCCCTACTTGTCGGTGTTTGCAATGCCTCCTACTTGCTCGAGTAGTCATCCCCCTTCCAAACGCCGCCTAGCACTAAAATTTCCCAACTCAGATTTTCCTCAGCTCACCCTTTATTGGGCTTTTGCATTACTTATACTTGTGTCGAATGCGACCCCTTTTTCTTAAGTCATCGTCGCTCGACCCATTTTCCTTCTATGTGGTCCTCTCACATTGCTCTTACTTCGATGTTTGAGGTGGCCATTACTTGAATTGATGGCCCCCATTTTACCACTTGCTTCATTGTTGGGGTAGCCATTCGACTTGCTCATTTTTCGGGCTTTTGGATTACTTTAACTCATCGTTTGAGGGGGGCATTACTTATAACCAATATCCCCCAAAACACTGCAACCTTTTTCGGCTCACTCCCCTTGCATGACTTCTCGTCACACGATCTCGCCCTATTTTGTGGTGAAGGACATTGCTTATGCTTGCATCGAATGAAGGGGGAACTACTTCATTGTTCTTTGGGAAGTGAAGTAACTCGGGAGTGTCGAGTTACTTCCTCCTCGCTCACTTCGCTTTACTGTGGTCTTTGGAACCACTTTTTTTTCATTGAATTATGGGGCATTACATCTAAGTAATGCCCCGCTTGAAATTTGATGCTTCCCACTCGAACACGGCTCAACCCCACGACTTGGTTGCTCAACGATGCATTAGCTTGACTCACCTTCGCCATGGGCTCCAACTTCCTCCATGCTCGACCCTTTCTTGAAATTCGTTTAACTTGACTCGGTGAGCTGGGAGAGCTCACCGAGCTCCCTTCCTGCATATCCCACCGACCCTGGGCTCAACCCCGTCGAGTCAGCCCCCATTTATTCTACCTCGCCAAGCTCGGGAGCTTGGCCCTCACTCTATTGCCTCACTGTAACCACCAACTTGACTCACCTCTAGACCGAGCTCCCCTCATGCAACCTAAGTCACCTCACACCCCACCTTCATCCTTCACACGAGTTCCATGTTTAACCTAGCTCACTGAGTAGCTCGGCAAGCTACTTGAGTACCTCCCACTTTCGCAGCCCACCAACCCATGTAACCAGCTCACCCAATAACTCGGTGAGCTGTTGGGGAGCTCTATGATTATTTCCAACTCCTTTCCAAAATTTTATTGATTTTTTTATCTTTTCATGAATTCTTTGTGCACTAGGGGATCAATGGAGACCAGTAGTGTATCCAAAGACGCTTTTTCCAATTTTTCCCATTTTTCCCATTTCGGTTGCATGTGAGGCCCGTCAAACCTCACTTTTCTTATTTCTCAAGTTGATCCTTAAGATTTGAAACCCATAAGAGGAAATGTATGAGACTTCACAAGTGTCCCAATTTAAGACCCAACCATATTTTTTTTGTAGAGACTTTTGTAGGAATGTTTTTTTACAGTTTTAAGCTCGAGAAATTATAGTGAAGTAGTTGATGGAGGAGCAATCATTGATAATTGAGGCTATCTAGGGATGGACATATGAGGTAGAAGATGATGTTATATGAATAGGTGATGATAAAACAATCATTGATAATTGAACCACTCTAGCGGTTGGCCATATGAGCGAAAGATGTATTTTATTTTCATTTGAAAGAGGGACTTTTAAATTAAAATATGGGAATTAAATGCATGCATGTACCACACCTATTCTATGACTTAGTAAAAATGTTGGAATTAAATCCTTTCATGTCTCACATGTATTTCTTGGTTTAGATTATTCCTACCCAAATAGTATATGTTATGTGCTCTACCTTATACACAAATGCGAAAATGGTTCTATACACAATTGCGATTAGGGTTTCATGCCCAAATAATATATGTTATGTGCTCTACCATATACATAAATCTGAAAAGGGTTCTAACACAATTGCAATTAGGAGTTTCATACAAAATTGGATAAGGGTTTTATGTAGCTATAAGGGAAAAGAATAGGGTTTGCTTCTAACAATGAAGCACACAAATTTTACACATGTGGAAAATGTAGATGAAGTACACCCTGAAATTAAATACCTACATGTTCCACACCTACTCCATGACTTAGTAAAAACATGGGAATTAAACCCTTGCATGTCCCACACCTATTCCCCAACTTAGATTATTCCTACCAAAATAATATTTGTTACTTTCTCAACTTTATACACTATTTTCATTAGGGTTTCATACAATAATGAGATTAGGGGTTTCATACACAATTGTGAATAGGGTTTCTTTGTAGCCATTAGGGAAAATAATTGGGTTTGTCTCAATTTGTGAGGCACGTAGTTATTCTAAGTGTAGACAATGTAGGTGAAACCTTGGAAGTGTGAAAGACGATGTAATGTGATTTAGGTGAGCAAGATGTTTGGGAGGGAAGTCTGTTGCGATGACACCCGACAACTGAAATTACTCCTATGGGATCATGCGGTCAGGACACATAAAATGAATGTTCAAGGAAGACAAAGACATGAATTGAAGGATAGAAATAAAAAAGTGAGAATGTATGCTTAAGGAATGTTATGTACTCCACTTTTTATCTCGATCTTGTTCACATTATTCAAATCAATGCAATTTGAGCAAAGATATTTTCATTTACCATTCAAAAGAGGGATTTTATATTAAAAAGTGGGAATTAAATACCTACATGTCCCACACTTATTCCACAAATTACTTTGTAGAAATCTACTCTTGCATTACCTATTCCTCTATAAGTACTCGAGCTTGAAACTAAGAATGAATATTTATTGGGTTTTCCATTTTTTTTTTTTTGGCCATTTTAAACGTATATTGCATTCAAGTGCATAATGCAGTGAGATTGCGATGAAAAAGTGGAGAACATAACAAATATTATTAATGTGGGAATAATCTAATTCATGGTGATCCACTTCCGTTTTTAGTTTCAAGCTCAAGCAAACACATGAGAATAGAGGACACACAAAATCATCGATAATCAGGTTCTTCAAGCGGTTGGCCAAATGAGACAAAGGTGGCTTTTATTTTCCATTCAAAAGAGTGATTTGAACTAATAAAACCATAAAAGGGTATGCAATGTATAGGTGGAAAGAGGTTTCTTGTTTTCTTAATTTAAGATATGATGTGTTTTGTCTACATTTAAGTGCAGTTCATGTCTTGCAAATTATAATCATGAAATATTTGGTTACTAAAAATATATAATATATTAATAATATTCAAATTAAAATTAGAGCTCAAATATGTAAAAAAAATGTTGCTTATGGTGTGCAAGGGATCGAGGGAACGTATTTTGGAGATATCTAAGAACACAAAGAGTGGTCGATCAAAATTGCAAGTGGCAATAGTTGTTGTTTACGTTTTCAACTATTGTGTTATATGTGTACTTGTTGTTTACAAATTTCCTCAATATTTTTTAGCTACTTCACTTAGTTTATGGTTAAAAAAGCATCACATTATATGGTTAGTTAGATAAACACATAAATAAATATTCCAAAATTCTAGTTGTACTATTAATAAATTGAAAAGTTTTAAAAAGTTTATGTAAGAAGGAGAATTTGATATAATTTGTTTTTCAGATAATGTGGTGTAGGAAGGGAGGATTGTGCCACTTCGATTTCATCTGGTTTGGCTCCACACACACACACCCGAGGACTCAAGAGATTCAAAACAACATTGTAGAGGCTTAACCACATTTCTGCTAGCAATTATAGATGAAAATAGGAGCTTCTTGTATAATCTCCACGGAGGGTGGGGACAAGAATCAAGGGGCCAAACTAGAATACAATTTACAATCGCATGGCTCTGCATGTGAGTGTTATTTATTTATTTCTTTTGAATCATTTCTTTTAGGTCTAATCAATTTTTGTTCATTTATTGAATGGAACATAACAAAAGAAAAAAGATAGACAAAACATGTGCTCTACCGCTGATGACCAGAATGTATGATCCCACGATGCCCTTTGACGAATTGATCTCTTACATACCAGGGTGGGCGGATAGAAAGAATCCCAATGCATGGCTCCAATTAATCTCAGGGTCGTTTATATAGTCTATCATATGTACGGTGGAAATTACAATATGTTGTCAGAGCCCCCGGATTTCTACCTGTAAACACGCCTTTCGACATAAATAACTAAAATTATTCCACTAGAAACTTATATTGTTTGTATAGAGAGTTTTGTAATTGCCCTTCATGAATCGTGGGGATATTTTATCATCGACCAAGTTTTAAAATTCGGTATATATTGTTCTTGCATCGACTGGGATACCTTATTTGATGCCTACGGACAACCACCTACCTTCTGGTATTAGCTACAAGACACCTGGACGATATCTAAACTCACACGGCTTGTAAAGGCTTGTATGACACTTGACTGGATAAGATGAACAACCAGTGAAGGAGATAGTGATGACAACTCAGCGGTGGCAGGAAAGTGCCATCAAATTGTACCATGGGAAGTGATCAATGTCAGATATATTTCATCAACGCTTCAATGTACAGACATGATAGTAGTCATGGATCTTCACAGATGAGTTGAACTAGAAAAAGTAGTGTCTAAAATGGAAAATGAAAAGTTAAAAAAAAGTCTCCAACCTGGTTCACGTTTTTTCAACATTATCTTGCATGAGCATTGCTCAACTTCAATGTACATGAAAATCCCTAAATTAACAACTCAAATTATTGTCAGCGACGTTGATATGGTCTTTCTTATGAATGATAGTGATTAAAATTAGTTGTCAGTGCCCCTTGGACTTTCCTTGTAAAACATGCCTTTCAACGTAATAAGAAAATGACAATTTAGTATGAATTTTCTCACATCTAATACAACTTATCCGCTAGCTCTTTAACAAGTTCATTAACTTGCGTGCATTTCAAAATCAATTAATATTTTAGTGAACTTGTTTGAGCAAGGTTTTTAATCCCAAAGTCTTTCCTTTACCTACTCATCCTTTTGTTTTTTTCACAATTTTTACACATAATTGTGAGGGATAACTTTAATAGCCAACTCTTTATTACCCAAACCGGGGTAGGTTATATGGTTTTGACTTAAAATGATTAATTCTTTTGTTCTTTCCCATTATTATATAACATATTTTATATTTTGAAGTGTGGCATACATTTTTATCAAAATAATTTTTTCCCTTCTAAAAAAATATTTTAGAAATAGTTTTAGTATGTTTCTAAAATATACGACTTGTTTTTTAATTAGTAGAAAGTAATTATTGTTAATTCGATCGATAAAAATAATATGTCATTATTCATGTCTCACCAAACACATGCAATAGGGATCCACTTAACTTGTTCACCTCTTTTAGCATACTCACAACTATGTTGAAATATGAGCTTACACACATGACATGTGAACAATTTAACATATTAACTAAAGAAATGTGATTTTAACATATTTTCTTGCAATTACTGGAGCTTATAACTGAAAAGGAGCCCTACTAATAATAGAAAAAGCAAGCCTTGTTGTTGGGTTTCGAACCTGGAACCTATTAGATTTTCCTTTGTCTTTAGCGCTCTTTAAGTGCAAATTGTGTTATTGACATTATTCCTACAATTTTACTATTTTTAAATTTCAAAATTTGTGATAATATTTATTCTTAATAAAATTAAGGCAATTCTTAAAAAGTTTTTGGTGCCTAAAAGATTAATACATTCTTCCTTGACTTAAATTAATTTAATTTAAAAACCCATAATTATCATTACATGGAGAATCTATTATTGGTTTAAATGCCCATTCGGTGACCAGTGGTTTGTATTTCACATGAGAGTTGTAATGTTGGCTATAATATATTCATATCATATAAATTAGGCCCGTTACATTCCCTCCAATAGAGTCCCTACAACTTCATCACCTCTCATCCTCCTATAATGCTTCACTTCCCCTCTTTCAACTCTGATTGTTCCCTCCTCTTATCAACACCTCCTTTCAACTACTTAGCAGCCCTACGACATAGCATATCCTTTTCCCTATGCCAACATCAACAACCCACTCTATGATTCTCTTTTTCCTCCAACCTGCATTCACACCACTTTGATCGGTCAACATCTCATACATCAAGTATCGCCTCGTGCCCGTCTTCTTCACATGTGAATACCACTTCGAGAGCATTCACATAGGATCCATGGTTCAAAATGTGGGTCGTATATAATGGCACCACGTCTCGTGCCAACTCCATGCTAGGTACATCTTCCCCCAATCAAGCCCCCTTGTGTCATCCAGGTGCGGTCTCCGCTTCCAATTGAACTTCTTTAGCATCTCTCCCTTTCGGCGTACCCATTGCACAACTCGGGTGCGATTGCTAGTGTAGATATATTTACGGGGGAACTCATGCAACTTAATCATCTAGCCAAAAGTCCTTCCCCATAGTGCTTCGACGAAGGTCAATGCCATGTTTTGAAACTCTTTTTGACACATAATGAGATAGCAAGGTAGCAAAGGTGAAGTGGTCTAATTAGAAACCTGTTGGCTGCATTTGTTGAAACAATGTCAATGCGAAATTTTGTGCAAGCCATCATTTTTCATGCAGGGTGTGTCAGACCTATTAGACATCAATTACAGTTTGCAGTATGAGATTTGCGGTGTTGTCAAACATGGAGTTTCATGACCTCCACATGGACGACTAACAGTTAACATTGCTTTCAATGCATAAAACATCCTTGGTCATTGATTCTCTATCACCTATCAAATTTAATCAAGAGTTAAATTTGACGGATATTAGACGTTTTTTGATTTTAAATGTAAAATACTTACAAATATTTGAAATAACCATCACATGCAACTTACATATTTAAAACATAAGTGTCATTATATATAGAGAGATTAAATAAATATAGAATAGTCTTCTACACATCTTATCTGTAGTAAATAAATAACATTATTTTATATTTTTGAAGGGTAACGACACTTAAAAATTGTTTGACAGGCATAAGTGTCCGTCAAATTTAACCCATTGCTTTAGCCACTCCCCGTAGAAAAGTATTGTCCAACAAATTCTGAAAAGTATCTCAAGAAATAATATTCAAGACTAATATCAAGTCATTCCATGAACTCAAAATTATTACTTTCCATATAAATAATATGACATCCTTTTTGGCTTTGCTAATACTTGATCTTAAAAAGATGGAAAATTTTGTGTTCACAAGACTGCTGGTGCTGCTTGTGCTGTTTTCATTCTCAAAATCAGCGGCTGCATGGAATAATAGTAATAATGCTTTGGACCAACATTCGCTCTTGGCGTTCAAAAAGCCCATAAAAAGAAGAAGAAGGAAGAAAGACCTGAAAATGAAACATCAAGAAGCTGGGATTTCTAGATGTTGATGATAAACACGCCTTTCACACATAAATTTCAGCTGGGTGGTCAAGGATGATCATTGGAAAACTTATATTGTTTATATAGAGAGTTTCTGTAATTGCGGCTGCCATGAATCATTGAGGGATAATTTATCATTGACCAAAATATCGGTATATGGAGATGTTCATGTGCATCGATCCCCCTTATTTAAATGTATGGGACAACCTACCTGTATATGTAGCAAACATGCACATGTACACATCCCCTCATCTTATTATATCATTCATTTATGATTTATTGACTGACTTAAGGTCGGATAAGATTGACCATACCAATGAATGGATATAGGGGATAAGGTTGTCATTGGATGGCGGTGAATTGAGCATCCTCAGAAATGATCAAGTGGTATATTGCCCCCTCATGGAAAAGCTATTATATGACGAATACTACCATAGTATATATATTTTGGTGTTCTTCACAAATCAGTTGTCAGGCCCATCACATGCCTCCTATGTAAAACATAAGTGTCTCTCTCAATGATATAAGATAAAATTAAATAAATATAGAATAGTTTCTCTACAACATATTATCTCAGTAGTAAATAAGTTCATTATTTTATATATTTCAAGGGTAATCTGTCGAACTACTTTAATGAATTGTTTGACAGGCATAAGTGTTCGTCAAATTTAACCCAAAGTCGCTTTAGCCACTCCCCCGTAGAATGCACGGGTATCAACGTAATTATGGGAGTTGAAAAGTATCGTCCACACAAATTCTAAGATCTCAAGACTAATATTCGTACGTCAATACCTTCCATTCCTCGCCATGAACTCTGAGAAATTATTACTGGTATACATAGACAATAGACAATCCTTTGGCTTTGCTAATACTTGATCTTAAAAAGATGGAAAATTTTGTGTTCACAAGACTGCTGGTGCTGCTTGTGCTGTTTTCATTCTCAAAATCAGCGGCTGCATGGAATAATAATAATGCTTTGGACCAACATTCGCTCTTGGCGTTCAAATCCGGCATCACTTTTGATCCCAATAACTCACTGCGGAATTGGTCCCCAAATATCTCCTTTTGCAACTGGACTGGCGTTACTTGCTCAAGTACTCCACATATGCACTACAGAGTTGTTGGGTTAAATCTCTCCTACTCGGGTTTGGAGGGCGTCATCTCTCCTCTGGTTGGGAATCTCTCTGCTCTTCAGACACTCGATCTCTCTAATAATGCCCTGCACGGTCATATTCCACCACAACTGGGGCGCCTTTCCACAGCTCATGAACTCCTGCTGCATCGCAACCGATTTCAAGGAAGCATTCCATCCACTCTCTGCGGCTGCCGCAAATTAGTTGAGTTGGCACTCTCTTACAACCAACTGGAGGGGAGTATTCCAACGGAGCTCGGGCTGTTGCCAAATCTGGAGAACCTTTACTTGGGAGCAAACTATCTCACAGGTACACTTCCCCCTCCCTTGGGAACCTCTCTGCATTGATTGACTTGGAGATAGGTATAAAATATCTCACAGGCCCCATTCCTGCTGAATTGGGTAGACTCACCCAGCTACAGACGCTCTACCTTTATAGTAATCAGTTGTCAGGCACCATCCCCTCCTCTATAGGAAAACTGACTTCCTTGACTGACTTGGAGCTGTCAACAAATAATTCTCACAGGCCCCATTCCTGCTGAATTGAGCAGCCTCACCCAGCTAAAGACGCTCTACCTTTATAGTAATCAGCTGTCAGGCCCCATTCCTGCTGAATTGAGCAGCCTCACCCAGCTAAAGACGCTCTACCTTTATAAAAATCAGTTGTCAGGCACCATCCCCTCCTCTATGGGAAACCTCTCTGCCTTGACTGACTTGGAGTTGTCAACAAATAATCTCACAGGCCCCATTCCTGCTGAATTAGGCAGCCTCACCCAGCTACAGACACTCTACCTTTATACTAATCAGTTGTCAGGCACCATCCCCTCCTCTATAGGAAACCTCTCTGCCTTGACTGACTTGGAGTTGTCAACAAATTATCTCACAGGCCCCATTCCTGCTGAATTGGGCAGCCTCACCCAGCTACAGACACTCTACCTTTATAAAAATCAGTTGTCAGGCACCATCCCCTCCTCTATGGGAAACCTCTTCCTTGACTGACTTGGAGCTGTCAAAATTCTCACAGGCCCCATTCCTGCTGAATTGAGCAGCCTCAAATACAGACGCTCTACCTTCATAGTAATCAGTTGTCAGGCACCATTCCTGCCTGAATTGAGCTCTCAGGAAACCTCTACTTCACTAATCAATCAGTGTCAGGCACCATCCCCCTCTATAGGAAAACTGACTTCCTTGACTGACTTGGAGCTGTCAACAAATTATCTCACAGGCCCATTCCTGCCTGAAATGAATTGGGCTCACCCAGCTACAAAATATCTCCTTGCTGATAAAACGAGCTCACATTGACAAATTGTTCCAAACTCGAGGAACTTCCTCTCCTGAACTGTACCGCTGTTGTGGGGTTGTATTTGTCACCAGAATCAACTAAGTGGACACATTCCATGGGAACTTTGTTCCAGGCTCTCCTATTTGCGATTCCTTTATCTGTGGGGAAATGAGCTCAGCGGAAAGATTCCAAACTCCATTGGAAATTGTTCCAAACTCGAGAAGCTTTTCTAAGTGATAACCGGCTAAGTGGAACAGTGCCTATGGAATTGGGTAAGTTGGTCTTGCTTAAAATGATTCATTTAAGTCGCAATAAACTTGTCAGTGGCAGCCAAATCTCATTGGCTTTTCTCACTGCACTAACGAATTGCTCCGATCTGGAAGTGATAAAAATGTCACATAATCATCTGAGCGGTGTTTTCCCCCAATCCATAGGCCAACTTTCTTCCAATCTATCTATCTTATTATTAGCATACAACAAGATAAGTGGAAGCATGCCTCAAGACATTACCAATCTTACCAATTTGGCCTACATGGACCTAAGCCACAATCTTTTAAGAGGTTACATTCCATATGGAATTAAAAGATTGCATAAGCTGGAAAGATTAGATTTGAGTGGAAACAGATTAGAAGGAAGCATTCCAAATGAGATTGGTCAGCTCCAAAGTCTTGGGTTGTTAAATGTTAGTCACAATAACTTATCTGGAAGCATTCCTGATTCACTTGGTAGACTCCAACAGCTCCGGAGGATTTTTCTTCATCACAACCACTTCTCAGGAGAGATACCTGCTGGTTTGAGGAGATGTCCCAATTTAGAACTGCTTGATTTCTCTCACAATGAATTGAGGGGCAACATACCTGGAGAAGTTATGGCCAGTCTTCAAAACATTCAATTCTATGTGAATCTGTCATGGAATTTCTTACATGGACCCCTACCCGGAGAGATAAGTAAGATTGTAAGTGCTCAAGCAATAGACATTTCTGGCAATGAGCTTGAAGGGGCGATTCCAGGTGTAGTAGCAGGCTGCCTCGCACTAGAGCATCTTAATCTCTCTCACAATGCTTTTACAGGTCTGATACCAGATGCAATTAGCAAATTACAAAATCTAGAGAGTGTTGATCTCTCTTCCAATTTCCTATCAGGTACAATACCCATGTCCCTTAAACAACTAAAAGCCCTTCACTACATTAATCTTGGTTTCAACAATTTGACAGGTGTAATTCCAGAACAGGGATTGTTTCCAAATAAAACTGTAACTGCATTATTGATGGGAAATCCTGGACTCTGTGGTCCGAAAAATACTTGTTACCTGCATGTCAGAAACAGGGCAGCGGAAAGCATACACTACTTACAAAAGTAATTCTGTCAGCTGCTGGAGTCTTTGCATTTGTACTATGTTCTTTGATCTTAGGAATAATGTGGAGGCGGAAAGTCTTGAGACAACATTTTGATCTGACAAACATTATGGCTAGAAGACTTGGGTATCCGATGTTTACATATCAGGATCTATCCATAGCAACAAATGGATTTGATGAGTCAAATTTGCTTGGAATGGGCAGCTCTGGATCTGTCTACAAAGGTGTCTTAAGCGATGACAAGGTAGTTGCTATCAAAGTTCTCAATTCACCCAACGAAGAAGGTCAGAAAAGCTTTAAGGCAGAGTGCAAAGTCTTGGGGAGGATTCGACACCGCAATCTCATTAGAGTCATAAGTGCATGTTCATACCTAAACTTCAAAGGTTTGGTTCTTCAGTTTGCATCCAATGGGAGCTTGGAAAAATATTTGTATCCTGATGGTATTGAAGAGGATGTTTGTAGATTGGGGCTGAGTGAGTGTTTGAACATTGCCATAGATGTGGCCCATGGCATGGAATATCTGCATCATGATTGTCCTGTCCAAGTTGTGCACTGTGATTTGAAACCCAGCAATGTGCTTCTGGATGCCAATATGACAGCCCTAGTAACTGATTTTGGTATATCGAGATTAACTAGCTCCACAAACTCCATGGATTCCTTGAGTACAACATTTTCCTTGAGGGGATCTATTGGTTATATTGCCCTGGTAAACTTTTATTTTCTTACATAGAATTAAAATTAATTTCACTCTCTTTAACAATATTAGGATCAAAAATAATCACTAACTCTAGCCAACTTGATTGCAGAGTATGGATTGGGTGGAGAGTTTCTATAGAGGGGGATGTTTACAGTTATGGCATTTTGTTGTTAGAGATGGTTACAAGGAAGAGGCCAACGGATGCCATGTTTGTGGGAGATCTGAACATGCGAAATTGGGTGAGTTCAGCTTTTCCAAATAGGTTAATGGACATTGTTGACAGCAGGTTGTGGAGGACTTTGAATATGGAACAAAATATATGCCTAATTTCATTCATACGCGTTGGCCTGCTTTGCATAAATGAATCTCCCGAGAAAGGCCAACCATGAGAGATGTGGGAAGAGCATTGGAGAGTCTCAAAACCATTGTCATGGGAAGTGCAACATCAACGTCCTCGACTTTAACAACTACAATATCAGATTTGGTACGCAATACCAATACCAATGCAATATCAGAAGGGATGTATGACAGCCAAAGTTCCACATTTTAGATGCCCATATGGAAATGCATAGAGTATTTGCAGGTGCTCTTACATGGATCTTACTTTGATAGGTATTGTAGTGTTTTGATGTTAATGCATGTAGAGATATAGGCAAGAGTCGAGACTACTTTAATAATGTAATAGCCTTGTTTTAGGTACATAGTGTAATGAGCAATAATAAGATTGAGCTTGTGTAAAACAAAATAATTACTATTAAATGTACCTTTTTTTAATAACACACTAACAATTGTACACGTGTCTAATGAAGACATCGATAAGGGTAGCACTGAGTATTAAGAATGGGAACAAAATGTGGAAAAGAAACATTGAATAATTAGAGGATTTATTTATGAGTGGACATAAGTTGCAAATGTCTAGCATGCAGAGAAATGTTGGGGCGTCGGAGGCGAGTTGCAAATGTCTAGTATGTGGAGAAATGTTGGGGTGCTTGAAGGTGCACCTTTTCTATTTTTCCAAATTTGACATATGGACCTCAAGTCGTCTTTGTCAAGCATTGGAATGAGAAAGGTAAGCAAATGTGTCGTTCATCAAGGAAGAAGACTCTGGGGACAAATGTGAAAGTAAGTTCATGTCGTTCGACACATCCAATTTCTATAGTTGTTTTGTGCAATGTTAGTTGATGAGCTTTGTGGATTGTCGCATTGTGTTGGATCCTTGTTGGGGGAAGATTTTTCACAAAGTGAGAGACACTTGAAAGCTTCTCACAAGGGTCACTCCTTACGAATTTACTACATACGAAGGTATATCATTGGCGGGAATCATTAGCCTAGGTCTCCAATTAGAATGATAAACTTGTTACCAAAAGACATCATTTTATGATGGGGGAAAGCCACTTGTAAATGCAAGTCAACAAGGGAAGAAAAATGGGGCCAATGGAAGGGAGGCATCAAGTAAGTTAGAACGGAAGGAACAAAGGTGAAACAATGCAAGACAAAGAGGAGTGATGAAGATGGGGGTCTATGATTATGTGAGAACACAACAAACTCAAGGGCTCATTTCCAACCCCATATAATTTTGATAAATTTGTCGAAGAAAGAAGTGACATCTTTTTCGGGGCATTTGACAATAAATGATGATAAAGTCGTTGGTGTAAAGCTTGAGAATTTGCACCTTGGACTATATTTTAAATGAAGCCATGGAAAGCACGGACATGAGGCACACACAATGTGAGTGTATTCAAAGGGGATGCAACCAGGAAAGCCAAGGGAGATGGTCAACCCAATTGAAAGCCCCCAATAGTTTAAATCCCTCCTTCATCATCTATGATCCTCTTCTTTCTTTTGTTAAGTCACATATGAACTATGTGCCATATGTGTAAATTGCTCAAAGGAGAAAGGGGGTGTGGACTACGTGAAGGATACAAGAGAAAAGTTGTTGACATTGAGATCAACGGTCCATATCCTATATACCATTACTCTTCCTTCAACAATTAATGACAAAAATGGATTCACTATTATTGTGGCTATTCATGATACCGGTTGTCATTCAAACATGGTACCTAAAATTGTTTGGAACTATTTTTGATAAGGGACTTAAAATTGTATGGAGGTGACATTTCAATGTGGGACCTCAAAGTGTGCCTCTCACGTGTGGCACAAGGCAATCACAACACGAGTTGATTCAAAGGGGGTCCTAGTAGGCAAAAGAAGGGGAGATGGTCATCCCAATGACATTACATCAATGTGTAAACATATAAACATGAGTTGCAAGGATGTCTAGACATATGCACACTTAACAATCAAAAAGTTATCTTTAAAGTTCGTAAGCAAAACACATTTATTTTTATTTAATTTAAATTATTTATTTCCTTTTTTAACATTTCCATTTTGATTAGCCATATTTGGCCTCATGAGCACCCTAATATTTATATTAAATTAAATCATAATTATACCATAAAAAATTTAGATATTAATAATTAATACAAATAATTGTCCTATTTAATGCAATGTTTGTTGAGTATTAAATCTGTCTTGTCTTAATTTCTGCCTACCTAGAAAGCTTGCCTCTTTAATGACTTTGTACCCTTTTGAGATTAATATAGTTACATTATTATGTGTTTCAATAATACAAGCATCAAACGAATATAAACAACAATTATAATGTAATGAAAATAGAAAATACTTTAAAATAGGAAAAACATGGTATACTAAGAATAAAATTCGACACATCGTAAGGGTCACAATAAATTCGATAAATTTAGAAATTATTATTAAAATATAGGACACATACATCAAAACATAGGGGACATTAATTTTTGACATGCAACCAATAAAAATAAGCTCTTGATCTTGCTAAAGCAAAAATGGCAGAACAATATCTACAAAATGAATTATCAGTGTTGCTCAAAGATTAAGAGGGAAAAGCATGTGTGTGTATATTCATCGCCCTAACAACTTACATAAGTATTGTTATAGAAAAAGTAGTTTGTGTGCATGTGCATATGTGTCGGGGGTGTACATGTATATGTGTGCATGCATGTGCGTGCATGCACATGCGTACATATGTGTATGTGTGGGGCATGTGCACACGCACATGTGTGTTCCTCCCTATAACTAACAAAAACACAACACAAAAGACAAGACTAACTTAAACTAGCAATCACACATGAATTGTGCGATGGAAACACCAAAGGGGATGTGTCGTTGAAGTAAAAATGGAGGGAGGAAAATTTTAGCTAAGGAAGAGGAGCGATGAAGAAGAAATTTGGGGAGGAGAAATCAAAGAGTGGGGATAATGATGGGGAAGAAATGAATGACTATTTGATCTTACGACCATGTATATATGGAATGTGTTCCATTTGTCAATCGTTTGTAGATAAAATGAGGTGCATTGTTTAGGTCATTTAGGCAATGCAGTTTGGAGATATCTCATAAAGTAAGGTGTGGGCGATGAGAAATTTCAAGGGAAACTTGTAAATGTTTGAATATGAAACTCTGCATATGTTAGAAATGTAAACTCCACATTTATGGTTTTTTATGTCATCAATTGCATACAGGGGATTGCTAGTTATATTAGAAAGTTAATAATAAAGTAGTTCAGAGATATCGATGTAGCACCAAATAGGAAACAATTTCCACACATTAGAAATACGAGATGGGAAAGATAAACACCAAAATGTATGAAATATATTAATATATGGCATTTCCTTTTTTACTATAGTCATCACTTTTTAGGCCAGTGTAGAAATATGATGAAACAAGTATTGGTAAGCTGAGTTAACTTGATAAAAAAATGGTGTCTATCATGAGAATAATGTTGTATTATATTTAATTTAAGTGATCTAGAGGGGTTGCTAATTCAACAAAAAAAAATTGTCCAATCTAGGGCACTGATAACTGACCCTTACACTACTGAAAGAAGTGTAAATTTTGAGAAAATATGAGGAAATTGGGCTTTGCTAATTTTTTTAATTTTATTTTCTATGGTGTTAAGGTTTTCAATTAGATAACAATTAATTTGTTATATAAGACAAAGACATGACTTGATCTTCACAATTCGATATAATGTCTTAATCTTATTATAATAAACCTAAATATAATTTCAATTTAATAGACACTTAACCATATGAATGAACAAGAACAATAAAAACGTCAAATAGTGACAAAAAAATTATATTAAAAAAAAAATCACATCTAGTATTTTTAAGGATTGCATCAAATTTCATAACTTAGAATATTCTTTCTAAAATATATGTTAGTAGCATCATTACATAGGGGACAAAAATCTAGAGACAACCAATCAAAAAAATTGTTAGAATTGCAATATTTACAATATTGAATGTTTAAAGTCACTCAAAGATTATTAACGAAAAATTATGTATACATATTCACTACCCAAAAGGATACATAAATATTGTTTTAGACAATCATTACAGATATATGTATATCCTTCCATACTACAAACAAAAATGAAAAATAGTACAAGATCGAGTAGAAGCCTTATTAGGGGAACAACGAGATGCGGATCACCACCACACAAGACATCTACATGGACTTAGACATGAAGAATATGTTTCAAAAGTGGAAGGAATTGTAAAAAAGGGAAAAGATGGACTTTTGTTACAAATTTATAAAGATACATGGTGCCCACTAATCGCAATGAAGCACAAACACTGAGAGAAATATTTATTATACGAAAAAATGAAAAATAATAATTGAAACATTAATGTTGATAGAAAAAATATTTCCCGATTTATGGCATTCTAGATTCCAACAAAAATTATGCAAATAGCCTATGTTTCCATCCATCATCCACGGAAACAAATCGAATTCAATCCTCTCTATGAGATTATAATATCCATTCCCTGTAGATTATGATGGCTCTCAAGAAATAGCTCGTGTCCTTGTTAATCTCAAAAATAAGGTTCTCGGCTTATAACTACACTTAATAGGGAAAATATTAACCTTATTTAGTTTCTAGTAATCTCCATAAAAGGACTTGTGTTCTTCAATTACATAGACGTTGAAAGTGTGGTTTTGGTATAGATATGTTTTTTTGAACCAATTGTTGATGTTGAACCCATATAGATGTGTGCCCACATCCACACAGTGATAATTCCTTCTTTCCTCGATGGCCACACATGTTGAAAGGTAATTGATATTTTTTACATTTGTATTAAGGTAAATCTAGAGCTTCTCTAACTCTCTTTTCAAAAGTAACCTCACCCAATCCATTACCGAGAATTACCATGCGAGCACATAGCACTTTGACTTCCCTTTGCTTACTTAAACATTTTTATAATATTTACAAGTTTCTTCAACACAATCTGAGCACATCCCTCCCACATTGTAGAAGGAATGATGGTAAAATTACTATCGAACAAGAAATGAATCAAAGAATCAATATTATAATTGTCATGAAACAAAGAATCGTCATTTCCATCAGACATCTTTCTTGTTTTCGGTGGCCTACAAATGATAGACAAGTTTATTGTGTTGATTGAGTGACCCGGCCCCTCTATATGGCCACTAAATTGCAATCCAATATTATTCTTAAGCTCTCGTGTTGTGCAAGTTCAAACATGTCTCTCCTCCCCAAAATATTGCAATGAATGGAACCACAATAGTGTATCACTATTGATGCTCCCCTGCATACCCAAAAGCCTTTGAAGAAAACAAAAAAATCTTGATAGGTGAAAGTCTTATATGGCATTAAGATTACATATGATAGTTCCTTTCCTTACTATGTTGTTGATGTTCCCTACATGTTGGATGGATCCATTTTTCTTATGATTGATGTCAAAAAGATATCATTATAACATTTCTATTTACTAATGACTATTTATGTCTATGATGGTCATCTTGAAATGTCTAAAAGTTAGATGCTAACTAAAAAAACCCAAAAAATTATAATTTAAATAAATTATTGGTTATTTTTTAATTTATATCAAAATAATAAAAGCAACAACCAATGTTCACCCATTAATCTTTTATTCGCAAGAATATTTTATTCCCATTTTTTTATTGAATGGATATATACTTCAGGTAAGAGAATGGACTTTATAATTTTAACTAAAGTAAATAATTTACCACTTAAAAAATAAAGTAAAAGTTTACTAAAAAAGAATGGAAGAAATTCATCATTCTTAATCTCATGTATCTAATCTCATACCTTATGACAAAACGCAAAATCAACATTTTTAAAACATAAAAAGAAAAATTAAAAACAGGGCTGATATCTAACATCTAAATATCATATCAAGAATTATCAAATTCGCGGCAGATAATCAATGATATATTTAATCCAAACAAACCAAAAATTTAAATACAGAAATAAATTAAATATTGTCACATTTCCAATTCTTTATGCTTATCATAGGGAGCATAAAAGGCTTCTGATGACCTAACCCAAACCTTATCAAAACAACTTTATAGAAAACAAAGTATTTTAATTAGTCAAAAAAAAATTGCTTGAGAAATAAAAACTTCAAATTAATTTAGAAGTCCTTAGAAATAAAATAATTAATGTTGTCATTCTTAAAAATCATAAATCACACACGTGTGAAAGAACCTAAAAAAACTTGCTATTTCATAAATGAATAGAACCATTATTATTACTTAAATATAAGTGTTGAACTATTACAACAACGTCCCCACTCCAATGTTTTTAATGCTAATAAGTAAATAATGTTATGTTATTATTAATAAAAATGACAAGTGTTAATCATGGGTGGCCATCATTATTGACATGCACTTACATCAAAAACAAACCACAACCCTTCGGTAAAATGTGTTGGAGAATGGTAAAATAGACACATCCAATTGGTAGCCACTTGAGTATGTAAATATATACAATATACTTATAATTGCACATATATTAGGACATTTTATAGACTACACCCCTCCTTGTTCTAACAGATGGAAATCTCTAATTTGTCATGTTAGCTACTTAAACATGGCCGCACTTACAACTTCAACTTTCAAGCAAAAGAAACAATGACTTACCAAAAACACGAATGATTTGATAAAACAACCATAACGTCTCGCATTTCTGTTACTCAGGAAAACAATAACTATGGTAGCTCACACGTGGCCAACAGAACGCACTTTATCATTGCCACAAAAAAACAATAATTGTGCTAGCACATTAATAAGGGAAATGAATAGCTCCTGTAAGGAGCATCGAATAATGATGATGTTAATGAAATGGATGAATCTAGTGTTGGCTTGGGTCCTAATCTAAGCCATAATGGGAGCCTTATCTGTCATTTCTTCCATCCAAAATCTGTGTTTGTCCCCAACTGGGATGTAAAAAGAGGTTGTGATGAAGAAATAAAAGAGCATTAGAAGTGCATCGTAGAAAACCTCACGCATTACAAAGTTATACCACTTGCACATCATTTTACACCCTCTTATAATCTTTAATAGAAACAGAAAACCAATAAAATATTGACATACGAAAATAATTGGAAATACTAACTTCACTTCATAACGGTCGCTATATCATTTCCTTACTTGGGGAAAAGGATTCCGCTATAGCAACGCTATTTTTTTACTCTTACTTGGGGAAAGGGAAGGTCTTGGAACGGGTCTTCTGGTTCCACTTCCATTCGTGCTTGTGGAAGAAGTGCTTCTTAACGCCTGTGAGATCGCTCGAAACATGCAATACTTGTGGTTAGGGCTAGTTGGGAATGATAGTTGCAACCACGTGTAAGCCCCCAGACTCAACCAAGCAACCACCACAACACAAACCAGTTAGACCAAAACAATGCCATCCTTCTCGAAAGAGAGGAATGGCGTAAAGCCACTAGTCCCCTACACTATTAAAGCTTCAACGACATGACAACTAGGGACGGTGAGCAAAACATCAACGTGAGCACAACATCGTAGGTCTTCATGTCACTTTGGTTTAGCACTCGGGTGAACTTGCTGTGTAAATTTTAGCAAGTTCGGGTGATATGAAGACTCTTATGAAGTAGTCACCCAACATGAACTGTATTCACCCTGCAAGCGATCTCAATATGTCATATAGATATAAAAACATTGACAATGTTGTCTATAAAAAAATTTAAGATAAAATTCGGATGCGGCACTATATCCCAAATAGTTTTTATTAATAATTAAAGTAGATAAATAACCTCCTTAAAAAATGATACTGACCGAGCATCAACCAAAAAAAAAAACATCAACAATAAAACTATATCCCCAATTCTTAATATACATTCACACACCAAATCCTCCCAACCAATTTGGACTTTCTCTTAAAACTAATTTGACACCCATATAATTTAAAATATGTTACTTACTTAATAGCACCACTCCCAATGCTTTCATATTATCAGATACTAAATTAAAAACATGAATCCAAAAACATGGAAATGGGCTCAAAACTATTGCGAATGGTCACATGTTGTCTATGGACTAATGCTCAGGTCCAAATAAACACCAATCTTGACTATGGGAATTTAAGGATTCTGACATTCCATCAAATGGTTGAATCAAATGATCTCAATCTTAGAAAATCATCAACAGATGATCATCGAAAAAAACACCACAATGAATTAAAAACCCAATTCATCATATGCATTCATCTGCCAAATGCTTCCATCCAATTGGGCTTTCTCCTAAAACTAATCCACACCCATATAATTTCAAATTAATCAGCACCTTTATTGACTGGTTGGCACCACTCCCAGTGTTTTCATATTATCTGAAACTAAACAAAAACACGTGATTCCAAAAGCATGAGAACAGACTCAACATGAAAAACAGAGGAGAGGGTGAACATGAAATGGGCTTATCAGAGGAAAGGGCTCATCTCCTCAAAATTATTGGGACTGGAGTGTCTATGGGCTAATAGAACACATTTCACTACTGAATGGAACGGTCCAAATGCACTCCACTGTTGGCAACTTAGTCCATCCAAAATGATGTGGGATAGAATGGATGGAAAAACGTTGGAAATGTTGTCTATGGGAAAATTTAGGGCATTCATTATATTCCCAAGTGGGTTTGAGCTACAAGGATGAAATAACCAAAGTATCACAACAATAATCATGTCATTCTAATGCTCATTTTCAGGCATAACTCTCTTTTAAAATTAACTGCAATTGTTCTGAAAAATGGGGAAAAACTAACCCACCTCCCAAACCACCATGGCATCCCGCTTCACGCCCTTTCTGAGTGAAAACACATGCAACCTTGTTGGCGCCATTGGAACAAATCCTCTTGGGAAAATTAGGATCACCATCTTCTGCAGAATAATAATTCAAAGCCTCCAAATGCCTCTTCCTCCATCTGAGATTAGGCATACACGAAGAGTCTTGCTCCTCGTTAGCCCTTTTATTCACTGATGCACATGATCCCATTCTCAACCCAAAACAATTAATCTCCCAGAACCAGATTCCTCCAGGCGACATGAAGACTCTTATTAAGTAGTCACCCAACAGATAAGCGGCTACCCTTCACTCATTTTACACCTATGTATGGTGCACCCCCATAAAACTCGCATGCAACACATACATTTGGGTCATACGTGGCAGGAGAAAGGACAGGTGAAATTTTTTTGTCAGTGTCAGAGGAGTCACGCTGGCACCAAATATTCTTCCGAATCACCCGTATCGCCATCACTACTAGTTCGCATTAACATTGTTTTGGGAGGCGAGAACTTACCCGCGTAAACGGTTCATCCGGTTGGCCATCCGGTTCCCCTGGCGCGGCCTAGCAAATAATATGTAAACATTGACAGCCAACGGCTACCATTTTTCACAGAGCCAAAGAAAACTTATCCATTTCACAAAGGCCAACACTCCACCTAGCCTCCGCCTAGCCCTCCTCGATTAAACACATGAGTTTATGTGGAGGCAAAATATATCCAAGTGGATTCAGGAGTTTACCAGTTAGCGAGAGTTTAGGTTAGCCGTACTTACAATATCTCCTTCAAACGCTAATTCACCCAAAACTCTGCCTCACAGGTAATTACATAACTACTACTGTGTATATTGTGTGGAAAATTTTAGTGTTTTTAAACACTATTACAAAACACATTGGTGGTTTTAATGTGTTGAAAAACACACCGTGTATTTCAACACGTTGAAAAAAAAACACAATGGATTCGTAAATTTTTTAAATAATACTTATATGTTGTACTAAAAAATCAAATAATATGAGTATTGAATCATTAATTTATTATTTTGGAACTCTTCGATTACAGTGAAAAGTATATTTTGAATTTACTTAGTACCAATTAAATGACTTATAACATCGTAAAATATATGAATGGTGTCTCGTTAACTTACAACCTATGTGACAAGTTGTGATTGACCATTAAACACTATTACTAATTTAAATTGAACTCCTCTTTATGCCATTTTATTTTGAAAGTAGTTCTTCTTTAACATGTTTTATCATGGTTATTGGTTCCTAGCATGGTCATAGAGACCTTTTCCATATATAGACAGAAAAGTCCTATTTCCATTGACTAACAACTAAATGTCTATATGACAAGATCAATTTCATATTGACTCATCAATGACAACTAAGCTTCTACACACAAAAATCAAGTTCTCAAATTTGAATGGTAATTAATGTTTAGTGATTAACATGTGGAAATCACAACGGGTTCTTCAAAAGTGAAACCTTTGAATAATTAAATTCACGCAAAGTAATGTGCCCGTAGGAAAATTTTAGTTGCTTAACAATAAAATTTAGGGTTGGTCGAGAAGAGTTTAGGTTGTCATCAAGTGCTTGCTTTACATGTTTCTTACCCACACTAGGGGTCTAATGTGTCCTTTGTGCCCATGGGATAATATTCGTGGAACATATTATATATCAACAATATATTCTTACATGGTTGTTCAAACACCATAATCTAGGATGCCTAAAATGGGTTATGAAACATATAGTGCCAACACCTAAGTTATTACACCAAATTGATGTAAATCAAAATCATTAAAATGTTTGATGAAATTAAATTTATATAAATTCTAAGAGCTATGTAGATTATGGTAAAGTAATGAACCCTCAAATAAAGGAATGCACCTTCATGTAAAGGAAGGAAACTGATAGGCATTTTGAGGATAAAAATTCTTTGTTGTGGGATGAGACAAAATGTTAATTACAATAGATTGTTCGATAGAGGATAGAGTATATAATATTATACAATGTATAAATATGGGAAATAAAAATGTATATTCATTTGGTATAGATAAAAAGTTAAAGGTATAAAAGTCCTGTAATAAATGATAGAAGAAGTGGAAACAAAGAGATAGAAGAAGTGGAAACAAAGAGTAATTGATACATATTGAAAACATGGAAACAAATAGTTGCCACTTGATATTTGATACATATATGCATGTCATAGAGGACTATGGTCTTGACCCCTTTTTCCAACGACTATATTTTCAATTTGATTATCTTATATGTGTCATTTAATCTTCTAAGGGGCATTCTTGAACTGACATTTTACCTATGGAAGCCTACATAAGCTAGTCAATATCTCTTCATAACTCACCTAGAACTTTCATAAGATGTATTGTAAATATCTTGACAAAATCCTCTTGCAGTATGACTCTTACATTCTATCATAAGATGTAGTAAAATCTACGTTGAAATTGTGTATCTATCCCTAAAGCTATATTAGAGACCTTTAGAAACCCGTATTTTTGTAGACATTCTGGATGTTTGCAGCAACTTAGGAAAATAAAATATATTTGGGACAACAAAATCCAATGGTTTCACCCTCTATTGGATGATTCCATCTAGATCAAAGATCTATGAATGGTTTTTATTTGTACATGTAAGTATGTCCCTATAACATATTCTATTGTATTCTAAAGTTTGTAATCTTTATGTGTCTCTGAATTGCATTTCTATTCTTTGTGATAACCACATTGAATTCCCCCTTTTTTGAGGTGAGTGAGATATACTATAGATATCTCATCTCAAAATAATTGAGGTGTATTCATGTCATATATAACATATAATAATTGTAGAACACATCCACTCAAAATGCACACCTAATAGCAATACTAGAGCACATCCACAACCTTATACAAAAGGAACAATCAAGATACGTTGGAAACTTCATGAGTATGTACCTATACACATGAACAACTTATCTACAAATGCATATAACCATGTGCAAGTAATAATATAGAGAACCATAACTTTCTATCGTATTCATATCCAAGGTAGAAGTATATGTAATATAACATGTTAGGGTATTAAGAAGTAGAATTGAACCTCTTAATAGATCTCAAGAAAAGGGAAAAGGATGAACATTCTTAGATGATTCCCTTATATACCTCCAAGGTGAGTGCATACTCCACTATAGGGGATTCCCTTTCTCGATCCATATATGAAATGTTTAGAAATAGAAACTCCCAATCTGATTCTTATGCCATACTATAGTTCAAGGAAAATTCTATTTTATGAAGTCTCGTAATTCTATTTGCATGTATCTAAAATTAGATCCCAATGCTCACGGATCTATGTTATATCATACACTAGGGTTTGCACATGAATTTATGTTCTCTATCTATGGATTTCATTAGAGATTTCAAATCCATTTGCACTTTTAGAATTTACTAATAAATTTCAACAACCATGCAATAACCTCCTCATATTCGGGCTTCTAAAAATATATCCAGACGTTTGTTTTCATGGGCTCCAAATTCATGTAAGTACAAATTACTTATGATAACAAAAAGTAGTGGTTAAAACTTCTACAACCATGTAACAACCAGGTAATTAATTTTTGGTGATTAACATGAGGAAATCACATGACATGTTCTTCATCTTGATGAAAAACACAATGTGTTTTTCAACATGCTGAAAAACTCAATGTGTTTTTCAGCACGTTGAAAAAAACAATGGTTTTCCACACGTTTTCATTTACAAAATTAATTTTTTTGAAGTCACACTAGTATGACCTTAATATTTGAATTCATATTTGTTAACAAGAACCTTAATAATAAATGTCTCGAAATCCGAACTCAAACATTATTATAGTTATAACTCAAACATTAATATAGTTATAGTTAAACAAATTGAACACATTTAATGTTATAAGTGTTTGAGATGATTCTTAATATTATCTATAAGTATAAATAAGTTCTAGATTTGCATGTCGATCTGTTACTATCGTAAGAAAATATAAAAAATTCATTTAAATATGCATGTGATCTTCGAGCTCTTAGTTGTAATTTCATTGCTCTTAGTTGTGTTAAATGGAATACATTAGGAAAAGTTTGATTTTTGGATTCATTATAGTTGTAAATATTGCTAATGTGTAGATCATTTGTATGTATAATTTTTTTATTAGTTGTTAAATATTGGTAATTGTAAGGTTGTGAATGTTTGATGTAAGTTGAAGCTATAAAAATTATGTGTTGTCATACTCTCACTCTCAATTCGGCATATGGGGGCAAGTGCCTCTGCAAAGACAGGAATCGGTGCGTGCTAAATAGGGCTTTCCCTTAGGATTCCACATTGATACGCCCAACTATCATTACATGTGTGAAGGGGCTTGCCCCTTAGGATTCTACATCGATAGTTGGGTGGTAGACTATATTGCGCAGAGGTTTTTAAAGTTACCCACTAAAGAGAAATTTTCAGGCAAAGGCTACCCTTCACTCAAAATACACCCCCATAATATCACAACCATCCCTTTTGTAATGGATGGTTGTGATATTATGGGAGGGTGCATTTTGAGTGAAGGATAGCCATTGGCATTTATTCATACTTGAATTTGTCATGGATATTAGCTTTCTAAAATTGTGATTATTTTATCATATTGGATGATGTATATTAGATTTGTCATGTATCATACTAACATTAATTATATGCTTCTTTTGTGTACTAGTTACTCTTTTGTGTAGTGAATATGAATACCAGGAGCCTAATTTCTCCCGATCCTGTTTGTAAAATGAAGACATACAAAAATACGAGCCTACACGTAAATTGAAGATGAAGGGAGTTCACATAGAAAGTTCAAAAACTGCAAGAGTTCCTAAAAATAGTCCTCAATTTATTAACAATTTATAAATTATATGTATATTATAGACAGTTTAGTATGCCATTGAATACTAGTTGTTCAAAATGTATAGTAAATAATTTTTATTACGATTCAAAAGTTTAGCACCATTTCTAAATTTCAAATAAAAGTGTGAAAATTCTACACATTATAATATTTAGTTTGTATTATCCACAAAATTTGAAATACCTGCATTGTGGGAAATTTAATATGCTAGTGATTTCTATTTTTTAATAATATACACTAACAAAATATAAGTAAAACTATAGATGTAGATAGTCTACGCTATTATAATTTACCCACGGATGATAAATCCTTAAACAAGGTAAAATTTTCAATCATGAATAATATTCATAATTTCATACATGACAAAATAATTTTTTTGAATATCCATATTTTATAAATTTCATTGTGGAGAAATCACATTTTTCAATTTAATTTTTTTGAAATATCTATATTCTTCAATTTTAGTTTGTAAGTTCACCATTTTCAAAAAGTAGGGTACATGGGTGTTGCGAAGATTATTATTTTATTGTTGTTTAATTATTATGTTTTGGCATGCATAATTGTGTGTGTGTGTGTGTGTGTGTGTATATATATATATATATATATATATATATATATATATAATATTTTAATTTTCTAATTTTCTAATTTCTGTTTTAAATAAATATGTTTTGTTTTGTTAGTTTTTATTGTTTTTAGCTAAATGTAATAATTTCTATTTTATATACATCATTTTTGAAAAATATTATTTTATAAATAAAATAAGCACCATAAAATATATTATTATACAATGTGAATTAAATACTTACCCAACACTTGCTTCCATTGTCAAGCATCTGATCACCATATTCGTGATTGTCTGCTAACCCAACGTGATAAGCCTTCCAATGTGCAAAATGTGTATGTTTTCGTAGGCGTAAAAAAGCCGAGGGTTGGACCCAGTTCTTTAACTAAAGGTGGCGGGTAAGGCCCGCCTCGGCAGCCACTCTCCTCCTCTAAGCAGCCTTTGTCTCCTCAACCTTTCGTTTCTGTTCCATGCTCATCCTGTTCAACCCGCCCCGCCATGCATAGCCATATCACTCTGTTACAACAAAATTCTAGGAAGATGGCGGTGTCGTCATCTTCTCAACATCGCTCCTAGAGTCCCCCTCGGGACCCTACGAGGAACATTGGATTGAACGGGCCTAAGCTCGTTCCGTGCTGATGGAGCCACTTGATTCAAACTAGTCTATTTTTCTATCAAAGAGTTTCGACATTTTATATTTGGAGGATATGTTGCATGATGGATAGGGGAGGAACATTCCATGTCTATCTTCTCATCAATTGTCTCTCGTGGAATGTTAGAGGTCTCAAAGAATCATCTCAAAATATTTTGTGAAACATGCTTGTCAAATTATTGGTAATATTGATATTATTTGTTTACAAGAGGTGAAGGTTACTTGGTTTTTTGCTTCAGACTTCCTTATCTTGCATTGCGCTGAATTTTCTGCATTTTTATTCTTTTCATTTGGAAGGAAAAGTGGTGTTTCTATTTCTGTGTCATCGAGATTTTCTGCCATGATCTCTTGCCACAGGTTATGATCCTGGCAACATGGCAGTATGGGTGCTTTTTAATGATAATGGTTTTCATTTGGAATTGTTAATCTTTATGCCTCTAATAATGACCTGGAAAGGACGACGTTATGGCGATGGTTAGGAGATAATTTTCCTTTTTCCTATTGGTTGTTCTACGGATATTTTAATATGGTGGAACATCCCGATGAAAAAGTGGGTCTTCTGTGGATGTGATGGTGTGTTGGAGAGCGTTAAGCTTGGTTTTATTTCAAAAGAAGGTGGGATATTAAAGAACCTCTTTTTAAAAGGTGACGAGAATTTACTTCTCAAAATTAGTTTACTTGGTCCAATTTTTGAGAAGGCTCGGTGTGTGTCTTCAACGGATTGATCATGTCATGTTATCTTAGCACCCGAGTTTTGAGATGGCTTCCAATGGTCAGTCTCCTGTCACCACGTGGCCTAAAATTCTCTTGTCAGATCACAAGTCTGATCTCTTTTACACTTACCTAGGATGGAGCCTCTATTAAAATGCCAAGCACGCAATTCTACATGAGTGTCTCTTTACTTAGTCATCCGGGGTCTTGGCATTCATTGCCCAAGTCTGGAATATGGTGCCACATCCCCCTTTTCCACGATGGATTTCATGGTGGAATGATGTGATTCAACGTACAACCAAGTTCCTTCGCCACTTTGGAAAATAGGTGGCTAGGGTCCGAAAACATGCCGACGAGGCTCTCTAATAGGAGTTACAACACATGAATCGATTTCTCAAGTCCCAGGAATTTGACACCGCTATTCAGGTCTTGAGTTTCTCAACTTAGACACCAACTCAAGGTGATTGAACAACACAACCAAAGGTGTTCAAATTTAGGCTCGGTTGCACTGGTTAAAGACTGGTAACAGGGCCTCCAAAATTTTCTTCCAAATTCTCAAGGCTAGGAATGTCAAGGAACAAATCAAAGCTATTCAGTTGGCTCACTCTCGTGACACTTCCCTACGTGATATTTCTTCTACTTTTGTGGATCATTATACCCTAGTTTTTCAAGCCCAGGAACCATCTGTTGAGAGTTGTACGACATTGTAACAATTCATTGATGTGGTTCCTCGTAAGCTTAGCCTACAGGATCAGAAGCATTGTGATGCATCTCTTTCTCTAGAAGAGCTTTATAATGCCCTTCTCTTGTCTTACGAATGACAAATCACTAGGGTTGGATGGTTTCCTGTGTGAGTTTTACAAGGCAACGCATGGCATCTTGTTGGGCCAGATTTATTGTAGGTCTATCAGGAAGCCTTGTGATCGCAATCTCTTGGGAAATACATCAATAAAGGTAATATCAAGTTTATTCCCAAGTTTGGCAACCCAGAGCTTATAACCAACTGGCAGCCCATCACACTCCTTAATGTTTCTTACAAAATTCTTGCTAAGGCTTTGGCTCTTCATATGGATTTCTTGCTTCCTAAAATTGTCCGACCTGAACAATCTGGTTTTTTCAAAGGCCATTTCATCTTGGATAATCTTATTACGATCTAGGAAGGTTTGGAATGGACTCGCTCCTCTCTTCAGAAGGTGGTTTTTCTCAAAATCATTTTGAGAAATCATATGATCGTATTGAGTGGTCTTTTATTCTTTCCATGCTTAAAGCATTAGGTTTCGGGGAATTCTTCCTTAATACGGTTCGCACTCTTTTTTGATGCCTCTTCCTGTTTCATCATTAACATACACCAATTGGCTCCTACTCTCTTTGTTATTGATGTTGATGCTTTCGGTTACCTTCTCTCCAATAGAGTCATGTGCAAGGTCGATTAAGAGGCATCTATCTTCCTGATCATCAAACCCAACTCATCAATGGCCACTTTGCAGATGATTATTTCCTCACTCTGGCTGAATTGGAGTAAAATATGCAGGAAGTGTTATCTTGCTTGATATATTTTGTAAATTGTCTGGCTCCAAGGTTCAGTTTGCCAAGTCGTTGGGTTTTTGCCAAAGTCCATGGAATATGCCTGAATGGTTGGCAACCTATCCTTGGCAATGGATTTAATGAGGAGAATGTTTCCACTTTCTGGGAATTCCTTTTGTGTTTGATAGTGAATCCTCCACTTTGTGGCAATTTGTGGTTGACTGGGTTGAGTAGAAAGTGCAAAAATGGGTCTCTCATCCATTGTCTTTGGTCGGGAAGTTCAAGGTTTGCACTAAAATTATTGTTGTTACCCAAGTTTATTATGTAACGTGTTGGTGTCCATCACGGGATTCTTTTGATAAGATGGCTAAACTCTTACGGGATTTTCTTTGGTCTAGCTATAAGCAGGGTGGATTTCATAGAGTTTCTTGGGAGGTTTGCTTTCTTCCCCGTGATCAGGGTGGTATGGGCATTGTTGATGTTTACAGGCAGAGTATTTCTCTGTGTGCTAAATGGGTTGTTAGTTATATCTAGGGAAACCAAGCTTAGCAAAAAAATTTATGGAATTGTATTTCTTTAGGAGCGCCATATGGTAAAAAATGTTGGAAAACATTGAGTTTCATACTATTCTAATTAATAGAGTTCTAGTTAAAATACTTGAAACCTTTGTGGTTAAAATCATTTGGAAGGCCTTTGAGATGGTTAAGCCTCTAATGTGGTGGGTCGGTGATGGCTTCAGAATAGGTCTCTCTTTCAATGTGCATAATATCTGGTGGTCACCTATCTTCTCTCCAGATGATCTCCTGCTGGCGGAAAGGCCCAACATTAAAGCAATAAGATTGGCTCGTCAAGGCATCTCCACTATTCAATATGGTTTCTTTGGGATTGGCTCCCTTGGATGGTGATGAAAAAAAGTATCACCTTGCCAATTCTTACCTGACTTCAATCTTGGCCATTCAGTCTTTTATGCCAAACCTTATGTTGCATAAACTAGGTCTCCACCCTCATTGGGCTTGGTGGAAATACTAACGATGGAATGTGGATATTCCCTTGTTACACTATAATTTGGGATTCATCTACTCTCTTTTATCTCCTATCTTACCTACCTTAACTAATCTTAACTCTATATGGTCCTTGCAATCCTCTCCTAGAACCTGGCTCAAGTGTCTCCAATGGGCCTGGAATCCTCTCTTTGATCCGAAGCTCAATTTTTTTCTCTGGTGTCTGATTTATCAAGGTCTTCCTTTAGGGGAAAGATTAAGTCATATTGGCATTCCTAACCCTATTTGTAGTTGTTGTGGTCACCCTGAGTCCTTCAAACATGTTTTCTGGTTCTTCCTGCATGCCCAACATGTTTGGCATTGGATTCACTCTCTTTTTTTCCCTTTCGATCCTAGTTTTTATTGGAAAGTTACTTTTTTTGGTGACTATGCTAATTGACCTTCATGTATTGCTTCCATTTGGCATATTTTTTCATTTGTTATTCTGTTCCAGCTCTGGAAAGCTAGAAATACTACCATATTTCAACATTGTAATATTTCTGCAGAGATAACCATTAACAAGAAGGTGGCAATATTATATTTTGTTTGCATGCAGATCCAGGCTCAAGCGTAGAAGGTAACGCTAGAGTTTTCTCATCTCCAATAGCAGTTTCTTGATCACTGGGGAAGCACACCATGTACCATGAGCCATGTTCTGGTAGATGATAATCAACATCCCCCGCCACCTCACCACCTCCCAGATGTCATGGACGATCTCATGCAGTCACTCCAAAAGCACCCGACCATCTCCGTCGCTGGTTCACCTAGGACCATCTTCTTTTGGACCTGGCTGGATCCTGTCGGCTCGTGGCAAGGCGATGGCTAGCTCTTCCAACTTGGGCTCTCTTCCCAGGGGGCTTCTCAGTTTGGTGGCTCACCACCCCAGATGGGGAATCATGAGCCACTTAGTGTTCAAATTCCTACTAGGATGGTTGGCTGCTCAACCCTCCTGTGGACGAGTCACGCTCTCTCGACTTATTTCCACCATGGGATGATCCGCCTCCTCCTCCAAGTGTTGCAGCTCCTTGTTCCTAGTTCTACTATGATATAGTTTTTTGGTGCCTCGTTCTCACCTATTGGTCGTTGTTTGTATCCCTCGTGGCATGTTTTTGATCACCCTCGTGGCTTGTTTTTGTCTTCTTGCGTGGCATTTGTTTGTTCATTCCTTTTTTGAGGTTGTGACCAATGTCGGCCACCCCCTTACTATGTAACACTTTGTATTATTTTTCTATAATATAATATAAAGATGGTTCCAATAGTAAATTTATAAGTTTAGTTATAAATTTTTTTGGAAGTTTCTCTCAACATTGAAAAAATGTAATTAAAATAATATTAATTTTGTAACAGTCTTTGTCAAATTAAATTTATTATGTCGCATTCTTTGTCACATTATAGATGACCATATTGTGATATGCTTGTGCACTGGAAGTAGTAGGTAGTCCTATAAATTGTTGTTTTCCTTGCATTTCAATATTGTCTTTTATACAGTGGCTTTTGAATTAGCCAAAAATTCAAATGCTTCCAATGTTTTAAGATGGTATTCATGTTGATGATGATCAATCACAACTCAAAATTTATTTTGGAAAGTATGAAATAATTGATTCATTAATGATGCAAAACTGCATGTAATAATTTTTAGGATGGGAAGGAGACCCAAATGGTAGAGCATGATCGATCTTCATGTCCAAGAGATAATAGAGGAAAAGAGTCAGTTTTCATATGAAGACCTAGAATGGACACCAATCGGGGATGAGCCAAACATCGACATTTGTGTCGCCATACCACTCGCAAGACTAGAGGCATTTGTAAAGGGGGAAGGTTCTAACAAAAATTTTGAGACTATATTCACCCACACAAATCACAAGTTAAAAAATATAGCAAACCATAAACCTCATACAATGAAGTCATATACTACATTCAGACCTTTTCTAACAATTCTTTTTGTGTGTTATTTTTGTAAACATATGTATAGCATTTGATGATACCATTTTTAATCACAGCTACTTGTGTTCATATGGTCCAGATAAACAATAGAAATAAGCCGAAATAGGTGAAAAAGTGAGTAGGTGTCAAATTAAAAGGGGTTGCCAATGTCATTTCAATGTGAAGGTTTTTTATGGGAGACCGAAAATGGTGATAATATTATACAAAAATTTGTTCCATTGTGATGTAAATGGTGAGTGTTATCATGGTAAGAATGAAAATACCATTAACGTTCCTTGTGACACTGTTGGCCTATACTTATCAAATGAATACAAATCTTATATCGAGAGTCTTTTATTGATGGGTGTCACCATGGAAATGATGTATGAAAAATATATATAGGATCCATCCAATGTAGGTATAATGAGCCAGAAGGACCAATACTTGATAAGAAAGGATGTGGTGGACGCATGGAAAATGGTTCACTCCAGAAGGTCTCAAAAGCATACGGATGATGTTATGAGTGTGAACTTATGGCATGCAGAGGAACGAGACATTTTTTTCTACTATCAACGCCCAAATGGAACCACCGTTCCATTCATTATGGGGTTACAAACACCATGGATGTGTGAGAGAATGGTTCAACATTCACACAATTCCATAATCTCCATGGATTCGACATTTGCTATGAAAAATATGACGTATGTAATTAGAATTAATTTTGAAATGATGTGTGATTTATGTATCATTAATAATGTTCCCTTTCTGTTATATTAGACCCCATGTTAACTCTTGATGTCATGTTCCTTGCAGTACCAATTATACACCTTGCTTGTTTTTATGAGAAAGAGGTTGGGAACCCGTAACATGGGCCATTGCATCGAGGAATAAAATTGAAGACATTTACGGTGGTTGGCAGAAGTCCAGAAATGGGGAAAAATTCTTCGTCCCGATTGGAAGATAAATACATTCATTATGGATGATGTGTCGGCTAAACTCCATGCTATTAAGTGTGTTTTTGGTTGTTGTGTATTGCTATGCATATGGCATGTGTACAGGGCATGGTTGAAAAATGTGCACATGTGTTATAGCAAGGAGTCAAGGTGGAAAATTTTTGAGAGACTAGGTACCATCATGTATGGTTCCGAGATGCATGGCGAGCACACCTTTCGAATCATTCAAGACATTTTTAATGAATTCGAGAGGAAACTCAGTTCCTCGAATACTTCAGGAAGACATGGTGCAAGAATGAAGAACATATTGGTGAGTATGAGCCTTCATGTGTTTCCTTATTAATTTTCATCTCAAATAATTAAACGTGGGTTATAGTGTCACTGATATTCAATTCGTGTCACTTGATAGCTATGTGGGCAACAAATTTTAGAAACTTATCCCATGCAAATCAGGAAACAAACGCATCCATCAAGTCCTACCATTGCTTTCTGAAGACTAACTACTTGTGTGATAGATTAAAAAATGCATCCATTAAGTAACTATCAGGTGGAGAAGGGTTGATTTTTTTCAAAGGTGCTGAAAAAGAGAGCGTGTTTTTCAACACGTTGAAAAACACACTGTGTTTTTCAGCACTTAGAAAAACCCCAAGTTGGTTTCGACAAGGTGCAAACCACGATGTCTTTCCTCCTTGTTGTAATGATGTGATCCACATCAAGTAACTATTAGGTGGAGAAGGGTTGATTTTTTTCAAAGTGATGAAAAATAGAGCGTGTTTTTCAACATGTTGAAAAACACACTATGTTTTTCAACACTTAGAAAAATCCCATGTTGGTTTTGACAAGGTGAAAACCACAAAATATTTCCTCCTTTTTGTAATGATGTGATCCACATCAAGTAATTATCAGGTGGGGAAGGGTTGATTTTTTTCAAAGTGCTATTTTTTTTTAAAGTGCTAAGAAATAAAGTGTGTTTTTAACACCATTGAAAAATCGTTTGGTATCGAAGCAGCATGTGTTTTGGGTGACAAATTCCCGATTTCACGTCCTCTTTGAAAAATGGTATGTGGTTTTATCAAGGCAAAAAGCCAAAATTTGAGATCCTCTCACGTAAAAACGATTTTCCATGTAATGCATCATTAACAAGATGAAGTGGAGGGTGTTGGCGAGTAGTTGATTAACAAGATGATACTACCATGAGGAGAAGGGTTGATTTTTTCAAAGTTCTAAAAACTAGTGAAACATGTTGAAAAAAACCACAAAGGTGAAAACCACAATGCTATTCCTCCTTATTGTAATGATGTCATGCATATCAAGTAATTATCAAGTGGAGAAGGGTTGATTTTTTTCAAAGTGCTAAAAAATAAGGTGTGTTTTTCAACACTTTGAAAAACACACTGTGTTTTTCAGCAATATAAAAACACAATGCGGTTTTTATAAAGGTGGAAACCATGATGTCTTTCCTCCTTGTTGTAATGATGTGATCCACATCAAGTAATTATTAGGTAGAGAAGGGTTGATTTTTTCAAAGTGTTAAAAAATAGTGTGTTTTTCAACACGTTGAAAAACACACTTTGTTTTTCAACAATATGAAAAATGCAATGTCGTTTTATCAAGGTGCAAACTACGATGTTTTTCCTCCTTGTTGTAATGATGCCATGCATATCAAGTAACTATTAGGTGGAGAAGGGTTGATTTTTTTCAAAGTACTGAAAAATAGAGCATGTTTTTCAACACTTAGAAAAACCCCATGTCGGTTTTTCACAAGGTGCAAACCACGATGTCTTTCCTCCTTGTCGTAATGATGTGATCCACATCAAGTAACTATCAGGTGGAGAAGGTTTTTTTTTTTTTCAAAGTGCTGAAAAATAGAGCGTGTTTTTCAACACGTCAAAAAACACACTATGTTTTTCAGCACTTAGAAAAACCCCATGTCGGTTTTGACAAGGTGCAAACCGTAATTTATTTCCTCATTGTTGTAATTATGTGATCCATATCAAGTAACTATCAGGTGGAGAAGGGTTGATTTTTTTCAAAGTCCTAAAAATAAAGTGTGTTTTTTCAACACGTTGAAAAACACACTGTATTTTTCAACACTTATAAAAACCTCATGTCAATTTAGACAAGGTGTAAACCACGATGTTGTTCCTCCTTGTTGTAATGATGTGATCCACATCAAGTAATTATCAAGTGAAAAGAGTTGTTTTTTTCAAAGTACTGAAAAATAGAGTGTGTTTTTCAACACGTTGAAAAACACTATTTTTTTCAGCACTTTGAAAACGCTATGCGGTTTTTATCAAGGAGAAAACCACGATTTTTTTCCTTCTTTTTGTAATGATGCAATACATATCAAATAACTACCATGAGGAGAAGGGTTGATTTTTTCAAAGTGCTGAAAAATAAAGTGTGTTTTTCAACATGTTGAAAACCACTATATGGTTTTATCAAGGTGCAAACCATGATGTTTTCCTCCTTGTTGTAATGATGCAATGTGGATCAAGTAACTACCACAAGGAGAAGGGTTGAGTTTTTCAAAGTGCTGAAAAATAAAGTGTGTTTTTTAACACATTGAAAAACACATTGTGTTTTTCAGCAATATGAAAAATGCAATGTGGTTTTTATAAAGGTGAAAACCATGATATCTTTTCTCATTTTTGTAATGATGTGATCCACATAAGGTAATTATCAGGTGGAGAAGGGTTGATTTTTTACAAAGTGCTAAAAAATAAAGTGTGTTTTTTCAACAATATGAAAAACACAATGCAATTTTTATCAAGGTACAAACCATGATGTTTTTCCTCCTTGTTGTATTGATTTCATGCATATCAAGTAACTATTAGGTGGAGAAGGGTTGAATTTTTTCAAAGGGCTAAAAATAGAGCATGTTTTTCAACACTTTGAAAAACACACTCTTTTTTTCAGTAATATGAAAAATGCAATCTAGTTTTTAACAAGGTGCAAACCATGATGTTTTTCCTCCTTATTGTGATGATGCAATGCATATAAAGTAACTACCATGAGGAGAAGGGTTGATTTTTTCAAAGTCCTTGAAAAATAGAGCATGTTTTTCAACACGTTGAAAAACACACTATGTTTTTCAACAATATAAAAAATGCAATGCCATTTTCCATGAGGTGCAAACCATCATGGTTTTCCTCCTTGTGATGATAAGATGCATATCAAGTAACTACCACTAGGAGAAGGGTTGATTTTTTTCAAAATCCTGAAAAATAGAGCGTGTTTTTCAACACGTTGAAAAACACACTATGTTTTTCAGTAATATGAAAAATGCAATGCGGTTTTGAACAAGTTGCAAACCAAGATGTTTTCCTCCTTTTTGTGATGATGCAATGCATATCAAGTAACTACCATGAGGAGAAGGGGTGTTTTTTTCAAAGTCTTGAAAAATAGAGCGTGTTTTTTTAACACGTTGAAAAACACACTATGTTTTTCAGCAATATGAAAAACACAATGCCATTTTCCACGAGGTGCAAACCACGATGTTTTTCCTCATTTTTTTGATGATGAAATGCATATTAAGTAACTACTATGAGGAGAAGGGTTACTTTTTTTCAAAGTCCTGAAAAATAGAGCGTGTTTTTCATCACATCAAAAAACTCTACGCCATTTTCCACGAGGTGCAAACCACAATGTTTTTTCCTCCTTGTTGTGATAATGCAATGCATATCAGGTAACTACCACGAGGAGAAGGGTTGATAATTTCAAAGTGCTAAAAAATAGATTGTGTTTTTCAACACATTTAAAAACACGCTGTGTTTTTCAACAATATGAAAAACGTAATCTCGTTTTCTACAAGGTGCAAAACATGATACTTTTACTCCTTGTTGTGATGATGAAATGCATATCAAGTAACTACCATGAGGAGAAGGGTTGATAATTTTAAAATGCTGAAAAATAGAGCATGTTTTTCAACATGTTGAGAAACACACTATATTTTTCAGCACATCGAAAAACTCAACGCCATTTTCCACAAGGTGCAAACCATGATGATTTTACTCCTTGTTGTAATGATGCAATTCATATAAAATAACTACCATAAGGAGAAGGGTCATGTTTTTCAAATTCCTGAAACATAGAGCGTGTTTTTCAACAAGTTGAAAAACACAATGTCAATTTCCTCGAGGTTGACGCCTTGGCCTCGATGTACATCTTCTTCGTAGATCAAGAATTTCACGCTTGTTACTCCGTCCAAGTTAATGTACCAAACTAAACACAAAAACCTTGAAAAACTCAAATGAAATTGATACCTGATGGACAAGATCCGAAGATGCAGATGGATAAGGAAGCCAATGTAGATGAGACGGGCGCACACGAGCAATTCCACACAGTAGATCCGAGTAACCTGCAAGACACCGATGCTTGACAGAAAAAGACCACGTTAAAAGGTATTTAGGTGGACTGCCCGAGAAGCGGTCCGGGAAGCGATAAGCTTCCTCATGGATGTCACCCACGCCAATTAAGCAGAAGCATACATGATAAAAGATGTACGTATAGGACTAGATTTTCTGATCAAAGTAATAAACAGAATCTAAACAGTAGACAGAAAGCAACAGAAAATAGGAAACTATGCAAACAAAGCTGGATTTGTGTTACCTGTGTCCTTTTTACCTCTGCCTACAATGATCGGCGCCGATTATGTATAATCAGCGCCGATCGAACAGATCGAAGGCCGATCGATGTAGATCGGCCGATCGATGTAGATCGGCGCCGATCGAGATCAGCAGTGCGAGAATCGAAATCAGAAAGAGGCAAGATCGCCAACGCCTCGCTGGATCTCGCAAAGCCGAGAGACACTGCCAGCTCCACTTGTGCTAAAGGCGCAGAACAGAGTCACCAGAAAATCAATGGAGACGTGCGGTTGATGTGATAAGAGCAGAGTAACGGTGCTCCTCTCAGGGATTGATTTGGACAAGATTCACTTTCACTCGATAGATAAAACTCAAAATTGATGTTCGAACTCTCTCGTTCTCTCTCTTACAATCTGTGTCTAACCAGAACTGAGTTCTGGGCTTCTATTTATAATCGGCGCCGACCGAGATTAAATCGGCGCTGCCTGAAAAATCGGCGTCGACCGAGTACCGGTCGGCGCCGATCGGGGAACAGACTCCCGAAATGGCCAAACGGAGCGATTTCTGGGAAGATGAGAGTGATCTTATCATCCCAAGTATGGGAGATATCCCGCGACTCGGTTTGGGAGGAGGAGAAATAGGGGGGATATATGGATAAAATAGATATGGGGTAGATAAGTGGTTAGGATATATGTAAAAAGGTGTAATTAAATAGTTAATATTTAATTACTCATGGGTAAAATAAAATGGGGTGAATTAAACTTAGGATAGGTGTTTAAAACACAAATTGATTAATACTCCAAGGGGGTAGTGGTGATATAAACGTGCCCCAGGTTACCTGAGAAGGTAAACGAATGTGAGAGACACTAAATTGAGTAACCAATTTTAAGTGTCTACATTTTGCCCCTTTTTGTCAAGTAACTTGCGATAAGCAAAGTTGTGAGACAAAAACAAGGAGGTGGAAGAAAAGAAGAAAAAGTGATGATGTGATCCCCCTCAAACTAGGGATGGGATGGGTGATAGAACAGACGATCCCAAGTTTGAAAGAGGTAGATGAAAACGCAGGATGCCCCAGCTGGATGTCTGGAGTAGATCTGATCATTAATGATGCACAAAAATAAATAAAGAGGCAGCAACCTAAAGAACTCACATTGGTAGGGCAATCTAGACGGTCTCCTCATGAGACGACGTTAGTACCTACAGACCCATGAGTGTAAGGAGGGCTGCAAAATAGTCAGCCTCTAAAGAGAGACACATTGGTAGGGACAACTAGACGGTCTCAAGCAGACGACGTTAGTGCCTACAGACCCGTGAACCCTAAGCGGCAAAAAGCGAGTGCTCCACGCAAAGGGAACAAACTCGAAATGGACGGTAATATCGAAAATATGTGCCAAAAGGCAACATTCAGCGCACAATAATGATCAGATAAATAAGCCAAGCATCAACACTATGGCAAAGAGATATGGAAAATCGGCGCGATCACAGTAATCGGCGCCGACCCAAGTAAACGGCGCCGACCAAAAAAATCGGCGCCGACCGATCGTAGCACATATAAATATGCGAACGGAAAACGTAAACGATTTATTTACACCGTGACGATTGATTCAGAGAGAGTCAAAAATTGGATTTGAGCATCATGGAAGCCTCTGGAAGCGGTCAGAAGCGGAGGAGGACACGACCTGGGGTAAGTGGTTTCTCCTATTATCGTTATTATTATTATTTTTTTTTTTTGTTTGATTTTTTTTTTTTTTTGGAAGGCCGGGTCCGATTCAAGTCCGGCCAGGCAATCGGCGTCGATTGGTATAATCGGCGTCGATTGTTATTAGAGCGGCGCCGATTGAATTCAAATCGGCGTCGACTTTTTTAGATCGACGTCGATTGATATAATCGACGCCAATTGAACTGAAGTTTAAATGATGATGATAGAATTTTTTTTTGGATGTTCTGATTTAGGTAAATATGAGACTAATATTGCTCTTGATGTCGTGAATGCAGGCACGAGAGGTACTACACATGAGGGATGCTATTCCCGAGTTACTAGAGACCATTCTCCCTGATGTGACTGATGCAGATTGGCGGCATTTAGAGTTAGCCGGGCTCGGGGGCTTCCGGTATTACAGACGAGTGCCGCGAGATGTAGAGTTGATGCGAGCACTAGTGCGACGGTGGGATAGCCAGACATGCACTTTTTGGTTCAGGACGGGTGAGATGACCATCACCCATGAGGATATATATAGGATTTTGAGACTGCCGATCACTGGGGATCCGATAGAGATCACGCCACGAGAGCAGCAGCAGAGGGCCCTAGTCCGATTGTATGGAGACAGGGCAGATGATTCAGAGATAGGGTCCGGCGGGGTGAGGATAGCCTCACAGTATAGACAGGATAGCCCCCGGAGCAGACGGATAGTTTTGATTCAGATGGCGATATCCTATTTTGCTCTTACCAGATTCAGGAGGTGGGAGATTCCCACTATTATTATTAGATTGCGTTTGTGACATTCTGCAGTTCAGACAGGTGTTTGCTTTTGCTGATGCTTTGATAGCTCAGATATATCACGAGCTATGGATGTATACCACTGGCCGGAGGACAGGTATTGATGTTAGTTTTGTGCTCCACTGCTGGGCATATGAGCATATAGCAGTGATCAGGCCATCCGGGCTTCCTTGGATGCCAGCAGCAGTGGGAGCTATTGATTATGGATTCCGGCGATGGCGGGCTGATATGGCCGCTGGGGATACAGGGAGATCGGCGGATTGGTATACTGAGCGTTTCAGGACGCTGACACCGGATCAGGTTATCTGGAGGCCATATCGGGTATTTCCGACATGGGCTGGTCAGGATGCTCACTTGGTGGCATTGAGACGGAGCAGGGTGGTTAGGGGCCGCAGGCCTGATATGTGGGAGCGAGTCCCGTTTGTGCGAGTATTGAGACAGTTCGGCCTAGTGCAGACAGTGCCGACTACTTACAGGCCTTATAGGCGAGATAGCAGGGAGACTGATCTGCCGATTTTGATCCCGGCAGATCCATTGAGAGAGGCCCCACCCTCCACAGACAGTGATGATGACGCTAGGGGTGGATGATGGTTATGCTGCATGGTATGCGACAGAGCTACCACGACATCTCCCGGCATCTATAGATGCCGACGAGGAGGATATGGCTACAGTGCTGGAGAGACTGGAGGGAGAGCATGCCACCTTGACACAGACACACCAGGTGGCTCTCGAGGAGATCAGAGCTCTGACAGAGGAGAGGGATGCCCTAATTTTGGAGAGAGACACCGCTCGCCAGGAGCGAGATATAGCGATCCAGCAGAGGGATCGCTACCTTCGACATAGGGAGGCCCTCAGGGCCAAATATGGGGAGACAGGTACCATGTCGAGTCCTGCACACAGTGGTACGACCCTAGAGCACCATCCAAAGACAGACCAAGCAAAGAAAGCAGCACCATTACGAGCACCGGTACCGTGAGCTTGAGCACATATCGTCTCTCCTCGCTGAGGTGAGATACTACGAGGATGCCCTAACACAAAGATGCCCCACATGTGCCCCACACGGGGCGAGGAGGAGATCAGCGACGGCCACAGCGAGCGGGGCCTCAGGTGGGAGGGAGCACCGGGAGAGACCGAGGTGGGCAGAGACCTCCAACAGCAGGTGCGTCTAGCTCGATAGGCGGCGGCCAGGGAGATAAATGGTCCGGTCCAGGAGGGTGGAGGAGATAGTGTCCTCCATGCATCGATTTTACGATATAGAGATTGATGTATTTTGTATTAGTGTAGTGATGTAGCCTCGATTGGAAGGCATTTTATAGATGGCTTGATTGAAAGCCACCCATTTTTTTGTACAGACACACATGTATATATAGATTCATCATTTCATTTGTCATATAATTGTTCTCATGCTTTTGATTTTGATATACATGGATAGATGGATATAGATATAGATGATGATGGATATAGATATAGATTATAGACTGATAGAGGATATAAATAGATGTGATTTGATGTGATTGGATAGATATAGACTGATAGAGGATATAAATAGATGGATTTGATGTGATTGATATGTGGATTTAATTTGGATGAGAAAATAGATATAGATAGATGTAATGTGACATGGATAGACAAGTGATTAGATGATGTGATAGATAGATAGGAGGTAATAGCTGGAATGGATTTGATATTTTTGAGATTTTAATTATATTTTGATGAAAATAGATAGAGGCGATGAGATATGTATTGGACAAAGTAGATCAGATGAATTTTAGATAAATGATAGAGTTTGATTAACATGTTAAATGTTAAGTTAACTGGATGAAATAATTGGAAAGACTCTTGGTGAGAGTCAAGGACGTAGTGAGAACGACCTTGATTAGAAATAAAGGAAATACACCCAAATATGAAGAAAAATGATAAGTCGACTCCCAACCGACCATAAATAGAATCTGGATAGGAAACCAAAAGACCATGCATACAAGGCCCTATATAAGGTTAAAATAAACCTGACACTAACTAGCCGCAAACCAGATTTAGGATGGAAACGGAAAGAGCAAAGTAAGTATCTTGTCGAAATTTACAAGGGACAGAATACATGTTCATACTGGGAAAATAGGATTCTCCATATGATCGACAAAAGGTCTTAAATCTCAGCTTCATGATTTTGGCAGAAAAGCAAACTGATCAATGCGGGAAGTTTGCTAGATATGGAAAGACTGATCAATACGGGAAGTCTTTCAGCGATGCTAAAAAGTGTACAAACTGACTGAAAGGCTGATCAATGCAAGAAGCCTTGAGTATTCTTTGAGAAATAGCCGTCCTTCAAGGGAGCGGTCTGTATTTTGAATTTTAATGATAGCCATCCTTCGAGGGCATGGTCTATATATTTTTTTTTTTGATTCATTTTGATAATGTATGGATAGCTGTCCTTCAAGGGATCAGTCTATCTTTTTGATAGCATCTTTTTTTTTTTTTTTTTTTGAAAATCCTTTTGGAAGAAGCTGAGTTTAGACCTAGATAGATCAGATAGAGGGGAAGAAAACATAAAAGAACACGCACTCATGCCCCGAGTAGATCCGATTAAGATAAGCACTGGGACAGATAGATGAAACGGTGATTAAGGTATCCCTACCATGAGGAGGAACATATCCAAAAGAAAAATGCAATGAGTAGAGCCGCGATACTCATATTTAAGGTAAAAGAGGCAATAGGCGGAGAACCACATAGTTCCGAATCACCATGAAAGTATATGACTAGTTGTTAGATGGATGAAAGATCTGTCTTGCGACTAAATTTGTGTAAGATAGATTTTAACAGTAGAAGGGCCGTAGATGCAAAGCATTAAGAGGTTCCACTTCAGGTATACCATCCATGGAAGATAAACGATAAGCCCCAGACCCATATTTATGAGTGATAATGTACGGGCCCATCCAGTTGGGAGCAAACTTACCACGTTGACTCCTTTCGAGTGTAGTGACATTTTGGTTTTCTTTAAGAACAAGATCACCAATTTTGAAGTCACGGTGCTGCAAGTGCTTGTTATAAGCACGTTTGACACGCTCAAGATAGACTTGATGATGTTCAAGAGCGTTGAGACGCCGCTCATCTAATAATTCAAGTTGTGCTAGATGATTTTGACGATAGTCCTCATCAGAGACAAATTCTCTGAGAGAAACACGAGAGATGGGATTTGGACTTCCAAAGGAAGAACAACCTCAGACCCATAGATGAGAGAGAAGGGAGTAGCACCCGTAGGAGTACGAATACTAGTCCGATAAGCCCAGAGAGCAAAAGGGATATGTAAATGCCAATCCCTACCAGCTCGACTAGTTACCTTTGCGAGGATATTACGCAAAGTTTTATTGGAAGCTTCGGCCTGGCCATTAGCTTGCGGATAGTATGGAGAGGAAAAGCTGAGCTTGATATTGAAAGCGTCGCAGAGGTTCTGCAAATCAACGTTCTTGAAAGACTTACCGTTATCTGTGATGAGTTTGTGTGGAACGCCAAAGCGACAAATGATGTGTTGATAGACAAAATCAACTATGGGTTTAGCCTTTGTTGAAGAAAGAGGGATAGCCTCCACCCACTTAGTAAAGTATTCCGTGGCAGTAATGATAGAATGATGACGCTGTGAAGAACGGGGATTGATGAGACCAATGAGATCAAGACCCCATTGCGAAAAAGGCCACAAATCCTGCTGCAGGTTGTAAAGCTTGACTAGGGATATGTGTGAGATTGGAATGTTGTTGACACTTGACACATTTCTTAGTGTATTCACAGCAATCTCGATTAAGAGAAGGCCAATAATATCCCAAACGTAAGATGCGTTTAGCCACAGCCAAGCCACTAAAATGTCCACCACAGATACCGTCATGGACCTCCCGGATAGCTTTAGATGATTCATGGGTTTTGAGGCACCGAAGCAAAATGCCATCAAAGCCGCGTTTGTAGAGGATCCCACCTAGGATAGTATAGCGATTAGCGCGTTGGATAAAAGATCTCCTACCATTGGAAGTCAGATCTAGAGGAAGCACCGAATGAGATAGAAAATCAACGATCTGTTGATACCACTCATCCTGAGTATCGGTTGTGACAGCATGGATTAAAGTTAGTTGCCGAAGATGAGATGGTTGATCTAATCGTTGCACAGCCACATAAAGTCGCGAGTCTTCGGTAAAAGGCGGGATAAGCGAAGCTAACGAAGCCATTGTATCCGCGAATCGATTCGCAGTGCGAGGAATGGCTTGGATAGTGAATTTATCGAAAGATTGGAGTTGAACAAGAACGATATCACGATATTTTTGAAGGATATCATTCTTGCATTGATAGATGCCTGTGACTTGATTAACGATGAGTTCAGAATCACCAAAGATGTCAATATGACGAGCGCCGAGATTAATGGCATTTTGAAGACCCAAGACTAGAGCTTCATATTCAGCCATATTATTGGTGCACTCAAAGTTTAATTTGTGTGCGACAGGGATAGGCGTACCCCAAGGAGGAATCATCACGAAACCTGCACCTCCCCCTTGCTGACATTTGGATCCATCAAAGAAGAGCTTTACTTTAAATGGAGATAGACCAAAATCAATTTGTTGGATATATTCATCGGGGAATTGAGCAAGGGGGTTTTGAGTGTCCTAAGAGGAGCATCGCTAATTGATCCGCAATAACCTCGACCCTTGATAGACTTTTGCGGGATAAACTCGAGGTCAAATTCTGTCATAAGCATGAGCCAACGAGTGATACGATCATTGTGATAAGGCTTCGCATGAATTGTCTTGAGTGGATTGACACTTGTGACAATGTAAGTTTTGTGATTAAGGAGGTAATGACGAAGCTTAGAAGTTGCGAAGAAGAGAGCACAACACAGCTTTTCAGCTTCTGGAATAACGTGTTTCATACTCATGGAGGGTGCGACTGATGTAATAGATAGCTTGTTCTTTACCACAAGTGTCCCGATGCGAGATCATGGCTCCCAGAGCATGGTCAGTCACAGAGATATAAAGATAGAAAGGCTCCCCCTCACGTGGAGGTGTAAGCATAGGTGGAGAAAGAAGATAAGCTTTGAGATCATCAAAGGCCTTTTGGCAATGCTCATCCCATTCAAAATGAACATTCTTACGAGGAGATGATGAAAAGGTTGACAACGGTCTGACAATTGTGAGATAAAACGACGCACTGATCAAGACGCCTTGAGACTCATGGAGTTGCTTTAAATTATAAGGGGAGGCATCTCAAGGATAGCTTTTATTTTTATGGGTCCACTTCAATACCCCTAATGGAAATGATAAAACCTAAAATTTTACCAGTGAGAATGCCAAACACGCATTTAGATGGATTTAGACGAAGACAAAAGTGAATAAGCCTCTCAAAGAGAGGTGCAAGAATGAAAAGATGATCCTGACGACGTTTTGATTTACCGAGGAGATCGTCGATGTAATCTTCCACAGTTTTGTGTAAGAGATCATGGAAGATGTAGGTCATTGCTCGCTGATAGGTTGCTCCTGCATTCTTAAGACCGAAGGGCATGACACGATAACAAAAGGTCCCCCAAGGAGTTATGAAAGAAGTCTTATGTTGGTCTTCTGGTGCGATGAGAATTTGATTATACCCAGAGAAACCATCCATAAGAGAAAGCATCTCATGACCCGCAGTTAAATCCACGAGTTGGTCGATATTAGGTAGAGGAAAATCATCTTTTGGACAAGCAAGATTGAGATCCCGGAAGTCGGTACAAATTCAAATTTTCCCAGTGGCTTTAGTTACTGGTACTACATTGGAAACCCATTGTGGATAATCGATGGGTTGGATGAAATTAGCCGAGAGCAAGCGCTGTAACTCTTCTTTAACAAGCAGGGCTACTCTAGGGTGCATTTTACGCAATTTTTGTTTAACCGGTTTAATGTTGGGAAGAGTAACGATATTGTGAACCACGATATCGGGATCGAGTCCGGGCATATCCTCATATGACCAAGCAAAGGCTTGACGATGGTTGGAAAGAAAAGTGGTAAAGTCTCCTAACTCCTGTGGATTAAGGGATTGGCCGACCTTAATGATGCGAGGGTCTTTAGAAGTCCCTATATTAAGGTCGATAGTGGCTTCGTTGAGAAGCGTAGACGTGTCAGAAGGAATGGTCTTAGGAAGATAAGAATCCTCTGCCCCCAGATAGGTGAGAACAGAATCATCATCCGCACAGTGGATAGTGTTGATAGTAAGAGAGTCGTCTCCAACTATTTCAGGGAAAACTAATGGTATGGAAGTGGACGTGTCATTAGTCTTATAGGTTAGTGGTCCTAAGGAAATGGTATTGACTAAAAAAAGTTAGACGGGATGGAAATGGCGTCGTCCACATCGAGTGATGCTTCTGACCTAGCGGGAGAAGATGGTTCCTCAATAGGAAGAGGCTCATCGAGAACAGTGACGGTGGCTTTTGAAAGAGGTTTAAATCCTAAACCAAATTTTTGATGTGGCATGAGAGTTGGAATGGATGCGAGGTCATGCACACCTTGTTCATATTTTCCCAGGCCAAAGCCCTTCCACGCGCATCGATATAAATAAGTTTTTGCAAACGTGGGATTCTGTAGACAATCAAACCCTGTTAAATAAGGTTTGGCCCTAGGAGGAGAATCCGGGTGATAGTGAGGCGTATCAAGACCACCGTAGATGAAATTAGTCTGTGATTGGGCACTAATGGTGGTGACGATGCGACCAAGACCAAAGGATATTCAAAGTTGTTTGTCTGGTCTACCATACTCACTAGGTGTGAGATGGGTGTCAAAAGAAAGGAGAGGAAGCTCTCCTGAAAGTGAGAAACGCTGCAATGTCTCTTCTAGATTTTGTAAATCCGTAGTTTGGTCAGCAGGTATGGAAGAAGATGAGGCCCCGTCAGAGAACAAGCATTTTCCTTTAGAGGGAAGACCTCGTGGTCATGTCACATTGTGCGGAAGGAAAAGGATCTCCTGATGAGTATAGATTTTGCCCTCATATTGATATTTTAAGCATCGATGGAGGGTGGATGGGACACAATGCATTGCACGAATCCAGGAGCGTCCGAGGATCATATTATAGTGGAATTTCCCTTCAACAATGTAAAAGAGTTCGTGAAGCAGCTTCTTACCTACTCGAATGGGTAGGACCACAGTTTCTAAAGTAATCAAGTAATGATCGTTAAATGATCGAAGAGCGAAAGGCGGGGGTGACACTACGTTCTTTGGTAACTTAAGCTGTTCGATGTGTGTGAGGAGATGACATTAAGTGCAGCTCCACTGTCGATCATAATGCGTTTTAATGTAGTGTTGTCGATCTGGACTGTGATAAAGAGGGGAGCCTCTAAATCCTCGGAAGAAAGGGAAGGAATTTCTGAGTCTTCAAAAGAAATGGTGGTTGATGGTCTATTCAATCCAACAACCATCTCGAAAGGCTGGGGCTCATCTGAATTCACTGCGATGCGACGCAGATTATCAATCAGAGCCTGGCGATGTTGCGGAGAGGATTGAATGAGGTCAAAAAGAGACATTTTGACCGGAGCCTGGGTGAGTTGTTTCATAACACTCTCCTCAACTGATACGGGAACTTGAGCCCGAGGTGCAGCACGAATAGAGACTCGGGGTCTCGAGGCTAATGAGGAAGGAGAAATTCCTTCGGGGGCTGCAGAAATGACAACCCGTGGTCGAGATGCTGTAGATGAGGATGGATTATCATACTGTTGGGTTCTAGTGGCGATATGAATTGTGTCGATTTGAGAAGGTGGAAGGTCATTTGGAGTGGAATCACTAGAAGTAGAGGTCTGAGTAGATCGTTGGGGCTCAGATGGAGCTATGATGACAGGAGATACTTGTTCCTCATCCTCCAGCAAAAGATCACTTTCTTCCAAAAGGCTGTTGACAACAGATTGAAGAGCTTTACATCTCTCAGTATCATGACCCGGGGTACGGTGGTAGGCGCAAATCAAATCAGAGTTAAACCAGGCAGGTTTAACTCCTTTAGGGTTATAGGGTTTAATCGGAGGAAGAGATATGGATGAAGATTGGATAAGTTGGTGAAGGATTTCAGTATAGAATCCGTTAGACAAAGATGAGGACAGGGATGATGAAGGCACCTCTTCCACTTTAACAGACTGCCGAGGTAAAAGGACTTGCATGTTAGGTTTGACAGTCTTTTTAGGGATCATCTTATTTTTTTGGACATCTGGAGGAGCAGCCCTGGGCACTTGAGGTGGAAGTAAGTGAGACATGATTGATTTCGATGGAGGAGGAGCCCCTAAAATAGATTTTGAAGATGATGGAGATGTGACAGGTGTCGCGGTCTTCAGAGGTAAAGGAGGCTGCTTGGTCGAAACTACTGATGATTTAGATAATGTCGATTTAGATGAGGAAGAAGCTCCCAAAGTAGGTCTAATCGGAGGAATAAAGGGTGCCCTGGTTTTTGGTAATGAAGATGATGATTTTGATAAAGGAGGTGACGTCTTTTTAATAGGTAAGTCCACTTTTCGAGGTGTTGGTGAAGAATGTGTTGTAGAAGAAGATGATGGTTCTGATAAGTTTGCAGGAGAAGACGCCTTCTCAGTGGATAAATCCAATCTTTTATGAGGCGTAGATAGAGATTTTTGCGGGAAAGCACCCAGATTCTTGAACACGTGAACTATAGGCTTTCCCTTTTCAGGGATGGTGACAATTTCAACCGCATAAGGGATTGTAACCTTTCGGAGAGAACAAAGGGGGAGATGCTGATGATGCAATGTTAGATTTTGGTTGTCTCGGTCTAAGTTCGGGAACCGAGTGTATAGGTGTCGGTGCTACTTCTTTAGATTTTCCTTTAATGGGCGAAGCAGCATTGGTGATGGAAGAAGTGAGTGATGAAGAAGCAGCTCCTTGCAAAGGAACTACTTCTGGTACAGTAATTGTGGGTGAAACTACTGTAGGAAAGGAAACAGGAAGAGTCAAAATCGAAGACGCTTCCATTGAAGTTGGTACAACTATAGGTACGTTTACCAATGGCATAGTCGCAGCAAAAATGGGAGAAACAGAAGTAGGTGTATCCGCAGTGGAAACTCGAAGGGATGTAATTGCCTCGAGCACTGAAAGAATGTCTGACGATGAGACAGATGAGGATGACACTGTCTCGGGTATGGATGGAAGGTCAGACAAAGAAGCGGAGAGAGATGAATCCGTATCTAGCAATGTAGGAATATTCGAAGACGAGCTATTTGAAGATGGTGGAATCCCAGCGATTAGCGAAGTAGAAGGAGGTTCTGATTCGGTCGATGTGTTCGCAGATGGCTTAGTTTCAGAAGAAGATTCTTCAGTAGAGATGAAGTTGATAGTATGAGTGTTTGGTTTTTGAGACTCTGAAGCATTATGGTTCGGGGAATGATTAGGAAAAGGTTGTTTAAAAACATCCAGTGCCTGATTTGGGGGAGCATTTGGGTTATCCAGAATGAGCTCACCTCTATCAATGAATTTCTGGACAAGATTTTTGAAGGTCTGACATCGTTCAATGTCATGACCTTTGGTTCTATGATAATGACAGAAATCATTTTCCCTATACCAGAATGGACGTTCTTGGTTTTCATCAATATTCCTAATGGGGGAAGTTCGATCATGCGAACTTCCAACATTTTCTCTAAGATAGAAGCATATGATTCTCCCAACGAAGTGAAAGATCGAGATGATGAGGACCCTTTTCGAGAAGATGAGGAGTCTCTCCGTGGTGTTTGATTAGAAGTATTATCGGCTCGTGATGTTTTTAATACGATAGCGTTGGTGGATCCCTGGTTCTTGTCTTTAGAAGTGGAAGGATTTGATTTGGTAAACCGAGAAAAATCTGGTTTAGACTTAGAGCGAAGTTTTAACTTCCCTTGTTCAATGGCGCGAGACTCAAGTTTGCGTGCCATCGTAAAGGCTTCTTCAAATGTATGAAAGGTCTGGATCCTTAAAGTGGAAGAAATATGATTAGCACAAGATCGAGTAAACAACTCGATCTGTTGGGGTTGAGGAAGGGAGAAAGACAATTGATTTACTATCCCTCTCCAACGAGCGACAAAGTCTGCAATAGACTCATCATCGAATTGATGAATGTTATAAAGATCTGTGATCGAGATCTTATGTGCGATATTTATTGAAAATTTTTCAACAAACATCTGAGCCAATTGAGAGAAAGAAAACAAGGAATGTTGAGGAATGTTGTTGTACTTCACCTAAAGCAGACCTCGCTAGAGACATAGGAAAAGTACGGAGCATAAGCTCCTGATCTTGGACTATGAGGTAGCAAGCATGTTTGAATGCTCGCAAATGCTGTTGAGGGTCCTCCCGACTATGGAATTTTGAGAATTTAGGAAGTTCCCATTGAGGAGGATAAGGCTTAAAAGCCACTGAGGGGTGAATGGGTTCATTACACACTTCTTCAAAAGAGTATGAAGGACGAGCCCCTTTGGTGGAGGCTTCCAAGTCTACGATTTCTTGAAAATAATTTGAACCACGCGATTTGAGGAGGAGGCACAGTGGCATGTCCTACATAGGAAGCAAATGGTGGATGTTGTTGAGGTGTCAATGGGGGATTCATCTGTTGATTGATAGGATGATAAGAGGAATAACCAGGCATTCTGGGTGACGCCTGGTGAGGTATTTGCTGTGAAGGAGCCTGTGTATAGGTAGGCTGTGGGATAATAAGTGGTTGAGAAAATGAAGGTTGGATGATGGACGGAGCCTGTGATTGGTGGACTCCTATGCTTGTTGACTGAATCGGAATAGATTGAGGAACATGGGTGTTGATTTGATTGGACATGGTGGGGAACAAGACCTGAAAGAGGCTTTTTACTACCGGATTAGTTATTAAGGGCACCGATGCTAGAGGATGGGCGAAGGTCACTGTTGCTGGAACATTGGAAGAAAAACCCACTGGAGGACGAGAAGCAGGAACCAACTGACTAGTCGAAGGGGGTTGACTCATAAAGAGGTACTGACCCTGGGATACAATGGACGACATAGATGAATTAACAAGATATGTGGGTGCGCAGACGCACCCATGATAGCCAGAGAAGAGGACTTCTCAGAAGTAGGTTGTGGAATAGTCGAGGTAACTGCGGCATTAGGTATAGGTAAGACTATTTGAGAACTAGTCGATACTGGTCGGTGGAAGAGAAAAAGGAGGCACAGGTGCGCCACCCTCTTCCGTGGCTCGAGGTGAGAAAAATGATGCTAACTGTTCTACAAAATCCTGGGATGGTTCACGAGGATAATCGTACACTTGTTGGATTGGTGGTCCCTGATCAGATATTTGAATAGATTTGTGTACTAGGTAGTCCATGAGGGCTACCGGGTTACGATCAAGGAGCGCCTGAAATTCAGGATCCCCGAGGAACATACTCTAAGTCAGAAGCAGATGATATTTCTGAAGGACTAGGGGAAGCTGGACGTGATGGGGTTGCTTTGGCTTGATAGAAAGGATTATATGACCAGGATGGGGAACCAACTAACAGCGGTCCCGAGGAAGATTTGGGGGTGCCAAACATCCACACTAGTGGTAATCTCGGAAGAAGAAGGGGCCAATTGAGCCATTCTTCTAGATTGTAACCGAGTAATGACCATCATAAACACGCAGAAAAGAAGATTGACCTAACTAATGCACAGACAATTCAAGCAGCGCAGGTGATTATCTCCTTTAAGTTTTGATGCTTTTAAGAAAGAAAATATTAGGGAAGGCTTTTTAGAATAGGAACTACTTAGATAGCCAAACTAAGGATGGTTTGGGGAATGTTTGGTGAGGAGTCCCGAAGGCACTTCAGTAAAAGACCGGTACGTGGCTTGATATAGGGGCCTACCCCCGCACTTCACACACCGCTGCGATAAGGGAGTCGGGTGCTTTGCCAATATATACTAGAACTTCCGTGAATTTATAGCGCCCGAGTACCGCGTAGGCTCTTCCTCTTGGATGTCACTTCCAAGTAGGCGAGGCCAGGGAAGGAATTTTTGTTTAAATGCTTTATACCTAGTGATTTTGGCTTTGTGTGCAAGGGTGAAAAATAAAAATCAAATAGTGTCACTACCGATTTTGATCAATTTTCCAGCCTAATTAAAACTAGATGAGAAACATACAACAACAATGACAAAGAAAGAGTTCTTTTTAAGCACTTAAAAACGAAGTGTTTGATTTCGATGAAGACAAGTCAAACAGATTCTTTCCCAAATGCGATTAAATTCCTTTTAAGCACCAAAAATTGAAATGTTTGGATGTGATAAAAAACAAACAAATTTTTTTTTTATTTTTTTTTTTAGTTCCTAAAAAGAGAAAACACCGTAAAAGAGAAATACCTGTAGATTTAGCTCTCCAAGGTGTGTGGACTTCAAAAAGCATGTTGTTGAGCTCTTCCCCTCGAACAATCCCACGAACAAGCAAAGTGCTCCACAAGAAAAGGTTAAGCAAACACCAAACAAGATCCAGAAAGATATATCCAGATAATGGTGAAAACGAAAAATTTCTATTTTAAGGAACTAGAAAAATTTCAAGATAATGATTTCGCCTAAAAAGCAAGATTGAAATGATGAAAAGAAATGCTCAAAAAAACTGAGAAAAATCAGCGAGGAAAAAAAACAAAGTTCAAAACTAGAAAAGGGATGAACTTACCAATAAGGGACTTTGGTTGGTCCCACCGGGCGTGCCAGAATGTAGATCAAGAATTTCGCGCTTGTTACCTGTCCAAGTTAATGTACCAAACTAAACACAAAAACCTTGAAAAACTCAAATGAAATTGATACCTGATGGACAAGATCCGAAGATGCAGATAGATAAGGAAGCCAATGTAGATGAGACGGGCGCACACGAGCAATTCCGCACAAAGAGATCCGAGTAACCCGCGACACCGATGCTTGACGTAAAAGACCACGTTAAAAGGTATTTAGGTGGACTGCCCGAGAAGCGGGTCCGGGAAGCGATAAGCTCCCTCGGCGGATGTCAGTCCACGTTTTCAATTAAGCAGAGAAGCATACATGATAAAAGATGTACGTATAGGACTAGATTTTCTGATCAAAGTAATAAACAGAATCTAAACAGCAGACAGAAAGCAACAGAAAATAGGAAACTATGAAACAAAGCTGGATTTGTGTTACCTGTGTCCTTTTACCTGTCTGCAGTATGATCGGCGTCGATTATGTATAATCGGCCGCGATCGAATGCCGGCGATCGAGATCGCCGATCGATGTAGATCGGCGTCGGCCGATCGATGTAGATCGGCGTCGATCCGAGACAGAGTGCGAGAATCAGAAAACAGAGGCAAGATCGTCAACGTCTGCAGGATCTGCAAATGCCGAGAGACACTGGCCAGGCTCCACCTGCTAAAGGTAGGAACAGAGTCACCAGAAAATCAATGGAGACGTGCGAAGCTGATGTGATAAGAGCAGAGTAACGGTGCTCCTCTCAGGGATTGATTTGGACAAAATTCACTTTCACTCGATAGATAACATTCAATTTTGATGTTCGGAACTCTCCTGTTCTCTCTCTTACAATCTGTGTCTAACCAGAACTGAGTTCTGGGCTTCTATTTATAATCGCGCCGACCGAGATTAAATCGGCGCCGTTCAAAATCGGCGTCGACCGAGTACCGGTCGGCGCCGATCGGGGAACAGACTCCCGAAATGGCCAAACGGAGCGATTTCTGGGAAGATGAGAGTGATCCTATCATCCCAAGTACGGGAGATATCCCGCGACTCGGTTTGGGAGGAGGAGAAATAGGGGGGATATATGGATAAAATAGATATGGGGTAGATAAGTGGTTAGGATATATGTAAAAAGGTGTAATTAAATAGTTAATATTTAATTACTCATGGGTAAAATAAAATGGGGTGAATTAAACTTAGGATAGGTGTTTAAATCACAAATTGATTAATACTCCAAGGGGGTAGTGGTGATATAAACGTGCCCCAGGCTACCTGAGAAGGTAAACGAATGTGAGAGACACTAAATTGAGTAACCAATTTTAAGTCTCTACATCTTCCATAATTCCTTGTGACCTTTTTGTATTTTAACAACAAAATTAAATCTTGCTACATGATTTTCGAACACTTTTTTGTTCGATTCACCCGTTGTCTCCCAGTTCTTAATTTATAATTCCAACTCTTGAACCTCAAGCTCCAACTCCATCTTCCTCAAGGAAGCATATCCTAATTATTCCAATAATTCCTTATTTTTTTTTCGAAAAGTATATATATTGCAATGTAAGTCTTTCACATGATTTTATAAAAAATTCCTTATTCATTACAAGTTTCATTTCTAATTCCATACGGAATGATGGGGAAGACCCATCTTCTTGTCTAACACCGACATCTTCATTTGTAGGGCTCTTTGCATTCTTTCCAAACACATAAGTGACACTATCGAATGTTTCATAATCTTTCGGTTCCTACACTGGTGAAGCCTTGCGCTTTCCAACCTTATTTTGTCTTGCCATATAATTAAACTTGTATTTAAACAACCTATTAATATATGTTACCATTCAAACATAATTACAAAGAAAATAATGCACTTAACTTATACTCAACAAAATATTATCATGGATGAAATATATATGAAATTTTAGTAAGCACATCAAACCCAAGTAGGCATACATGGAAGAAGAATGCAACTATGTAACCATAAACCACAAACCGTAATCCATAATACACAAGATTTGAAAGAAAAATTGTGAATTATCTACAATAAATTAGTGAACACGTCAAACCCAAGTAGGCATACATGGAAGAAGAATGCAACTATGTTACCATATACCATATAATCGTAATCCACAATCCATAGTCACATTAATACATTAACTAGATACATAGTGATAACATCATCATTTATACAATAAATGGAATGTCACATAACAAGAATAAAAACCATCTAATGCGCTATAAATAAAATGTAAATGGATAACTCTATGTAACCCATAACCACAAACCATATTCAATATATCAATAATGCAATACTAAATCGTAAACCTCAAATACATCAAAGTAACAACATCATCATATACACACATATATAGTAATCTGACTCCTCATAAGCAATGTTATACAATAAATGTTTTCATCTCCTTCGCTGCCTATTGTTAGCGAGAGAACATATTCCATCATAATATCTAATATGTTTCTTCTCATATCTATGAAAAAAATTAGGTGTGATGCCAAGAATAGGTGGGGCATCGATTTCTTTATCCGAGTATGGAACATTGTCTCAACTTGTACCTTATCATCTTGACAGCCATTCATATGGTAAATAAGTCAACTTAGATGAATCTCTCAGTTAAACACATGATTAAATTAAATAATCCATTACATCTACTTGTCTCTTCATGAGGAGTGTCTAGTCTGATATCTCTGAGATCCCATATAGCAAACCATTTGACATAATCTGTCAAAGTGCTTGCAAATGTATTAGGGTAGGGAAATGAAGCAGTGGGAATAATGGCCTCAGAAATAATGACTTTCACTATAAATTAGGGGAGTGTGATGTCATGAAACTTCGCGTGTGGGCTACTATCACAAACCACTCCTCTGGCAACAACTATATCATCTGACATTAACTTGACTTCGACCCCGTGAGGAAAAGTCTGTAATAATGAAAATCTCAATTGCATTAATAAATTTATCTTAATTTCACCAAAAAAGAATATAGAAAATCAAATGTGAACATTCAATAACTTACCAGTCCAACTCCACACTCTCTCATATTGTCAACAACATTGTTTGTGCCCCTCTCCTCGTGCCTCCCCTCGTCACCATCTCTCTCCTCGATTAGAAAAGAAGTTGCAACTCCATAAATATTCATCTCATCCTCTCTGACCTCTTGTGAAGCTATCTCACCAATAAGATCAAGACCACAAGCTGATTGTGAAGAGGGTGTCTTATCACAAACATCCACCTACAACAATCGAGTCATCATGATAATTTAAATATCAACAACATAAGGCAACATTTAATTTTCAAGTGCATGTTAATTGGTTTTTACCTTTCACACTACAAATCGAGTCTCTCTGCCGGCATAGGAACTAACACAAGGGAATTTTATAATCCTATGCACACCTACAGTTAGTATATACAAAAATAAACAAAAACTATATTCCATATAGCAACGAAAGACCAATAATTACTTACATTATCATTCATAGGGGGTAAACATTCCTGCTAGTTGTTCCACCCTCTTCTCTATCTTCTTGTTCATGACATAATATTAAGTTTTTGATTTCCAACAAAACATAATATATAATATATTATACTAATCTTAAATTTACCTCTGTTCCAATATTTGAGTTAATTTTTTCTCTCGCTCTCAACCACTTCTCCTCTCTCACTTGTCGTATCTTCTTTGAATCGTAGGCATACATTTCAACATCCACCTCCCTCTTTCCTTCCTGGTTTAACTCCTCGAATCAAGTTTTGCATTCTTTTTTGCAAACTTGATTGATAACCCTCTGCACCGCAGAGAGAATCGCTTCCTCAAGACATAGTTCACATCCCCCTCTCTCTTTTGCATGTATGTGTTATCCCGTAAAATTGACAAGGAAATTTTACCGATAACCATACCGAAACTTTTGTTTCGATCCTCGTTAGGGATCCCTTGCGTTGAAACATTGTAAAATCCCTCCCCAGGAAATCTAGTTTTGAACTTAGTCCTTTTCAAGCCTTTTGGCCGGGCGCATGGATTTTCCTTGCAACACAAACTTTTGGTGCGCCCCCTTAAAAGCCTTTGGCGCATGGTTTTCCATGTTAACACGCTTCTCGGTGCACCAAAGGCGCATATAATCGAGATGCAACACCAACTTTTGGTGCGCCAAAGGGCACACATAACTTCATGTCGCCAATACATTTGGTGCGCCAAAGGCGCTCATTCTTCTGTTGTCACTTACCTCCGTGCGCCAAAGGGCACACGCTTTCCCCTGTCGCGATAGTTTCCATGCGCCATTTCAAAAGGTTGGTAGCGCATTGATGACAGGTTTTTCTATAAATATCCGTGCGCGCCCATGTCATTTTCATTCTTTTGTCAAGCACGTGATCGCTCTGGATTTGTCAGCTCTGCTCTCTGTTGTTGTCGCCACGTGGACCCGCTCTCCAATTTTTCATATATTTGAGGTAAGAGGTTCTCCCTCTTTTTCATTGAATGCTTTCATGTGTTTGATCTGCTTTCTGTTGGTGTGCATGGTCTGCGTTTGGTCTGCTAGTCTATGTTTAAATGAAATATGTTTAAGCCTTTCCCCCTGTGTCTGTTCGTTTTCTTCTGTTCCTCTTCCTCTCCCTCCCTCTTTCCGGATCTGCTGGAAAAGGAGTCGTTTTATGTCGGCTTGGTCTATTAAAAAGCTTTTTGTAAAACCTTACTTGTCCAAGTAATTTTTGAAGTGGAAGAGAGGAATAAAGAAGAGATTTGGGTAAGCTTTTATACGGTGGTGCTTGTTTGGAGTGCCTTGTTGCAATAAAGACAGATCGCGCCCCTCGGCGCACCTACCCGCCATGCAACATGCTCAAGACCCACGCCAATGGCACACCCCCCATCTGCTGCAAGTTTAAATCTCGCGCCTCCTTTTAACCCTTTGGCACACCTTCTTTCCATGTTACATCACGCTTTCATGTGCCAAAGGGCACACCCAGCTTTCATGCAACATAAACTTTATTCGCGCAAGTATAAAGATTACAAAGGCGTGGGCGCACCCTCCATTGCAGTAACATGATGTTGCGTAAACCCTCCATGCGCTGCGCCATATTCCTTTGGTGCATCATTTGTCCATGTTACACAATCCCTCCATGCGCCAAAAAGGCACACCGAACCTCGATGTAACACACATTTCTGTGCGCCCTTCTATAAAATGCAACCTCGCTTCCTCCATGCACCATGCGCCTTTGCGCCGGGCTTAACCTCTGCGACTTTCCTTTTCTGTGTGCCTTATCTATTTGGCCTGCCAGTTGCATTTTTCCTGCGCCCTGAGCCTTTAAATCTCTAACTCTTTCTTCTGCTAGCTTTCCAATGGAAGATCAAATGACTAATTCAACCTTTTTGGATTGGGTCTCACTTCTTCTTCGTGCAGATCAGCAACTGAGTTCGAAAGAACACATGTCTACGTCAGGCAAGAAGCCCACCAAACCAAGAGGAAAGGCTAAGCTAACAGAAGAAGAAATGAAATACAAATATCAAAGGGTCAGAATGCCCGAATCACAGGCTGAGTGCAGTATGGATGTCAGGGACTCAGAGTTGGGTCACATTGACATGGATGAGTTCTGGGTTAGAACTCAGAAGGTTACAAGAAGTCCATGGATGGACAAGCTAATAGGCAGTGCCCTGCACTTTGCCGGGGAATCCCCATCGGTTGTAAACAACGAGTTCATGACGGTTGTCACGCAATATTTCAACAAGGACACAAGATGTGTCGAGAATAGTAAGGGTGAGGCGGTCATAAACCTCACTTGCCGTCACTTTGAGTTGATACTTGGCATCCTCATCACAAAACTACGTGGTCATTAGCCAACGAGAATGCATCAAAGCACAGGAAGACAACGAAGACCAAGGTGCATGCATTGATGAATGAGGTCTACCTAAAGAATAAGAAGGTGGTGACCCGGTGGCCTCAGACTATCCACCGAAGTGATTTCTCGGAGGAACTTCGGTGACACAATCACCTTCTGAGTAGAGTCTTCGGGCTTTCAGATGCCCACTATTTCCATAAGTGGATGCTGCGGTACCTGGAGACAATGAATAAGAATTTTCCCGATCAGCGCTTTTGCTGGGGGGAAATAATAAGCAGCACCATATCTGAGCAGCTGCAACAGTTTGCCACAACAGGAGTATTTCATATGAACTCCTATGTAGTCTACGCTGCAGCATCGGCAAGGGATTATCCGGGGCTGAACCGAAGTGGAGTATGGCCTCAGGCCAAGATATTTGATTACTACCCAGAGCTGAGGCTGGAGAATAGCATCCAACATTTCACAAAAGTTAACGATGCATTCTTCTATCATGTCATCTGCCTACTGAGGCCAAACATGACTCATAGCCGGACGACCAAAAACATAGTGGCAGTCACAGAGAAATGGGGGGCCCTGTTCACCCAATTTCCCATGTTCACCTATCTAAGGGCTGCCAACTTTTTGGGAGAGCCAACCAGCAGTTACCGAGGTATCTTTGGACCAAGGCTGATTCTCTTTGGAGTTATCAAGGTAGCTGGTCACATACCATGAAAAGTGCCTCAAAAGAAAGAAGGGCGGAACTCCTTTCCCCCTCAAAGTAGGCCGATACACATGCTCCACCCACCATAAGGCGAAGGAAATGTTCGCAGAGCTGGAGCTACTCAACTTGAAGCATGACTTCCCAGCCAGGCCTACCTTCGACCCAAGAAGCTGCCTGCCAAAAGTGAAGCTCGATCCGATCCATGTCCCTCAAATTGAGGATATTTACATTGACGTTCTCCATGAGGCGGAACTTAGAAGAAAGGATCACTCTCGTTTGGCATTAACGGAAATCGTCCAATACGGAGTGGCCATTGTCCCCGAAGGCTTCCAGACCACGGAAGATGAAGTAGATAAGGTGTACAATGACACGAGATGGGGACGATTGGCCCTTCCTGACCATTGACGCAGAAGCAAGGCTCCTCAAACAATTGAGGAGAGGGTAAAAGAAACTATGTGAGAACGGAGCATTGGTGCTGCGTATGAACGGACTAATCTACCTCGGGGTAGATTTCACAACTTCCCCTTTGGGCAACGCACCTCCAAGGTCAAAGAAGTAGGAAAGGCAAGGGTGCGAAAGGTGAACCTAGCACCATTCAGGAGGAAGCCCCCGAAAGTCCTCTTCCTTGAGCTGAACAAGTCATAACTCTTGATGAGGAATTGAGAGGATAGTCCTATACGCCCGTCCACCCGGGATGTCGGCGTCGCTACAACTTCTGACTCGAGGTCCCTTCTATTTCTTCTTCTTCTCTTCCTTCCCCTCCTCGAGTGACTCGGGACGACCACCCCTTTGGTTGTGTCCTCTGCCCCTTCTTCTACCCTTTCCCCCACTTCTTCATCTATCTTCTCCTCCCTCGCTGATTTGTCTTCCTCTATTTCTTCCCTCATCTCCGAGCTCCCTTCCCTTCCTATCTCTTACTGCTATTGCGGTTTCCCTTCCTCCCGTGGGCATGTCTTCGGCTATTCTTTCAATTCCCGCCGCCGCGTGTCTCCACGTTTTCCCCTCTTCTACTTTGCCGCCCCCTCTGTCTCCGGTCCTTCTTCTATAGGACCAGCTTGGATCTCTCGGTGGCCGAGCCAACAAAAGAGGAAAGTTCCCATCGCTCCGATGGACTTTTCGGTCATTCCGGCTAAAGGAGCAAAGAAAGCAGAAGCCGGTTACACGCTTCTCAAAAAGCGGCTACGCAGTGAGAGAGTCATGGAGATAGCGTGCCTCGACCCTCTCAAAGAAAAAGAAGATCTGTCTCAACAGATTTCACCGTGACCCAAGTCACAATGGGGACATCCTCAGAAAGTCTCCAGGGGGAAGCTCTTTCCGCGGTTGATGCACTCTGCAAAAAGCTTCAGGAAACGAAAGAGGAGAAAAGGCTACTGAAGGAGCAGAACAAATACCTGCTTCAAGCTTTACAGAAGATGGGAAGTGCACCGCCCACAATGCGCCGAGACTCTGAGCTACTCGGTCGGGAAGATCAATGAGTATTCAAAGATCGGCGAGCGGGGTATGGCTGCTTTACGCTTGGAGGAGCCAAATCCTCAAGGATAGTGAAAGAGTAATCGCTTGAGTATATGCAGCTTTATACTTAAACATCGAGAAGGCGAATAAGGAACTCCAAGCATTAGCAGTCCGATATCGGAAGAGCTGGAACATGCCGACTCCGGCCACGAGACCTTCCAGCAAATGTTCGACTGTTCAGTCGAAGATCTGGTCAAGTTCGGAGTATTCGGCCATCCAAGGGCCCTCAACAAAACTATGTCCACTCTGGACTATCGGATAGATCAGCTAGAATTCGTTCTGGAAAAGATAGACAAGGTAAAGGAAGAGGCCCTGGATGCAATGCATCAAATGGAGAAAGTTGTTCTCGCCATGACTCCAGGGTTGCTCACTCCTTCCCTTACCTTGAGATCAGCTGATGACACTATCCGGATTTTCAAGGAGATAGCTTCTCAAGGGACAGGGCCAGAGGTCACGTTCGACACTGAATCTATCAACAACTCTTTGCCTTTGTAGGGACTTCATCGGGTTCCTTATCGAGGCGGGGAAAGATTATTCCAAACTCCCGGAAAAGCTCATAGACGAGCGGGAGACTTGCGAAGCAATCAGTGAACGGCACAAGGATCCATCACAGGATCAATTTGGGCCGATGATTAGCAAGTTTTTGGAATACCGTGCTCAGTTCCACATATCATCACCGAGCGACATCGAAGCGAAGCGGCCCCCCTTTTCGGCCAGCGGGATGATGATGATGAATAGCTTCTTCTTCTTCTTCTTCTTCTTCTTCTTCTTCTTCTCTCTCTATTCTCAGACTTTCTTTTGAAATGTCTAAAATGTGTTAGCACAAATGATGACATCATCCATGTTGCATCATGGGATGATGTCATCCATCCAAGAGGTCAAAGTCAACATGACTTTTAGATATTTTGAAAATATCTTTGTAAATAAGTGGTTGGCTCCATTTTGCCTTCTCTCTCCCTCATCTTCTATAAATCTTTGGAATACTTGTTGTATTCAAGAGTGAACATTTTTCGAGATAGAAATAGAAGTGAGGAGAGAAAGACTTTGAGCTTTCTTGTGAAAAGGACGATGTACAATTATTCGAGACTTTGTGCTCAATAGTGTGTTATACGTTAGATCTTTCTTACGTTAGATCCGTATGTGTTTAATCTGTTGGATTCATATCTACTTTTCCGTCATTTGTTTATCGGTATTGCTTTGTTTATTTATGTAAGTAGGTTTGGCTCTGTTTTTACCAAGCAAAAGCATAAATCTTCGACCCTTACGCTTGGAATTCATTTCTTTTCTTCCTTCGAATCTGATCTTTCTCTTTTCCCTCTTTCGTTCCTTTCTTTTTGCAACTGGAACACTCTCTTTGGGATGAGATCCTAACCCCGAAGCGAGAATCATGAGACTTGCATAGGTTCATGCTAGTAGAAATAGCAATAAACCAGATTTAAGCTTTCTTTGTCTCAAAGAGGGGCTAAGCCCTGCAACACTTTGTTGGCTCGTCTATCCATAGATCTGTCCCACGCCACGGCGCATTTTTGGACCAACAGCTTTTAGCGACTCTGTTTGAGGCAGACGGATTTGTCGATTTATGCTTTGGTGGTATAATATAAAATCGAGAAAAATATAAGAAAATTACTTTTGTTTGCAAATCGCACTTTTTGTTGAAAATCCAAAAAATTGCAAAAGTGCCCGAAATTGAAAATTTTCTTCTAAGATCCGTAGATCGGGCCTAGTTACAGATCTTTAGTTCGCTGAGTTTTTATCAAAGTTAACATTTTTCCGTAGATCTAAGTTGTTGTTGTCTTTCAAAAGCTTGAAACCCTCTCGAAATTAAAAACCGGATCGAAAATCAGCCTGCTATTCTTCCCTGCCATCTTATCCTCGCTACTATTTGTCATTAACCGCAATCGGTTTTTCGAAGAGGATAGTTTTAAATATCTAGAAAAGTGCATCTTTGCTGGTTTTTGTCAAAAAAAAAACCAGAAAATCAGCAAGTACACCCAAAAATAAAGTTTAAATCTGCGCCATAATATCACAGATCTAGGCGGTATGCGGTGGCAGTGAACCTTTTACGCGCAGCAGGAGAGCCCGTGGAGAAGTTGATCCTACTTTCGATCTGCTTCAAAGGCACAATTTCAGCGTAACACCGCACGTTTTTCAGCGTTAAGCTCGGCTAGCCGGTCATCCAGGAGTGTCTCACCTCCACGAAGAAAAAGTCTTTTACAAGGTACATCTACATCCCTCTGTAGTGCCTTGCTTTGCTCAAATGAACCACACTCCCAGCTTGTGTACTTTTTCCAACCTTCCAAATGGCGGTACCATGGGGAAACGCTATGGGTCCCTTGGCTTTACCACATCCAGTTCACGCGCTCCCTCACGGAAACCGAAAGAATTTTCCTAAATTCGACGGGAGCGGAAATCAAAGCACGGATTCCCACATATCTGCTTTCATCATGTCATGTAGTATTTTGGACGTGACTCACGAAGATGTGTCGGTTCGCCTTTTTCTGGAGACTCTACAAGGGCCCGCACCGAATGGTTTCGGCATTTACAGGCTGCATCTATCACCGGTTAGGAAACCTTGCGGGGAAGCTTTTGAAGACAGGTACAAGCCTTCAGAAGATGCATTTGCATTGCTATCACGGATCACGCACCGAAGAAAGAAGCCAATGAGACTATGCACGATTTTGTCACCCGTTTCAATGCATTAATCAACTGCGTGTCCCCTCTTGTCATGCTTTGCCGACACCGGAGAATCGAAGTGTTTCTTCGTGAACGCCATGAGCTCAAAAGTCACTTCTTGCTCCTTCAAGAGTGAATAGCTACTCTACCTCTCACTCAGGCTGCTGCCATTCGGATAGAAGACAATTTGATAATATCTCGGTGAGTTAAAAAAGGAATCATCAAAGTCCAAATCTTGAGAACCCTACTTTCTACTTCATCGATCCGGTATTCCAAAAGATGGCAAATGATCTGCTTTCGCATTAAAGAAGCAAGCCGGCTGGCCCAGGCCTCTCCCAGTTCCTCGTACCGGGATGTCCCGCGGAGGAATTTTGTTCCTAACAATGTTTCACAAAGACCGCGTCTACCTGCAACTGCTCCACGGTTGGCGCTTGAAGCTCCTCCGGTCAATGCTTTGGCCGAAATAGAAGAGGAAGAGCAAGATCTACTGATGAAGAACCTTCACCCGAGGTAGGCGAAGATGATCAAGATGTCGGTGAGCCAATGGCGACTCTACTATTGGAAACATGGAATTTGATGAGGATGAATCGATGAAGAAGAGAGTACTCGGGGGCTATGCAAGCGGACAATCCTACGTTGTTTTTACCCGCTCGCAAGGAAAAAAGCGAAATTTGCTGCCCATGCACGAAAGAGAAGGCCGTGTCAAACGCGCCTCCCACCATTGTTAAAAGAGGTAATCCTCTTCCTACTCAACTCCCTGTTAAGTCTTTTGCAAAGAAGTCTTTCCCGCCCATCTCTCCTCCGAATCAGTCCCCTCATATTCCTATCAAGATCAGTAACCCTGTTCCACCATCACGAAGTGAAGGACTCATTCCCTCACCAACGCAACCCTTGGCCACATTTGATATAATAGATCATGCAAAAAAGACCAAGATCCAGATGTCTGCAAGTAGTATCTTGATCAAACCCCGAACACTTGTAAGATTGACTAAGTATATCCAAAGTCAAGTCATTTATATCTAATCAGAGCTTCCCAAAAGGAATCCTTTCCACTCCTCCGGAATCCCATATAAATGTAGCTTCACATCTGCGTCGGAAAGATAGAACCTTTCTATCTCTCTCTCCTAATCAATGGCCACAAGTTGAGTAAGCTGTATAATTGATTCGGAGCTTCGATAATGTCATGCAAAGAAAGTCACCCATGCTTTGGGCCTCACTCTTACCAAACCATTCGGCGGATGTTATTCATTGGAAACCAAGCAAGTGCCATTGATTGGTCAAATCAAGGACGCGCAATTTGCGTTCACGGCTTTTCCGGATAAAAGAGTAAAAATGGCAGGTCCTCGTTGCTTGACATTCCAAAGACCTATGGAATTCTGCTTTGGGAAGAAGTTTCGCGAAGTTGGCGGTGAAATTCACATGGACTGGTCTAAAGCTAGAATACCCGTCAAAGGTGTGATGCAGACTTTAGAGCCGGAATCCCAAAAGAAGTACTTGGTCACTAGCTCCGAAGATCCCAAAGCCCAAATCCTTTTTGAATCATCAGGGTTGGGGAACTACTTCTTATCTACCGAGGCGGATACAAAGGACGTTTTCGTTCAAGAAAAGGATTGTAATGAGATTTGGATCTTGCAATTCGATGGCAGCTGCGCAACTAGTGGATGTGGCGCCGGGGCTGTGCTGATATCTCCCGAGGAAGAAGTCATTCCTCTTTCTTTCAAATTGCAGTTTTTCAACACTAACAATACTGCTGAGTATGAGTCTCTCTTGCTCGGTATGCAAGCTGCAAAGGAAAGAGGAATTAAAAATCTAAAGGTACAAGGTGATGCTGAGCTAGTTGTAAATCAGGTCAAAAGGATTTACCAAGTGAAAAATGAAAGGCTCAGGCACTACCGTAATGCAGTATGGGACAGCATCGAAGAATTTGATGCTTTTTCAATAGGAGCAATTCCAAGAGCTCGAATGATATGGCCGATTCATTGGCCGTTTCGGCATCTCTCATGCTCCCACACCCGGGTTTGAAAACGAACAAATACACCATTGAAGTGGTTTTCCGCCCGAGCGTGCCAGACAACTCTCAGCATTGGCAGGTATTCAACGATGATAATCACCTCATTGCCTTTCTAGAAAAATCAGAAAATTTTGACGAGTTGTATTTTGAAGGATCCACCTCTACATGCCGTGAATCAATCAACAGTCAAAACCATGAATCGAGAGGAAGCGGGGCGGCATATGTCAGCTCAAAGGAAATAAAATTCCGAAGGGCTTGGTTTCTCTGGAACGCTTGTTTGACAGGCACGACCGTTTTGTAAAAAAGAAGAGGCGGGATGATCCTGGCTCATCTCCAGAGACTGAACCAGTCAATATGGGTTCAGAGGCACATCCGCAATTCGTGAACATTGGCAAATGTTGCGCTTGCGAGGAAAAACGGAAATTCGTCAAGTTCTTTGAAGAAATATATGGATGTATTGGCATGGTCCTATGCCGATTTAAAGTCCTTCAAGCCAAAGGACGTTCGGCCACGATATTCCCTTGAAGAACGATGTCAAAGCCTTCCGTCGAAGCGAGGCACTATAATCCCAAGATTTCGGGCACCATTCGGGCCGAAATTGAGAAGATCTTGACGCCTTGAGAATCATCTTCCCTATCCATCACAAACACTTGGGTAGCCAATATTGTGCGATGCACAAAAAATGGTGAGATACGCATATGCGTAGACTTAGAAACTTGAATCAAGCTTATTTGAAAGACAACTACCCTCTTAGATAATGGATCAAGTTACTGCAAGCGGTGATCGGATCGAAATCTTTGTCTATGCTTGATGGTTTTTTTCTACAATCGATTGAAGTCTCGCTTTGAAGATCAATTCAAAATAGCATTCACTACTCCACAGGGTACATTCGCCTACGGCGGATGCCTTTGGCCTAACTAATGCAGTGCTACTTTTCAACGGGCCATGGACTTTGCATTTAAAGGTATGATGGGAAAATTCATTGTAATTTATCTAGATGACTTAACCGTGTTCTCTAAACAACGAAGTGATCATTGTGATCACTTAGAACAAAATCTTGGCAGTGCCGCGAACATGGAATTTCCCTAAATCCCAAAAAGTTTGTTTTTGGGGTCACGAGGAAGTTGCTAGGGCACGTGGTTAGCAAAGAAGGAATGAAGATAGATATTGAAAGGGTTAAAGCTATTCAGAGCCTTACTCTGCCTACAAGCAAGACTGGTGTTCATTCTTTCTTCGGAAAGGTGAACTTTCTTAGGCGTTTTGTTCCTGACTTTGCCGAGAAGACTCGCCACATATTGAACATGATGAAAGGATCACCCACTTTCAGATGGAGTGAAGAGGGAAAAGGTCATTTGAGGAGATAAAAACTTCATTGCTCATGCACTGGTCTGGTATGTCCCGACTTCTCCAAGGACTTCATCATGTATAGCTACGCATCGAACATACGTGTCTCGCAATCTTAATGCAAAAGAATTCGAGAAGACATTGAATCCCGATCGCATTCATGAGTTCTCCTCTCAAGCCTCATGAACTGAAAATGACTCAGTGGAAAAGCATGCCTTTGCCGTTGTCAAAGCGATGAATAATTTCAGGTATTACATTCTAAACTCGCATACGGTAGTGCTGGTCTGGACACATGGTGAAATCAATTCTAACTCAGCAGGAGTTAGGAATTTTGAGAGGAAATTGGATCGCGAAGGTCCGGGAATATGACTGGATATTAAACCCACCAAGGCGGTGAGGGCAAGGGCACATGTCGATTAATGGCTGAAAATGAAAATTTAGAAGACCACTAAAGGAAAAGGGAGTATACTGGCGAAGAGCAAAGCCCTCTAAAGGAGCCTGATTCTCTGCCTCTGGTTTTATTTGTTGCAACCAGTGATGAGTGGTACTCCGACATCACTTTCTTCCTTACCTACGGCGAATGCCCAATGCACCTAACTGCAAAGGAGAAGCGCACTATAAAGCTCGGGCAGCTAAATATGTCATCTGGGATGACGGTTTATATAAGCGCGGGATAGACGGTGTCTTCTGCGATGTGTTGACAAGCCCCAACAAGTAAAACTGCTGGAAAGTTTTCACAATTCAGCCTGTGGAGGTCATTTTTCTTCTTCCGTGACAGCACACAAAATCATCCGAGCAAGGTACTATTGGCCAACGCTCTTTCAAGATGCAGCTACATGGGTGGCAAAGTGTGAACCCTGCCAACAATTTGTCGGCAAGCCCAGTTGGCTGCCCTTCCCTAAGTCTGGTCATTATCAATGAACCATTCAGGCAATGGGGAATTGATTTTATTAGCGCACTCAATCCTCAATCGAGTCTTTGGACATAATATGTCCTCACAAAGAACGGACTTCACTAAGTGGGTGGAAGCCATACCAGTCAAGCACGCCACTTCTGAGGTGGTTTGCAGTTTTATCAAAGAGAATATCATTGTCAGGTTCGGCGTTCCAAACAAAATCGTTGCTGATAATGCTTCTAACTTCTCCTCGCGGGAAGTTATTAGTTTTTGCTATGAATATGGGATAACTTTAGCACATGCCTCGGATTATTACCCTCAGGGAAATGGTCAGGCGGAATCCAGTAATAAGAACTTGGTGACCATCATACGGAAATTAGTAGATGAGAATCAGCGGATGTGGCACAAGTCTTTGTACGACGCTTTGTGGGCGGACCGCATTACTCCCAAGAGATCTCTCGGCATGTCACCTTTTCAAGTGTTATATGGCGCGATGTCGAACTTTGCCCATTTCTGCCAAACTTCCTGCTCTACGCTTGGCACGAGTAATCGAAGATGAAACTTTCCAGAATTCTCTAGAAAAGAGAATCATGTATCTTGCAGAACTTGAAGAAAAGAGAGTAAGGGTGGTCGACGGGATCACTTGAACATCGGAATCAAGTAAAGAGGCTTTTTGACAAGAAAGCCAAGCGGAAAATTTTCAAGTGGGAGATCTCGTCCTCTTATGGGACAAACGAAGAGAGCCAAAGGGCATGCACGGAAAGTTTGATTCCTATGGAGAGGGCCCTTTAAAATCAAGCGGCTCAATGGAGAGAATAGTTTCTATCTCTCATATCTAGATGGAGCCGAGCTCCCGCTTCCCTATAGCGGACAACATCTCAAGATCTTCGGGAAGTAGAGCTTGCTCTCTTCTTTGTACGATTCATTTTAGTTGTGTGTTTGCTTTCGTCGTGTGTTTGATTTCGGTTTGTCGTGTGTTTCCTTTGTTCTCCCTCCGGTCCCCTTGTTTTTGACTCCTTGCCCAATGGATAGGCACATGTGATCTGGGATTCTCTACCCCAGAGTTTGCTCGGGATAGTCCCCGAAAGAGCAACATTTGTTATCCCGTAAAATTGACAAGGGCAATTTTACCGATAACCATACTTGAAACTTTTGTTTCGATCCTCGTTAGGGATCCCTTGCCTTGAAATATTGTAAAATCCCTCCCGGAAATCTAGTTTTGAACTTAGTCCTTTTCGAGCCTTTTTGGTACAGGCGCATGGATTTTCCTTGCAACACAAACTTTTAGTGCGCCCCCTTAAAATCCTTTGGCACATGGTTTTCCATGTTAACATGCTTTCGGTGCGCGAAAGGGTGCATATAATCGAGATGCAACACAAGTTTTGGTGCGCGAAAGGCGCACATAACTTCATGTCACTAATACATTTGGTGCGCCAAAGCGCGCTCATTCTTCATTGTCAATTACCTCCGTGCGCCAAAGGGCGCACGCTTTCCCCTGTCGACTATGCGAAGTTTCCATGTGCCATTTCAAAAGGTTGGTAGCGAATTGATGACAGGTTTTTCTATAAATATCCGTGCGCGCCCATGTCATTTTCATTCTTTTGTCAAACACGTGATCGCTCTGGATTTGTCGGCTCTGCTCTGTCGTTGTCGCCACAATGGACCCGCTCTCCAATTTTCATATATTTGAGGTAAGAGGTTCTCCCTCTTTTCATTGAATGCTTTCATGTGTTTGATCAGCTTTCTATTAGTGTGCATGTCTGTGTTTGGTGCTAGTGAATACGTGTTTAAATGAAATATGTTTAAGCCTTTCCCCCTGTGTTGTCCTGTTCGTTTTCTTCTGTTCCTCTTCCTCTCCCTCCCTCTTTCCGGATCTGCTGGAAAAGGAGTCGTTTTGTAACTGGCTTGGTCTATTAAAAGCTTTTTGTAAAACCTTACTTGTCCAAGTAATTTTTGAAGTGGAAGAGAGGAATAAAGAAGAGATTTGAGTAAGCTTTTATCCAGTGGCGCATTGGCGCGCCTTGTTGCAACAAAAACAGTTGCGCCCCTCGGCGCACCTACCCGCCATGCAACATGCTCAAGACCCGCGCCAATGGCGCACCCTGCCATCCTGCTGCAAGTTTAAATCTCGCGCCTCCTTTTAACCTTTGGCGCACCTTCTTTCCATGTTACATCACGCTTTCATGTGCCAAAGGCACACCCAGCTTTCATGCAACATAAACTTTATTCGCGCAAGTATAAAGATTACAAAGCGCGGCGCACCCTCCATTACTGATAACTTGATGTTGCGTAAACCCTCCATGTGCCACGCCATATTCCTTTGGCGCATCATTTTTCCATGTTACACAATCCCTCCATGCGCCAAAAGGCACACCGAACCTCGATGTAACACACATTTCTGTGCGCCCTTACATAAAATGTAACTGCTTCCTCCATGCGCCATGCGCCTTTGGTGCCGATTTAACCTCTGCGACTTTCCTTTTACGTGCGCCTTATCTATTTGGCACTGCCATTGCATTTTCTGCGCCTAAGCCTTTAAATCTCTAACTCTTTCTTCTGCTAGCTTTCCAATAGAAGATCAAATGACTAATTCAACCTTTTTGGATTGGGTCTCACTTCTTCTTCGTGCGAGATCAGCAACGAGTTTGAAAGAACACATGTCTACGTCGGGCAAGAAGCCCACCAAACCAAGAGGAAAGGCTAAGCTAACGAAGAAGAAATGAAATACAAATATCAAAGGGTCGAGAATGCCGAATCACGAGTGAGTGCGGTATGGATGTCGGGGACTCGAGTTGGGTCACATTGACATGGATGAGTTAAGGTTAGAACTCGAAGCTTACAAGAAGTCCATGGATGGACAAGCTAATAGGCGGTGCCACTGCACTTTGCCGGGGAATCCTGTCGTATTTGTAAACAACGAGTTCATGATGGTTGTCGCGCAATATTTCAACAAGGACACAATATGTGTCGAGAATAGTAAGGGTGAGGCGGTCATAAACCTCACTTGCCGTCACTTTGAGTTGGTACTTGGCATCCCTCATCACCGGAACTACGTGGTTGTTAGCCAACGAGAATGCATCAAAGCACAGGAAGACAATGAAGACTAGTGCATGCGGTTGATGAATGAGGTCTACCTAAAGAATAAGAAGGTGGTGACACGGTGGCCTCGAGACTATCCACCAAGTGATTTCTCGAGAGGAACTCGGTGACACAATCACCTTCTGGCGAGTCTTCGGGCTTTGGATGCCCACTATTTCCATAAGTGGATCTTTGCGGTACACAGAGACAATGAATAAGAATTTGCCCGATCAGCGATTCTGTGGGGAAATAAAGTAGCACCATATCGGCAGCAAGCATGAACAGGTTTGCCACAACAGGAGTATTTCATATGAACTCCTATGTAGTCTGTGCGCAGCATTAACAAAGGATTATCCGGGCTGAACCGAAGTGGAGTATGGCCTCAGGCCAAGATATTTGATTACTATCCAGAGCTGAGGCTGGAGAATAGCATCCAACATTTCGCAAAAGTTAACGATGCATTCTTCTATCATGTCATCTGCCTACTGAGGCCAAACATGACTCATAGTCGGACAACCAAAAACATAGTGGCAGTCACGGAGAAATGGGGGGCCCTGTTCACCCAATTTCCCACGTTCACCTATCTAAGGGCTGCCAACTTTTGGGAGAGCCAACCAGTTACCGAGGTATCTTGGACCAAGGTGATTCTCTTGGAGTTATCAAGGCAGCTGGTCACATACCATGAAAAGTGCCTCAAAAGAAAGAAGGGCGGAACTCCTTTCCCCCTCAAAGTAGGCCGATACACATGCTCCACCCACCATAAGGCGAAGGAAATGTTCGCAGAGCTGGAGCTACTCAACTTGAAGCATGACTTCCCAGCCAGGCCTACCTTCGACCCAAGAAGTGCTGCTGCCCAGCGGCTTCGATCCGATCCATGTCCCTCAAATTGAGGATATTTACATTGACGTTCTCCATGAGGCGGAACTTAGAAGAAAGGATCACTCTCGTTTGGCATTAACGGAAATCATCCAATACGGAGTGGCCATTGTCCCCGAAGGCTTCCAGACCACGGAAGATGAAGTAGATAAGGTGTACAATGACACAGATGGGGACGATTGGCCCTTCCCAGCCATTGACAGGAACAAGGCTCCTCAAACAATTGAGGAGAGGGTAAAAGAAACTATGCGGAGAACGGAGCATTGGTGCCGCATGAACGGACTAATCTACCTCGGGGTAGATTTCACAACTTCCCCTTTGGGCAACGCACCTCCAAGGTCAAAGAAGCGGTGAAAGGCAAGAGTGCGAGAAGGTGAACCTAGCACCATTCGGGAGGAAGCCCACGAAAGTCCTCTTCCTTGAGCTGAACAAGTCATAACTCTTGATGAGGAATTGTGAGAGAGATAGTCCTATATGCCCGTCCACCCCGAGGATTTCGGCGTCGCTACAACTTCGAGAGGTCCCTTCTATTTCTTCTTCTTCTCTTCCTTCCCCTCCTCGAGTGACTCAGACGACCACCCCTTTGGTCGTGTCCTCTGCCCCTTCTTCTACCCTTTCCCCCACTTCTTCATCTATCTTCTCCTCCCTCGCTGATTTGTCTTCCTCTATTTCTTCCCTCATCTCCGAGCTCCCTTCCCTTCCTATCTCTTCTGCTGTTGCGGTTTCCCTTCCTCCCGTGGGCATGTCTTCGGCTATTCTTTCAATGCCGCCGCCGCGTGTCTCCACGTTTTTCCCTCTTCTACCGTTCTTGCCGCCCCTCTGTCTCTGGTCCTTCTTCTATAGGACCAGCTTGGATCTCTCAGCAGCTGAGCCAACAAAAGAGGAAAGTTCCCATCGCTCCGATGGACTTTTCGGTCATTCCGGCTAAAGGAGCAAAGAAACAGAAGCCGGTTACACGCTTCTCAAAAATAGGCTGCAGTGAGAGAGTCATGGAGATAGCGTGCCCAGAGCCCTCTCAAAGAAAAAGAAGATCTGTCTCAAGCCATTTCACCGTGACCCAAGTCACAATGGGGACATCCTCTGAAAGTCTCCAGGGGGAAGCTCTTTCCGCAGTTGATGCACTCTGCAAAAAGCTTGAAGCGAAAGAGGAGAAAAGGATCTCGAAGGAGCAGAACAAATACACTTCAAGAATTACAAAAGATGGGAAGTGCACCGCCACAACTGCCGCGAGACTCTGAGTTTGCTCGGTCAGGAGAAGATCAATGAGTATTCAAAGATCGGCGAGCGGGGGTATGGTCAAGTTTATTACTTTGGAGGAGCCAAATCCTCAAGGATAGTGAAAGAGTAATCGCCGAGTATACCGGTTTATACTTAAACATCGAGAAGGCAAATAAGGAACTCCAAGCATTAGCGAGGTCCAATATCGGAAGAGCTGGAACATGCCGAGACTCCAAGACCACGAGACCTTCCAGAAATGTTCGTTTGTTCGGTCAAGATCAGTCAAGTTCGAGTATTCGCCATCCAAGGGCCCTCAACAAAACTATGTCCACTCGGACTATAGGATAGATCAGCTAGAATTCGTTTTGGAAAATATAGACAAGGTAAAGGAAGAGGCCCCGGATGCAATGCATCAAATGGAGAAAGTTGTTCTCGCCATGACTCGTGGTTGCTCACTCCTTCCCTTACCTTGAGATCAGTGATGACACTATCCGGATTTTCAAGGAGATAGCTTCTCGAGGACGGGGCCGAGAGGTCACGTTCGGCACCGAATCTATCAACAACTGCTTTGGCCTATAGGGACTTCATCGGGTTCCTTATCGAGGCGGGAAAGATTATTCCAAACTCCCGGAAAGATCATAGAAAGCGGGAGACTTGCAAAGCAATCGGTGAACGGCACAAGGATCCATCACGGGATCAATTTGGGCCAATGATCAGCAAGTTTTTGGAATACCGCGCTTAGTTCCACATATCATCACCTGAGTAGCATCAGAAGCGGTGACCCCTTTTCGGCCGGGATGATGATGATGAATAGCTTCTTCTTCTTCTTCTTCTTCTTCTTCCTCTCTCTATTCTCCGACTTTCTTTTGAAATGTCTAAAATGTGTTAGCACAAATGATGACATCATCCATGTTGCATCATGGGATGATGTCATCCATCCAAGTGGTCAAATTCAACGTGACTTTTAGATATTTTGAAAATATCTTTGTAAATAAGTGGTTGGCTCCATTTTGCCTTCTCTCTCCCTCATCTTCTATAAATCTTGGAATACTTGTTGTATTCAAGAGTGAACATTTTTCGATAGAAATAGAAGTGAGGAGAGAAAGACTTTGAGCTTTCTTATATGTGAAAAGGACAAGAATACAATTATTCGGACTTTGTGCTCAATAGTCATTTGTGTTATACGTCGATCTTTCTTACGTTAGATCTGTATGTGTTTAATCATTGGATTCATATCTACTTTTCCGTCATTTGTTTATCAAGTATTGCTTTGTTTATTTATGTAAGTAGGTTTGGCTCTATTTACTACCAAGCAAAAAAGCATAAATCTTTTGACCCTTACCGCTTCGAATTCATTTCTTTTCTTCCTTCGAATCTGATCTTTCTCTTTTCCCTCTTCCGTTCCTTTCTTTTCGCAACTGGAACACTCTCTTTGGGATGAGATCCTAACCCCAGAAGGCGTAATGTGAGACTTGCATAGGTTCCTGCTAGTAGAAATAGCAATAAACCAGTTTTAACTTTGCTTTGTCTCAAAGAGGGCTAAGCCTGCAACACTTGTTGGCTCGTCTATCCATAGATCTGCCCACGCGACAGATTTTCGGACCAACAGTATGTTGTGCTCCTATCTTGAGGGATATGTGACTATTTTCCCATATGCTTATGGGGTTCCACGAAGGGCATATTGTGTGCTACCTAGCGATGTCGATTAAGTCTATGCAACTCCTAAAACCTAACATCCCCACTAACAACACATGATCCATGCAGACATAAATAATGAATACAACCATTAACATGTTCGGTTATGTACTCTACGGGTGGCTCACTGATATCCGAGTGAACGGGCTCGGAAGGACCATTTGACGTGAGCAACATCAACTATTGGAGGAGCATCTCCCTTTGCATTCTCTCTGACACTTGTGGAACGCGTACGTGCCATGTGATGTGAAGGTGCATGTATCTAGGTAGTACAAATACATAAATATTATCCCAACATAAAATATTAGGCATTATGAAAAATAATTAATGTTCACATATTTAAATATTACCATCATGGAATGTGAAGAAACCTATGTGAAAAGACAAAATTTTCATATTTATTATCCCAAAAATGACACAAGGTACATTGTTATGACAAACAATTAATGTTCACAAAGTTTTGAAAAACAATTAATGTTCGGTTATGTACTCTATGGGTGGCTCAATGATATCCAAGTGAACGGGCTTGGAAGGACCATTTGACGTAGCACCATCAACTATTGGAGGAGCATCTCCCTTTGCATTCTCTCTGACACTTGTGGAACGCGTACGTGCCATGTGATGTGAAGGTGCATGTATCTAGGTGGTACAAATACATAAATATTATCCCAACATAAAATATTAGGCATTATGAAAAATAATTAATGTTCACATATTTGAATATTACCATCATGGAATGTGAAGAAACCTGTGTGAAAAGACAAAAATTTCATATTTATTATCCCAAAAAATGACACTAGGTACATTGTTATGACAAACAATTAATGTTCACAAAGTTTTGACAAACAATTAATGTTCGGTTATGTACTCTATGGGTGGCTCACTGATATCCGAGTGAACGGGCTTGGAAGGACCATTTGACGTAGCACCATCAACTATTGGAGGAGCATCTCCCTTTGCATTCTCTCGATACTTGTGGAGCGCGTACATGCTATGTGATGTGAAGGTGCATGTATCTAGGTAGTACAAATACATAAATATTATCCCAACATAAAATATTAGGTATTATGAAAAATAATTAATGTTCACATATTTAAATATTACCATCATGGAATGTGAAGAAACCTGTGTGAAAAGACAAAAATTTCATATTTATTATCCCAACAAATGACACTAGGTACATTGTTATGACAAACAATTAATGTTCACAAAGTTTTATATTATTGTCTCATTATTTATGTCTTCCCAAAAACATAAGAATGGATTGTGAACATGGATGGGCCCATGTCGCAGAATGTCTCCATGTTTTGGTCAAGTGTGTTGTCATAACCATCATTGAAGTGATGCATTGTAAAATAAGATAAACTGAAACAAATAGTGCAGGAACTTATTTATTCATATTTTGCATTCATATTGAGAAAATCGTGCATAATAAACCATTTGTGATGAAGTTAGTTGCACACATTATTTTTCAAAATTGGATACTCGACTCTAGATGTTTCCGAAGTAAACATGAAATGTGAATTGCAAGTGTGTTGCAAGACAATATAGGATTAAAGCATTAAAACAACAACATTACATTTTGAAAAGAAATTTGAACATCCAAGTATCATCCCATGCAATTATATTATGTGTTTGGTTGTTCATAATTGTGTTTGTAATACAAAACGAAACATCAACCCAAACAATGGAAGAAGTAACATTTTTAAAATAAGTGCATTACACTTTTACAAAATACATAATCACTCAGTACACGTGACAAAGGCCATTGTAGGCATCCCCACTGCAATCATTGTCACACTCATCTAAGTCACGATGTATTTCTCTCCATTTTTAAAACCTCCACTCATCAAGATTTTCTAGATGACGATCAATGTCATCCCACCAATCAAGAACATTTGCTGATAAGCTAGGCTATTTACCATCCAGAGGTGGATGTATGACCAATGTGATGTCGTGGTACTGCCTAAGGTATTGTCGTCAATCTAATGCAAGGAGTTTTTCATCGATCCATCTTCCAGTGACTAGTATTTTTCCTTGTGAGCCAAGGGTCGACAGAAAACGAACAACCATCCCCAACATGATAACCATGTCTGCCAGCTCCATATTTTTCAAGGACCATTCTCCATTTAGAATACAAAAATTCAATCGTTTAGCCCTATTTGGTCCAATATCAAAAGGGGGTAGACACGTTGTATAATTTAACAATGTTACAGGCATTATGAACCTTATCATCTTCCATCAATAGGATTATTCTTAAGAGTGTCCATACTCGGATTTTCCAATCATCCATCTACATAATATGTATTAAAATATACATATTATTATGAGGAATAGAATGAAACATGCTATTATGAAGATCAATGACACATATGGACATGGTATTATGAGGAGCAATGAAATGGATCGACACAGTAATATGAGGAGCCATTGAATATGTATGAACTTATCATTGTCTAAATCCTTTTTTTCATTCCCAAGACATGTTCATAAGTTCTAGAATGTACTATTATTAATACTTCCTAGCTTCCACATCCTTCCCATATCTCTAGAATCCTTCCATTTTATCCACAATGCCCAGTTTATTAATCTACATTATATGATGTATCATCATATTATCCACAAAATATATAATATATGCGTTGGAGACAATTCACAAAATATTAGTTATTCATAATCTAATAAAAAAGGTATGTATACCATTACATAAAAGGAAATACAATGTGTACATATATCATATTGAAATGTCATCCATGGCAAGTGCTAACAAAGTTGCCACTTCTTGGTTTATAGTGTCCCTAGACACTTGACATACATCCAAACTACCTCTATCAACTTTTACATGCACATATGAACATTTCAAAAAACAAGATACACTCTCTAGCGCTTGAACTCAAAGAATAGAAAGATTTACATTGTTACATTGGTATACACCATTCATTTATTTCACAACAAGCATATCGTGAGAAAACACACAAATGTTTCCGAACTTCATGGCGTATTGCTTCCTCAAGACCCAATATCAAGGCCCTATACTCAGCCTAGTGGAAGGTCATAGTGGCATTTCCCACAATTATTCCTCTCTCTACTATCTTTCTTCCATCAGGGTCATATAATATGAACGATGAACATGCAATATTTTTAGAGGTATTCGACACTCCATGAATTTCCAATCTCCAAATGGAAACCATGTTTACCTTTATAATGGACAAACATATCTCGTAAGTACAACAAGAAATCATAATGAACACTTCAAATTTGAATTTTTCAGTATAACCATCTGTAATTTAACATATGACAAGGCACTAAAATATTTGCTACTGAGTTTGTTCATTACTAATGATTTCATATTGGAGATTCAGATGGAGTTAGTACTCTGTCTAGGGACATACACACTAAATGAGTTAACGTCATGTGTTTCTGAGCGTCTTATTTTTCGGAAACATTGTATTAAAACAATCTATTCCTTACAATACTAAAAATTCGTATTTTGTATATTAAACTAAAGGAGGAATATATTTTGGAATATATTGGAATCACATTCAGGGGTTTGATTCCATTCCACTCATTTTCTGTATAGATAGCATTATATTTCTAACATATAATTAATACAAGCGCATTTTTAATAATTTTTTAAAAATATGTTTTCCTATAATTATGAGTTTATAAATGTTATGGGTAAATATTAAATTTGAATAAATCACTTAATAAATTGATTAGTGTGTTATGAATAGATATATTTCAATCTAATTGCAATATAAATATCTATAAACATTTGATTAGGGATAAAAATGGATGTAAAATTGATTTTTATTAGACACGGAAAGCTAGAAAACTTACATTTATGAGAACCAAAAAGTGTATAATGTACACTTGACATTTCAAGCATACCTAAACCATACACTTGACATTCCCAGTAAAATTGTGCACTTTAATTCAAAATATTTTTTTACAAGTAGATTTTTCAACACGAGGGGTCCAAAAACTCTCCCAAGTTTCTAAAACTTCATTACAATCAATGGGAAAATGTACTTATTTTTCTTTCCCTAAATGGGGTGCTGAATTTTAAACCATAAGGAAATAATAAAATGTTTTGGGGTTTTCATTTTATTAGATATACTAATCTTTCTTGATATTTAACAAGTCCATCAATATCATATAGTATTGTGAATGACATTCCAATAATTTTTATAGTTTATTCATTAAGAAACCATTGTAATGTATATGTAGTATGAAATTTACATGCTTCAATGAGTACTTGAATTCTCTAGAATTAACTCCTTTTCAAACAATAATGAATTTGTATTGGACCCCTAAAATAACTAAGTACCTAAGGCGCGAAGCCTTGTGGTGCAAGGCAGAAGCAGGGCACGAAGACACACGCGGAAGTAGTTCTTGGAGATACGCAAAGGCTCGTGCCCAGATAGGATGGATCCGAGACTTAGTGAGTTTTGGACAACAGGTAAAGACACGTTTAAGAAGCGAATGGAAAAGTGACCAGATACAAATATGGATAAGTTATGGAGACTTGCAGCTCAAGGAAAGGATATTCCAAGGCATCAATACGGTTATCATGAAAGGGTAAGGAATCGTATTTGTTATGGTTTAGCTAGAACATGCATGCTAAGGAAACTCGATTGGGGGGAACACATGATGAAATTTTTCATGTTCTTGGGTAGTGGTAGGGAAATCATGAAATGTTCCTTCAGGATTTCTCATGTAATGATGAGTGGTTAAGAAGAGACTCTTCGAGTTCCTCATATGGATGGGTTTGGAGGATATTTTTTTAGAGAGAAATATATGGGTATGCGAGTATGAGAGTAGGAGGAAGAGATATAGTAAAAATGTGTAATGTGTAATGGTAAGCTCTGTAATGTATTTAAGCTCTGCTATTGTAAATTTCTCCATACACGGAACTCTTTTTGATGTAATCTTGGCTACTATACTTGGATTAATGAATATAATGGAATGATTCTGGGACACTTGTGTGATCGATCTTGATCTGTGCATTTCCTTTTAAATTCATGAGTGTATTACTAATTTTCTTGATGTTAATCGTGAGTTAATTTCTACTTCCTTTGAAGTATGATCATGTTATTCTATGTTCTGGTGCATTAGACTAGGAGTTAGTATTTAAATCTTGTTTCCAAGAATGGGTGCATTCATTCTTTAGTTGTGTGGACACCCTCATGTTAAGGAGAACATTCTCACGAAGCTCACATAAAGGAGGGGCTCAGCACCTGTGCGTGCCTCGGGTGAGCTTCCAGACTAGTCTGGATGATGTGTCGGCATGCTTGGGGTTGGTTGATGAAGCAATATGTAATTAGAGACTACAATTTCTATATTATGTAGATTAACTAGGGTACATGTGCAATTATAGATAGATTGAACTCATATTAGAACACTATTGACACACAAACAAACAAACTGATATATAACTATAAAAAAATGTGAAGAAGGTAGACCAAGGGTGACATGGATAAATTTGGAAGGGAATGGGGACTCTTTTCTCATAACCATGTCGTTTACCAGAACCTTTTGGATTTACGTTCCTTGTCAAGTGCATTATCCTAGCAAAAGTCTTAAAACAACACAAAATAATTTAAAAAATAAATAAATAATCAAAGGGGGGCCTTATGAATACCATAAATGATTGGAAATGATAATTGCACCAATACAATCCTAAATTGGACAAATGATCATAACCCATACTTAGTGAATTTGACATGAATATTTAAATATTTTAAGACCTTGTTAATTTTTCCTTTTTAAACTAGACTTCACTCATTGGATTCAAATAACCCTGAAGACGTTTCATTTGAGGGGTGTGAAGATTTTAAAAATTGTTACCAATATGCATTTATTACCTAAATATAATTTTAACATAAATGAATTTAAAAATCTAAACTTGCTATAAATTATATAAACATTAGTAATTTTAAAAATATAATCCATAGAAACACATTTTAATACTATGGAAAACATATTTAATCCATTGCAAAACATATTTAATATTTAAGATCATATTAATCAAGAGTATATTCGAACAACAAAATGAAATATATTTAAGCTCGTGTGAATCAACCTTTGTCAAAAATTAAATATTTATATAGATTTTTTTCAAACATGTCCAAATTTTTTTAGTACACATACACATATAAAAGCAGTAACTATTTTTTTGTTTTTAGTAGAAAAATTGGAGTTGCTTCCTTGTGCAATCTTTTTTGCACAATTTTTAGATCTGTTGTCGGTTTTATGATCGGAACTCCCATCTTCCTCAGCTTATGTGGAGGATCGTACTTCTAGGCATCCTCCATCGTGTCATAAGCTAGATCATATCCTCGTGAATGGGGCCCTATAGTGTGGAACTTAGACAAATAAATAACATAAGTTTTCAAAAAAATGAGTCAAGCCTTAGCCATGGCTGCAATTTTTGGTTTTGGCGGCTTATTTTGTTGATGATGGTCTATGTAGAGAACAAATTTGGACCTCCTGAAGGATTCCTCTCTTTAGAATTTGGTATTTGTCAACGTTATCCCTATGAGATTAGGAGGAATAGAGCTTCGTGTATTCATTTTCACCATGCAAAAGAGAAACTAAATACAAAAACACACATGCAAATAAAAATATATGTAGTGCCCTCATTTTTCACACACAATTACAACAGTAAAATACCAGGATAATTTTTTTGACTTACATTGTTCACTACACACAACACCGCAAGGGCTCCAAGTACAGGACTCGACTCGCATATGACAATTACATAAGTCATCGACTCACATAAACACATGAAAACAACAAAGGCATGTCGATGCCACACTTTTCCCAATGAATGGTTACTAGTAATGACCCAACCACAAGAAAAATGACTCAAGGATAGGAAAACCCACAACACAATATTTCTTTAATTGTATTCTAGTTACGATTAACATTCTAAGAACATTATTGTGCAAGGATAAATTTCTCATTTTTCCACCGACAGATTCTTAAGTTCATATCGCAGTTAAATTATTGTTCACCCCTTGTAAGTTGGTTTCTTATTCTTTACAAAAGTTTCCATAACTTGCATTCTTATTTGTCATAATTCAAAAGCATATAAGGTACTTAATTATCTTGTCCTTATGTTAAGAATATTCTTCTCGAACATATATTCAATGTCTACCTTTTTACTCTTACAACTCATGTGAATGTGACTTGGTGTCCATATAGTGATATTAGGATTTAACGGAAATTTAAATACAAGATAGCTTTTTACCACAAAACATTCCTCGATCACGGTATAGTTATTCCCCTACCAAAGTTATTCTAATTCAATGACTTGTGAAATACCATTTTGATGTATATATGTATTTTGTTTTCTCGAAGGTTGATCACACCAAGGCAATTCATATTATTTGAAACAAAAGAATATATTTAATTGAGATATAAGGTCTCTAAGAGTGGCATTATTCTGAACCTCAATCTCGTTTTTACTCTTATATACTTTATTTTCTACGTCACATTAGGATCTTATTTTTAGCATTGTCTTGTAAAAGGAGCTACGAAGTGTTTGTCTAACCTCTTGAAGACATAAAAGATTAGAAGACTTGAAGCTACACACGAATCCTAAGTTAACATCCAAATCAACCGAGGTTTAGATTAATTCCAACTTCATCTAAGGGTCTACCCCTCAACTATATATGAGTTTTAAGTGAGAGGACAAATTTATGCTAAACCACCTTCAAGAAAGGACCAAGGTGTTATGTTGAGAGAAACCAAGGTAACACATTTAGCTGAGCGGGGCTAAGGGGTTCATTAACAAGAGTTAAGACCTAGAACAACTAAGTCACAACCTCCATCTATGTCATCTGGATCCAATAGGGATTTCACTCGATGAAGAACTTTAAATTTAAATCTATCTTTGGATGACAAGGTAGTCCGCTAGGCTACGAAGGAGGAGTTAGCTCTACATACTCCAAGAAAATTTTGACTGTGTCACTCCTATCTACTAGGTTTATGACAATGTCACTAAACATACTGACTAAGACGATAAACCCATTCTCGGGCTCTTGTTTACTCAAACTAGGAGGTTCCATCGAGTGTAGAGTTTAAGTTCATTCTACGGTTTTCAATGTCATCTACGGTAAGGAGTATCGCACATGAAAAACAAGTTATGTCCTGATATTGAACAAGGGTAGAGTGTTTCGATTTAATTCTCTTTATTACATTTGCAAAGTATGAATGCACAAGATGACTCATTAATCATTTATTGAACACTAAATATGCACTACACGATATTACTTCAAATTCATTTACCTTATATAAATATCAAACCCTTTTACCATGTGTACTATGAATCAAGAATTTAACCTAAGATTAATTGCACATTTCCTAGATGTCCTTGAAACTAGAATCATCATACATAGCAACAAATTATCAAATATACCAGTCTGTAACATGAGACAACATTATACATTTATTCATTTAACAATGAACTATATAAATTACAAAGATAAATAAATGAATTACACATCACCTTTTTTGTCATCATTCTTTCATCCTGCAAAACCACGTGAGCATGATATCAGATAACTCGCTGGCATGGCATCCACCCTAATCTAACATAATTATCATTTCTCAGTTTCCCATTTACATATGATAATAGTTACAATTTACAAACGAAAGAAAGGGTTTAGAGACATGTATTCATTAAATACCATTTTTTCAAAAGTTTCATTTCACACAACAGATTACACTTTTCATAGATTTTTAAACAGTTATTTACATGTGTCAAAAGTATCCATGGTGGTTTGGCAACCCGACGAGGGTCCCACAACTTTCTATTTTTACATTTTCTTACTAGCTACAAAAACGTTCAAAACAGGCTCGGAGGCTAAGAAACCGCTTCCAAAAGTTATCTTCCGATGAGAACACACACCACGATCAAATTTCTACATGTTCCCAAATATACCAAGAGTTCATAGAATCGGACGGAATTGGGAAAAAGTGAACGGTTTGCGTTTGGCGGCTAGTTTTTGAGGCCACTGGTCGTAGTTGGCCCAGTGCAAATTGAACAAAAGTTAGCTCAAGGGCTCAGAAAACCATGTCCAAAATGACGTTCGATGGATGAGCATGCAATGAGACACTTCCTACAAGTTCCCCTATATAAGGAGAATTCATCAGATTTGAGAGATGAGAACTAGAAAACCATTTTCAAACAGCGACAAGTTTTCTGGAGTGACAAGTCGAAATTGTCAGTTTGACCTCGTCAAACTGCGACTGAGAGGCCTACAAAATGGCTTTTCCAAACTATCCAGAAAAGTGTTTTTCCCTAAACTGAATGTTCCATGCAATTTTCTAGTATAAACACTAGAGGTTTGCGAAGACAAGAAATAATTTCTCTATCCAGGTTTCAAATGGCGGTTCAAAACGAAAGCCAACTTTCTAGATTTAACAACTTTCTACTGCTGTAAACCAGTGTAACAGGGCTCCTATAAGAGCATAAAAGGATCACATATGTTTGTTCGAGGTCAATCCAAAGGTCAAGGTGACCCCTCACACAACAAGGTACATGAATGAAGCTTAACATCTTGTTTTTAGAGTTACGAAGGGTACTTAATGAGTCTCCAAAAAATGCAAAAATTAACTATTTAAACCAGGAGATGATCAACATTATTCTTTGGAAAGTCAATTTCTTCTAGTCGATAAAATAATGTTGTAGCGATCCAGTTGGGTAGGAATTTTTCTACATCACCTCAGAATGAGGGTGGAAGTTCATGTTTTAATGCAAACGGGTTATTTTGACTTTGTGAGTTTTGACATGACATTTCATTGTTTTTGCAACAAGTTGAAATAAACATTTAACGGTATTAAAATCCTAATATTTTAAAATTCTATTAAGTTGCAAAAGAGAACTAAAACATGAGAATTATGAGAGGTAAGGGAAGATGAACCATGCCTGGAAATGATGAGCGAAACGGTATAAGGGGCTCCAAGTGGTTTACACTCGCGATCCATTGAGACCACCATTGTTGCCACATGATGCCAGATAGTCACGTGCAAACCCAAGCCATTCATTGTGCACCCATGTCTCATTAAAAAAAAACCATTTTGTGTTTTCAAGTAGTTATCCCGATCCATCAGACCGCATTTCTTTGAGGCATTTTGTCAACTATTTCTCCTACCCTGTGTGTATGCTTTTCTCCAACTATATAAAATGTCAAAAAAACCTTTTCCATAATTCTTTGAAGGATGTCCATACCAAATTTAAAACACTTATTTTGGCCCAAATGCGGATAATTTTAGTGGCAAAAATTTTATTTTAGGAAAATTTGAAAAGGTGAATTATTCGGAGTGGGTCGGTGTCCTATTCGCCTAAAATATATAGTATATTTTTTGGGGGTCAGCTTCGCCTTCATTTGAAAACATCTCCTATAAAAACCTAGGTGATTCACCGGGTAGTATACCTCAAGTAGCTTACCAAATTACCAATACTGTGAAATTTGAACTCGCATACCCTTAAGCACCAGAGATTACTGTTAGCCTGTGAGGGTTCATTGTTGAAACGTGATAGGGACATTGTTGACACGCGACAAAGAGTTATTACAGATCATGCAACAAGGGCGGTGTTGACACACAACTTGGGCATAGCGATTGGACGCGCGACAAGAATCCCGAAAGTGAATGTGCAACAGGGAATAGGTTGTTGTCAAGTGACAAGTGCAGAGTTGATGTGCGACAGAGACCTCAAACAGTGGACAGATTCACTACTTGGTTCTTTTTCTGACACAGGACTCTCTTCAGAATAATGGAAGGTGCCAGCTCAAAGAATGTGAATAACCTAAAAGTAAGTAAGAAATCTTAGAAATCGCTCTTCAAGTATTTTGGAAACTCTGCGGATACAGATATTGAAAATACCAACCATATAGATGCCACCACAAAGAATCATAATACTGACTGTGTGGAAGGTATTATTGAGGTGGACATGCATTCTGCATAGTATCAAAGTCAAACAAATGAAACCTACGATAATATGCCAGATCTTGAAGATATTGTTCCTATTGGGGTGCAACCAGAAGTGCATCAAGATATCACACATACAAATACTCAACAAAATGGAACATAGAAATCAAATTCAAACTCCGGTCCAAGAAAGAGGAAACCAGGTGATTGTGATATTGCTCAAAATTCTACTCAAAAAAGTAAAGCATTGAAAATGAACAAGAATATGTGGACCATTGGCAGGACATACAAGTTTGATTGGGCAGCTAAATTTAAATTTATTGAACCTATACAATCATCTAATTATGAAGAGATCCCATCTGAATGTACATGTACATATGAACGTGGAAATTGGGAAAGCAACAAAAAATGCAACTGAAGCTAGACACTATAGAAAAAACATTGTGGAAAATAATATTTGACCGTAATGTAGGGGCGGATGGCCGAAAATCAAAACACACAGTGGAAAACTAAAAATAATGCATGCATGTTAGATACGCGGTGGAATATGAGGCGAGAGAAGAAAAAACATAGACATCTCTTGACAAGGGAGGAATGATCACATCGCATATTGGTAAGATGAAAGAAACAAATCAACATACAAAATTCATACAATTCTCTACTCTTTTCACATACTAAAAAAGGAAGAGAAATTTGGATTTCCTCGATTTCAAAGTTTTGTATCAATTTAACGAAATGTTGAATGTACCTCAATCTCATTGGTGCGAAAGTAGTGGATGGGAAATGGAAAAATGCCTCTCGATGATAGAGAAGGAAGATTTGAAAGAGAATGTAAAAGAAGCAAACTTTATCTCTCTTTCAATTTATGAAGTGACATGTCAAAAACACTTTGCATGGGTATCTATCCATATCTATACTTTAGAAAATCATATAAGGACACCTCATCATTGGGTGTTATAAAAATGGTTGAAAAGCTATGCAATTACCAAAATAATTGTTGATAACATGCATCGATTCTCAATTCCCGACCAATGGATTGATTCGGGCCAAAAATCATGTTTCTAGGGTCCCCTCAAAAATTTTCTAAGTTCCCAGGTCCGAAAGGAGAAGAGCAAGCTTTGTGGAAAAGTGAAAAAAGCAGCAAAAACAGGCTTGAAACAGGAAAAATCATGAAAATTGGCTAAGTCCTTGTCCTGGGAACAGTTGGGACATTCGGGGCGAAAAGGCGCGGTTCGGCCGAAATGCCTCCAGGTGGCCCGCGAAGCACTTGGGGACAAGTGGAACAAATGTATGCGGAAGGTGCGAACCGGCTGGTTCGGCTGAAACAGAAACTTCGGCACAGGACAATCGGCCATCGGGCGGGGCGTGAGGGACGCGAAAGCCGGTTCGGCCGAAGGAGGAGAAATGACTAACTGCTCAGGACATTTGGGCCTTGAGGACGCGAACACTGGGCCGGCGAAATCGGAAGAATTTGTCCCAGTAGTAGGACAGGACAAATGGGACACCGCCTGATCAGGGTCCCAAGCGGGACAAATGGGACAAAAGGACGGATGGATGCCGAAAATTTGAGAGCCAATCGATCATGACACGTGTCACCGGCGAGAGAAGGACAGGGAAGCCCGAATCGGGTGAATCGGAAGTTTTTGTCCCAAGTAGCACTAGAACATTTGGGACAAAGGACGCGGTGGACGTGAAAATCTGCGGCCCGTGGAAAAATCACAGCATGACACGTGTCGCCAAGGAAAGAGGTCCAAAAAGTCAAAGGGGCGAGTTTTCGAGCACTGATCCGAACCAATGAAATAGTGCCACGTGTCCAAGCTAGGGCCCACAAGGAAATTTCAAAGGAAAGCCCGCGGAAAGGTGGAGGAGAGAGAATTGCTCAGTGAATCAGAGCCACCACGTGTCATCCAAGTGGCAAAGCGCGGGGAAAGTTCAAATATTTTTTCCGCTGACTGTTTTTTGGCCTTTTGCCCTAAATCTTCGATCGTCGTATCTTTTGATCCAGAACTCGGATTTGCACGTTCTTTATATCAACGGAAAGTCTGTCAAAATTCTCTACATGATTCTAGGATCAATCTTGCATTTTGGTGTAGTCAAGAGAGATAAAATTGAGAAAACATCCTACGACGCGTGGTAATGCCGGAAGAAACACCTCAACAACCAACTTTAATACAAGACTGATACATTGCGCTCTCCGTTAGATGCCCACCGTTTTGCCGTAGATCCGCCGCTTCTACCATAATGAAATGATTTTAAATGTATCCGAGAAGTGGTTGTGGTAGATTCGACTTTCCTCTCTTTTTCTTCTCTCATTCTCGGTATATAAAGAAAGGAGGAGCTTCTTTCAAAGGGTCGAACATTTTCTGTTTTGCTCCTCCCTTCTTCTCCTATCAGGTGAATTTGTGGAGTTCGAACCTCTCATTTGAAACTGTAATACGACTCTACCTCTTGGCATTCTGTAGTGTATTGTATCAATCTTTGGAGCAAGTAATACATGTGTTTGTGGATGATTCTCAACCCTCTCTCGTGTTCATCTTGCATCCTCCTGGTCTTTCACTACAAGTTTTGTTATCTGTGCATGATCTTATATCACATTTGAATGGTCTGTGTTTACTGGCAAGATAGGTGTTCTTCATTCCTCGGTGCATCACCTCTATTAGTTTAGATTTATTTTTATGCATCTTCTTACCCTGTCTCCTTGGCAGATTAGATTAGGTTTTGAGCAAACCCTCTGCATATTTCGTGTGCATCTGAACAGAGGAATAGGAACCAGCCTTCTCTGGAGAATCCTTTCTCACTCTTCAAGTCCCACACTTGGAGAAAGGATTCAATGTTATGCAATCACACTGGATGATAGTATGGTCAACCTAGAAGCCTGACCAGCATCCAGGGGTGCTGTGATTTCGCATCAGCTTTGGCACGCCGGTGGGGACTAGAGGTCTCATTTTTATTGCAGCAAAGTTGATGCATGCATCTGCTGTAGCTTTCTTTCTTATAAGAGCTATTATTTGCATATCTGCGACTCCAAGGGGAAGAATCAACTGGTTTCAGCAGTGCAGGCCTGAAAACTCATGAGAAGAATCACTACAAGGTCAAGAGTCGGAGAAGAAGAAGTGTTGTTTGAATACTCGCAACTATCTCCAAGGAAGAAGGCAAAGAGGAAGAAGGATTCAAAGGTCTCCATCTCCACCAAACAGAACTCTCTCAACTCCTCCACCTGACAGGCCTTTCATTCAATATACAAGGGCTTTAAGACCAATCAGAATGGCTCAGAACAATCCCTACGTCAACTTCACAGGCGAACCCACTTGCTCTCAATGCACAACATCCAGTTCCTATTGCAGCCTTGAAGAACATTCCCTACTTCACCGGAGAAAATCAGACTACTCCAGGTGATCATGTTAAAGATATTGCTAACCTTTGTGCAATCCATGAAATCAATGAAATGCAAGTGGTCACAAATTACTAACATCTTCATTCAAGGGTAAAGCATTACAATGGTTTAGGAGCCTTGGGGCTGGTTCTATCACAAATTGGAATCAGCTGTGTATTGCACTTCACGAGCAATTTGGAGAGAAGGGAGACAACTTGTCTCTTTTGGAGCAGCTGACAACTATCAAGAGAGCCCCCAACGAGTAGCTGACTGACTTCAACTTCAGATTTCAAAGGTCTTGGGATAGGATTCCAGTGGCAGTCAGCCAACAGCAGAAGGTGCTTTTCTATATTACCTTAAAGCTTTGAATTCTGATATTTCTATGTTGATTCAATCCATGGGAGGCACAACAATCCCTATGGCTTATAGCATTGCCATTAGAGCCGAAAACTGTCTTATTCAAGCTGGTAAACTGGCTCCTAGGCCTCCCATGCCCTTGTATCCAAACTTAGAAAATCCAAGCACTAGTCAAGCACCCACTTTGGCTCCTGTTCCAACCCCTAGAAACCAGAGTTCAAATGAAGCTTCCACTTCATCTCCAAGTGCCCCAAATGAGCTTCAAGAGGTCATGAAACAGTTGCAAAACCTAGGCAATGAGCTGGTTACTCTCAAGAGGCAACAAGCCCAAGGTTTCAGACCTTCCTATCAACCCCAAGCTCAGCCTAATAGGCAGCCATACCAACCACAAAGACCACCTAATCCAGCTGCAAATATGAATCAAAATCAAAGCCAAGTAAGGCCTCCTGCCAATAGACCATTCCAGCCCTACAACCCAAATGCCATATCTGCCTCTAAGGCATTAGTACCAACACAGAATAACATGGCCCAAGAATATGATTGGTGCTTTCCATGCAACGAGCCTCATAACCAATCCATGTGCTTCAATGGTGCTCTCAATCAAGCACTAATGGTGACAACTACTGGTGTGGAGGGTGAGGGCACTCAAGGAAATAGCCAACAACCAAAAACATTCCAACAGAAATCAGCCCCAAATGACACCACATTGGTGAACTGGCAAGCAGAGGATTTCTGTGGCATGAATCGAGCAAGCTCAAGGTGTTGCAGCCAACACGAGGTCAAAGAGGAGGAACTTGGGTGAAGGACAGCCATTGGCCCAAGCAATCCACAACCTTCCACGGCTCCACAAATGATTGGCAAGCAGTCCAGTAGTTTCAAGTACAAGGGCAGCCAAGAACCAGCCCCTAGGCCAATTCAAATGCCAATTGTTGCTACCCATGTACAAGGAGTAAGTGTGCAAACCAAGGGACAACAAAAGGATATTTCATCCCCGTTCAAGATTATCATTGATCGGATGAAGAAGACTAACGTCAATATATCAATGTGGGAATCCCTATCTATCCCAAGACAAAGAGATCTGCCGCAAGCTGCCATGAGGATTGGACAACTTCAATCAACAGTTCAGATGCAAGACAAAGTGCTTACAAATGCTGCCTGACCAAGGAAATCATGGAGGACAACGAGGTAAAATGTTGAAGCCCCTCCTTTCTATGTTTCATTAATCATTGAGGATAAGCTAGTACATAATTGCATGATTGATTTGGGGCAAGTAGCTCAAATGCCCAAACAAATAGCTGATCGGCTAGGGCTCCAATATGAAAATAACATCTAAAGGGGTAGTGCGATTAGATGGGACAAAGAATAGCAATGTTGGAGTGATTAGAAACTTGAGTCTTACCTTGCATGCATGTCCAAATGTTGTTGTCTTACAAGATGTATCAATCATAGACCTTCCACCACTCTTTTCCCTTTGCTTGTCAAGGGACTTCACAACCAAAATTGGAGGCTATTTGTCTCACTGATTGGTCTCACATGTTGTTTAGAACAAGGTATGGAACTAAGGCTACAATTAGGTCTGAACCTATTGCAAACTTCCATATAGAGCCCTACACTCCAAGTCAGATTAATGCCAATTGCTCAAAGATTTGATCAAGAAGATTACCAAACAAGCACTATGAGAGCTAAACCAAAGTTGGAAGCATTCCGGATTAACTCTTGATGAATGGGCAAACAAGATACATGCTTTTGATCCCTATCAAGAAGTGGAAGAATATGAGCTAGGGTTTATTGTATTACATGAAGAAAATCAACCTCTCCTAAGATCACCAAGCCAAGCCATAATGATGAACAATGAGGTATGGCAGCTTGTTTTTGATGGATCAAGGAGTAGGCAAGGTGCGAGAGGTGGAGCCATGCTTGTTTCACCTCAAGGAATAAAGTACTATTCAGCTTTTAGATTTCAATTTGCATGCTCCAATAACACCGCTGAAATATGAAGCCTTGGTGCAAGGGATGCATTGGGCAATCAAGAAGAAAATAAAGAACTTGCAAGTCTTTGGTGATAGTGAATTGATTGTAAATCAGGTCAAGGGATACATGCTGCCAAGAATGATCTACTCAAGTGCTACAAGAACAGGGTGTGGGACCTCATGGAAGATTTTGAAGGTTTTGGCATCGAATCCATTCCCAGGAAAGAGAATCAAGCTACTGACAGGCTTGCAGTAGTAGGGGCAGCCTTTGACATTACGAAAAGCATTCAACAAGACAAGGTATAGCCAAACATCCACGTGATTGTGAGGCCTTCAGTGCCGGATAACAATGTCAGTTGGCAAGTGTTTGAGAATGACCAGCAAATCATCAATTTCCTACAAGAAGAAGCTGAGTTCTCTGCCAGGAATCAAGACAAGTTGCATCAGCAGTATGGTGACCAAGTGGTGCAGTTGAGAACTAACAAATTACCAAAAGGCCTCATAACCTTGGAGTCAATCTTCAACCCGAATGATCAGTTCCGGAAGGAGAAGGCAAACATTCAAGTAAAGGGTGAGGATTCAGAGCCTATTTTAGTGGAAGAAGGCAAAACATTGCAGATTGGCAAAGTAAGTACCTCACAAGAGAAATCAGATTTCATACAGCTTTGCCAAGAATTTCCAGATGTCTTCACTTGGAGCTATGAAGACTTGAGAGGATTCAATCCAAATTTGGCACAACATACCATAGAATTGGATCCAGATGCTAAGCCCATCAGGCAGAAGCAGAGACCAGTCAACCCTCACATTGAGCCTCTAATGAAGAAAGAGCTAAACAAGCTAATAGAGGCAAGCATTATATTCCCGATCAAGCACTCAAGTTGGGTTGCAAACTTGGTTCCAGTCAGGAAGAAGAGCGGAGAAATCAGGTTGTGTGTGGACTTCCGAGACCTCAATAGGGCATCTCTCAAAGATCATTACCCACTTCCTTCAATGGAACAAATATTGCAAGTAGTATCCGGTTCAGAGAGATTCTCTCTCCTAGATGGCTACTCAGGGTATAATCAGGTGATGGTGAAAGAAGAAGACCAATTCAAGACAGCCTTCACAACTAAATGGGGCACATATGCTTACAAGAAGATGCCATTTGGGTTGTCCAACGCTGGTGCTACCTTTCAAAGGGCAATGGATATGGCATTCAAGGGGTTGATCAATAAAATAGTTTTGATATACCTTGATGACATCACCGTATTCTCCAAAATGCAATGACCATCTCTTTCACCTCGGGCAAGTGTTTCGAGGTGTAGAAAGTTTGGGGTGTCATTGAATCCCAAAAATGCATATTCTTGGCTCATGAGGGAAGGCTTTTAGGCCATATTGTCTCCAAGGAAGGATTAGCAATTGATCCGAGAAGGGTTGAAGCCATAAGAGCACTACCATTGCCAAGCCACAAGAAAGCCCTTCAGTTTCCCGGGAAGGATAAACTTTGTTCGGGTTTGTCCCATTTTGCAGCCCTCGTCAAGCCCATCACCAAAATGTTAAAGAAAAGCATGGCTTTCAAGTGGACATAGAAGGCAAGGAGAGTTTTGAAGCAATCAAAGAAGCCATCTCCCAAGCACCCACTCTCATCAACCCAAACTTTTCCAAGGATTTCATCCTCTATGCATTTGGAGGTGATGACACTATTTCGCCATTCCGCACAACAGAAAAAGATAATGATGAACAGCCAATTGCCTTCTTCACCAGAGCCTAGATGACTACGAAGTGAGGTACTCTTTTATTGAAAAGCATGTGCTTGCAGTAATCGAAGCTTGAAGAAATTCAAGCATTTAGTCTCAAACAACAAGGTCCAGTTGCTGGTCTCACATGTCAAGGGTTAAGGACTTCCTCCTCAACAAGGATTTGAATGAGAAAAGGGCAGGTTGGATCACCCGTGTCATGGAGTATGACATTGAGATCAAGATCACCAAGCTGGTAAGAGGGAAAGGATTGTGTGAGCAGCTGGTTTTGGGGAAGCAAAAAGAAGTATGCAACGAAGAAGAGGCTGTTTTGACAGTCCAAGACAACCATGAGCCGAGTGGCAGGCAAGAAGAAGACAATGCTGCCCCGACTCCTTGCTGGACCCAAGGCATTATGCACTTCCTACGACATGTGCCTATGCCCTCCGAAATGAGCAAAGCAAAGAGAGACACTTTAGATTACAAGCCATTCCATATGTGTTTGTTGATGGTGTTTTGTTTAAGAAAGACATCAATGGTGTTCTATTAAGATGCATTGGGACAGTCAAATTGAGAGGATCTTACACGAGTTCCATAATGGGAGGCGGAGGTCCATTTCGCCCCACGAGTAACAGCTCTCAAAATCATGAAAGCTGGTTACTATTGGCCTACTATATTCAATGATTGCTACTCATGGGTTAAGAAATGCAAGAAATGTGCATTCTTCACAGGAAAAGGAAGGTTAGCAGCACTGCCCTTCGTCCGATTTCAGTGGATCATCCATTCATGCAATGGGGACTGGACTTCATTGGAGTCATCAATCCCAATTCGAGTCAAGGTCACAAGTGGATACTCACAGCAACGGACTATTTCACCAAGTGGACCGAAGCAGTGGCACTCAAAGAGGCAAGTGAGTCTAACATACTAGACTTTTATGAAGAAATAGTAACCAGGTTCGGTGTGCGGCCACTATCATATCAGATAATGCATTAGCATTCATAGGTTCAAAGATTACAGAATGGGCTGTCAAGAATGGAATCTATTTGAGCACCTCTTCAAATTATTACCCACAGGGTAATGGACAGGCAGAGTCCACGAACAAAAAGTTGCTAAGGATCATCAGAAGGACTCTGGATGAAAACCAAAGGACATGGCATACCAAGCTAAAATCAGCATTATGGGCTGATAGGATAACTCCCAAGAGATCTACAGGTAACTCTCCATTCAGGCTTGTCTATGGAAGAGAGGCAATCTTGCCCATATCACTTGAGTTGCCAGCATTGGAGCTCATGAAGCAGTTGGAGTTGTCTGAGTTCAAACCAATGGAGATTAGGTACGCAGAGTTGATGGAATTGGAAGAAACAAGAGAACATGCAGCCCTGATGATTGAAAAGGACCAGGCCTTAGTAAAAAGATGGTTTGACAAGAAGGCAGAGCAAAGACCTTCCGGGAAGGGGATCTGGTTCTGAAATGGGATGCAGATCGGTCGAAGCCTGGAAGGCATTCCAAGTTTGATGCCATTTGGAGCGGCCCCTACATGGTCACGAATTGCAAGAACAACAATGCTTTCCAACTGGCCTCATTGGATGGAGAAGAACTACATGATTCCAGTCAATGGAATCTATCTCAAGCATTGCTTTTAGAGGGAAGTTTACCACCTTGTAAATATTAGATTATATTTTCCTTCCTCCAAGTGCGTATGCACGTTGTCTTGTTGTAGTTAGGTTTCAGTTTCCCTAAGTGCTTTGGCGCAGGTTTTCATCGCTCCTAGATTGAGTTTCTACAGTTCAGTGCGCTCTCGAAGAATAAGTTGCAGTATCAGTATCAGGACTAGAAATCAGGTTGGTTTTAGGTTATTACTCCATGCCCAATGAATTGTTAAAAGGCCACTGATCTTCTACCTAGCAGGCAGGTGACCCCGTTGAGTCGCCAAAACTGTTGTCAAAATTTCCCCCAGGGTAATTGTTGATAACATGCATCAGATTCTCAAGTCCCCGGCCAATGGATTGATTCAGGGCCAAAAATCATGTTTCTAGGGTCCCCTCAAAATTTTCTAAGTTCCCAGTCCGAAAGGAGAAGAGCAAGCTCTACGGAAAAGTGAAAAAGCAGCAAAAAAACAGGCTTGAAACAGGAAAAATCGTGAAAATTGGCTAAGTCCTTGTCCTGGGAATAGTTGGGACATTCGGGGCGAAAAGGCGCGGTTCGGCCGAAACGCCTCCAGGCGGCCCGCGAAGCACTGGGACAAGTGGAACAAATGTATGCGGAGGGCGCGAACCGGCCGGTTCGGCCGAAATAGAAACTTCAACAGGAGGAGTCGGCCGTCGGGGACGTGAGGGACGTGGAAAGCCGGTTCGGCCAAAGGAGGAGAAATGACTAACTGCTCGGACATTTGGGCCTTGAGGACGCGAACCACCCGAACTGGAAGAATTTGTCCCAAAGCATGCAGATATTTGGAACAGATTTTGTCCCAACCGCCGGATCGCCGAATCGGAAGTTTTTGTCCCAATGGGACAGGGACAAATGGGACGTGGAAGGCGCGGATACGCGCGAAAAGCCGAGAGCCAATCAGATCATGACACGTGTCACCAGCAGAGAAGGGACAGGGAAGCCCGAATCGGGTGAATCGGAAGTTTTTGTCCCAAGTAGCACTGGACATTTGGGACAAAAAGGACGCGGTGGATGCGAAAATCCGGCAGGCCCGTGGACAAATCACAGCATGACACGTGTCGCCAAGGAAAGAGGTCCAAAAGTCAAAGGGGCGAGTTTTCGAGCACTGATCCGAACCAATGAAATAGTGCCACGTGTCCAAGCTAGGGCCCACAAGGAAATTTCAAAGGAAAGCCCACGGAAAGGTGGAGGAGAGAGAATTTCTCAACGAATCGTGAGCCTCGCCACGTGTCGTCCAAGTGGCAAAGCGTGGGAAAGTTCAAATATTTTTTCCCGCTGACCTGTTTTTTTGCCTTTTGCCCTAAATCTTCATATCGTCGTATCTTTTGATCCAGAACTCGGATTTGCACGTTCTTTATATCAACGGAAAGCTGTCAAAATTCTCTACATGATTCTGGGATCAATCTTGCATTTTGGTGCAGTTAGGAGAGAGAAAATTGAGAAAACGTCCCTGACGCGTGGTAATGCCAGAAGAAACACCTCAACAACCAACTTTAATGCAGCAGACAGCTCGCCGCTCCTGTTAGACAGCCCGCCGTTTTGCCAGGATCCGCCGCTTCTACCATAATGAAATGATTTTAAATGTATCCAGAAGTGGTTGTGGTAGATTCGACTTTCCTCTCTCTTTCTTCTCTCATTCTCAGTATATAAAGAAAAGAGGAGCTTCTTTCAAAGGGTCGAACATTTTCTGTTTTGCTCCTCCCTTCTTCTCCTATCAGGCGAATTTGTGGAGTTCGAACCTCTCATTTGAAACTGTAATACGACTCTACCTCTTGGCATTCTGTAGTGTATTGTATCAATCTTTGGAGCAAGTAATACATGTCTGTGGATGATTCTCAACCCTCTCTGTGTTCATCTTGCATCCTCCTGGTCTTTCACTACAAGTTTTGTTATCTGTGCATGATCTTATATCACATTTGAATGGTCTGTGTTTACTGGCAAGATAGGTGTTCTTCATTCCTCGGTGCATCACCTCTATTAGTTTAGATTTATTTTTATGCATCTTCTTACCCTGTCTCCTTGGCAGATTAGATTAGGTTTCGAGCAAACCCTCTGCATATTTCAGTGTGCATCCAGAATGAGGAATAGGAACCACCTTCTCTGGAGAATCCTTTCTCACTCTTCAAGTCCCACACTTGGAGAAAGGATTCAATGTTATGCAATCACACTGGATGATAGTATGGCCAACCTAGAAGCCTCGACCAAAGATCCGGGGTGCTGTGATTTCGCATCAAC
>CM031237.1:11478286-11557515 GCA_018340775.1 Taxus wallichiana var. yunnanensis
ATATGAGTGTATGTTTATTATGTGTTCCCTTTTTATTTATTTTTATGTGTATTTTAATTTGTAATGTGCTTTTGTTTTAATTATTTTAATGTGATAGTATAATGTGAGAGTCTTATAGTTAAATTTTAATTAAATTAATTGGGATGTGGAATATAAATTAAATGTTATTGTCTTGGTTGAAAATGAAATTTATTTATATATTTTATAACCATATGGTAATTAAATAAATCTTATGTCAAAAGGTTGTCATAAATAAATGTCATAGAAGTTAATGCATTTTAGAAGAGTGTGTAAGTTACCAAGTATGGGTTGTGTGAGAATTTGTAAGAGGTTGTAAGGCTGATTTTGGAAGGTCAAACACTCCTTCCTCTTTGAAATTCGAATTTGGCCTTGAAGGACAAATTTGGAGGCTTGTGGGACAAGTTAAACTTGTCCCACACCTCTCAAAAACCTCCACCAACCATGTTTATAATTTTAGAGTCAAAAGCAACTTATTTTATTATGTTTTGACATGATTTTATGAAAGAAGTGATTGCACTTGCCTTACAAATTTTAAATGCATTTTCCTTTTGGGTATGGGTTGAGTTTGTGTATGTAAGTAATTTTGTCATTCACATTTATTATGATGTATTTGATTTTGATGTGATTTCATTTTGGGATGAGGAAAAATGATGTGGCATCCCACTTGGAATCCACATCATCCTCCTCCATCCTCTCCTTTAAAATGAAATTTCTTCCTCATTTGGAGGTTGTTGAAACCTTGCCATTTGCTTCTTGGGGTAAAATTTTCTCTTGCATTGGGAGCTTGTTCTTGTGGAAGGAGCTTGGACTGATTTGCATGCTTTACATTTGTTGTTTTGGGAGTGATTTGAGCAACAAGAATCTGCTGTTTGAAAGCAAATCTCCATTATGGAGAGGTAGGCTCTAATTATTTTAAATTGTTGTTTTCCCCTTCTTGCGTGCAAAATATTGAATGGTATTGTTTTTGAATTCTTTGAGGGATGGGTAGAATGCCTAGGACATGGTGTAAAAGAGAAGACTATGGGGTTTCAAATGGGGGCATAAGGAAATTGTCATTGGCATTTGTTCTTTGTGGAGGAAGTGTTGGTTTGGGATCCACACAGGAAAGGAAATAGCTTGCATTTCTACTTCTTGGGGCATAAGGGATAAATTTGGAGGGGCATAAGGAGGGTTGGGAGATATAAGGTTTATGGGATTTGATTGAGTTTAAGGTGGGTTACTTTTGGTGGATGCCCAGTTCCAACATGGGAGGCATAAGGAGACCCCATAGATCTTGCTCTTGTTGGCTTTCTTGCTTCTGAGAAGGAGCCTTAGTTTTGATTGAAATTTCTTGTGGTAGTTGAGAACTACACCTCATTGTTTGTGTTTCTTTGTAATTGTGAAAATATATGCTTGTATGTGAAGAAGCCTTGTTGCCATGTGTTGATGTTCATGATCCATTCCATTATGGTTGGGGCTCGGGGCCAATGGGGAAAGACAGACTTCTCTTTTCCCATTGGATGTCTTGGTTGGGTGGAGAGCGTTGCCTTTCCCCCTTCCTTGTTGTGATTCAAAGATGAATAAAGATGAAGAAATCAGCATGTTGTTGTTTGGAGCTCGAGAGAAAATAGTTTGACAGTCATCCTTTTTGTAAATTTTTAAATGAAATCCTTCCCACTTCAAGTGGATGAATGTAATTGTTATTGAGATGTGAAATGCATACCTTGTAATTGGAAGTTGTAAATCAATTTGAGAAATGCTAAGAAGAATCATACTTATCTGTTTTATTTGGAAAAGAAAAGGTGAATGAATTTTCGTATCTTGCATGTGAAATGTGGAAACCAAATCAGTAGGAAAGAAGTTCAGTTGTAAGTTTACTTGAATTATCAATCAAGGATAGCATTGATCCTTTTAAATTTGTATTGATGTCGATGAATGAAGATCTGTTTGAAAAGGAATAAGAATCTCTGTTTTGGAATGAAAAAAAAAAGAGATGCTTATGAAACGAAATTCAACGTTATTTCCTTTGCAAACTGTCATGTTTAAATTGAAAATTAGAGATGTATTTTAATTAGAGTTGAATGTTTGAATTGTGAAGCAATGAAATGGATCAATTCATAATCTTATGCTCACCCAAAAGACAAATCACCAAACCAGTAAACTCACTATTTTAAATTTAAAACTGGTAATGTGCATTTAAATAAAATGAGCAGTTCGACCTTATACTCAACAATGAATTATGAAACTTGAAATTTATACTTAGGAAGACTTGAGGAATCCAAATTCACTAAAACAGTCAAGAATAAATCTCTGAAACTCAAAGAATTTCAATTGAGCTTGATGGTTGTTTTTACATCACAATGTCGAGAAAATTGTAAACTTGTATAAATTGATCAAATTGACATACTTAAAACATTATAATTCTTCCCTAAGTTGATCCTCCATGTCTTTTTTTACATGTTGAGTGGAAGAAGAGTTCAAATTTTATCAAATCGAACAAATCTTACAAGTAGGAAAAATTGTCGGTTTTAAAAATTATAATCCCTGCAGATTTATTTCTTAAAATTGACCCTTGAAAATTAATTAAATTCCAAAATTTATGTTTTCTGTGCAAAGAGGACTCGAGAGCTTTCCGGAAAGTCCAAGTTTTCCAAAATGGAGCTTCCTATCAAAAAGTTGTGGCCATTTGAAGTTTTACTTCAAAATGGCCATCCCAAACCAAAAACAAAATAATTCGACCTTAGAAAATTTAAATTTTAAACTTTGGAAAAATTTCCTAAAAAGTTCGCATGATCCCGCCTTAACCTCTCATCCTATCAGAATTTGCCACATGGCACCTTAGAGGGGCGGGCCCTTAATAAAAACTTAACTTTCGAAAATTTTCCTCGGGGAAAATTTTCACAACTTTCCCCACAACCCCGCATCCCCCAACCCAATCATGTGCTTTTGACACGTGGCGGGGGGTGCATATCAAAAATGGAAAACTTAACTTTTTTTTTCCCTTTTGGAAACATTTCACTTTTTCCTCCGTCATTGCCCTGGCCAATCACAAAACGCCACGTGGCCATTTGAGCAAGTGCGGAGGCATGGAGGAAAATTTTCCTTTGGAAAATTGAGACTTTGGTTTTGGGAAAAAAATTTCAAAATTTTCACCTCGACCCTCTCACCCGCACGAATCACGTGATGACACGTGTCACTTGGGAAAATTTTCCCAAATTTCTCCCTAACCCAGCGGACCTTGAGGAAAATTTTTCCTAAAACTCCGCCCGGCCATAACTTGAGTTTACAAGGAATTAGGAGGACTTCTTTATATGGTTGGAAAGGTGAGAAAATTTGCTATCCAATGAGCCTAGTTTATGAAATTTTTGATAACTCTAAGTGTTTGAGAAATCCAATTGAAGTTCAGGGCTTGATAGAGAGAAGGCACAGTGATAAATTTCTCCTTGAACCTTAGTAAAACTTGTAACCTCCAAATCGGGACCTTGTAAAATTGTTATAAGATAAAAATGGAAATCTTGTGTTTGGTTAATCAGAATTTATTCTCGGGAACCTAATTAGTTTCAAACTAGTGTCTTGCAACTTGGTTGTAGACTCTTCCTATATAAAAAAATTATTCCATAATTTTCCTAATTTGTTTCTTGGTCTCAAGTGGTAGTTAGAAGCGAGGCATCACAATTGCCCTCTTTCATCACCCCATCGACACTCGAGGGGGCATCCTTCATTATATTAATTTTTTCTTGTATCTCTTCAAAAAAAAAAATTATTTGTACTTGTCTACTATCTTTGAAGTGGCGTCACTTACACCACACCAAAGAGGGGCAAATGTAGACACCTAAAATCTGCTTACGCAGGATTTAATGCTAAGATTGCACTAATTATCCTCTTTCTCATCATTTTTGTAATAATTAGCATTTTCGCTAATTAGCTAACATTCCTCTTCATATTCGTTAATTAACGACCTTTCGTTAATTAATTAGCTTTCTTATCATTAAGGATGTCAATTAACGACCTTTTGTTAATTAATATCCGCTTCTACTTGGGTTAATTAATTACACTCGTAACTCTAAATCAATAAATTACTATTTATTGGATCAAATTCCTCTCTTACATCCCACAAATCATACTAATTTTCCTCTAATTAGCTTCTATAAGCTTACCTCTACCTAGTAATTAATCACCTTTGATTAATTAACTTGATGCCATGACTTACTAATGACAAATTAAACTCTTCTAAATCAAAATTACCTTTTATAAAGTAACCTTATCCATTCATAATCTTGTTTTACCTTTATCCCACATTCATCAATTTGCTATCCTCTTCATGCAAATTATATAAAGAAACCTCCTTCTTACCTTTATTCTTGAACCATGCTTTGAATAGTGAAAACTATAAGCATTTTGATCTTGATCCATTCTCCCTTGTTGAAATAGCTTCTCCATCTTGCATCCTTTCACTCAAAATTGAGTAATATGGGAAGATCCAAAATGGCCTCAGTAGCCATTCTTGGTGAGATTCCATTTTCAATCGTTGAGATCAAGCACAAATCCACTTCGATTGGTTATGTTCTTCATAGGTTCATAGTTTAAGTTAGAAATCATAGAGAGTAGGAAATAGATTAGCATGTAGTTTCATTTATGCATTGAAGAAGTGTTTCCTTTAAGATTTTATCTTGATGGTTCATTGTTTAATTAGCATTTGTTTTTTGAAGCTATGTAGATATTAGTTTCAATTTATAGCTTAGTTAATAAAAAATGAGCACAGTATCCTCCAACCTGTAACTACTCCCCAACATGGTAAGGACAACCTATCCTTTAAAATTTGATGTGTATGGGGTTTGTACCTGGTATGAACCAACTCATCAGTATAACCCACGATGTCAAGGATGGAAAACTAAATTAAACTATATCGGTGTAGAGCGTTGTGTAGTGTGTAAACCCCAAATGATACCCACCTCTTTGGGGGTACATGCGACATCGCGGATAGGAGGATGCGGCCCCAAAAGAGGACCAACCACATAAATTACTTATCATTGTAGGGGGAAGGGAGTGTGATTTTAAAAACTAAGGTGCTCACAAATAAGTGGATAGAAATAAGTGTTAGTACAAATAAGCATGCATGTAGAAGACAAGTGTAACCTACCAAATAATGTAGAAGCTATAAAACAAGTAAACACATAGATAGACCACCGAAGCGTGTTGTAAACATGGTACATCACTCACACTTTGTTGCAGAAGACACTCAAGGCCATAAATGGCCACATAGAAACAAACAAGTGTGTATACTTCAAACAAGGGCAAGGCCCACATACAATGAGAAAATAAGAGACAAACAATAAGAGACAAACAAATAGATAGTTATGGAAGCAAGTAATCCCTGTAAAACAAATGTTGCACATGAAGCACTTTGTGTCAGAGAATGTTAGAAAGATAACCCATATGTCAAAAGCATGTGTAACCAAATAAAGTAATGTGTTAGTGAAATAAAATTAAACAATAACGCCTGTGATGAATGTAGATGCCCCACTATGTTGTTGTGGGAATGGTAGAGGTGATCATCCATGTTGCATGCAAAATCATGTATGATCTGTAAGAATAATAAATCAATAAATTGCATAAGATAATAAAACACAAGAGATATGGGGGGCCAAGATGCCCTAATATCAATATATGCAGAATAATACCCTTAAGGTAGGGCAACACCATACAATGCTCCTTAAGGAAGGAGTAACTCCACAATCTCCCAAGATGGGAATCCACTTCGAGGGGGACACCTCCAATATACCTCTACCAAGTAGAAGAATCAACTCATACATACCTCCCCCTCATAATGATACTCACATCCTTTAAATAGGATGGGTAACACCTAATCCCAATGTAGGTCGACCCATTACCCAATATAATTAATTCCTATGTGAGCCCATATAACTAACTAAGGGGATGTGTGCCACATGTCAGCATCTCCATCAACCCATATACATTATAATATTATATCCCATGTGAACCCATACATATAACTAAGGGGATGTGTGCCACATGTCGGCATCTCCATCAACCCATATATATTATATTACCATATCCCAAGGTACATAGCATAACACCTATAAGAGATGAATGTAGATGCCCCTAGCTTGGTTGTTGTGGGACCTGGTAGGAGGTGAGCATCAATGTTGCATGCAAAATACATGTATTTGTGATCACAACTAGAGAAGGATGTGAACACGCATGTGTGTATGATAAATATAATGACATACAAGAGATCTATATAGCATGTGTAATAAGATGAAACATGTAAAAGAAAATGCAAACAAGAGTAAATACGACTAAGATCTGCAACATGTTGTTGATGGATGGAATGGTATGAAAGATAGATGATAGGATTTGCATGCCCCCTGAGTGAATGGATTTGTATGCAATGACGTTTATTTGTTTTTCCCCCTCGGTAATCAAGAATGAACCGTAAATGAGAGTACATCATCGGGAAATGGTAGAAGTGTGTATTGTGTTTAACATGTTGTGATGAGTGTGTATGCGTAGTGACAAGATGCAACCTAGAGATGATGTTTGTGTGACCCTATAGTCAAAGCATATATCATGACAAGATGAGAGTAGGAGTGATGATTTTAGCCTAAAGAGTATATCACTACGATATGAATCGAGGGAGTGGCGATGTAGCCTAAAGCGTATACCACTATATGATGAAGGAATAGGTGACCATTTAGCCTATAGCGTATATCACTAACCTAGGAATGTCGAATGAGAGAAGGTTGAATGAGGAAATTGTAAGTGTGATGAAACCATTCGATTTGTAAACCCTCGGTAGTCAAGTATGAACCTTAGAACTAGAATGTGTCATAGGGTAGTGAGTGTAGTTCATGTGAAGAGATGTAGTATATGCGATGATTATAGACAACCATATGATGAGTAAAATGTGCAAATATGCGATGTGGAATGTACAATGCAAGATGTGTAAATATACTAACACTGTGAAATGCACAATATGTAGTATGAATAGTATGTAAATGCAAGACTCATAGATAATAGGAGTGTGAGACATATATGATGAACACTAGTATGGTGTGTAGAGTATGTCTGATGTGTAGATGCGCAGATGTCAAGACATGAATGATGTGGAACAAATGTAAGATGTAGTAGGCCAAATTCAAAATGTGTGAATATACGTGATGTGCAATGTCAAATGTGCAATATGTATGGTTCATGTGCAGTGTGCCCTCAATATTCAAGTGTGAACTAAAACACAAGATTTTTTTCATCGAGTAATGATGACACTAAAGTGTAGATAAATATGCCTATGATAAGAGATTGATGTATGACTATGCAAGTATGGGAGATGTGTTAATGCTAGGGGGAGGAAGTAATAAGTGCAATGCCCCCCAAGCATGTCAATGATGGATATTTATGCATCAACACGAGAGGTACCATGCCATTATGGGAAAGCATTATATATGTCGTGATAATAATGAGGGCCAACATAATGGTAGGCCGAAGCAATAGTAGGAGCATGCGATGGTGGCAAAATTTGAACTGTGTCTTGGCCATCAGTAGAAGAGAATTTTCTTTGACAAAAGTGATGGGTTGGAGCTTATGTGGAAGTGATGACATTGCAGAAGAATTGATAGGAGAAGAAGGTGGATTGATTATGAGAGGAAGAGGTGTTGAGCTACTTTTTAAAGGAGGTTGTTTATGTTGACTGGTTGATTTGAAGATGACACGAGAGGAAGTGTTGCATTGATTTTGAGGGTGGTTGCTTAGGCGTCTCTTGACTTTCTTTATAAATGATGGCATGATCCTCATTAAAAGAATCATATTTAAGAACCCATTGAGATGTAACAAGTGAAGAAGACCATGTAGAAAAACGTTGTGCAATGATTGAGATGAAATTTTGGACGCTTTCAAGATGTTTGATTCTTCATTATAAAGCATAGCAATCATTGTCACTATTTCCATTGATTTGATGATAATTGCAATACAGATGACCTTGATATTTTGCAAGCCAGTAAGGAGGATAGCAATGAGTAGGTGACAAGTTGATTAATTGATGATTTATGAGTTTTGGAATAACATCTTGTTGCTTAGAATTAATTTCAAACTTGAGAAGCACATGGAGTGGTAAGATTTTAGGTTCACTAATATGAGCACATGTAGAAGACATAGAATGAAGATGAGATGTAGAAGGAGAACAAACATGATCCTAAGAAGCATCCTTAAGATGTTGGATATCATATTTTAGACATGTAATCATGGATTCCATAGTTTGAAATTTATCTTGAAATAAAGAATGTAGAGCTTGAATATATTGGAAAATATATTGATTGAAATTCGATTCAAGAAAGTCATTATAAAGATGATAAAAAATAGTTTTGATTTGAGCATGCAACATGTTGATAGGAAAATATAGTCTCTAGGATTTTTGGAGAGCATCTTTAAAAGATGGGTACATTTGAATCAATTGAAGAAAAGAGACTTCATAGACCTTAGGAGCCATGATGAAGGGAAAATGAGGATCCAAAGCATGAAAATCGAGTTAGGTTCACTAAAATGATTAAACTAAAATGGAAATATAGGGGACCTAATTTATTTTAATCTAGATGATATGCACAATAGTAAATGATACCTAAATAAATAAAGAAGTTGACCCAAGCAAATAAGTAAATAAAAATTGAAACCGTAATGTGTAAAGAGGGTTAGAAAGAGCTTAGTAGATTCGATGATGCCTTAGAATAGATTGAATAAACAAAATGTAGAAATAGCCACACGTGAAGCTCCAGAAAGTGCAAATCTGAGTTTCCGAGTATATTGGGGTGCTTAGAGAGGGATGGGGGTGTTCTGGGGTGCCCTAGTTTGAGATTTGGGTGCCCTATTCTAAGTAGGAGGTCCAGAAAAAAAAAAAATTTGTAGGGTCGTTGAATGATGTGAATCCTTCGTTATCTATCACGTGTATATCGTTGAGTTGCACCATATGTCACTGATAATCACATATGGAGGGAAGACTTATAAAACCCCAAACCAAGCCTCAAAACCCTAAAAATAAATATGCATATAAAGGGGTCGGATTGTCCTCAGCGACCACAATGGTGGACTTACTAACTAAACGTTGCACTACATTTCAGACCCAAATATAGTTCTAGGTGTGTGTGTGTGTGTGTAAATCATTCCATATGTGCTCTTGTGCCAGTTGTAGTTTGTGAGTAGCGAGAAATATATATATGTAGAAACGTAAGTAAATGGTGGATGGAATAGAATAAATTCTCCTCCTAAGAAGTTTGTTGCGAGATGAACCAACCTTTTCCCTTATGATGGACCTAGATGGATGAAAATGGAGCTCTTGATGCCTTGGATGAATACAACCTTACGTGTATGATAGTAGTTCTTAGTGCTTGGTCCCTCATTATGGTATCTTAACTTTATATTTATATGGTTATCTTCTTATAATTTCATAATTAACCCGAAAAGGTCGGCCACTAAAAATATGGAAAGATCAAACGGTTATAAAGTTCCCAAAAGAAGAGAGTAAATTTCAAAGAGGATCGGGGTTCCCGAGATGGGACGGTGCCCAGATGGGACCGGGGTGCCCGATGGGACCAAGGTGCCTAGGCGCCCGTCCTAGATTGGGAAACTCATTCATGGATAAGATGAATGTAGGGTGATAAAAGCATTTGGGAAAGTATATGTAGAAGGTCATAAATGAAAATAGAAATCAAAGAAAAATGGCCAAAGGACATGGGTTAATTAGTACTTTCTTCACTCAAAAACCATATGAATAGTAGTATGAGACCAAGACTAAACAATACCCAAAGTTCGTGGTTTTGTGTCTACACTAACATCACATAGGTATTTTGATTTCATCAAATACTTATCTAATCACACATCCTTTGACTTGGAACCTATCTCCCAAGCCTTGTACTTCATGAATCATTGAATCATTTGGTTCATTCCTTTGACTTGGACCCTATCCACCCAAGTCTCGTATTGTAGGACTTATCAAATATTTGGATTTCCTCCTTTGACTTGGACCTTTTCTACCCAAGTCTCATATTTTAGGACTTATAAAATATTTTGATTCCCTCTCTTGACTTAGATTTCATCCACACAAGTCTTGTATTTTAGGACCCTTCAACTTTAATGAACATGGATCTCTTTCTCGATGAGTCCATTTCAAATTCTCATCTGCCAAAATTTAGAAAACTTAAAAAGCATAAAAGAGAATAAAACTTTGTATTAAAGCATTGTTTGCAAATCAGAAATGACAAAGTGCATACAAATAATGTTAAGCATTTCGTCTATTGGTAAATATCTTAATTATACTATTATCATATATTCACATTCTTCACTTATCATGACACAATTTAACCTTATTACTATTAGGCATTGTGTGTCTAATTTTTTCATGTTTTTAACCTACGGTTTTGTTTCGGAGCTTACTGATGGAAACTCTGCCTTTTAAATAAGCTCTATTTTTAACAAAAAACATTGAACTTCTTTACCCAATCCTTTTTTACTACTCATCTCAGTCTACAGTGTTGAACCCTTGCGTCCTACTAGTCACATACAGCTAAGACTTGGGGACAAAATGTTCCATCCCAATAAACACACTATCAACATACAAGGTAAATTTAATTTTTAAAAATACAAAAAAATATTAAATCATTACACCTTTCATCCTTACCAGTCTTCGGTGATAAGTCCATACTTCTTACTAGAAATATGAGACTAGGAATAGAGAAATCCCTCACTCACCTACATTTTGTTTTCAGTGTTAAGCTCTTTCCTTTTACTGATGGCATGGGGTAACATGTAGGGGGTCCTTAAAAAAATTAATCAACAAATAAATCCTTTATGAAATCTTAATTAAAGTGCTTGATCAAAAATATCCCAAGAATTAATTTAATTTCTCATGTTAAAGAGAGACAATAATTACTTGAACCGGATTTTTCCAATCAGTCCTAGCCATCTATGGATCTAAGTTGAGTCAAAACCTATAAAGTGGAATCATCTTGGAATCAGTCTAGAAAATATTGACTGGAGATGAGTTACATTTTTCTCATATCAATCATTGTTACATCTTGTGTCTTCGCATCCATTATCTTCACTTCTATATCATTATTCATTTCATTTTCACATCCTTCTTGACTCTCAGTGATGAGCCCTCTCGTCTTCCTAGTTGCATGGAGTCACGAGCGGAGTGAAACACCCTATCATTTTATCATCTACATTTTTTCCAATGGAATGGAATACTTCTAATTATTTGCACCTGCTTTCAAGCAATGTACCCCTTTTACTGAGGTATAAAATACCAAAAACATTCAAAAATGTTTCACAAGACTTAAAAACATTCAAATATGTTTCTCAAACAATAAAAACAATACAAAATTGTTCAAAAAATTAAAAAACAATATAAAATTGTTCCAAAATCCAAAAAACAACATACAAATGTCAAAATAAAAACATTCACAAAATATTTGACCAATTTTCAGCAACTGGATAACACAATCCAACAATTTTTCCATTTGATGGCACTCCTCATGATCGCTCCCGATCATGTTTTGACAATCATATTTATTTCTCGTGGTGTATATCTATGCTTGAGGCTATCATTGATCCAAAACTCAAGAGGCGTTTCAAAATTAAAGGACATAATAACAATTGTGCCAAATGAAAATAGAAATTCTCTCTAAGAAGAGATGTATAATGCTTAAAATTATCTTTGAAAAGAGATGTAAATATTGATCAAAGACTATATTTACAATAGATATCGCGTGTGAAGATATTTATTCCCTACCCTTACAGGTTACACATGCTTTTATACTATTTTTATAAATACAAAGAGACACCTAGAATAATGTGGAAGGTCGCAATCTAGAGGGAGACAAGGTGGTTCATCTTCCCGAGTTACATAGACCAATTTCATGAATTTACTATGTTTAGAATTTACTATTTTTAGGCAAAACTACTAAAATTACAATTTTAGGCCTTTACATACGGATTTCGGGGGCCAAACTTTATCGAAAAAATTCCTCACCCTTCCATCATATTCTGCGCATTCCAAACTTTCTATTGCATTTTGAATGGATTCAATTGGAGCTATGGTACAAAATTTATGGTTCCCAGAAGTTGCTCCACTATAATTGCCACTTGGGTCATTGTCTGGATCAATCATTAACCCTTTCGCAATATAACTTTGCTTGGGGAAAATTTGGATTTTACATTTTAATCTACTACAGATCAAACTTTAATGGGATCTGAAAATAGTATCTTTTGGAATATCTAAATATTACTCCACTCTTTGGCCCGATCCAATCCTCTCGCGTTCTAAGCTATCACTTGGGGGCATTGAAATTTGTTTAGTTCTTCACTGTCAAACACATTTGGAGTGTCATTAGACGTCATTTTTGCACATTTTGTTGTATTGTTATGGTTTGTCAACATTGTGGCGATGTTTTTTCTTCTTTCAGTTTGTTATTTTGTTGCACTTTGTTTACCTTTATTGTAGACCAATTGTAAGAAAATTTATTCACATCTTAGTTCACATATAACTTTGGTGTGGTTCCTTTCTGTTCATATTGGGTTTGTTTGCAATACTTGTTTCATGTTTTATTGTCACTTTCATGTGTTGTGTTTTCCTCCTGGTTTATTTAAGCCATGGAATGTTTTCCTTTTTGCTATGTATTCATGTATTTTTGCATTTGTATTTCAAACTTTAAAAACTCACAAAAAAATCAAAACAATCATATATTTCAAAAATCCAAAACCATCAAAATTATTAAAAAAATTCAAACAAACATTCACTTATCACAGAAATCCTATGATTAGAAAACCCTTGAAGTAAACCTTTCAACATTTCAACATAGTATCGATAAATTCATACCTTTATCTACTACCCTAGTGATTATTCCAATCTTACAACTAACACTTTCTTCCCTATGCATGATATGTTAACTCTGCTTCGAGCAAGTCACAAAATTATTTTTCCTTCACAATATAAATTCTCTTGGGGAAATTTATTTTCGATCATTTGCACAACGGATTCAACAAGAGTGTTATAAGGATTTGTTTTAATCCACTCTTCCAGTCTGATCCTATTCCCACTTTGGGAGCATTTGCATCTACTTAATCATCATTGTGGCACACATTAGGGGAATAATTGATTATCTTTTTTATCAACTTTGTGTTGCATTGTTGATGTTTACTTTTTAGACCACTTGCAAATAGTGTGATTACATCTTGGTTCCTTTATAACCTTGATGTCTGCACCTACTCTGTATATTGGGTTTGTTTTCATTTTTAATATTTTCTTTTTTGTGTGTGTTTTTTTATGTGCATCTAGGTTAACCATTTTGATTCCTTTATAACATGGTGAAAATTCTATTGCGCATCAACAAAAATAAGGTTTCTCTAAAAATATTCTTCAAATGATGCTCATGCTATAAACGCAGTCTTTTTCCCATCCTTGTTGAAATCCCTTATCTTATTCCTATCAAACGGTTGTCCACCACTTTTATCCATCACCCACCTACTTGAGGGGCATTCCTTTCCTATCCTACTTTTGGGGCATCATAATGCTTCATTGCTTTCTGCTTGCTACTCTACATACATCTATTATCTTTAAAGCATTATTACTTCGCAATAGCACTTTAAAGAGGGGCAAATGTAGACACCCCAAAATCACTCACCTATTCCCAAGTATTGTCCTATTACATCCAATTATTCACCCATTTGTGATTGATTGATTAAATTGATTAATCATGTGTATTGTACCCCTTTGGATTAATTAAATTAGTCCTTAGTACCCCTTTTTCTAGTTTAATTATCATTTATTAATTAAATGATTAATTAGTGTGCACATCCTAGTCAACTTCCACTTAGATTCTCAGTCAACACCCACTTGGACTCCACATCCTAATCTTAGTCAACTACACTTCTAGAATCCTAGAAAGATGGGGGAAATTAAATTACACATGCAACCACCTTTGCAGATGCAACCTCTGGAATTAATTTCATTATTTCCCCTAAATGTCCCAGAACTGTTGCAACCTCCTCAAATGTTATTTTTAGTATGTGCATTCAACCCATTTCAACCAATTTATAATCACTTCTGTCTCTATAAAATGTAGACTTACACTCTTACAAACCCTCTTGGATTCACAATATAATTACTCTATTAAATTACATTCCAATATCTACATATTGGAAGCTCTCAAAACGTGTTCATAGCATTGGTTAACCTACGTTTAGAGGTCATTCAATAGCACCCATAAATAAGTCATTTTACAAGGTTACACAGCTTCAAAGCTCTCACAACCTTACTCAAGGTTGCTTGGAAGGCTACAGGAGGTTTGCACTATGTTTGTGTATCTTGCATTTCAGTTTAGTTTTCCACAGTTTACAGGGGACACCAAAGTGTACTACCCTATGTGGATGATTGGTTGTGTCACTTAAAGTGACAATTTGTGTGCTAGGAGATGTGCAAGCTTACCCCTCTCAACATAGCCCATTCCCATGATGAGCATGCCTCATGGCGCATTCTTGACCATGACATGTCTACTTGGATTGTCCCCAAGGTGCAAAGGGGATAAGTGGCACACATAAGTGCACTCCCCCATCAACCCCTTCTCAATGCAGCTTGTCATAATCAACTTTGAACCTAGGTAACCTCAATCTTGCATGTTAACTTAGCTCATTGACCCCTCCTCATAATCAGACCCCCCATGGCACATTTTCAATATGATGGTGTCCTCTTTTATTTCACCAATAGAAAAAGGGACATGCGGGACACAAAATTGTGTTCCCCATCCTTCCACTCAACCATAGGACACATGGAGAACCATCTTGTATCCCCTGGAATCCAATTTCAGCCCCTTGCATCTCCCTCCCACTGCATCACAAGATAACACTTGGCATCATCTGGTTCAAATTGCACTTCTCTTCCACCATTTTCCCCTTGTAGCTTTACACCCTATTTATGGTGCAACCACACTCAAACCCATCTCTCAACCATAGTTTAGCTCCATGGTTAAAGATGAGTTCAAATTTACAAGATTGAATGAGTAACTCCCAACTATTGAACACTTAATCATTATTTGAAATTCAAGGTGTTGTTTTTTACCTCCAAAACTCGATTGTTTCACAGTGATGTTGTTATAAATCTTTAGAGCTATCAATATTGAAAAAGAAATTTTTGTCGTGTATCTTTAAAATGGTGCACTCAATTTCTACCAAAATTTTCCACTACAATCCTCCCAAAAATCCTTCAAGTTGACTGCATAAGTATTTTCATTGATGCTCTATACAATTTACAATAGCTAATAGAAATTTTCAGCCCCTGGAGTTTCCTTTTCAGATTTACAAAGTTTTGCAAAAAAACCTCGAAAACCAAAGTAGAAGGCCCTAAGACAAAACCTAAACATTTGAGACCAGTTTTGTTTCAATCCAATATCCAAAATATATCCATCTAAAGATAGTAAGTTGTGTAAGGTATCATATGTCTAAATATATTTATTTTCTAATACACTAAACTCTCAACATCCTTGTTACTCCAAACACGTAAAACCCGTGGAAAAAATAAAATTGTGAAAACTTACTAAAAATAGCCATCTTAGTCAAGAACTTCCAAAAATAGAAAGTCTCACAATTAAGCTCAAATAGCTTGTATAAACTCACGTTTTTCCTATCTCATTGCTTCTTATGACAATTACAAGGCTATAAAATTGTCTTATGGTTCAAACAAGAAACAAATCCCTCACAGACTCTCAAAAACTTAATCTCAAGATGAATTCCAAGACTTTGTGTTTCAATCCATCCTAGTAGTCAAGGAACAGTGTCATCATGTGGTGGATGTGTTACAAATTTTGAATTTCTCTAAAACTCAACTCTTGTCCTGAATTACTTGTAAGCCTTTCAATTTATAGGCTTGTCCTTACTATTCATTGTTCCTAGGTTGACTCAAGATATATTGCAATCCCTAAAAGATTGATGATAGTCTTGTTTAAATGTTTAATCAATCCTTTTCTTAAATTCAAGCCCAAATTCACTTAAATATGTCTTATATGTTCTTGACCATCTAATCTCTCCAACTTAATTTTGTCCCTTTTTTGTTCTTTGTTCTGAAATAACTGAATTTCCCTGATAGAAGATTATTCTCACTTTTATTAACACAATTCCATACTTTACAACACTTACCTCGACTCCCTTAAAGAACACAGACCTCTAATTTGTGATATTTCTATCAATTTTGCAATAAAACGTTATCTCGGATGCCTGCCATGGTTTCTCCAATTTTATGGTAAGTCGTTCTCTTTTATTAAGCAACCATTCAACCTAATTTTTTTTGCAATAGTTGAACGATCCCCAAGAATACTTATTCTTAAAATTTCAGGATTTTTTGTGGGTTAGATTGAGAGAATGATGAGATTTTCATTTTCGAACCCTAGTTGCAGATTTCCATGACTGTGTCTAAATAGAGGCACAAGAATGTTTGATTCTTACTAAATTTGAGGCCTTTTACGAATTTTCTAACCTTGGAGGATCGATTAGACTATGAAAAATCCCTTCCAATATTTGAATTCATATGAATAACCTCTGAATTTTTTATGCAACGCGATCTACATCACACTTTATTCACAGTGGTCTATAATAGTTATATTAATTTGAAATTTTCATACATGTAATCATTCACACAAAGAAATTGGCTTCAAGGATTTAATTGCTTCCCATAAAAATGATTGAGATTTTTAAACTTATTAGGTATGTAACACTATACCGATCTCGGTCAATAACCTCTGAACCATTGCATTATTCCTTCATTATTTATTATCAACCTCTTTTACATCTTGCTCCTCTATATTTCTCATTGACCTTCGCAGAATGATCTCTTATATTTCTGACTAGAACACTAAAAATGGTTTATTATAGCTCCTTAGAGAGCTCAACAACATACCATAATTAGATTAGGATGAAACCACATCCCCAAAACTCTCAATTCATTCACACACCTATTATAGCTCTATGAAACATCCTTATATCCAAATAAGGCTTGAAAACAACTAATTCCAACCTCTTACCATAATTAGATTAGGATGAAACCGCATCCCTCAAAACTCTCAATTCATTCACACACCTATTACAGCTCTATGGAACATCCTTATATCCAAATAAGGCTTGAAAACAACTAATTCCAACCTCTTACACACCTAATTATTACATTTAGAAGCATAATTACTCTTTACACAAAGAAATCACTCTTCCTACAAACATGATTCTCTGACTTCTTGATGCTCCTGCATCAGACTCCCCTGGTGGGAAAATTTGAGCTCCTACTCAAATGCATGCTTAACTTTTCTTCCTTCTTTCCTTCCAATTTATTCTTGCAATCTTTCCTAATTTTCCACCTTGATATGCTTGTTACACTTGGTTACCTTTTTTCTTGTCCTCCTACTACATTTGCACTTGCATTTTTCCTTCATTTATTTTTTCTCCCTGTTGGTTTCTTGTTCTTCTATGTTCTCCACCATGATTTTAACTTCTACCTTGCATGCCTCATGGTTTTTTTTATCATATCATCACAAGCATTGTTATATACAAAAATATAATGCATGATTACCTTCTTAACCTATTCCAATATCATTCTCTTTCCATCTTCACATTTGGCCTCTTGGTAGGCTTGTTTCACTTTGTCAATGAAATGAAAATATTCAATACTAAAGTCTAACATCGTTACATCCTTTGAGAGTTCACCTGCCTCCGTAATTGTATTCCACTGTAGTTGATTGTATAAATCATCCTAGTGTGTACTATATCCTTCATTTTGAGACTCCATAGCCTCACTCCACTTGTCTTCATTTATGTTATTCTCCGGGGTTGCCAATTCTTCAAGTAGTTGTTCCATGCTGATGTAAACAAATTCATAATTTGATGCTTCTTCATCCTCAAGGTTCAATGCCTCAAACTAGAATTCTTCCCATGTGGCCTTTTTTCCTGCAATCACCCATTTAGAGAAACAGTTAGAAATATTTTGAGACCCCTTGGACTCCATGGATGCCTCTTCCTTTGGCATCTCTTCTCTCTCTTGTTGCATTTCTTGCAAATTCCTTCTTGGTTTCTCTCCAGACAACTCTTCATATTGCTCTCCTCTTGGAAACATTTCATCTCTTTCATTTTTCTTCTCCAAACCAATTGTTCTCCTTATTTTTACAAGTTCTTGCACTATCCATTTGAAAAAATTCCTAATGGGAAGATTCCATCCATGTACCTTGAATATAAGGCATCTCATTTCTTTCTGCATATTTTACATCATCTTTTCAAGGTCCTCTTTTATGGACTTAGCTTCTTGTTAGAGCTTAAGTTGTCTTTGCTTCTCAATCTCACTCTTCTTCATCTCTTGTCTACCTGGAACCATATGCATACAATCTTTACAAACTTTCTAAATATTAGTTATTCAAACAATTTAAGTATTTCCCTAAGATCTCAGTGATCTGATACCACTAATTGGTGGATGTGTTACAAATTTTTAATTTCTCTAAAACTCAACTCTTGTCATGAATTACTTGTAAGCCTTTCAATTTATAGGCTTGTCCTTACTATTCACTGTTCTTGGGATGATTCAAGATATATTGTAGTCCTTGAAAGATTGATGACAATCTTGTTTAAATGTTTAATCAATCCTTTTGTTAAATTCAAGCCCAAATTCACTAAAATGTGTCTTATACATTATTGACCATCTAATCTCTCCAAACCTATTATGTCCCTTTTTTGTTCTCTGTTCGATATAACTGAATTTCCCTGATAGAAGGTTATTCTTGCTTCTATTAACACAATTCTATGCTTTACAACACTTACCTCGACTCCCTTGAAGAACACAAACCTCCAATTTTTGTTATTTCTATCAATTTTGTAAAAAATGTTATCTTAGGTGCCTACCACAGTTTCTCCAAATATCGGTAATTCATTCTATTTCATTAAGCAACCATTCAATTTAATTATTTTTGCAATAGTTGCATGATCCCAGATAGACTTATCCTCAAATTTTCAGGATTTTTCGTGGGTTAGATTGAGAGAATGATGATATTTTCATTTTTGAACCCTAGTTGCAGATTTCCACGACTGTGTCTAAACAAATGCACAAGAACGTTCGATTCTTACTAAATTCAAGGCCTTTTACGAATTTTTTAACCTTGGAGGATCGATTAGACTATGAAAAATCCCTTCCAATATTTGAATTTGTATGAATAACCTCTAAATTTTCTTTGCGACCCAATCTACAACATACTTTATTAAAAGTGGTCTATAATAGTTATATTAATTCAAAATTTTCATACCTATAATCATTCACACAAAGAAATTGGCTTCAAGGATTTAATTGCTTCCCATAAACACGATTGAGATTGTTAAACTTATCAAGGACAACACTATATTGATCTCATTCAAGAACCTATGAACCACTACATTATTCCTTCTTTATTTATTATCAACCTGTTTTACATCTTGCTCCTCTATATTTCTCATTGACCTTCGTAGAATGATCTCTTATATTTCTAACTAGACCACTAAAAATGGTTTATTCTAGCTCCTTAGAGAGCTCAACAACATACCATAATTAGATTAGGATGAAACCACATCCCCCAATACTCTCAATTCGTTCACACACCTATTACAACTCTATGACACATCATTATATCCAAATAAGGCTTGAAAACAACTAATTCCTACCTCGTACACACCTAGTTGTTACATTTAGAAGCATAATTACTCTTTACACAAATAAATCACTCTTCCTACAAACATGACTCTCGACTTCTTGATGCTCTTGCATCATCATGTTTAAGTGATGTGGACCATGAAAGGAAAGTGATATCAAATATGGTCTGCAAAGGTAAGCCTTGATTTTCAATCATCTTCTCAGGATCTGGCATGGGAATGTGTTTGATGAGTATGATGGTAAATGTGGAGTTTCTTCTTTCCTCATTTGTAGTAGAATACATTTTCAATAAGGAACAAGTGAATAAGAAGGTACTTTGGTCTCTTGAGGTTGATTCCATCCAAGGAGGAGATATCTTTGTCACTAAGGTGAATTGTGAAGCTCCAAGAAGTCACGAGGAGGAAGGTAATGATATCCATATTCCAACTCTGACCTTGTGTTCAAATATCTTTCTAAGAGGAGAGACACCATGTTAATCACATTGTGGAAAGGAATGAGTCAGCATGAACTAGTGTGTGTAAAATATTTTCACTTGAACTATAGGATACTAAGGTACCCAAGACCATCATGTTTTTAGGATCAGGATGTCATCACAAGGCCACTTAGTGTAAGTATCACAATAGTGTTTTTGAGCACTTATTAAATGTTTTATAACCAAAATGTTTCAGTCCAATAAGAGGTCAAAATCCAAGAATCTCACTCATGAAGCATTTCCTCAAAGGTCCATCAAAAGCAGATCCTTCATCAACAAGAGGATTTCTCATCTTTAGATTTTCATTCTCTCTCTTCTTCTCTCCCCCTCCATCTCTCTCGAAAATTCTAATTCTTCACTAAGAATGTACTTTTTCACTATGTTTTCTTATTCACTTAAGTGACATTTAATTTGACATTCTAAGAGTTCTCTTTCATCAATAATAAAAATGTTCATTTTTATTCCCTAAAAATATGAAAGGTCATAAGTAATGGGGAATGTGAAAAGTCATGCGAGAGGGGAGATGAAAAGACAATTTGTAAGCTATAAATTGGAATGGCTTCTCCATTCCAAAGGGTTGGTAGTTACTGATTGTTGTTGGTTTTTGGGTTTTATATCACTATTATTGTAAACAATAAAGCTATATTTTTTTATCTATTTACCTATGCTTTTCTACGCTCTCTCTCTACCCTCAAACTTTGCAAGCATTGCAATCTTGTAAAACCAAGAAGGAACTTTGTGTCTTTGATTAATGAATCCATAGAACTTTGTGTCTCTAATTTATTAGTCTTTCTATTGCTTACATGGTTGATTTATTCCTATTGAATGTGGACCTACTCTAGCTAATGTGTGTGAAATTTGTAAGTCTACTCACAACATTAACCCCTCTCTCTATTTTCCCATCTCATATTTACATCTCTTCAAAGTAAATTCATCCCTTGTACATTGTACAAGTAATTTGCCACAAGTTTAGTTGAATATTCATAAGTGATCCCCAGTCTAACGACCACCCCACAATTCTAATTATTTTGCATTCAATAAATGGTAGCCTCCCCATACCCAAGGAGGGGCTTAAGTCATGACCATTGGTGAAAACAAATAATCTACACAATAAATTATTTCACCAACAGATGGACTACAGAAGAGGAGTATGTGATAGCCATGAATCACCGCAAAGCTCCCATTTGCACATGACATGCGAGAAACACACACCCATTTTATACATATCCTACAATTAAAGAAGTCCCTGAGGAAACATTTCTATTAGAAACTTAGTCGAAAAATTCACATGCCAAGAGCATGTTCACAAATTTTGCATACATGTATGTTAGGGAATTTTCATGCCCACAATTTTGACACACAAATACAACAATAAAAATACCAAAATAATTTATTTATTTTGACTTACATTACTTGATACATAACAACACAAGGGATTTATTATCACAACACCTATTCATGAGACATTTGCACAACCATTATCCCACATAGGTAACATGAAACACACATGAAATACATCGAGGCCACTTTTCCCAAATGACAAGCCACAACACAATAATTCCACTACAGTATAAAATCCCATATAGGCACCATCCCTAACACAACAATTTCCTACTTCATACATTTATTACAGTCATATTTTGTTATTGACCTTACTTATTTGACAATAAATTGTCATGGAGCCCTTCATTCTTATTTATCTAGGATACATTGTTTTTATCTTACTTAACTTTTTGCTTGCAGTGGTTCCATCTAATTTTCTCTTTTATCTTATCATAATAGAATGGTGTAGCTTTGATTGTTGATAGGAGCATATGAGCATACACAAGGCTACTAGTGTTTGTTTCTAAGGATTTGTATTGTAAGTTGCATGTTTGTTTGAGTTTGTAATTTATCTCAATCTTGCAACAAGGAAGGTTCACATGAAACAAAGGAATTTTATTAGTTACTGGGTAAATAGATGACATGGTGTTTTCATATTAGCATTTAATTTCTAGTTTTTCTCTATTTTGTTTTTAAGTTATTACAACTAACCATATATCCCATCTATTTCACTTAAATGTTTAATCATAAAGGTCCAAGGAGTATGATTTCACACTCGACCAAGTTTGGATTCTTGAGAAATTAAGTATTAGATGCATGTTACAAGGAGACATTCATTTATAAATTTTACACACCTTATTAAGGTCACAACTAGAGTGATTGAACAACCTTATCTCCAAAAATCTTCATGTAACTCTAGGTAAATTCAATACTTCTTGTCAAGATAACACTCTTGTGTTGAAAGGGGTTAAAGGGGATTCACACTCAAGTTATCATGTGTAGGTAACTAAAACATAGGATCCACTCAATCATTTACATTCATCTTAAAATAATTTCACTTAGTTTTATTTAAATAGCGTTTTGAAATTAGTTGTGTAACTCATTTGATAATAAGGAACATTTGCATGCTCATGAGACTACTAGCTCTCGTCCTAGGGAATGCCTCAAGAACATGATTACCTGGTGTCACATCAAACATTCATTTCACAATGGGACAAGTGGGAGAACAAGAGGGAGTAACTCTTTGTTTAAAGACTAAGGTTCACATTAAAGATTACTTGCCATGGATTTCGTTTCTCTCAACATGATGATTTAAACACATTACAAGAAAGATAAAATTTTTCTTTTCTCCTAGCATACCATCTTATGGTTACCCTTTCACAAACTAATCATAAATTAAAATGTTGTTAAGTTCCACAATTAACTCTTAACATTGTACCATAGACTTCCAAATGATAATAAAAATTGGGTGTCAAGTTCATTTATAATCTCAACTGCTAAAGGTGACTTTCAATAGTAGTTGGCGATCTTTGACACCTAACACCCTTCACTCTACACGTGTGTCAGGCCAAGAGGGTTTTACATTATATTAAAGGTTGGTTTCTATGGAGTACTACCTTAAGAAAACACATTCTCCTTACAATGCACATGACTACCAATCCTAGGAGGGAACCCCATACTCAAGACAAATTTTAACCATGTCATTCCTAACTATTGGGTTCATGACAATGTCACTAAGCATACAAGCTAAGGTGATAATCTCTAACTTGGGATTTTGTTTCCTTAAGCTAGAATTTTCCATCGAGTTTAATGATTTAGGTTCACCCTATGGTTTTAGTTTTCGCGTTAAGAAGGATCACACGAGAAGGTAGTTATGTGAGAGTTTTATACCAAGGTTGACTATTTTATTTATATTTTCTTTCTACATTATCAAGGAAAATAACCCAACACGCCAGAGATTTAGTCATCAATTTCACCCTAAAAGGGTACTATAAGATGTCAAACTCAATTACATTTAACATATATATTAATGTGACATTCCTCCTTATTACAATCATATATGCAACTAAGTTTAATAAACTACCTTGTAACATCTGATGAAATTTAACACACAATGATTATATGAAAGCATCTTATTCATTTCTTTAAAATGAGATAAAACATATTTCCTTGAATACAATGTAAGTCTTACAATTTCACTTTTTGGAATTAATTCGTATAACTAGTCTAATTGGACCTCATTAATCAAAATAATATAGTGGTACTTCATTTATTGATGAATACAACAAGTAACACAATTCAATTTTCTTCAATCAATAGAATAAATACAACATTTAAAACTTCATCTTTCAAGTAGTCCATCTGCAAGATTTGTTAGTGACTGTCATCAGTTCATAAGAACTGGCATGATAAGATCTATACCTCTTATAATAACTTACACCATCTAGTATTTGCATATAGGAAATATTGCATTAAGTTAAAATCACATAGCTAACAAAAAGGGCACAGATCATGGTGAAACATTTCTTGAACTTACTTGCATGTACATCGCTAACTACAACATTTAAATATAATTACTTTCATGCATTAATTATATACAAATAACATAACCATTTAGGTCAATCAATCAATCATTATTACAGAATTGAACAAATAGGTAATATTATTACTTTTATAACTTATCATTATCCAAATTCACGATACACTATATCTCTCACATAACCTGTACAATATCCCATTGATCTTATATTATTCAAATAGATTTTTAACATTGACTAATACCAATCATTATAATTGTTTATGACAAACATTTCTTGTATCCTTCATATATCCGTCGGTATCGAATTATATTCAAGCACTATAACACTACAAGACAAACAAGTCACATTCCTTCATATATATAATAAATATAGAATAATACGCATGCATTATAACTATACAAGTGTTTTTAATATATGGTCTTCATTCTAAGGTATTTAATATTCTACGTATTTGTCCAATAAAAGGAATACCATTGTTTGTGATAGTAGTGAATATCCTTAATAATACGATGACATAGTTTTAGGTATAATAATGCTCAACATACAGATGTATTGACATACAATTCCATACTATTATTTTTGGTTTCCTGATTAATCAAACATATTTGAGATCGGTTTACATTAATCATTCACGAGTTGACAAAGTGACAAAGTCATTGTTGAGCTAGACCGACATAATGAGCACAGATCGACCAAACGTTCCTTCAATCGTTGGTCTACAACATCAAACTAGAAATATTTAATCGACTGGAGGAGTTAAGGAGTAATCATTATAAGGATAAATACCCATAGAAGGCAAGTATTAACCTACGAAATTGATATGATTGTGTCCAATAGTGCCATATAACTGGCACAATTTCAAACAAAAGGATGAGACCCAACTTCGTAGACATTGGAACTTATAGCTTATCGGAACATTACAACATTGCCATAAAACACAACTGTTAAAGAGTTCCCCAATAACCCAACAGGTCACAAAGTTTATGACAAGGTCTAGGTCGGATACCATGGATTGGGTATTTAAATCTTCAAGACTTTCGATTTCCGAACCGGTATGTAGCCGTCGACTTTACAAGCAAATCTGGGTATGGCTATATAACCCTCTAACCGACTTTCACAACTAAGGAAATCAAAGATATACCCAAATACATTAGATATCACACCATGATAACAGTGAGGAGTAATAAGCTTTAACCATTGTATCGAATACCTAAATGAAGTTTGTAGAGTTTTAATATAACTCGTAATATTAAAAACCATATCGACTATACAAACACAAATCCCTCAAAGAAGAAGGGATTTGATATACCCACATAGATATAAGCCCTAATAAAATAAACCTCGAGTTGAAGTTCATACCAACACATATCATTTGTGTTTAACTTAACGACTTCAAGTATAATGCCATATAAACACATTACAAGCAAACCTTCTAAATAAATACCATACCGAATCATTGAAATAATATTTCATTTACCCAGATCATTCATATACGAAGATAAAATGATATAATTTCCAGATTTATACAAAATAACTAACATCCAAAACCACTTAGCATTAACAAGCTTAATACAAAATTTTGTACATGAAAATAACAAATAGAGAACATATCAAGGAAGGGAAATAGCCTATCATGCATGGAGGAATGAAGCCAGTCAAAATTATGGGATTTGGTTTAGCATCTCATATAGGTATTTTGTTAAGCGGTTTGCATGCATCCAAAATTCCACCATTTTGCATTTGCTTGAAAGTTTCTAATTCTTTTCCAATGAACCCATTACACATATGCATAGTCGTGGCACTCCAAGGGATAATATCTTGCCAGGGCATTTCTTAAACAACCTTTAAGTCTCATCACGACTACCATTGTGAGCACTTCCAACAACGATGGCATTTAATAAAACAGTCTTCCTTCAAGGCATTTTTTCAAATAGTTCATGTGCTGAGCATAAATCCACACTTTTACATATTTCTCTACTAATACCAAGTCATCTATAGATCCAACCTTATCACTATGATTTGAAGAGTAATTGTACATTTTTCCAAGATCTTATTTTACCAGGTTTGGGAGGAGCTTAAACTTTTATGGCATCCGATTCACACCCAACATTTCCCATTCTAACAACCACTAAGGAAATGCTAAAAGAGGTTGTGGAGTTTGGTTTTAAAACCTACCGAAAGAATTTTTTTAACAGTTTCGGAAGATTTTTTAATGAACCCATTTTGAGCATACTCTGCAATCAATGCATTCCATGAAACCCATTTCTTTGTGGCACTCTGTCAAACAATTCACATGCCATGTGTATGCTCCCACATTTTGCATCCATGTCAACCAGGGAAATTGCAAATACAACATCTGACAAAAACCCCCTTTTCATTATGTTGTGACGGATACCCATGCCCTGTTCCAAGCTATTATTTAGGCACATGGAAGGTGAAAGAGAAAATATTTTAGATCCATATGTGGGATGGTAGGAAAGGCACTTTTTATGTCTTAATCAACTCAAAAGTGACTCGAAATAAAAGAAAAAGAGTAGGAAAATGAAGGAGTATTTGTTGTCTACCACGAGAATGGTGCAGCAAGGTTACACTACACATAGCACAACTTAGAATATCAATATAGCCAGACAATACGCTCTCATGAAGTGCTTCCTGATCCTTAATCTCTTTTTTTTTTCAACATACAGGAAAAAAAACCGCGACAGGGGAAAAAACCTCTTTTAAAAGACAAAATATCTTGCTTCAGACGCATATACAGATCCAAATCAGTCAAATTTATGTATAGTAACATGAGGAGATATTTAGGTTTTGCTTTATCAACTTGTGCAGGACTGATTAAACCCATCATGGTACTGATTGAAGGACGACTATAGTTGGGGGCTCCATTTGCATAGTTCCCATAACATTCTGAATTCGTTGTAACTAACCAATTACTGCTAACTTCATATGTTAACTTGGGTTCCATCATGGGTAACGTCTCTGGACCTCAAATAAAGTGCTTGTATTATTATGCAAGGAAAATGACAGGTTGCATGCCCTTCCACCTACCACCCTTGACAAAGGTGGCTCAATGTCTATAATCGAGGGAGCATTACAGGAACTTGCAACTATCTTAAAAAGCTTGCCATCCATTATCCTTTGATTGATTCTTGTGCAATGTTCTAGAACTTTGATTTCTAGGCTTGAAGGATGCTTGCAAAGGTTGAGGGTAGCTTTACACCAGCCAAATGCATTTACTTGAAAGGTTCCAAGTCCTTTCAAAAAACCCATTTGTGCACCTTTCAGGCATAGTTACTAGATACGGTGTTTTGTAGAGAAATCATCGTTTTTTCCTATTTTTAAAGCCACCGTAGAAAACAATAAAAAATGATGTTTTTATGAGTTATGAAAAAATATAATTTTATATTAAAAATATATACTTTATTATTAATTTTAATTAAATTTATTTTTGGCAGCACTAATTTAAGTTATATATGGGAATAATTTATTATCTATATGATTTTATCAATGAAAATAATTGTGATATTATTATAAACATAATTCAACACAAAGCATAAGGTGAGGAGGAGTATGAGTGGTAACACAATTACTGAAACCAAAGCTCCTTGAAGGCTACTACTACATTGACTGTAACATTGAAAACCGATGAATAGAGTCCTCCAAGAACAACATCCACCCAAATGAGTTATAAGACAAAATACCTATCATATGTTTGATATGGACGAAAGGAAACCATGTTCATTTCTATGCCCACCGAGCTCTTCTCAGCGTATCTTGTCATCATTCCAGTAGGTGTGACTAAGCCAAGAAGCCATTAACGTTCGGCACAAGCACACGTCCATGAAGGAGCATGCAGAGGCAACACAAATTCAAAATGCATTAACTCCATTTCTGAGCTCCTTGTAAGTGATGCCATGCACAAGTCTGGTAAGGCTCGAATCAATATCAAATTCTATTTTAAAACAACAAGTTCCTCCCGAGCTCATTACTGAGTTTCTCACCGAGCTACTCACCCGACTCCCTTGCCAACATTGCCACTGAAAGAAAACTAAAATTCCAATCCTTTTGTTCTGCATTGAACATGATGGGAAGGATCACACGAGGAAGCACAATTTCAAACATAAATTACTTAATTCCAACTCAATCTCCTTGTTGAATGCTACCTAAAGTGACTGTGAATAAAGACTTTTGGTGGGAAGATTCATGTTCACAACAATTCCCACCAACCGTAGTTAAGGTGAAAGGACATTTGTATGTCTAATGAATGCTAAGGTGAGTGTGAATAAAGACTTTTGGTGGGAAGGACCGTAGTTAAGGTGAAAGGAAATTTGCATGTTTAATGAGGGGATACATGCCTTGTCAAGGCCTGCACACACCACCTCCTACTAGCCATTGCCCCTCCATCTCTCATCAATGCATAATCAGTCCCAATGACTATTTTACTCCACCACCTGTCACCCCTTTTATCATAATTATATCATATGAGAATTTAAGTGAAGAGAGGGGTGAGAGGGGTGGGATGGGGGTGGAGGGTCGAGTTAGGTTGGGGATTACATGCCTTGTCAAGGCCTGCATGCTCCACATCTTACTAGTCATTGCCCCTCCATCTCTCATCAATGCATAACCAGTCCCAACAACTACTTTTACTCCACCACCTGTCACCCTTTTTATCATAATTATATCATATGAGAATTTAAGTGAAGAATATATATATATATATATATACACATACATACATACATACATACATATATATATGTGTGTGTGTATGTGTGCGTGCGCGCTACATGCCTTATCAAGCCTCGCAAACTCCACCTCCTACTAGCCATTAACCCTCCACCTCTCATCAATGCATAATCAATCCCAATGACTAATTTTACTCCACCCCTTTTATCGTAATTATATCATATAAGAATTTAAGTGAAGAATATATATATATATATATATATATATATATATATATATATATATATATATATATATATATATATATTCTTCACTTAAATTCTCATATGATATAATTATGTTATTAATACATCTTCGAGTCGATTAACTTATGAATCTAAATCTACACCAAAATATCGGTAAGGTGTTCGATAAGACATTTATAAATTTTGAGTTAAAGAAACTCACGAATGTAACCCCACATCAACCGTTGTCTAAAGTAAGGTGGCATAGGGCACGATAGACTTGTTCTACTAAACCTTCTCAACTAGTAATAATTATTTTTATCATAAGAGGAATCTTCAACCAAGATACAAGGTGATGTGAAAAAAAAAATATGCCATTTAAAAATAGTGAAAGAAAATTAATGTTACTCGATTTTTTCAGAAAATTACTTTTAAAGAAAAGCAAAATTACACTAGAAGAATATTGCAACCATTCATATGGTGTAAGAATACAAGTATTTGCAGCAAAGGTATAGTAATGAAGAAGAAATTGTATGTCATAAACACACTATGTTTATTAGTTATCTATCGTGTGTTTTACAAATAAAAGTGGAAAACACATTCTTGGGACAAAAATCGCATGGTCATTTGGCTCTGCAAAAATTACTAACTTCAAAATTACACATTCCAATTGAAGAAAGAATGAGTAATAGTGAAACATATAGAAATGCAAAGCTTGCAACTCATGTCAAAGGAAATAGAATGGTTGGTGGGGTACCTTATGGACTGGACAACACTTTAGTCACAAATGTTGTAAGAATTCACTATGTTATATGCAGAGAATTTAGCTATCTTTCTTAACTACTTAAATTGTTTTGTTTCAGAAGATGTAGTTTCATTATTGTTCTTGTAAAGTAAGCATTACAAGCAATTCTATGTGGGAAGTATTAGATGATTAAATGTATTTACCCGCAACTCCTAAATTTTAGTCTTCAATATTATGACTTCCTTGTTCCCCTTACTTATCAAAGTGATATGTAAATTGTTTGAATACATAGATATCTAAACTCACTTTTAAACATCCAATGTCATTTTTTACATTTGAGAAGAGATTTGTTTCTTGTTTGTTTATATTTAGTTTGAACGTGTTAGTAGAGGAAACAAGAGATGTTTAATTAACACATGTCACGCTGATTATTCCAGCCAATTTGTGTTTACGATGGTGCCATAGGTAACATTTACTATAATTTACTTCACAATCCCACACAATATCCTCAAAGATCACCTTTTTCCTTTCTCATACCAACATCAGATAACTCATTTTCCATCTCAATTCTCATTGGATATCCATTTTTTAGTCAACAATATTTAAAATGTTGATCTATCAACCTGATTGTCATGGTATGGATGACATACATATGTGTCCATAGGATGGGCCAATGTTATCATGTATGTTAGATAATTGTTGCCATAATTGAATTCGATTGCAGGGAATATTCCTCTCATCACACTCAAAGGTCATCCATGATTAGTTGTCATAGAAAACTACACCATCATTCACATAAATTCTAAGATGTCAGGGATAATACTAGAAATCATAGTAAAGATGTGCAATGGAAACATTAATATGGATGCGACAATGAAGTTAAATTTGAAGGATTGAAGAATATTTATTGCAGGGGTGAGTTGTAATGAGCATTTATCAGAGAGAAAATGGTTTATGAAATTGAGTCTTAAATGTTGTACTTTCCCATCTTGGCCAAGATTCATCACGGAGGTGTCATCTCATGATGGCCTGGTCTACCTCCACATTGGCCTTACTTCATATGGTTTACTGGACAAATTACGAGTTGTCACCCAAATGTGACACCTCCTGCACATCATCCATCACCACCCTTGTGTTGTGTGTAATATCCTCCTTAATGGTGGTCACTGTTATCACCAAATCAAAGCACCAATGCAAATTGCTAGCTTTGTGGATCGAGGCATTGTTGTCCACTCAAAATTCCCTGCTCTTAAAGAAGTGAATTTCCAAAATTTTGAGTTTAAGTGTCTTCTCTGTTGTCCTAAAAATGTTAAAAGTCGAGAAACTGAGTAAATCTGCGCTTTTGGGTCATTTTGTGTGTTTTTCGGCCTGTCGGACATTTTTGTCCCGCGTGTCCCAAGTTCAAAAGTGCGCTCTGTTCCCCGATCGGCCGGTTTCCCAAATGAAGTTCTGCCTTTTTGGGCCGTCAAACTTTTCTACTAAATGTCCTAACTTTTCAAGACAAATGTCCCAAGTTCAAACGGGCAAGTTGTTCCTTTTTTCGGCCGAAACAAACCCAAAACAAGTTGTCACCTTTTTCGCCCGATTCGGCTGCCGAGCTCGCGTGTTTCGCGCATTCACGTCTCACATGTCCCTAATGAACCAAGTGCCATTCGTGCTATTTTTTGCCGCTCTACCCGAATATCCTGCTTATTCAAATTGGTGGGTATGTATTAAATGCACATTCATGGCCTTTCTCTCTCCTAAACGGCTATATAACGAACGAACCACCTTTGCATTTTTCACCTTGCTTCCATGCTATCCATTGCTCGAACCCTTGCAATCTAATTTCCTGCGCGTGTATCCCGTCCTCTGCAATTCCTTCCCAAGTCTATTTTACGTCTCTGTCCTCCGAATCCCTATCAATATGAAGATTAAATTTCAGGGACAGGAACAAATCTCGCCACTAGAATCTGCCGTTCCCAATATTGGGGACAGTGAAGCTCGTCACCTTGATTTCGGTGATTTTTGGGCAAGGATGGTAGATGCAAACCCTACACCAATGGCGCAGATGATTCACGATAGTGGTTTGGCTTTTCGTTAGAGGTTTCCCAATCTCAGTGCAGTGTGCTGATATAGTGCTTTCATGCGGAGCTCACTTCGACCCCGATTCGAGCGAATTAACCAATGTACACGGGAACTCATTGCTGTGGATGGATGCTACCGCCATTAGACCGCACCGAGGATCCAGAGATGGATAATGCCATAGTAGTTTCTCGGGATCAAGCATAGGCCTGTTCAATCAAGACAGTGACAAATACAAGGCGCGGGTGGTGAAGTCCTGGCTAAAGAACCCTAAGAAGGGAGCATCTCGATTGTCCAAAACTCTTTTCCGGGTAGATTTCAACGAAGAATTGTCTGATTTTATAATTCTACTGGCTCGGGTTATGGGTTTACCCTCTACCAACGAATTCCACTTCTGGATGTGCCCGCTCATCAGCATGGTGTGCGAGGGAACTCAAAATATCAACTGGGCAGAGATCATCAGCATGAATTTGGCGGAGCAGCTATCCAATGTACAAAGAAACAAAGAAGTTCTACATGACTTCTTACCTGATGTATACTCTGGCAGCATCAAGGCAATGGTTTGGTTTTTCTTACATTGATGCTCACAAAGATGATCCAGTATATGCCTATCGCCCAGCATTCACCCCCGGAGACCAAAGAATCCACAATTTCGAAGGGTCAATGATGCTTTCACCATGTACGTGGTCAAAGCTCCTTAAAGGTGATACTGCTAGAAGGTTTTTTGATGAAGCCATGAACCTGATATCGCACTACGGTGCCTATTTTATCCAATTCAGAAAATTCTCCTATATCGAGCTTTGCACGCTATGAGGCACCTCCTCCGAGGCTTCCCATGTTCTGCAGTGATAAGATGGCCTTAATAGAAATATGCAGGCAATTAGACAAATTACACAGAACCTGCAGAGACAAGAAGATTTCTGGTTTGCATTTTCCCATCTCTTTGGGAAACTACACTTGTAAAACAGCCCTGGATGCACAGAACATAGAAAGAGCCCTGGTTCCTATCACTGTTCATTTCTTCAAGCCAAGAACTTGCTTCGACTTGAAGAAGTTCATTGAACAGAACATCAAGATAATCTATCATCATAGGGCGATACTGTAAGACTATCGGGGACTGACTGCGAGATGATTTTGAGGCCAGGAGAAGGCATTATGGCAGGTTCTCTCTGCCATTGATCCAAGAACTCGGTTTGTATCAAGTTCCTGAAGGGCTCCAGGATGACAACTCTGATCTATACTCATATGAGTATGACAATGTGGTTAAGCACACTCCCTTGGAGGACTTGGATTGGAACAGAAAGAGAGAGATGATCTGGCCGAGATCCTAGCTCCAATCTTAGTCAGAACTAAGATATGGTTTGATAAGAAAGTTCGAGAGCTCAGAAGGCACTCAGGAGAATCCTCTTCCAAGGATGTTTCAACACCAAGGAGAGAGGCATCGATTCCCAGGTCAGAAACACCAGTGCAAACCCCTCCTGCCTCATCAACACAAGGACCTGCAGCTTCCACTCCTTCTTCATCCACTCAAGTGTACCAGAAGAAACTCAAGGAGGTTAAGAAGGAGCCTGTGGAAAATGATCCTCAAAGAAAGCAGGTAGAATTGCCTATGGGACCGAGAGAACATCATTGTTCTCAGTGAAAGTGAAGAGAGTGAAATGCCAACCCCTGCAAATGCTCCTGAAGATCCAGCTGATAAAGATAAAGAGGTCCAGAGCACTGAACTTCCAAGTGCTATTGATTCTTCTGCCGCAATTGTCTCAAGCACCCCACTCACATCTCAACTTGAATCAACAGCTGCGCAAACCTTGAGTGTCATGAGCTCTCTGTCTCTTGGTCCTCTTGCCCCTCCTGCTGATTCCTCTTCCTCTTTTGCATGGGTGCAACCTCTTGTTGACAGTAGGAAGAGGAAATCTTCCTCTCGGAGCTCAGGACCAAATTTTGATGCTGTGGTAGCCTTGTTAGGCACTACTCCTTCTCGTGCCAAGAAAGCCAAAATCACCTCCAGGATAGTGTCTGATGCTCAAGGTCAGCAATTCCTGGAGATTGCTAAGCCTACAGTAGACAAATCAGAGCAGGACTTGCAGGCATCTGACTTAGAGCTCTCAAGAATTCCAATGGGAGAGTCTACTCCTGAAGGTGAGATCCACAACCTCCAGGAAACGGTCACAAGAGTCATTGGGAGGGTAGAGAAAGGGCAGCAAACTATTGAACAGTTGGAGGAACAGGCCCAGATTCTCACAAGTTTCATCAAGTCTCTTTTGTCTAAGGACAAAGTTTTGGACCCTACCCCATTGACTACTCTTCCACCACCTATAATTTTGAGCCAAGATGAAGTACAGAGTATCAAAGACATGCACAAGTATTCCGTCTATGGCAGAGCTATGGAAGCCATGGTGGATGATATGCTTGTTGTAGGGTTGAACTTCATCGATGAAGCTTTCAAACTCCATGGAAAAGTGAACAATTTGCAACAGAAGCTCTCCTCTACTATTGGGATCATAGATAAAGAGCTAAACTTTGGAGCAGTTGCATAGTAGACCTTCGCCTCATGGGACAGACAGATGAGAACATTTTATTGGCGAGTAAGGTTTTTGATGATGTAAAGGATAATCTGTCAAAATCCTGGGTTTACAGCGTGGAGTGGAAGATCAAAGTCTTAGAGGAGGCTTTGGGAGAACTGAAGAATAGCTGGCAGAAAGGTGAAGCTTTCAAGACACTAGTTGTCTGCTTTCAAAGATATACATTGTCATCTTCAGGATGAAACTTCTGGTGTTCCCCTTTCCTTGCAAGAAATCAAAGCTCAATTCAGAGCTTTTGTCAAAGATAATCTATTCAAGGAAAGCTCCATCTCCAAAGAGAAAATGAAGGAGATCTGCTCTCTTCAATCTGCCATTGAAGAAGAAAATAAAGATTATCATACTCATGTCGAGTTTGATAAGGAAATGGAGAAGTGCCTCGGATTTTGGACTCAGTCTACAGCCAACACGTCAGTCCCTCGTGGCAGAGACATAGCCGAGGCGTTGAAGAGATTCAGGCAGCGGATTTTGAAGTCAGTGGGTCCCTCCCAGTAACTGACCACCTGTCTTCTTCTCCTTATTCTTTTCTCTTCTTCCCATTCTTTTTCCGTTTTCTTTGTAATAAGTTGAGGTATTGCGATTGGCAGTCCTTAACTAATCTTTAGTTAAAAGAAGCGGTTACGAAGAGTAACTGATTTGTAAGCTATATAATGGCCTCTCTACGCCATTCGAAAGGAGGAAGAACTTGGCTTATTTTCCGAAAGTGTAAATAGATCATAAAGAAATCAATACAGAAGGGCCTTCCATTCTTTGTCTATCTGATCTCTGTTATCCCTAAGCATTCATTTAATTTTTGTGAAGATCATTTGTCTCTAGTTTGTTAGTCTCAGATTGCATACTCTCAACTTCCTGCAAGATGGTGATCTTAACCAAGAAGGAACATATAACCAAGAAGGAACTTTGTGTCCTTGATTAATGAATTTGTGTTATGTTAAGAAAATTTAGATGTTATTTACGTAACTTTGTGTCTTTAAATTTCATCTTATTCATATGATGCAAATGATCTTGTTTCAATTCACCGTAACTTCGCATACATAAAGAATTACTCTGTTAACTATAATTCGAGTGTTTTCCTTTCTGCTCATTCTCGTATTCTCATTCTTCGGTCCTTTCGTAGTTGATCATCTTCATAGAAAACACTTTCGTAATGCCCAAGTTTAACCATAAAATCATGTTTTGCATATTTGTAAATAAGTGTTCATTTTCGAATAAGGGAACCTCTCCCATTAAAGAGGAGGGACTTTTTGTCCCCCCGACTGTTGCTCTTCGTAAAGTCCTATTTGATGACCAACAGTTTTGGTGACTCACTGGGAAAATCATATTCCAGCTTTGTAGTTTTTGATCATCCTTTGATCCTGGCGACTCGCGTTTTACTCGAGGGAGAAGGGCCCTTGGCATTCAAGATTCTCGCCAGCTTTTGGAGCAACAGGGTTTTCCTTTCCCTTCCACAAAAAATAGAAGGACTCGTTCGGCAAGCACTCCACCTGTTCAATATAGAAATCCTACGGGTGGCATTCCTTTAGAGCCTGCCAGTCCTAATCTTCGAGCTTTGATTCTTGCTGGTGTTGTAGTTCCTCTCCAAGCCATCTCTCCAAGAATGGCAGCACCATTGCCCTGGGGTCATCGTGTCGGGCCCCTTGCCCTTCCTCAGCCTTTGCATGAGTTACCCGGAGGTAACCGGAAGAACTTCCCTAAATTCAAAGGCGATGGCAAAGTGCATCCTGATGAACACATCGCAGCCTTCATTGTTGCATGTGGAGTTCTAGGAGTTGAACATGAAGACGCTCTCGTGAGACTGTTCGTCGAAACTTTACAAGATAATGCTGCTGATTGGTTCTATCACCTTCCGGCTAGTGCTATCACCGACTGGGACACAATGAGAACTAAGTTTGAAAGCCGTTTCAAGCCAGCAGAAGATGTGCATGCCTTGCTAGCTCAAATCTCTCAGATAAAGAAAGATTCACAAGAGCCCATGAGAGAATTTGTGGCCCGATTCAACAGGTTGATCAATAAAATTCCGCCACTTACCCGACCTATTGATCAAATTCAAAAATGTTTCTTCCTAAATGCTCAATCGCCCGAAGTTAGTTATGCACTAAGAAGGGCTAATCTCGCAACGTTGACTGAGGATCAAACTCTTGCTGTAAGTGTCGAAGATGACTTAATCATGTCAGGGAAGTTGAGAAGAGACCCTTCCAAACCTAAAACTACTTCTTCTTCTTCTTCAACTCCTGGACCGAATACTCGATCCATTGGTTCAAAAACTTGCGAATGATCTCATTGCCATAAAGAAACAATTGGCTCAGCATGCTCCTTATGCAGACATTCCAAGGAGGAATTTTCAGCCCAGAAATCGTTTGCCTGCTTCTCAAACAAGACTAGCGCTTGAAGGACCTCCTGTTAAAGTTCCTGTCAATGCAACCTGTGAAGTTGAAGAACCAGATGATGATGAGGATAATGAAGCTTGCGAGGAGTTTGTGGAAGAAGTTGATGATGAAGCAGATGAACTTGAGGGATCTCGAGTAAATTTCTTCACCACTGAGGGCATTGATGATGGAGATGACTATGATGAAGTAGTAGCAGACATGAATAGCGAATCATTTGCTGTCATGACTCGAGAGCAGACAAATCAGAGGGAGAAAGTGACGCAGCCCATCAAGAAATCTAAGGAGCAGTCGGCAACTATCCCCGTAATTGCAAAAAGAGGATCTCCTATCCCCACTTCATCTACACCAAAGGTGAGTCCTACTCCTTTCTGCTACTAAAGTTTCTTCTTCTTTTTCTCCTAAAGTTGATAAACCTAGGATCTCAAATGATGATGGCCCGTCCACTTCTGGGTCCTTTGATATTGTTGATCACCTGAAAAAGACCAAGGTCCAAATCTCAGAGGCTGAGTATTATCAAACCCATCCCAAAGCTTTTGCTAAAATGATTCACTTTGTCAATTCCCATTCTAAGACCACCTCTAAAGGCCTTTTGCCCACTCCTTCTTCTACACCACAGCCTAGTCTGGTAGCCGCTGTCACCTCGCCTAATGACAAAATCAAACCTTTTTATGTAACACTTCTTATAGCTGGCCATAGGCTCAGTAATTGTGTCATAGATTCCGGAGCCTCAGATAATGTGATGCCCGCTAAAGTAGCTCATGCTTTAGGCTTGACCCTCACACGCACTTATGGATCTTGTTACTCTATGGAGAGTAAAGAAGTGCCCCTGGTCGGAAGAATTAAAGATGCACAAGTAGCTTTTGTTGCTTTTCCCGAGAAGAAAGTGTTGGCTACCATCCTAGTAGCAGATATTCCTCCTTCATACGGGATGTTGTTAAGTAGGAACTTTTGTAAGGACGTAGGTGGAGAAATCCAAATGGACTGGTCACATGCACTGCACTGTCAATGGGCAAATGAAGAAGTTCCTTGCCGAGAAGCAATCTGAGTATATTGTGCAAAAACGGATGATCCTAAAGCACAAATACTCTATGAGGATATGGGACATGGTAACTACATGATTATGTCCCCTGATGAAATTCAACTCCCCAAAGTGTCTCCTAAAGATCCTAATGGTGTTTGGATTTTAGAGTTTGATGGAAGTTGTTCCTCAGCTGGTTCTGGAGCTGGTGTCCTACTGGTGTCACCTGAAGGAAGCCTACATCCTTTTTCATTCAAGTTGCAGTTCGAAAATACTAATAATACAGCAGAGTATGAGGCTCTCATTCTTGGACTGCAAGTGGCCAAAGAACAAGGTGTAAAGAATCTTCTGGCTCGTGGTGATGCAGAATTGATTGTAAAGCAAGTCAGAAACCTTTTTCAAGTAAAAAATGGAAGGCTGAAACATTACCGGAATCAGGTTTGGGATTCCATTGAATTTCTTGATGCTTTCTCTATCGAAGCAGTACCTAGGGAAAAGAACAACAGGGCTGATTCACTAGCAGTCTCAGGGTCACTACTGATTCCTCATCCTGATTTCTCTCAAGACAAGTTCACCATTGAGATGATCCATCGACCTAGTGTACCCGACAATACAAATAACTGGCAAGTTTTCAATGATGATCAACACTTGCTGTCTTTCTTAGAACTTAAGGGTAATTTTGAACAGCTGTATTTCGAAGGAAGCGACAACCTGCCTCGTGAAAATGTGCCTTCTGACAAAGCAGTCACCCAAGGAGAAGAAACAGATCAGGATGGGTGCATCAAACTCAAGGGAAATAAGATTCCTAAAGGATTGGTGAGTTTAGAGGAACTATTTGATAAACATGACAGGTATGTGAAGTCTAGAGCTTCCACTGGACCTCAGCAATCAGCTGAGCATGACAAAATTAATATTGGGAGTTCTACTGATCCTAGGCTAGTGAACATTGGAAAATGTTGCACAACAGATGAAAGGAGAAAAGCAATTGATCTTTTAAAGAGGTATAAGGATGTTCTTGCTTATTCTTATGAGGATTTAAAAGCCTTCAAGCCAAAAGATATGCAGCATTTTATTCCTCTCAAACCAGGAATTAAACCTTTCAAGCAGAAACAGAGGCAATACAACCCCAAAATAGCTGACACCATCTTTCAGGAAATACAGAAGTTGTTGAAGGCCAAAATCATCTTTCCCATCCACCATTCAACATGGATTGCAAATATTGTGCCTGTTAGGAAGAAGAATGGTGAGATCCGCATCTGTGTTGATTTCAGGAATTTGAATCAGGCTTCCTTGAAGGATAATTATCCTTTGCCTATGATGGATCAGATCTTGCAAGCAGTAACAAGATCTGAGATGTTATCATGCTTGATGGATTCTCGGGATATAATCAGATAGAGGTTGATACTGCAGATCAACACAAAACAGCTTTCACTACTCCTTGGGGTACCTTTGCTTACAAGAGGATGCCTTTTGGGCTCATTAATGCTGGTGCCACTTTTCAGAGAGCTATGGATCTGGCTTTTGGAAGTTTGAAAGGGAAGTGTATTTTCATATACCTTGATGACTTGACTGTGTTTTCTAAAACAAGGGCAGATCATTTTGACCACCTGGAAAAAGTTCTGCTGAGATGCAGAGAGCATGGGATCTCTTTGAACCCTAAAAAATCTATCTTTTGTGTCACAGAAGGGAAGTTATTAGGGCACATTGTCTCCAAAGATGGTATTAAGATTGATCCTGAACGAGTTCAAGCTATCCAGCAAATTCCTCTCCCAACCAGCAAAAAGGGTGTGCACTCTTTCTTTGGTAAGATCAATTTTTTAAGAAGGTTCATCCCTGATTTTGCAGAGTTAACTTTGAATATTTCTCTAGATGATGAAAGGGAAACAAACGTTTGGTTGGTCTTCTGAAGGAAAGGAATCCTTTGAAGGTATTAAAAAGGCTATTGCTAAAACTCCTGTTTTAGCCTGTCCTGATTTCAGCAAAGATTTTATTATCTATTGCTACGCCACAGATAATACCTTGGCTGCTGTTTTGACTCAAGAAGATTCTAATGAGCACGAACTTCCAATTGCTTTCATGAGCTATATTCTAAAAGATCATGAGTTAAAATACACCATGATGGAGAAACATGCTTTTGCAGTGGTCAAAGCTGTTAAGCAGTTTCATTTTTACATCCTCAACTCTCACTCCATGGTGTTGGTTCTAGATACAACTGTTAAGTCAATTCTCACACAACAGGAGTTTGGATCCAAAAGAGGGAACTGGGTTGCTAAGGTCCAAGAATATGACATTGACATCAAACCGACCAAGCTTGTTCGTGGTAAAGGCCTTTGTGAGCTCATTGCAGAAGGAGCTAGACATGAGTTGCTAGAGGATAAGGTTGACCTTCCTACCATTCTGTTTCTCAGCTCAGTTGACGAATGGTATGCTGACATCACCCATTTTCTCACCTATGGAGAATGCCCCTCTCATTTGACCACCAAAGAAAAGAGGGTTGTTAAACTAAGGTCAGTACAATATGTGTTGTGGGAAAACGCCTTGTTCAAGCGGGGAATAGATGGAAGATTCTTGAAATGTGTGGACAAGGAACAACAGAAAAGACTACTCTCAGCTTTCCATGATCAGGCTTGTGGAGGGCACTATTCATCAACGGTCACAGCTCATAAAATACTCCGTGGAGGATATTACTGGCCTACCTTATTCAGGGATGCATCCAAATGGGTTGATAAATGTGAGGCTTGTCAGACCTTTGTGGGAAGACCTAAATTGGCCTCTTTGCCTCTTAAGCCAGTTGTAATTGAAGAACCATTTCAACAGTGGGGTTTGGACTTCATTGGTACACTTAATCCTGCTTCTAGTGCTGGTCATACTCATGTACTAACTGCCATGGATTATTTCACCAAATGGGTAGAAGCTATTCCAGTTAAGAGCACCACTTCTGAAGTAGTGTGCAACTTCATAAAAGAGAACATCTTGGTAAGGTATGGTGTACCTAACAAGATTGTGACAGATAATGCTTCGAATTTCTCTTCAATTGAGATAATGGATTTTTGCTATGGTTATGGCATCTCCCTGGCTCATTCTTCAGATTATTATCCTCAGGGAAATGGGCAAGCAGAATCCACTAACAAAAATCTGGTGACTATTATAAGGAAGTTAGTCAATGAGTCTCAACGAAACTGGCACAAGAAGCTCTATGATGCTCTTTGGGTAGACAGGATTACACCAAAGAGAGCTATTGGAATGTCTCCTTTTCAAGTGGTATATGGAGTAGAAGCTCAATTTCCAAGAATAAAGGAGCCGCCACCTTGCACCTAATGAAGGCCATTGAAGATACCAGTTTCAATGATGCTTTGGATAAGAGAATTATGTACCTTCACAAACTAAATGAGGACAGATTGGTGGTTGCTGATAGGATATCTGTTCACCAGCAGAAGGTAAAGGTCCTGTTTGATAAGAAAGCTAGGTTCAGAGATTTCCAAGTTGGAGACACTGTTTTGTTATGGGATAAAAGGCATGAACCTCGTGGCAGCCATGGCAAGTTTGATTCCCTTTGGCTCGGACCTTTCAAGATCAGACACTTTGCTGGTAAGAATTCTTTCTACCTTGATTACATGGATGGTTCTCCTCTCCCACTTCCTTATAGTGGGCAGTATTTGAAATTGTTCAAGTCATAGGTGATTAGGGAGTCCCTTTGTATATTCTGTACAGCTTTTTGTTTTTCTTCTTGGTTTTGGTGTGTTGTCCTCTGTATTGGTTTGCTTTTTGTCTCCATTGCCCAATGGATAAGGTACTGGTCTACTTCCCCGAGTTTGTCTAAGTTCTTGCCTTGTCTCATTCCTTGAATTTATGCCAAGTCATCCCTGAAGGAGCCAGCTGTTGTCCACTCAAAATTCCCTGCTCTTAAAGAAGTGAATTTCCAAAATTTTGAGTTTAAGTGTCTTCTCTGTTGTCCTAAAAATGTTAAAAGTCGAGAAATTGAGAAAATCTGCATGCTTTTGGGTCATTTTGTGTGTTTTTCGGGCCTGTCGGACATTTTTGTCCCGCGTGTCCCAAGTTCAAAAGTGCGCTCTGTTCCCCGATCGGCCGGTTTCCCAAAGTCTGTCTTTTTCGGGCCCGTCGGAACTTCTTGTCCCAAATGTCCCAAGTTCAAACGGGCAAGTTGTTCAATTTTCAGCCGAAACACCCGAACCGCATACTTCGCACTTTCATGTCCCAAATGTCCCAAAGTTAATTTGACAAGTTGTTCCATTTTCGACCGATCACCCGAATCGCGATTTCGCACTTCAAGGCCCCAAATGGCCCAAGTTTGTGCAAGTTGTTCCTTTTTCGGCCAAACACCAAAGTCGCGTACTTTGCGCGCATTTACGTCCCAAATGTCCCAAACTTTTTGGACCCGTTGTCACCTTTTCGCCCGATTCGGCCGAGCCGCGTGTTTCGTGCATTCGCGTCTCACATGTCCCTAATGAACCAAGTGCCATTCGTGCTAGTTTTTTTCCGCTCTACCCGAATATCCTGCTTATTCAAATTGGTGGGTATGTATTAAATGCACATTCATGGCCTTTCTCTCTCCTAAACGGCTATATAACGAGCGAACCACCTTTGCATTTTTCACCTTGCTTCCATGCTATCCATTTGCTCGAACCCTTGCAATCTAATTTCCTGCGCGTGTATCCCATCCCTCTGCAATTCCTTCCCAAGTCTATTTTGCGTCTCTGTCCTCCGAATCCCTATCAATATGAAGATTAAATTTCAGGGACAGGAACAAATCTCACCACTAGAATCTGCCGTTCCCAATATTGGGGACAGTGAAGCTCGTCACCTTGATTTCGGTGATTTTTGGGCAAGGATGGCAGATGCAAACCCTACACCAATGGCGCAGATGATTCACGATAGCGGTTTGGCTTTTGCTGGAGGTTTCCCAATCTCTGCGGTGCTGATATAGTGCTTTCATGCGGAGCTCACTTCGACCCTGATTCGAGTGAATTAACCAATGTACACGGGGAACTCATCGCCAAGCTGGACGCTGCCGCCATTAGCACTGCACTGAGATCCCAGAGATGGATAATGCCATAGTTGTTTCCCGGGATCAAGCACAGGCCCTGTTCAATCAAGACAGTGATAAATACAAGGCGGGTGGCGAAGTCCTGGCTAAAGAACCCTAAGAAGGGAGCATCTCGTCTGTCCAAAACTCTTTTCTAAGGTAGATTTCAATGAAGAATTGTCAGATTTTATAATTCTACTGGCTCGGGTTATGGGTTTACCCTCTACCAACGAATTCCACTTCTGGATGTGCCCGCTCATCAGCATGGTGTGTGAGGGAACACAAAATATCAACTGGGCAGAGATCATCAGCATGAATTTGGTAGAGCAGCTGTCCAATGTACAACAAACAAAGAAGTTCTACATGACTTCTTACCTGATGTATACTCTGGCAGCATCAAGGCAATGGTTTGGTTTTTCTTACATTGATGCTCACAAAGATGATCCAGTATATGCCTACTAGCCCGCAGTTCACCCTAGAGACCAGCAATCGCAATTTCAGAAGGGTCAATGATGCTTTCACCATGTACGTGGTCAGGCTCCTCAAGGTGACACTGCTAGGAGATTTTCTGATGAAGCCATGAATCTGATATCGCACTACGGTGCTTACTTTATACAATTCAGAAAATTCTCTTATATCAGGCTTGCCGGCTATGAAGGCACCCCTCTGAGGCTTCCCATGTTCTGCAGTGATAAAATGGCCTTAATAGAAATATGCAGGCAATTAGACAAATTGCACAGAACTTGCAGAGACAAGAAGATTTCTGGTTTGCATTTTCCCATCTCTTTGGGAAACTACACTTGTAAAACAGCCCTGGATGCACAGAACATAGAAAGAGCCCTGGTTCCTATCACTGTTCATTTCTTCAAGCCAAGAACTTGCTTCGACTTGAAGAAGTTCATCAACAGAACATCAAGATAATCTATCATCATAGGGCAGATACAGAAGACTACTGGGCTGACTGTGCAGATGATTTTGAGGCCAGGAGAAGGCATTATGGCAGGTTCTCTCTGCCATTGATCCAAGAACTCGGTTTGTATCAAGTTCCTGAAGGGCTCCAGGATGACAACTCTGATCTATACTCATATGAGTATGACAATGTGGTTAAGCACACTCCCTTGGAGGACTTGGATTGGAACAGGAAAGAGAGAGATGATCTGGCCGAGATCCTAGCTCCAGTCTTAGTCAGAACTAAGATATGGTTTGATAAGAAGGTTCGAGAGCTCAGGAGGCACTCAGGAGAATCCTCCTCCAAGGATGTTTCAACACCAAGGAGAGAAGCATCGATTCCAAGGTCAGAAACACCAGTGCAAACCCCTCCTGCCTCATCAACACAAGGACCTGCAGCTTCCACTCCTTCTTCATCCACTCAAGTGTACCAGAAGAAACTCAAGGAGGTTAAGAAGGAGCCTGTGGAAAATGATCCTCAAAGAAAGCAGTAGAGTTGTTTATGGGACCGAGAGAACATCATTGTTCTCAGTGAAAGTGAAGAGAGTGAAATGCCAACCCCTGCAAATGCTCCTGAAGATCCAACTGATAAGGACAAAGAGGTCCAGAGCACTGAACTTCCAAGTGCTATTGATTCTTCTGCCGCAATTGTCTCAAGCGCCCCACTCACATCTCAACTTGAATCAACAGCTGCTCAAACCTTGAGTGTCATGAGCTCTCTGTCTCTTGGTCCTCTTGCCCCTCCTGTTGATTCCTCTTCCTCTTTTGCGTGGGTGCAACCTCTTGTTGACAGTAGAAAGAGGAAATCTTCCTCTCGGAGCTCAGGGCCAAATTTTGATGTTGTCGCAGCCTTGTTGGGCACTACTCCTTCTCGTGCCAAGAAAGCCAAAATCACCTCCAGAATAGTGTCTGATGCTCAAGGTCAGCAATTCCTGGAGATTGCTAAGCCTACAGTAGACAAATCAGAGCAGGACTTGCAGGCATCTGACTTAGAGCTCTCAAGAATTCCAATGGGAGAGTCTACTCCTGAAGGTGAGATCCACAACCTCCAGGAAATGGTCACAAGAGTCATTGGGAGGGTAGAGAAAGGGCAACAAACTATTGAACAGTTGGAGGAACAGGCCCAGATTCTCACAAGTTTCATCAAGTCTCTTTTGTCTAAGGACAAAGTTTTGGACCCTACCCCATTGACTACTCTTCCACCACCTGTAATTTTGAGCCAAGATGAAGTACAGAGTATCAAAGACATGCACAAGTATTCCGTCTATGGCAGAGCTATGGAAGCCATGGTGGATGATATGCTTGTTGCAGGGTTGAACTTCATCGATGAAGCTTTCAAACTCCATGGAAAAGTGAACAATTTGCAACAGAAGCTCTCCTCTACTATTGGGATCATAGATAAAGAGCTCAAACTGGAGCAACAGATAGTAGACCTTCGCCTCATGGGACAGACAGATGAGAGAACATTTTATTGGCGAGTAAGGTTTTGATGATGTGAAGGATAATCTGTCAAAATCCACGGGTTTATAAAGCATGGAATGGAAGATCAAAGTCTTAGAGGAGGCTTTGGGAGAACTGAAGAATAGCTGGCAGAAGGGTGAAGCTTTCAAGACACTGGTTGTCTCTGCTTTCAAAGATATACATTGTCATCTTCAGGATGAAACTTCTGGTGTTCCCCTTTCCTTGCAAGAAATCAAAGCTCAATTCAGAGCTTTTGTCAAAGATAATCTATTCAAGGAAAGCTCCATCTCCAAAGAGAAAATGAAGGAGATCTCGCTCTCTTCAATCGCTATCAAGAAGCAAATAAAGATTATCATACTCATGTCGAGTTTGATAAAGAAATGGAGAAGTGTCTCGGATTTTGGACTCAGTCTACAGCCAACACGTCAGTCCCTCGTGGCAGAGACATAGCTGAGGCATTGAAGAGATTCAGGTAGCGGATTTTGAAGTCAGTGGGTCCCTCCCAGTAACTGACCACCTGTCTTCTTCTCCTTATTCTTTTCTCTTCTTCCCATTCTTTTTCCGTTTTCTTTGTAATAAGTTGAGGTATTGCGATTGGCAGTCCTTAACTAATCTTAGTTAAAAGAAGCGGTTACGAAGAGTAACTGATTTGTAAGCTATATAATGGCCTCTCTACGCCATTCTAAAGGAGGAAGAACTTGGCATATTTTCTGAAAGTGTAAATAGATCATAAAGAAATCAATACAGAAGGACTTTCCATTCTTTGTCTATCTGATCTCTGTTATCCTAAGCTTTCATTTAATTTTTGTGAAGATCATTTGTCTCTAGTTTGTTAGTCTCACTGATTGCATACTCTCCAACTTTGCAAGCATGGTGATCTTGTATAACCAAGAAGGAACTTTGTGTCCTTGATTAATGAATCTGTGTTATGTTAAGAAACTTTGTGTTCTAGCAGATGTTATTTACAGAACTTTGTGTCTTTAAATTTCATCTTATTCATATGATGCAAATGATCTTGTTTCAATTCACCGTAACTTCGCATACATAAAGAATTACTCTGTTAACTATAATTCTGAGTGTTTGCCTTTCTGCTCATTCTCGTATTCTCATTCCTCAGTCCTTTTGTACTTGACCATCTTTATAGAAAACACTTTCGTAATATCCAAGTTTAACCAGAAAATCATGTTTTGTACATTTGTAAATAAGTTCGTTTCTGAATAAGGGAACCTCTCCCATTAAAGAGGAGGGACTTCTTGTCCCCTGACTGTTGCTCTTCGTAAAGTCCTATGGAAGTAATCACCACATTCTAGCAACAACACTCAACCCACCATTTTCATGAAGGAACAACAATAACATACCCTGCAAGACAAATAAAATTGGCACAATACAGCTGCAGCTGAAATGAAGAGGTAGGAGAATGCAAAGACAAAAGCAAGGGAAGAAAGATATCCACAAACTCAAATATATTGCTTCATTGATATACATAGTTCATTACATTATAAGAGAAAGGCTAGGATCATCATGCAAGATGTCTAGAATGGATGCCTACAACACATTGGCTTTCATGAAGTAATTTTGGTAGAGCTTCACTATAATGAGAATCCCCTTCTACAAATGAAAGGGCTTTACAATTTATAGAAGTTGAGAGGATAAGAGAGAGAAAGTGAAATTACTACATGCATGCCTCTATCCACCTACCAAATGTAATAATTAATTTGAAAACATTATGGGACACCTGCACAACCCATCCCTCTTATACTCTTTCTTATTGAGAAGAAATTGGTCTCCATGCTCCATTAATGGTGGTAGCTGGTTGTACAATGCATTGGAGTACAGAAGAAGTTTTGCCATTTTCACCACCTTTCCCTCACCAAAATTTAAAATTCAATTTTCTGCTACATAGAGGCTCCAAGACCTTTCTAAAAGTCCAATTTTGTGCAAAATGGAGCTCCCAGTCAAAATTTATGGCCGTTTCATCTCCATTCTATGAGAAACTAGGGGTCATTTCTTGCTACTTCCCTACTTTGCGGGAATCACCCCCAATTACTTCTACTTGCCCATCGGACCTTTCAAACTACTTTACTTCATGTTTTGAGAAGTTAAGTAATTTCAGTTTACCGCACTACTTCTCTTACTCATTTGTCTTCTTTGTGGTGTTTAGGGAGTTCATTACTTACCTTGGGGTGTGGGCTAACTTTCCCCTTAGCTCGCCTCACAACTCGCTTTATAGCTCATGGCATAGCTTGCCTTGCATTGCATCGGGTTTCCTTCATGCTCCAACTTGGTCTTCTCATTTAATTTTTCTTCGGTGAATGGGCCCTTCGCAACTCAAGACTCCTCCTCCGACATCCCCGCAACTCACCATTTGGCTCGCCCTACTTGTCTCTGTGTTTGTAATGCCTCCTACTTGCTCAGGCATTCATCCCTCTTCTGAATGCCACCTAGCGCTCAACTCATCCAACTCATTCTTTTCCTCAATTCATCCTTTATTGGGATTTTGCATTACTTATACTTGTGTCGAATGCAACCCTTTTTTCTTAAGTCATCATCGCTCAACCCATTTTCCTTCTATGTGGTCCTCCACATTACTCTTACTTCGGTGTTTGAGGTGGCCATTACTTGAACTGATGGGCCCCCATTTTACTACTTGTTTCATCGTTGGGGTAGCCATTCGACTTGCTTGTTTGTCGATTTTGGATTACTTCAACTCATCGTTTGAGGGGGGCATTACTTACAAGCAATAGCCCCTCAAAACACCGCAACCTTTTTCAGCTCGCTCCCCTCTCATGAATTCTCAGTGCACGAGCGCGCCTGTTTTGCGGTGAATGACATTTTTTGTGCTTGCATCGAATGAAGGAGGCACTACTTCATTGTTCTTTGGGAAGTAAAGTAACTCGGGAGTGTCGAGTTACTTCCTCCCTGCTCACTTCGCTTTACTGTGGTCTTTGGAACCACTTTAACTTTCATTGAATTATGGGGGCATTACTTCTAAGTAATGCCCGCTTGAAACCTGATTCTTCCCACACGAACACGGCTCAACCCCATGACTTGGTTGCTCAACGATGCATTAGCTTGACTCACCTTCGCCATGAGCTCCAACTTCCTCCATGCTCGACCCTTTCTTGAAATTTTTTTAACTCGACTCGGTGAGCTGGGAGAGCTCACCGAGCTCCCTTCCTGCATATCCCGCCGACCTTGGGCTCGACCCCGTCGAGTCAGCCCCCATTTCTTCTGCCTCACCAAGCTTAGGGAGCTTGGTCCTCACTCCATTGCGTCACTGTAATCGCCAACCTGACTCACCTCCAGACCGAGTTCCCCTCCTGCAACTTGAGTCGCCTCACACCCCAACCTTCATCCTTCACATGAGTTACATGTCCAACCTAGCTCACTGAGTAGCTCGGCAAGCTACTCGACTGCCTCCCACTTTTGCAGGCCACCAACCCATGTAACCAGCTCACCCAACAATTCGGTGAGCTGTTGGGGAGCCTATGATTATTTCCAACCCCTAGCTGAAATTTTATGCATTTTTTAATCTTTTCATGAATTCTTTGTGCACTAGGGCATCAATGGATACCAATAGCGTATCCAAAGATGCTTTTGCCAATTTTTCCCGTTTGGCCTGCATGCGGGCCCACCAGAGCTCACTTTTCTTATTTTTCAAGTTGATCCTTAAGCTTTGAAACCCAGAAGAGGAAATGTATGAGACTTCACAAGCATCCCAATTTGAAACCCAACCACATTGCTTGCTTCTCTGTAGCACTTTGCAGGAATGTTTTTGACAGTTTTAAGCTCGATAAATTATAGTGAAGTAGTTGATGGAGGAACAATCAGTGATAATTGAGGCTATCTGGGGATGGACATACGAGGTAGAAGACAATGTTATATGAATAGGTGATGATAAAACAATCATTGATAATTGAACCACTCTAGCGGTTGGCTATATGAGTGAAAGGTGTATTTTATTTTTCATTCGAAAGAGGGATTTTTAAATAAAAACATGGGAATTAAATGCATGCATGTCCCACACCTATTCCATGACTTAGTAAAAATGTTGGAATTAAATCCTTTCATGTCTCACATGTATTCCTTGGTTTAGATTATTCCTACCCAAATAGAATATGTTATGTGCTCTACCTTATACACAAATGTGAAAAGGGTTCTCCACATAATTGTGATTAGGGTTTTCATACCCAAATAATATATGTTATGTGATCTACCATATACATAAATACGAAAAGGGTTATAACATAATTTCAATTAGGATTTTCATACAAAATTGGATAAGGGTTCTATGTAGCTATAAGGGAAAATAATAGGGTTTGCTTCTAACAATGAGGCACACAAATTTTACACATGTGGAAAATGTAGATGAAGTACACCCTGGAATTAAATACCTACATGTTCCACACCTACTCCATGACTTAGTAAAAACATGGGAATTAAACCCTTGCATGTCCCACACCTATTCCCCAACTTAGATTATTCCTACCAAAATAATATTTGGGTTTCTTTCTCAACTTTATACACTATTGTCATTAGGGTTTCATACAATAATGAGATTAGGGTTTCATACACAATTGTGAATAGGGTTTCTATGTAGCCATTAGGGAAAATAATCGGGGTTGTCTCAAGTTGTGAGGCACGTAGTTGTTCTATATGTAGACGATATAGGTGAAACCTTGTAAGTGTGAAAGATGATGCAATGTGATTTAGGTGAGCAAGATGTTTGGGAGGGAAGTCTGTTGCGATGACACCTGACAACTTAAATTACTCCTATGGGATCATGCAGTCAGGACACATAAAAGGAATGTTCAAGGAAGACGAAGACACGAATTGAAGGATAGAAATAAAAAAGTGAGAATGTATGCTTAAGGAATGTTATGTACTCCACTTTTTATCTCGATCTCGTCCACATTATTCAAATCAATGCAATTTAAGCGAAAGATATTTTCCATCTTCCATTCAAAAGAGGGATTTTATATTAAAAAGTGGGAATTAAATACCTGCATGTCCCACACTTATTCCAAATATTATTTTGTAGAAATCTACTCTCGCATCACCTATTCCTCTGTAAGTACTTGAGCTTGAAACTGAGAACGAACATTTATTGGGTTTTCCATTTTTTCTTTTTTGGCCATTTTAAACGTATATTGCATTCATGTGCATAATGCAAGTGAGATTGCGATGAAAAAGTGGAGAAAATAACAAATATTATTAATGTGGGAATAATCTAATTCATGGTGATCTACTTCCCTTTTTAGTTTCAAGCTCAAGCAAGCACATGAGAATAGAGGACACACAAAATCATCGATAATTAGGTTCTTCAATTGGCCAAATGAGACAAAGGTGGCTTTTATTTTCCATTCAAAAGAGTGATTTGAACTAATAAAACCATAAAAGGGTACTATGCAATGTATAGGTGGAAAGAGGTTTCTTGTTTTCTTAATTTAAGATATGATGTGTTTTGTCTATATTTAAGTGCAGTTCATGTCTTGCAAATTATAGTCATGAAATATTTGGTTACTAAAAATATATAATTTATTAATAATATTCAAATTAAAATTAGAGCTCAAATATGTAAAAAAAATGTTACTTATGGTGTGCAAGGGATCGAGGGAACATATTTTGGAGATATCTAAGAACACAAAGAGTGGTCGATCAAAATTGCAAGTGGCAATAGTTGTTGTTTACATTTTCAACTCTTGTGTTATATGTGTACTTGTTGTTTACGAATTTCCTCAATATTTTTAGCTACTTCACTTAGTTTATGGTTAAAAAAGCACCACATTATATGGTTAGTTAGATAAACCAATAAATAAATATTCCACAAATTCTAGTTGTACTATTAATAAATTGAAAAGTGTTAAAAAGTTGATGTAAGAAGGAGAATTTGATATAATTTGTTTTTCAGATAATGTGGTGTAGGAAGGGAGGATCTGTGCCACTTCGATTTCGTCTGGTTTGGCTCCACACACACACCCGGGACTTGAAGAGATTCAAAGCAACATTGTAGAGGCTTAACCACATTTCTGCTAGCAATTGTAGATGAAAATAGGAGCTTCTTGTATAATCTCTATAGAGGGTAGGGGTAAGAACCAAGGGCCAAACTCGAATACAGTTTACAATCACATGGCTCTGCATGCGAGTGTTATTTATTTATTTCTTTTGAATCATTTATTTTAGGTCTAATCGATTTTGGTTCTTTTATTGAATGGAACATAACAAAAGAAAAAAGATAGACAAAACATGCGCTCCACCGTTGATGACCAGAATGTATGATCCCATGATGCCCTTTGACGAACCGATCTCGTACATATCAGGTGTGGGCAGATAGAAAGAATCCCAATGCACGGCTCTGATTAATTTCAGGGTCATTTATACAGTCTATCATATGTACGGTGGAAATTACAATATGTTGTTAGAGCCCCCGAGATTTCTACCTGTAAACACGCCTTTCGACATAAATAACTAAAATTATTCCATTAGAAACTTATATTGTTTATATAGAGAGTTTTGTAATTTCCCTTCATGAATCGTGGGGATATTTTATCATCGACCAAGTTTTAAAATTCGGTATATATTGTTCTTGCATCGACTGGGATACCTTATTTAATGCCTACGGACAACCACCTACCCTGGTATTAGCTACAAGACACCTACACACTATCTAAACTCACACGGCTTGTAAAGGCTTGGATGACACTTGACTGGATAAGATGAACAACCAGTGAAGGAGATAGTGATGACAACTCAGCGGTGGCAGGAAAGTGCCATCAGATTGTACCATGGGAAATGATCAATGTCAGATATATTTCATCAACGCTTCAATGTACAGACATGATAGTAGTCGTGGATCTTCACAGATGGGTCGAACTAGAAAAAGTAGTGTCTAAAATGGAAAATGAAAATTTAAAAAAGTCTCCAACCTGGTTCACGTTTTTTCAACATTAACTTGCATGAGCATTGCTCAACTTCAATGTACATGAAAATCCCTAAATTAACGACTCAAATTATTGTCAGCGACATTGATATGGTCTTTCTTATGAACGATGGTGATTAAAATTAGTTGTCAGTGCCCCTTAGGCTTTCCTTGTAAAACATGTCTTTCAACGTAATAAGAAAAAGACAATTTAGTATGAATTTTCTCACATCTAATACAACTTATCCGCTAGCTCTTTAACAAGTTCATTAACTTGCATGTATTTCAAAATCAATTAATATTTTAATGAACTTGTTTGAGCAAGGTTTTCTAATCCCAAAGTCTTTCCTTTACGTACTCATCCTTTTGTTTTTTTCACAATTTTTCCGCATAATTGCGAGGGATAACTTTAATAGCCAACTCTTTATTACCCAAACCAGGTAGGTTATATGGTTTTGACTTAAAATGATTAATTCTTTTGTTCTTTCCCATTATTATATAACATGTTTTATATTTTGAAGTGTGGCATACATTTTTATCAAAATAAATTTTTTCCCTTCTAAAAAATTATTTTAAAAATAGTTTTAGTATGTTTCTAAAATATACGACTTGTTTTTTAATTAGTAGAAAGTAATTATTGTTAATTCGATCGATAAAAATAATTTGTCATTATTCATGTCTCACCAAACACATACAATAGGGATCCACTTAACCTGTTCACCTCTTTTAGCATACTCACAACTATGTTGAAATATGAGCTTACACACATGACATGTGAACAATTTAACATAATAACTGAAAGAAATGCGATTTTAACATATTTTCCTGCAATTACTGGAGCTTATAACTGAAAAGGAGCCCTACTAATAATAGAAAAAGCAAGCCTTGTTGTTGGGTTTCGAACCTGGAACCTATTAGATTTTCCTTTGTTTTTAGCGCTCTTTAAGTGCAAATTGTGTTATTGACATTATTCCTACAATTTTACTATTTTTAAATTTCAAAATTTGTGATAATATTTATTCTTAATAAAATTAAGGCAATTCTTAAAAAGTTTTGGTGCCTAAAAGATTAATACATTCTTCCTTGACTTAAATTAATTTAATTTAAAAACCCATAATTATCATTACATGGAGAATCTATTATTGGTTTAAATGCCCATTCGGTGACAAGTGGTTTGTATTTCACATGAGAGTTGTAACGCTGGCTATACTATATTCATATCATATAAATTAGGCCTGTTACATTCCCTCCAATAGAGTCCCTACAACTTCATCACCTCTCATCCTCCTATAATGCTTCACTTCCCCTCTTTCAACTCTGATTGTTCCCTCCTCTTATCAACACCTACATTCAACTACTTAGCAGCCCTACGACATAGCATATCCTTTTCCCTATGCCAACATCAACAACCCACTCTATGATTCTCTTTTTCCTCCAACCTGCATTCACACCACTTTGATCGGTCAACATCTCATACATCAAGTATCACCTCGTGCCCGTCTTCTTCACATGTGAATACCACTTCGAGAGCATTCACATAGGATCCATGGTTCAAAATGTGGGTCGTATATAATGGCACCACGTCTCGTGCCAACTCCATGCTAGGTACATCTTCCCCCAATCAAGCCCCCTTGTGTCATCCAGGTGCGGTCTCGCTTCCAATTGAACTTCTTTAGCATCTCTCCCTTTCGGCGTACCCATTGCACAACTTGGGTGTGATTGCTAGTGTAGATATATTTACGGGAACTCGCAACTTAATCATCTAGCCAAAATTCCTTCCCCATAGTGCTTCGACGAAGGTCAACGCCATGTTTTGAAACTCTTTTTGACACAGAATGAGATAGCAAGGTAGCAAAGGTGAAGTGGTGTAATTAGAAACCTGCTGGCTGCATTTGTTGAAACAATGTCAATGCGAAATTTTGTGCAAGCCATCATTTTTCATGCAGGGTGTGTCAGACCTATTAAACATCAATTACATTCGCAGAGGAGATTTGCAAAGTGTTTTTACATGGAGTTTGGTGATTTTCTATCAACTATCAAAAATAATCAAGAGTTAAATTTGACAGATATTAGACGTTTTTGATGATTTTAAATGTAAAATACTTACAAATATTTGAAATAACCATTGCATGCAACTTACATATTTAAAACATAAATGTCATTATATATAGAGAGAGATTAAACTAGCAATCGTACGTGGAGTGTACGATGAAAACGCCGAAGAGGATGGGATGCAGATTTGAAAATTAAGGGAGCGAAAAAAGGGAGAGGACGAGGGACGACCCCGCACACGATGAGCTGTTGGTTGAATTCTTGGATGCATGAACCGGTCATGCCATTGTCGGGTAAAAGGGAAGAGTGAGTGTTGTGCAGGCATGAGAAATGGAATATTTTGATCAGGCCCAGGATTCCTTCGCAACAATGAGATTTGTCCGGCATAAAGCATTTGGATAACAAGTATATGAATGTCACAAGCGCCAGCATCAAGGTTAAGATCTTAGCTTCAATGGAGATTCCGTTGATCGTCATGTTACAGATTCTCTATTTCCTTTTACTGATAAATAAATTGATTGTATGCAACACTTAGAAACATGTGTTCAAGACATGGAAATGTTGTGTATATATATAGTGAGAGACGATAGGGCAGAAATTATTTGGACAAGCACAAAAAAACCGACACAGCTTACAACAATGTAGAACAAGATAACAATTATTATGGATTCATAATGGAATTATTATAATGGAAGATATTAATCTCTAATCATCAACATTATATAATGAACTTTTGTACCAAAAAACAACTTCAGGGGAATATATAAAATGGCACAACAAATAGACAATAAGTTGTACTTGTATTTGTCGACACTTTGTTATGAAATTAGACACTCTACATTGTTGAAGCATTCATCTTGCCCACTCACTCGTTTCATTTAAGCTTCAAAACTTTAAGCGGGATTTTTCTTCAAAGGGGGGCAAGATTAAACAAGGGCTGCATTGCAGCAGTAGTACCTGCCGTGTAAGCAGTAGGCAAATGATGGAGCACTATTGTGGGAGTTCAGTAAATGTTTGTTTTCTTTGTTGAGTTCGCAGGTAAAGCTACTTTCTCCGACAACAAGCCACATGTCTCCGAGGATCCAAAGAACAGGCGAGGTGGACGAAACACACGCAGCAGATGGAAAAGTATAAGAAGAAAATAAATCTTTAATTAAATCGGTCATATCTGCGGTAGAGGTATGTAGATCTTGTAATCAAGGAGTGCAAAACAAAATGCCACACGGTTTGTGTCACTTGAACAAATATAACTAAAACAATCAATTTTCATTGGGCATGACATTATCGTAACAATTAGAACGACTTATATCGCTCATAACTACATTTACACAAATACGAATAATTGATGTCTTCTTACTTTATCCCTCTATTCAAGAAGATAGATTTTCGAGTTGCCAAATTAGACGAAGATCCTCACACTGGTTCTGTAAGTTATATTCAGCTGATTTAATATCATTCTTCAATTTGGTTTTGAGAATAAAAGTGCTTTTATGTCTTTGTTGCATCTCAAGATTATAAAATCTTATTGGAAATACCTTCAATATATGGCATATTCGACACTGCACCATTAAATCTCCTTACAAAGTCTGTCAGGCACCTCTCTAGCTTGTTTGATAGCCCTTGCCACTTGCTTCCCTCTATAGCCATTCTTTTTAAACAATGCACCTAGTTTTTGAGATGGTTGATGGTGAGAGTATGCATGCAAGTGCGGTAGAGGTGCGGGAAACTTTCTTGTGCCCTGACAAACCGAGAAAGCCATTGATGTTATGGGAGAATAGGACTCCAAAACGAGTAAGCTCCCCTTCTCAATCTCCTTAATCAATTTGATACCATCCACCGAACTACTAATGTGGGATTGTAAGTCCTTGAGATTGTCCCTACCATGCTCCCAATGAAGGTTGGTGTCATCAAAAACATCTTCGCACCATTTAGGTTTCAAAGGAATGGAGTATAGAGCCCGCTCCCAAAATGCTCTGTGAAGAGAATAGCCAACACTGGTGATAAAGGTGACCCCATTTCCTTTACTATTGAATGATCATAAATGACCCCATTAAAGGAGAAGAATGTGGGGTTTAAAGAAAAAGAAACCAACCTAGCCATACCCTCATCCATGTAAGCTCTGAACAAATCAACTGCATCACCAATCCGGTAGGTTCAGTAATGCAGGTTGACTATTGAAACTTGATTAAATACAGTGTGCAAATCCCCCTATTTAGGTTTGTTGTTTCTGATATTTACATAGCGATCATGAATATGATTTAGTGTTATCTATGACGAATAGACTGAGAATGAAATGAATGAATTAAAATGTAGGTAAGTATTAACATTGTGCATGACATCATGTAATATATATATTTAAAAAGCATGTGTCCATGTATGTATATGGGTTCGCGATTGTTCTATCTGTGCGCGTCTGCCAGCATTGTCTCCGTCGTTTTTCTTACCTCTATGGCCGCCTTGTCTTCTCTTAACCATTTAGGGTTCGCAGAGGGTTCACAGAGGGTTCGCAGAGGGTTCCAAGAATATTATTGTGCAAAGATAATTTAAGAAAGATGTTATATCATGGTTAAAAAATAATACTATATCTCAACAAAGATGTTATTTTAAGAAATAATTGTTGAGAAAAATCTTGAACATTACCAAACAAAGTACAGATTACATCATGTATAAGGTCAATTTAACACTAATGCTTTATTTTGTAATTTTTGTTTTGATTAATGATACAACCCGAAGACAATAGCGAAGCAAAATTAATTCGCAATTTACTTCAACTTTACAGCACAAAAAATATATAAATTTATAACAACTTACTTAGGGGAGAGGACCCTATAACCGTGCACCTAACTTTAGGGGCACGCAAATATATGTAAGTATGTCGTTAGCGTAAAAAAATTATATCATCGTGCAGCGTATGATCGTGCCATATAGACATTTTCATTTCGCGTGTTAATTTGGAGGGAAAAGTAGTTTTTGAATCGATTTAATATGAAGAAAATCAATATAAAGCATTTGAAAGAGGGACCAATGACCGAGTGCCCTATGTGTCACATTCTCATTAACTCTTAAAAAGTGTAATTAACCAAAAAGTGAACAACTATTGGTGCTTTTGTCAACAACCTATGGTGAAAAGAGATGTACATGTTTTGGTACCCGCTCGGTTATAGGGTCCTCTCCCCTAATCCTACCTTCAAAACACATAAATAAAGGCACGCCACTTAATCAATATGCCACGTGTATATTTTATTATTTACATTAATTATTGTACTATCTTACGTTTTAATATTTTTTCTACCTACTAACTTATGAACAATGCAACATTTTTACATTATCTTTCATGCTATTTTTTATTTAATTTTTTTAATGTTTTTTTTAGAGGAGGATTTAGTGGTGTGATGGTATTTAACTTTTATTCTCTACATTAAATTTAACATTCATTTGATTGTTATTTTAAAAAATCATTATTATTTATAATTATGAAATATGAATCAAAAAATAGTAATAACTTGTTACAATAATAATAAAGGATGAAATTAAATAGTGTGACTTTCAATTTTTATTTGCTACATTAAAATATGACCAGCATTTAATTTTTTATTTATTTTTTAATTTTGAAAAGTCAATCAAAAATAATAATATCTTAATCATTTGACACTTTTTTTTTTCTGAAAAAAAAAATTGTTACCAACAAGTCAAGAATATGAAGAGAATGTAATAGAATGATTAAAGAATATAATATGCCTTAAACAAAATTTATTTATAACTTAAATATAAACTATTTGATTGATTAGATTTTTTTTTTTGTAGGATTTGTTTTTATTGGACAGGTATATGTGGCTTGTGGTATTAAAGTATGTATTTAAAGGGAATCATCCCACTCAATTAACCATTATGTTAGTAAGAGAGTCATAGGAGTTTATATGTTACTCTAGAATCAAGCCAACCAATAAATATTTTTAGAGTAGTAGAAGCAATTCCAAGATCCACTAAAGAGGTATAATCAATTTGAGGTAGTAAGACACATTTAAACACTTTGACATGATATTTATTTTGAGTGAATCATGAAGCCAAAGAAGAGATAAGAACACTGAGCAAGCAAAAATACTCCTCTCGCAATCAATTAACCATTATGTTAATAAGAGGGCCACATCCCTTGACATCACCCTTAATGAGATAAGGATCATGATAAAGAGTGACATTATTTCCTCATGTATTTTTTGGTACTAATCACAAAACAGGGAGACCCACTTAACACACAAATATGGTAAACATTTGTTAATTTGAGAAGGAAAATATAATCCACCGATGTAGACTTGTCACCTTCCCACCTCTTTTCGGATTGAAAAAGCTGTTCAACTATTCGCTCCATGTTTAAAATGGTACAAATTTTAACTAAGTCGATAAAAAAACTAAACCTTATTTTTTCTAATTAAGATTATATTAAGTGCCTTTAATAAGGGGAGTATTTTAAAGGAAATATTAGCAGTGCCACAAATAAATCCCAGGCCGATATCGACATGGTCGGTAGGTCCTTCGTAACTAACAAAACAGTCGTTCACACAAAGATGAGAAGTGGCTCTGTATGGTATTAATTCGACGTCATACGGACAGAAAAGATAGCATGGAATCTAAGTATAATAAGAGGTTCGAGTTCAAGAATCAAACCTGACGATATATCATTGCATTTGAAGGATTTAGAGACGCTTCATTGTGGGCCAGAGTCCTAATTTCCTTGGGAAAATGAAGAGGTTAAGAGGCTTTCACATCACTCCTAATAGTAATAATCAGCCTCCCTCTCCAAGCATGACAAAGACAGCGAGTGAGTAGGGTACCACTAGAAGATGAGCTTTTCAATTTTTCATTTCCCGTCCTTTCGCCTTACAAGAGACACACACATGGGCCCTCCAAGGCTCCACCCATCACACAAAATTATTTTCCCATCCGTGGGGAATGTTGTCATCACTTTTTTGGCCTATATTTCATGTGGATCACCACTGTCCTGTTTCAGGTGGATAAACAATGGCTTAAAGTCAAAATTCAAGCCCTTCCCCATCTGAACTCGACAAAATCCTCATTAATAAGGTTAAAAATGCACCATAAAATCCATTCATTCCCACGGGTTTGGAGAGTGAAAATTGCACCACCGTCACTCAAATCCATTAGTGAAGTATAGAGCATTGAAGTGGCACAAATTTTCTCGTAGATGGTCACTTCTCTTATTATTTCGAACATCTGTTGTTGCATTGCTCTGTTTAAAGCTCATTAAACATTATAGAAACAACCAGTTGAATGACATATAACCATGAGCCAGCAGATAGTTTTCAAATCTACATTTCATTACAATAAATTTAAAAAAAAGATTTAACCAAGATGAAAACAAAGAGTAAGTCCACAGAGGCCACAATCTGCTGTGCAGGTCTGGCAAAATAATTGAAATATGAACCTAATCTAAAGATCAATCCGTGATGAGTGAGCATTTACACCACCTACAGATGTTACACAAAAGCTAGACATGAATCCCAGTAGAAAAGCATCTTAAGAGGACGCTGATCACTTAGCATATACCCTGCTCGGTTGAGTGTGTTACCATGCCTTTGCAATAGCCATTTCGACAAATTGTGTTAGTGTCAATTTGCAACATAAAATGCATCTACATGTTTGATTGGTGTGCTTGCTGTACCTCTGCCTCTCATTTCATGGAGAAGCACTACCACCAGAGCCAGGTATAAACAAGAGATTACAAGATGAATTCTGTACATGCCATGCTCCATAAAATAACGGAGATGGCTAAGAATATGGTCAGAATTTTACACTTTACATGGTCTGGTTTCCAGTTCAGGCTGATACGTAAGTGCCATAATATGAAACCATTTTGAAAGTGCTTGCCTGTTTTACAGGCAGAGCTCTGCTTGTTGCTTGGCCTGTTCATCTGTCCAATAATTATGGGCATGTATGACCCTGTCTAACAGATCCTGAGGCACCGGCTCTCCCCTCCGCTGATGAGGAGAAATCTTAGCTGTGTGAACCAGGGTTTTCCATTTGTCCTACAATGCAAAAACATAATATATTTAAATAGCAATCATAAAGATAGACATACATTTTATTTAAAATTTATTATTTTCTATCCAATCCTCCTAATCACTAGGACCATCTTTTGATACTTCTCCAATCAAACAACGTCTCAATCAAGTATGACAAATAACATGCATTGCAATCTAATTACACAAACTGATCGAAACTTTAAATGTATGTTTTGTTTCCTTTTTTAACCCCACTAGGTGATTCTATATAGCCAACCGAGAGGGCAGGTGATGAGTACACTCTCTGTTAAACAGTACCAGAGCTGAGGGGCACAAAGGGCCTGGAGAGTCGAAGGAGGGTCCTGAAGGCCAAGAACAGCAAGAAAGGAATTCTAGGGACCCACGGACATGATTCCCAAGGGCCCACCCAACAAAGGACATCACTTTGGGAGTGAGAATACTGGTAGTGCCATCTATATGTGGAAAACATCAGACCGAGGTTTAGACGAGGCTTGTACTAGGAAAAAGCAAAGACATACTAAACTGTGAGCCACACCATTTCCGTATGAACATACAGTGAGAGTAATATAAATTGATGAGAAAGTCTGGAAAAGCTGAAACAGGGGAACTGTGTGCCTGGTTTGCAAAAAAACAATTAAAAATGCTCCCTAAATACCGAATGAGTTTATGTCTCTCGGCTATAAATTGTAAAGACAATTATGCAACCCTCTTCTCGTGAGTTCAAAATATAAAGCTAAAATTAAATATGCTGAGCTGAAATCTACAATACAGTCAACCTAAAAGTAGTACATTCCAGCATTTGGTGATTTAGATAAGCTTTTATGCAGGTAGTGCATTCTGTTGACATAATAGCATACAATTAGGAGTAGAGGAACAATTATGATAATACCTTTAAATCAACATAGGTCCGGTGCTTTGCATTTTCAAACGCACGCAGCTTAACATCTCGCCACCTTTAGAAAACCAGACTTAGTAAGGCAAATTGTCTTAAGTGCATATAGCAGGATTCAATGAGCAGTGACACTTTTTTGCTTTTTAAAATGCATGCAAAGCAAAATACCTGCCAGTCCCAAGCTTTTCAACTGCATGAACAAGAGCCTCTACCTCGGCAACAGTGAATGGTCTCCTGATCCGACGTTTACCAACCTCAGATCCTGGGTTCATGTGGTTTAACGGTACCAAGGCCAATCCTTGTGCACTTTCAGATCCAACACTTGGATGCACTATAAGGGCTCCAGGAATGGATCCAGATTTTGTTGGGGAATCTGTCATCATTTCATATTCACTCTTTGCATACTGCTTGGTATCAGACTGTGTTCGACCAGCTGCAGACATATTTAAAAAATTATTCTGAGAATCAAAATCAAAGAGACCTCCAATCCATCGTTTAAACCTGTCAAAAAAGTTGGCAATAAGAATAATACCTGCAATACCCGCCACTTCTGCGCTCGACATCCCATTTATCTTAGTCGACCGACCTTTCAGAACACTTTTATTACCTTCAGCAGCACTTGTCTGTGCTGAAGTAGTTACTGTGGGGTATCTGCAAAATTGACATCCAAAAAAGACAAACATTTTACTAAAATAATAGTAGCATAGGTCAATACTAGTGCCTACAGCCCTTCTTGAAGAATTTAAAGTATGAAAACAAAATGAAAGTTCGACACATCAATTCCATTCTAATAAAGGTGAAAGCTTTACCTTGGTGAAGGTTGAGTTGCTGCACGAGAGAGCACAAAAAGTGGATCCTCAGTACATGCCTGCGATGTTGGAGTTGGATTTGGTTCTAGCATAAACCCAACAGAATCCAGCTTCCCACCATGTGATATTCCTAATTGGTATAGAGTATCACTCTCATCGGGTAGCTTCTTCCCTTGAAGAAGAACCCGGACTCTCAATCCATCTCCGAGAAGATCCATTGCAGCTTCCATCACTGCCCTCTGTTTGTTAAAATGTAACAAAATTGTGGAAAAGGATAAGTATATCAATCAGTGATTGGAATTTCGGTGTGGTTGCTGTAAACACAACCCATAAACACCTGAGCAAACATAAATTTTGAAAAACATATCTCCCGTGCTAATATAATTTTTAAATTTCACCATGTATTTGCTAAGACACCTGTAAGCTATCAAAAGAAAAAAAAAAGTTAAAACAAATCTCTTAAGAAGACGAATTCTGACCTTCAAACTTGCAGCAGTTGCAGATTCTGGCATGTCAATAAAAAGCTCTGGGATAGTAAATGATTTGATGCTCAGCTTCACTGCACAGAAGATCCAAAACTCGTGTCAAAAACTGTTACCTCCCAAGAAAAGCTATACAATCTAGCGAAGGGTTTTATAGAATATCGTGTATATATCTTAAAGAAGCCAGCCAAATATATTAGAGGCCAGCTTATATTGAATCAAAAATTACACTTATGCTGAAGATTCTAACCATGTGAGTCGCCTGTTTTCTTGGAAGAATGTTTTGAAGAACCTGCAGCTGATTGTGGTGATGATGCCACACTTGACGATTTTGCTGAAAAGGAAACACAATTCTCAGGCGCATGATAGCCAAAAAGGCCAACACAAGATAAGGAGGCAGAAGAAAATAGTGAAGAGCAATATGCATCATTGCAAACAGGAAATGTACATTCTGGAGCAGTGCCCTTATCATGCATTATTGACAAGTGAAGGGATTAAACTTTAAAGCATTATCAATGTAAAGAGGTCTCAAAATCGAAAAGCACATTTACCTCTGCGTATCTTTGAAGCACAAACAGGAGGATCGCCGTCTGCCCCATTGCTATCTAGACAAGTACCACTAGTAGTGCTTGCATGTAAATCCGAGGCAGGAGAAAATGTTTCTTCAGCTAGTCTTCTCCTTTTAGAAGGTGAACACCTTACACTCCTTTGCCGTGTGAAGCCCTCGCCAGAATCAGGAGATTCATTTTTAACATTTCTATCTGTTAGAACATAGCCAACAATAATGAGCATTGTAGCAGAAAGAAACAAAGCAAATAAATAACATGGTTTCAACTTTCAGTAATCCAAGTGACCCCCAAAAATTCTGTCCGTTAAGATGAGTTGATTGAAAGCCTTGACAAGAGAAACATATGTATTGCATGATTATGGAAATTTTTTTAAACATTCTTGACAATTTAAATTGAATAAGTATTATGGTTCATCTACAATATATCTAATGAAATCAGCCAATACAACTTTAATCCTGCATGAAGGGTTAAGATAAAGATTACTTTAAAAAGAAACCTGAAGAGAAATAGACTTTGAAATCAAATCTTATAATGGCAATTGAATTATCTTGCTATGAATAGACTTGAAATCAAATCTTATAAAGGCAATTGAATGATCTTGCTATGAACTGTCCCCTCCTACTGAAGTCAGTTTGCAAAGAACAGACAAATTATGCTGCTACACACTGAAATATCAAAAGTGGAAAAGTAAAAATTACCTGTGTTGGACATGATGTCAGAGCGCTTCCGCTTTTTGGAAGAAGCAGAAACTGCTTGCCTGACCTTTGACATTGATCTTCTAAGTTTTGCTCCCCTGAAATATGTGTTCTTAAACAGGTTTTTGTTTATTCTAGATGGAGCGGTACATCCAGAAGAGTTGTCGTCATCATCTTTGCAAATTTTTACCCTTTTGTTAGGAGAATTAAAGAAAGAATCATGGGGTTTGCTCCCTACACAGAGGGGTAAATCTTCGCTGCTGCCTGAACTAACCAATGGAGGTGTTTTTGTATCTGTGGATGTGGGCGTCTCTCCGCTGACTATCGAACTGGCAGGAAGGGAATGTGCATCATGCATCAATTCATCTTCCATGTTTTCGGAGCCGTGAAGCCTTTTCCATTGTCCTAACTTGCTTTCATCAATCTCGTTTTCCCCTTTTCCTTCACCATTTTCAACCAAACCCATGGCCTCTTTGGATAGTTCTACAGCAGACTTGGGCAAATCCTGCCCTGGACCGAGTACACACTGCTCAGTCACAAAATTCCCTTTGCAAGCATTTGTAGAAAACCTTACCTTATCCGCACAACATCCTTTTTTATCTTCACTCTCTCCAATGGAGATGCCTTGCATTGGCCTTTCAATTGCAGCTTCTGTATCAATGGCAATACTCTCCATGCTCGCGATCAACAAAAAAGCGGTCGTATCTGTGGAGGAGGAGTCGCTGCGGCACCCAAACACGCAACCATTTTGCCCTGAACGATAGGTACCACACCTCTTTATTCAATACGACCTAATCCGACAGGCGTAGAAGTACAGGGGGATATGGTGGCCTGTATGGATAGTGTACAGGAGGACAAGCACCACAATCTAGAACACAGGGCAAGCATGAATGAAACGCACCAACGAACTGACGCCACGATGTCCGGCAAGCACTCTCCTATTTCTACGACATCCCTGGTGTATGGCTCGCGATTGTCCGTACATCGTCGACCAAACGATCTCGGCCATTGCTGTCTTCGTCCGTGTCAGAGCCCCTCCGGTTTTCTCACAGAGAACACGCCTTTCGGCGTAATAAATATAGAATAGTCTTTTACACATCTTATCTGTAGTAAATAAATAACATTATTTTATATTTTTGAAGGGTAACGGCACTTAAAAATTGTTTGACAGGCATAAGTATCGTCCACACAAATTCTAAGATCTCAAGACTAATATTCCATTCCTCGCCATGAACTCTGAGAAATTATTACTGGTATACATAGACAATCCTTTGGCTTTGCTAATACTTGATCTTAAAAAGATGGAAAATTTTGTGTTCACAAGACTGCTGGTGCTGCTTGTGCTGTTTTCATTCTCAAAATCAGCGGCTGCATGGAATAATGCTTTGGACCAACATTCGCTCTTGGCGTTCAAATCCGGCATCACTTTTGATCCCAATAACTCACTGCGGAATTGGTCCCCAAATATCTCCTTTTGCAACTGGCGTTACTTGCTCAAGTACTCCACATATGCACTACAGAGTTGTTGGGTTAAATCTCTCCTCCTCGGATTTGGAGGGCGTCATCTCTCCTCTGGTTGGGAATCTCTCTGCTCGTCACAACTGAGAGATTCCACAGCTCCTCCTGTATCGCAACCGATTTCAAGGAAGCATTCCATCCACTCTCTGCGGCTGCCGCAAATTAGTTGAGTTGGCACTCTCTTACAACCAACCTTTACTTGGCAGCAAACTATCTTACGGGTACACTTCCCTCTCCCTTGAAACCTATCTGCATTGACTGACTTGGAGCTGTCAGCAAATTATCTCACAGGCCAGATTCCTGCTGAATTAGGCAGCCTCACCCAGCTAAAGACGCTCTACCTTCATACTAATCAGTTGTCAGGCACCATCCCCTCCTCTATAGGAAAACTGACTTCCTTGACTGACTTGGAGCTGTCAACAAATTATCTCACCGGACAAATCCCGACTTCCTTCCTGAACTGTACCGCTGTTGTGGGGTTGTATTTGCACCAGAATCAACTAAGTGGACACATTCCATGGGAACTTTGTTCCAGGCTCTCCTATTTGCGATTCCTTTATCTGTGGGGAAATGAGCTCAGCGGAAAGATTCCGAACTCCATTGGAAATTGTTCCAAACTCGAGGAGCTTGTTCTAAATGATAACTGGCTAAGTGGAACAGTGCCTATGGAATTGGGTAAGTTGGTCTTGCTTAAAATGATTCATTTAAGTCGCAATAAACTTGTCAGTGGCAGCCAAATCTCATCCGATCTGGAAGTGATAAAAATGTCACATAATCATCTGAGCGGTGTTTTCCCCCAATCCATAGGCCAACTTTCTTCCAATCTATCTATCTTATTATTAGCATACAACAAGATAAGTGGAAGCATGCCTCAAGACATTACCAATCTTACCAACTTGGCCTACATGGACCTAAGCCACAATCTTTTAAGAGGTTACATTCCATATGGAATTAAAAGATTGCATAAGCTGGAAAGATTAGATTTGAGTGGAAACAGATTAGAAGGAAGCATTCCAAATGAGATTGGTCAGCTCCAAAGTCTTGGGTTGTTAAATGTTAGTCACAATAACTTATCTGGAAGCATTCCTGATTCACTTGGTAGACTCCAACAGCTCCGGAGGATTTTTCTTCATCACAACCACTTCTCAGGAGAGATACCTGCTGGTTTGAGGAGATGTCCCAATTTAGAACTGCTTGATTTCTCTCACAATGAATTGAGGGGCAACATACCTGGAGATGTTATGGCCAGTCTTCAAAACATTCAATTCTATGTGAATCTGTCATGGAATTTTTTACATGGACCCCTACCCGGAGAGATAAGTAAGATTATAAGTGCTCAAGCAATAGACATTTCTGGCAATGAGCTTGAAGGGGCGATTCCAGGTGTAGTAGCAGGCTGCCTCGCACTAGAGCATCTTAATCTCTCTCACAATGCTTTTACAGGTCTGATACCAGATGCAATTAGCAAATTACAAAATCTAGAGAGTGTTGATCTCTCTTCCAATTTCCTATCAGGTACAATACCCATGTCCCTTAAACAACTAAAAGCCCTTCACTACATTAATCTTGCTTTCAACAATTTGACAGGTGTAATTCCAGAACAGGGATTGTTTCCAAATAAAACTGTAACTGCATTATTGGTGGGAAATCCTGGACTCTGTGGTCCGAAAAATACTTGTTACCTGCATGTCAGAAACAGGGCAGCGGAAAGCATACACTACTTACAAAAGTAATTCCGTCAGCTGCTGGAGTCTTTGCATTTGTACTATGTTCTTTGATCTTAGGAATAATGTGGAGGCGGAAAGTCTTGAGACAACATTTTGATCTGACAAACATTATGGCTAGAAGACTTGGGTATCCGAAGTTTACATATCAGGATCTATCCATAGCAACAAATGGATTTGATGAGTCAAATTTGCTTGGAATGGGCAGCTCTGGATCTGTCTACAAAGGTGTCTTAAGCGATGACAAGGTAGTTGCTATCAAAGTTCTCAATTCACCCAACGAAGAAGGTCAGAATAGCTTTAAGGCAGAGTGCAAAGTCTTGAGGAGGATTCGACACCGCAATCTCGTTAGAGTCATAAGTGCATGTTCCTACCTGGACTTCAAAGGTTTGGTTCTGCAGTTTGCATCAAATGGGAACTTGGAAAAATATTTGTATCCTGATGGTATTGAAGAGGATATTTGTAGGCTGGGGCTGAGTGAGTGTTTGAACATTGCCATAGATGTGGCCCATGGCATGGAATATCTGCATCATGATTGTCCTGTCCAAGTTGTGCACTGTGATTTGAAACCCAGCAATGTGCTTCTGGATGCCAATATGACAGCCCTAGTAACTGATTTTGGTATATCGAGATTAACTAGCTCCACAAACTCCATGGATTCCTTGAGTACAACATTTTCCTTGAGAGGATCTATTGGTTATATTGCCCCTGGTAAACTTTTATTGTCTTACATAGAATTAAAATTAATTTCACTCTCTTTAACAATATTAGGATCAAAAGATAATCACTAACTCTAGCCAACTTGATTGCAGAGTATGGATTGGGTGGGAGAGTTTCTATAGAGGGGGATGTTTACAGTTATGGCATTTTGTTGTTAGAGATGGTTACAAGGAAGAAGCCAACGGATGCCATGTTTGTGGGAGATCTGAACATGCGAAATTGGGTGAGTTCAGCTTTTCCAAATAGGTTAATGGACATTGTTGACAGAGGTTGTGGAGGACTTTGAATATGGAACAAAATATATGCCTAATTTCATTCATACGCGTTGGCCTGCTTTGCATAAATGAATCTCCCCGAGAAAGGCCAACCATGAGAGATGTGGGAAGAGCATTGGAGAGTCTCAGAACCATTGTCATGGGAAGTGCAACATCAACGTCCTCGACTTTAACAACTACAATATCAGATTTGGTACGCAATACCAATACCAATGCAATATCAGAAGGGATGTATGACAGCCAAAGTTCCACATTTTAGATGCCTATATGGAAATGCATAGAGTATTTGCAGGTGCTCTTACATGGATCTTACTTTGATAGGTATTGTAGTGTTTTGATGTTAATGCATGTAGAGATATAGGCAAGAGTCGAGACTACTTTAATAATGTAATAGCCTTGTTTTAGGTACATAGTGTAATGAGCAATAATAAGATTGAGCTTGTGTAAAACAAAAAAATTACTATTAAATGTACCTTTTTTTAATAACACACTAACAATTGTACACGTGTCTAATGAAGACATCGATAAGGGTAGCACTGAGTATTAAGAATGGGAACAAAATGTGGAAAAGAAACATTGAATAATTAGAGGATTTATTTATGAGTGGACATAAGTTGCAAATGTCTAGCATGCAGAGAAATGTTGGGGCGTCAGAGGCGAGTTGCAAATGTCTAGTATGTGGAGAAATGTTGGGGTGCTTGAAGGTGCACCTTTTCTATTTTTCCAAATTTGACATATGGACCTCAAGTCGTCTTTGTCAAGCATTGGAATGAGAAAGGTAAGCAAATGTGTCGTTCATCAAGGAAGAAGACTCTGGGGACAAATGTGAAAGTAAGTTCATGTCGTTCGACACATCCAATTTCTATAGTTGTTTTGTGCAATGTTAGTTGATGAGCTTTGTGGATTGTCGCATTGTGTTGGATCCTTGTTGGGGGAAGATTTTTCACAAAGTGAGAGACACTTGAAAGCTTCTCACAAGGGTCACTCCTTACGAGTTTACTACATACAAAGGTATATCATTGGCGGGAATCATTAGCCTAGGTCTCCAATTAGAATGATAAACTTGTTACCAAAAGACATCATTTTATGATGGGGGAAAGCCACTTGTAAATGCAAGTCAACAAGGGAAGAAAAATGGGGCCAATGGAAGGGAGGCATCAAGTAAGTTAGAACGGAAGGAACAAAGGTGAAACAATGCAAGACAAAGAGGAGTGATGAAGATGGGGGTCTATGATTATGTGAGAACACAACAAACTCAAGGGCTCATTTCCAACCCCATATAATTTTGATAAATTTGTCGAAGAAAGAAGTGACATTTTTCAAGGGCATTTGACAATAAATGATGATAAAGTCGTTGGTGTAAAGCTTGAGAATTTGCACCTTGGACTATATTTTAAATGAAGCCATGGAAAGCACGACATGAGGCACACACAATGTGAGTGTATTCAAAGGGGATGCAACCAGGAAAGCAAAGGGAGATGGTCAACCCAATTGAAAGCCCCCAATAGTTTAAATCCCTCCTTCGTCATCTATGATCCTCTTCTTTCTTTTGTTAAGTCACATATGAACTATGTGCCATATGTGTAAATTGCTCAAAGGAGAAAGGGGGTGTGGACTACGTGAAGGATACAAGAGAAAAGTTGTTGACATTGAGATCAACGGTCCATATCCTATATACCATTACTCTTCCTTCAACAATTAATGACAAAAATGGATTCACTATTATTGTGGCTATTCATGATACCGGTTGTCATTCAAACATGGTACCTAAAATTGTTTGGAACTATTTTTGATAAGGGACTTAAAATTGTATGGAGGTGACATTTCAATGTGGGACCTCAAAGTGTGCCTCTCATGTGTGGCACAAGGCAGACACAACACGAGTTGATTCAAAGGGAGTCCTAGTAGGCAAAAGAAGGGGAGATGGTCATCCCAATGACATTACATCAATGTGTAAACATATAAACATGAGTTGCAAGGCTGTCTAGACATATGCACACTTAACAATCAAAAAGTTATCTTTAAAGTTCGTAAGCAAAACACATTTATTTTTATTTAATTTAAATTATTTATTTCCTTTTTAACATTTCCATTTTGATTAGCCATATTTGGCCTCATGAGCACCCTAATATTTAAATTAAATTAAATCATAATTATACCATAAAAAATTAGATATTAATAATTAATACAAATAATTGTCCTATTTAATGCAATGTTTGTTGAGTATTAAATCTGTCTTAATTTCTGCCTACCTAGAAAGCTTGCCTCTTTAATGACTTTGTACCCTTTTGAGATTAATATAGTTACATTATTATGTGTTTCAATAATACAAGCATCAAACGAATATAAACAACAATTATAATGTAATGAAAATAGAAAATACTTTAAAATAGGAAAAACACATTATAATGTAAGGGTCACAATAAATTCGATAAATTTAGAAATTATTATTAAAATATAGGACACATACATCGAAACATAGGGGACATTAATTTTTGACATGCAACCAATAAAAATAAGCTCTTGATCTTGCTAAAGCAAAAATGGCAGAACAATATCTACAAAATGAATTATCAGTGTTGCTCAAAGATTAAGAGGGAAAAGCATGTGTGCATATATTCATCGCCCTAACAACTTACATAAGTATTGTTATAGAAAAAGTAGTTTGTGTGCATGTGCATATGTGTCGGGGGTGTACATGTATATGTGTGCATGCATGTGCACACGCACATGTGTGTTCCTCCCTATAACTAACAAAAACACAACACAAAAGACAAGACTAATTTAAACTAGCAATCGCATGTGAATTGTGTGATGGAACCACCAAAGGGGATGTGTCGTTGAAGTAAAAATGGAGGGAGGAAAATTTTAGCTAAGGAAGAGGAGCGATGAAGAAAAAATTTGGGGAGGAGAAATCAAAGAGTGGGGATAATGATGGGGAAGAAATGAATGACTATTCGATCTTACGACCATGTATATATGGAATGTGTTCCATTTTTCAATTGTTTGTAGATAAAACGAGGTGCATTGTTTAGGTCGTTTAGGCAATGCAGTTTGGAGATATCTCATAAAGTAAGGTGTGGGCGATGAGAAATTTCAAGGGAAACTTGTAAATGTTTGAATATGAAACTCTGCATATGTTAGAAATGTAAACTCCACATTTATGGTTTTTTATGTCATCAATTGCATACAGGCGATTGCTAGTTATATTAGAAAGTTAATAATAAAGTAGTTCAGGAGATATCGATGTAGCACCAAATAGGAAACAATTTCCACACATTAGAAATACGAGATGGGAAAGATAAACACCAAAATGTATGAAATATATTAATATATGGCATTTCCTTTTTTACTGTAGTCATCACTTTTTAGGCCAGTGCAGAAATATGATGAAACAAGTATTGGTAAGCTGAGTTAACTTGATAAAAAAATGGTGTCTATCATGAGAATAATGTTGTATTATATTTAATTTAAGTGATCTAGAGGGGTTGCTAATTCAACAAAAAAAAAAATTGTCCAATATAGGGCACTGATAACTGACCCTTACACTACTAAAAGAAGTGTAAATTTTGAGAAAATATGAGGAAATTGGGTTTTGCTAATTTTTTTAATTTTATTTTCTATGGTGTTAAGGTTTTCAATTAGATAACAATTAATTTGTTATATAAGACAAAGACATGACTTGATCTTCACGATCGATATAATGTCTTAATCTTATTATAATAAACCTAAATATAATTTCAATTTAATAGACACTTAACCATATGAATGAACAAGAACAATAAAAACATCAAATAGTGACAAAAATTTATATTAAAAAAATCACATCTAGTATTTTTAAGGATTGCATCAAATTTCATAACTTAGAATATTCTTTCTAAAATATATGTTAGTAGTGCATCATTACATAGGGGACAAAAAATCTAGAGACAACCAATCAAAAAAAATTGTTAGAATTGCAATATTTACAATATTGAATGTTTAAAGTCACTCAAAGATTATTAACGAAAAATTATGTATACATATTCACTACCCAAAAGGATACATAAATATTGTTTTAGACAATCATTACAGATATATGTATATCCTTCCATACTACAAACAAAAAATGAAAAATAGTACAAGATCGAGTAGAAGCCTTATTAGGGGAACAATGAGATGCGGATCACCACCACACAAGACATCTACATGGACTTAGACATGAAGAATATGTTTCAAAAGTGGAAGGAATTGTAAAAAAGGGAAAAGATGGACTTTTGTTACAAATTTATAAAGATACATGGTGCCCACTAATCGCAGTGAAGCACAAACACTGAGAGAAATATTTATTATACGAAAAAATGAAAAATAATAATTGAAACATTAATGTTGATAGAAAAAATATTTCCCGATTTATGGCATTCTAGATTCCAACAAAAATTACGCAAATAGCATATGTTTCCATCCATCATCCACGGAAACAAATCGAATTCAATCCTCTCTATGAGATTATAATATCCATTCCTGTCAGAGATTATGATGTGTGCCCACATGTATAGATATGTTTTTTTGAATCAATTGTTGATGTTGAACCCATATAGATGTGTGCCCACATCCACACAGTGATAATTCCTTCTTTCCTCGATGGCCACACATGTTGAAAGGTAATTGATATTTTTTACATTTGTATTAAGGTAAATCTAGAGCTTCTCTAACTCTCTTTTCAAAAGTAACCTCACCCAATCCATTACCGAGAATTACCATGCGAGCACATAGCACTTTGACTTCCCTTTGCTTACTTCAACATTTTTATAATATTTACAAGTTTCTTCAACACAATCTGAGCACATCCCTCCCATGTTGTAGAAGGAACGATGGTAAAATTACAATCTGAGCAAGTTTCTTCAACACAATCTGAACACAAAACAAAATGAGGAGAGGAAATAGAAAAGAGGGGAAAACGTAGAGATATTTAGGGCAACTTTAGGGTAAAATTTCAATCTAGGGTCAATATTAGATTGATCCTAGGGCCCATATTCAACCCTACACACTTTAAGCCATGGGCATTATTATGGGCTTGAAAAATAAATTTAAAAGGGAAGTGTGTGCAACTATTTAAAAAAAAGGGGAGGGGGGAAACTAATTTAGTTAAACAGAGGTGTGGTTTTAATTTGAAAACCTTAGTAAGTCTATTAGAAATAAATAATTAAATTATTATTAGGCTAGTGTTTATTTGATTTCGGGTAATTTAATGATTAATGTAAATTAATTATTAATGAGGAAGGGCATTACATCTGGTGTTACATTATATAATTATAATAATAATAATAATAGTAATAATTAAAAAAATGCCTTCCGCAACTCTTAAAAGTTTATAAACCATTTTTAAATTTATTTTTTTACCTCGGGTTCAGGATGGCACCCAAGAGGGGACGATCGGCTAGAGGCTTGGGACGTAGTGCACCTATGCGGGAGCCACCGACACTCGATTTTGGGCCTCAGATATTAGAGACCCTATAGCAGCTGATAGGCGTCATGTAGGAGCGCCTTCCACCACCACAGGAGCCGCGAGAGGAGGACATTCAGTTGGGAGATGAGGAGTTGATTGGCAAGGACACACATTCAGAGCCACCTGAGCACGATACCCCGAGACGAGAGAGGCCACGCAATCCTTCCATCCTTAGCGAGAGGATGGCCTCGTTTCGTCACAGCCGATCACATAGCTTCGAGGGACCATTTGGAGATAGGCGACCCTTTTCACCTGTTAGACCACATTGCTGTGATCGAGACACAGTGCAATGTGATTCGAGACCTTCTTCATCTTTAGCCACATACTTTTTACTAGTTCGCTGACAGATGGCTTTGGGGGGAGAGTCCGGCTCCTTGCTGGATGGGCTGCTTTTGGCTTGCACTCTCATGAGAGTAATTTCAAAGTTAGGTTCGCCATACACCTCCTCCGAGATGCAAGCAGCATTTGGTGGAGGAATGAGGAGAAGCTCCATTTGACTCGAGATACTGTGACACAGGAGTTGTTTGAGGAGCGGTTCGAGGGCCCGGAAGATATGTCGAGCATTTTGTGTAGAAGAGGATCGATGAGTTTCATGACTTACGACAGGCTCGGCATAGTGGCGCGGTATGAGTAGGTTCTTGGATCTCTTGCGGTATGTAGACTACCTACTGAGATGAGAAATTACAGTAAACAAAGTTCATTCGGGGCTTGAATGCAGATATAGTAGGAGTTGTTAGGATGTTATCTCCTCCATGCTTGAGAAGGCCATTGATAAGGCCTACTTGGCTGAGGAGAATAGGACCAAGGTGCAAAGAACACCGAGATAGAAACAAGAGCAAGTTCTAGGATAGGATACGAGGCCTTTTAGAGTCGAGAGGCACAAGTGCAACACCACCCCCTAAAGGAGGATTTTGGTCTTCCTACAAGATCAAGAGCTCCACCGCACCCATCGCGGCAGACACATGCGCATCGTGGGACACCAGACATCGAGGGGTAGGCAGGACTCAAAGTTTTCAATGAGGTGTACACTAGAGGTGGTTTTGGTGGATCTAGATATAGGAGGTCAGGTACTCATCACTCACAGCCAGCCGCTCACAAAACAGATCACTAGGGTCGGGACCGAGAGGTTTAGTTCGCCGCAGTACAGGAGGGACACCATCTCGCAGGGGTATAGGAGGATGTTTTATTTTGGGGATCCGAGATCATTATGTGCGTATGTGTCCCCATAATTCCACTACTACGGATATGCAGAGAGCTCCTAGATCCGAGCAGACGGTGGGTGATGTGGGACGATTGCCCATCAGTGGTATATACGCAGCAGTTGACAACCGCAGTCGAGGAGCATCGAGCCACGATCATTGAGACGATAGGTACTATCAGTGCATTTCTATCTCAAGTACTTTTTAATTCAGGTGCTTGATTCTTTTGTATCTCCTTCTATAGTGGACTAGTGTGGGCTAGTGGTGGCTAGGCAAACCAGGATAGTTGGCAAGTTAAGTTGGCCTCTGCGGCCAAACTCGTGATAGACTCATATGTGGAGAGTTGTGTACTTGATTTAGGAGTCTTCTCCATACACTTGACCTCCACGAGTTATTCCTTTAGGATCTATCAGGTAGTGTTGGGTATGTATTGGCTCGAGGTTCATCAAGCCAAGGTGGATTCGAGAAAGAAGGTCATTGAATTTGAGGATGATCTTGGTAGTGCGATTGTGATTTGAGGATGCGAGAGACCTATTTCCTTGCATATGATCTTGGCTAAGCAACTCAAGTGGATCATGCGTAAGGGTTTCCAGTTGTTTGCTCTATCACTATCAGTGATCATTCAGATAGTACTCTAGAGCATTCACCCCTTGATGATCACGCAGTTTTGAGGGAGTATGAAGATGTGTTTCCAGGAGAGCTTCCAGGTTTACCCCCAAGTAGGGAGGTGGATTTCACCATTGACTTAGTTCCTGGCTCCGCACCAATTTCTAGGGCACCCTATCAGATGACAAATTCAGAGCTTCATGAGCTCAAGATTTAGTTAGAGGATTTGTTAGAGAAGGGTCTCATTCACCCTAGTGTATCTCCTTGGGAGCGCCTTGTCATATTTGTGAAGAAGAAGGATGGTTCTCTCAAGCTTTGTGTAGACTTCAGATAGCTCAACAAAGTCAAAATAAAGAACCAAGTTACCCACTCCCCAGGATTGATGACTTGTTTGATCAGATGCGGGGAGCTAGAGTATTCTCCAAAATCGATCTCAAGTTAGGTATCATCAGTTGCGCATATCAGATGTAGATATTCATAAGATAACTTTTCACACACGTTATGGGCATTATGAGTTCACTATTGTCCCCTTTGGTTTGACCAATGCCCCAACTGTCTTCATGAGCCTCATGAATGGAGTGTTCAAGACCTTCCTAGATCACTTTGTCATAGTGTTCCTTGATGATATTTTGATATATTCTCGTTCCAAGGAGGAACACAAGGAGCATTTGAGACAAGTGCTTCAGATTTTGAGAGAGCAGAAGTTGTTTGGGAACTTGGAAAAATGTATTTTCTTTCAAACAGAGATTCAGTACTTGGGGCACATTATTTCAGGAAAGGGTATATCTCAGTAGATCCCTCTAAGATTCAAGCTATCATGGATTGGCTTGCACCCACATCAGTCACTGAGGTGAGGAGCTTCATGGGTTTAGCAGGGTATTACCGCAGGTTTGTGTAGGACTTTTCTAGGATTGCTCACCCTATTACCTCCTTCGAGAGGAAAGGGAAGAAGTTCGACCGGTCGAGAGAAGTGTGAGCAGGAGCCTTCCAATTGCTTAAGGAAAGGTTAACCATGAAACCTATCTTAGCAGTTCCCTGGACTGACGAGAGGATTTTTTGTTTGCAGACGATGCATCACTAGAGGGTTTGGGAGTAGTTCTTATGCAGGAGCATCGGGTGATTACCTTTGAGTCATGTAAGCTCAAAGACTACGAGCTTAATTATCCTACTCATGACTTGGAGCTTACAGCATTAATTGTTCATGCACTTGTGCGTTGGCGACATTTCATTTTGGGTAGACCTTTCATCTTAAGGATCGATCATTCAGTAAGCTTACAAGCATATTTTCTCACCGAACCTCAACGCTCGTCAATGGTATTGGATGGAGTTCCTTTATGAGTATGACATGGAGGTACAATATATCAAAGGAAAGGAAAATGTTGTTATAGATGCACTTAGTAGACGATGACATGTGCTTGCTTCATTGACAACCTGCGATCAGATTTGAGAGGGGGATACTTGAGCATCTTCCAAAGGACAGGTTTTATGAGGATGCTAAGATGTTAGATTCATAGGGTTCTTTTGAGGGCAAATATTCATGATGCATGTTAGAGTCGATGGTTTGCTTCATTCCATAGGTGCATTTATGTGCCTAAGGCAGCGATCTGCGTAGTTTCATCCTTACCGAGGTTCATCGAGCCCCATACAGTAACAGCACATCCAAGAGTGAAGAAGATCATGCGATTTGAGAGAGTTATATCTTTGGTCGGGTCTTCGTCGAGACATAGCAGATTTTGTAGCATGTTGTCTTGGGTGTCGGAGAGTCAAGGAGAGCATTCTCATCCCGCAAGACTCTTATACCCTCATGAGATTTCCGAGTAGAAATGGGATGTGATCTCCATGGATTTCATAGTAGGACTCCTATGTCCTCTTATCGTCATGATGCCATTATGGTCATTGTGGATAAGTTGACCAAGGTTGCACATTTCTCGCCAACCAAGGTTACCTATAATGCACGAGGCCATCGCAAAGTGTTTATGGAGGACATTGTTAGATTGCATGGAATCCCGAAGATGATCATCAATGACAGAGACACCATCTACACATCAGTTTTCTGGACTTCTTTTTAGGAGGCTTTGGGTACACAAATTAATTTCAGTTCGGCATATCATCCAAAGGCAAATGGGTAGAAAAAGAGAGTTAATCAGTTCTTGAGGACATGTTGAGGATGTATGTGATGGACTAGAAAAGAAGTGGGAAGATTATTTGCATTTAGTTGAGTTTTCCTACAACAATGTTATCATAGCTCCATTAGCATGGCTCCCTATCGAGGCTTTGTATGGATGACCTTGCTTTGAGTGGGATAGACTAGATGACAGGATTATTTTGGGGCCAGCTTATCTTGATTTAGAGCAGCGAGTTGTTTCTAATTAGACAACGTCTTGAAAGCAGGATAGAGCACACGGTAAGGCGTATGCAGACACCAAGAGGATCGATCGTCACTTCTCGGTGGGTGACAAAGTCTTCTTGAGGGTTCGTCCTCTAAGAGTCCAATCCATTATGGAAAGGGTTCTAAGCTATCACCTCGTTTTTAGGGGCCTTTTGATATTCTTGAGGTCATCGGTCCATTTGCCTATTGTCTAGCTTTGCCACCACGCCTTTTGTACGGGCCCATGATGTTTTTCATGTTTATGTACTTCGTAGATATGTACCGAGATGTTTCTCATGTTTTGGATTGGTCAAGCATTACAGGGTAGAGGACAAGAGGGGTGGAGACCTGGAGCTAGTACGCATATTGGAGCACGGAGGTTGTCTTCTTGGTTGAGATTTGGACCGAGTTAGAGTACAAAGTGGGACCGATATGACGAGTCATCGGCTACACGGGAGGATGCTACACCACCGAGGGCTAGATATCCCTATCTCTTCCAATGACTTCCGGGAGGAAGTCTAATTCTAGAGAGGGGTGTGTAATGCCCAAATTTTTATAGCTCCAGGTTATCTGTTGGTTCCTTTATGCATATACATGTTTTGATTGAGACTACAATAGATTTTGGACATTTTACTATGTTATTTTATCCTCATGGACATTATGGTATTTTGGCGCGTGCCAGAGCACCAATTGGACAAAATTCGTATATTGATATATTTCTTATGATGTTGATGACACTAACATGGTTATATGATAGTGAGATTTATTGGTTAGATGTTGATTTCTTGTGGTCGATTTGATCAATGATATAGTTTTCTAGATTTAGTAATGGTAATCACATACTAGCCTAAGTGTATGTCGTTGTAATTTTATCTGTGGATGATTCATGGCAAACTATGTGTATAATTGTATACATTGCACTATCAATTGTAAAATGATGTTAGGACATTATAAGTTGATTAAATTTGTGATGTGTATATGATGTTATTATATTGGACAGATGTGGTTAATGTGTGCAATGAGTGTGTAGGTGACAGGTATAGGAGAGCATGGGTTTCAGGGTGGCTACGCAATTGTGCATGAGTGGCCCATGGGCTGAGTCCTAACCATGCTAAATGTTTGAGGCCTTAGAATAGGTGTATTAATTGGGCACCATGGGTGAACCCTCAATTGTAATGTATTTATGTCTTGTAAAATTAATTATGTTTAGGGTGTGTTTTATTAAGTAAACTAGTTTAGGGGTTTAATGATCTCATCTTAATTTAAGTGATGGTTTTGGGTAAGTGTGTGTGTTGGTAGAAGGGATTGGGGACCACATGTGAACCTTGGGTGGACCCCACACCCTCTACCCTTGTGCCCAAGCATGCCAAACCCGAAATTGGGTTATTTTAGGCATTTTTAGGGACCCCTTTTGAGTTTGGGAGTTCCCTTAGCATGAAAATGGGCCCTTGGACCCTACCTAATAGGTAGGGGGCTCATTTCCAAGGTTTGGAGGGAGTTTCCCTCCCATTTTTCCCTCCTTAGTCACCATCCATGTAAGATGGTTGGTTTGTGTGTAATTGTTAAAAGTTGCTCCACTTTGTTTTATTTTCGTTTTTAGTATTTTGGGTGATAAGGGATAAAAGGTGAGTTTACTTTTACTTATTTGGTTTTTGGAATCTTTGACTCATGGGAGG